>CM073123.1:20103294-21303294 GCA_037039145.1 Fundulus diaphanus | reverse complement strand
AGCTGATTGCAGGGATAGACCCTCCGCCTCCCCAGGGAAACTGGATTTAAAGGATTTTTTTTTTTTTTTTTTTTTCACAAGTTCAGATCTGTTGATGTTGATGTAAGGTCTACAGTCTTTGTAGGTATCCATATTTAGACCTAAATTCTACATAACCCAAACACAGTCCTGAGCCGTGTGTCAGGATTGATTTGTTGTCATGTGCAGGCGGACAGGGTGACGTTTAAACCCATTAATTCATTTGGGGGATTAGGTTTACAGGCTGAGGGATGCTGGAGAGATGTCATGCTGGTTCAACAGGCTATACATGGGACTGGGCGGAAGTTAGAGGGTGCTTTTGTCAGCTACTTCACTTGATCTCTTCCTGAAACTCAACTACATTCCTGAGTAGCCCACATGGAGGATTATTCATAAGCCCTTGACACAAATATAAACTCCTGGGAATTTACAAGACCAAACGCATAGTGGTCACTGTTAGGTCTGAAGTGGATATTTTCGCTACATTTAAATGTTAATTACTTGGTCCCCCTACCTTAGTAATTTTCCTCAATTCCACCAGTCTTGCCAAGAATTTAAGCTCTCTGTTCTGATCACTCTTTAGTGGGTTCCCCTGTTGTTCCCCATAGGTCCTGTATGTGGGTCAGTTTATACGTTGTCATTTCATCCTTTAAATTAATCAACACGAAATGCTTCTGCTTGCCTCCTTCCTGTTTTTGTACTGAGAGTCAAATCTGATCTAATTTTAGAAACATTTAAACACGCTGCAAAAAAATACAAGTACACATCATTCAACACTTAAATGCAATTACAGTTCATTCAAATAAATTCAGTTTTAAATTTATTAAGAATAAAAATGGTGACTGATCACCACAACTAACTAAACTGTGTTCCAGCTGTTGGTTTGCAGCTCCCTCCTGTTTGCTCTTAAAAGCAGGAATTTCCTTGTTCAGGGCATTTTAATTACCTGAAAGGCCAGCTGAATTCAGGATGTAACCTAAAAAGTCATAGATTTCTCACTAATGCTAAGCTAAAAATCAATTTTGGTCACTAAAATGCTTTAAAAAGGTAGCGGCAGTAATAACTGGTTTATTTTCACCTCTAACAGTCTAAGCCTAATTACCTTCACACACATGTTGCGGTACGACTTGTGTCAGGGACCTCTGAAGATGGAAACCACATTGTTAGCCAAATAAAAGTCCAGATTGCATCTTCTGAGGTAAATGGAAAACACCACGCTAATTGTTATGCCAAGTGACAAAGCTACCATTATTTTCTGCCATTTATGCATTCAAAAAGGAAGTAGCATGTTTATAATAAGAAGTTGTAAAGCCCTATGTGTGCTGGTTGTTTCCCCTTAACTATTTCATACTTTTGCATTTTGGATTGTTTTTTTTTTTTACACAGGGCCTATTTTGGTTGTGAAAAGAAGTGAGTAGGATATAGAGGGTAGAATATTAATGTCTTAACCTCTTAAACCCGAGGGTCTATTTTCCAAATAATACACACTCATTATTTATAAGGCATTTCTCAACTTGTACAATGCCTAAACTGCTAATCTTGTTATCAACGAACAGAGGTCCGGGAAGATGATGTGGATGTGAAAACTTGAGAGTAAACCTTTCTGGACATGAGAAAATGAGATTTAAATGCCCAAAAACGTGATGTTTACATACAAAACTTCTTACTTTTGCTTTAAAGAAGGAAATAAACACAATAAATTGTAACTACGATGTCTTGGTTACATCTGTAGCTAGTTTGGTGTCAACAAAACTGGCAATTAAGAAGTTATAAATGTTTAGATTGAAAAATTCCAGGCGGACCCCTGTTGTTTTTGTGCCATTTTGGAACAGTTTTGGCACAATTGTTGAAATTTGGAATTTATTGTTGAAATTGCAAATGTGGGACGCTATATTTGGTAGATATTTCTTTAGAGGAGTCTCAGATGAAGATCTGGACATATGATAAGTGTGTGCCGGTCTCGGCTACAAGCGCGTTATTGTTGCTAAAGAGCTCAAGCCCCCTTGAAAAGGGACTCGCAGGCTCCAGGGAGAATAAAAAGAAAATATAACGTAAATACAAATCAAATTAAACAAGAAACTTAATGCAACTATATACAAACCACAAATAAAAAGAGAATTAACTGTAAACTACAATAGATCGTCTGTCAAAGGTTTACATGCCACTGTTAAAATAAGACCATGAAAATAATGCTTTAAACGTTTTGTTTTTTTTACTTTCAGTGAAACGCATATACCGTAGAAAACAGTGCTTCCTTTTTTAACCTCACTTCATGTTCCAGACTCAAAGACTGAAGGGGAGTTTTGTCACATGTAAAACATGAGTAGCCTTTCCCTGAATTTTCTGTAGCTTTGTCAGTGTTTAAAATTGTTGAAAAGACTAGACTGATCAGGTTCAGTCTAGTCTTTTCAACAATTTTAAAGCAATTTCACTAATTGTTGTCATGTCCACATTTTCTCCAGTTATTGAGGACCGTTTCTACTGAGCTATAGTGAAAACGTATTGCTGTGGATTGTTTTGCACCCTTCTCCTGACTTAATTCAATTCAATTTTATTTATATAGCGCCAATTCATGAAACATGTCATCTCAAGGCACTTTACAAAATCAAAATCAATCAGATTATACAGATTGAGTCAGATTATACAGATTGGTCAAAAAATGTCCTGTATAAGGGAACCAGTTGATTGCATCAAAGTCCCAACAAGCAGCATTCACTCCTGGAGAAGCATAGAGCCACAGGGAGAGTCGTCTGCATTGTCCATGGCTTTGCAGCAATCCCTCACACTGTGCAAGCATGAAGCGACAGTGGAAAGAAAAACTACCCATTAACGGGAAGGAAAACCTCCAGCAGAACCGGGCTCAGTATGAACGGTCATCTGCCTCGACCGACTGGGGGTTAGAGAAGACAGAGCAGAGACACAACAAGACAGACAAAAAAGCACAAAAGCAAACATTGATCCAGTAATCTGTTCTACATTAGATGGTAATAGCGGGTGATCTATCTTCCCTGGATGATTTCACAGTCAACAGAACGTCAGACCAGATGTACCTACTATGAAGAAAAAAGAGAGAGAGCAAAAAGTTAAAAGCTGAAATGACAACAAGCAATGCAAAATCGAAGAACAATAGAACTCAGTAGAGTGAGAAAATTAGAGAAATAGACCCTGATGTCCTCCAGTAGCCTAAACCTATGGCATAACTATAGAGATAGTTCAGGGTAACATGAGCCACTCTAACTATAAGCTTTGTCAAAAAGGAAGGTTTTAAGATTAGTCTTAAAAGTAGACAGGGTGTCTGCCTCACGGACCAAAACTGGGAGTTGGTTCCACAGGAGAGGAGCCTGATAACTAAAGGATCTGCCTCCCATTCTACTTTTAGAGACTCTAGGAACCACCAGCAGACCTGCAGTCTGAGAGTGAAGTGCTCTTAAACCTTTGTACAACGAGATCTTTCACCCTTTTGCAATCTCTCCACAAACCATAACTTCAGCGAAAGAACACATGTGAATAAATATCAGATAAATACACTGGGGGCAGTAGAACTTTATTCAGCTAAGACTCTCTAACTGATGTTAGAAAGAACATCTGATGCTGAAGCTGCATATAATGCTCACATCATGTGTGTCTCATTAAAAAGGTTTCAGTTTTATTTAAATGATTAATCATGATCACATTTTTTTTACATCACAAAAGCTGGAATCTTAACAGCAGTGTGCATGTGGACATGGCAACATAAGCGTGTCATGGAAAGTAGCACAAATGTCGAAACGTGCACAAGCAGCGACGCAACGCCATGGCTTCATGTTGTAATAGCTGAGACATTAGGAGGAGGCTCCCCAGGAAGTTTCTTTAGAAACCATGGCGTTGTGAGCTTAAAACATCAAGTAGGAGCCGCACATGAGAAGACTGGTGGAGCTTCATGCGGAGGGGGGTGAGTAATGGCTGGATCAGCGCTAGTTTCTGTACAGGGTTTCTTCTTATTTACCAGCGCCGCGGGCGGAGTCACGGTGGAGTCATGGACGTGGGCGGGGTTCTTCTCCACGAACGCGCCAGCGTCGGTGTCCATATATGGTTCGCGACGTCACGCGCCGGAGGTCCCATTCACATAAAACCGATCGGCCGGAATCCCCTTGGAGGAAATGTAGGCTCAGACGCGCACGGGGCTCGTTGCTTGCCCGCTTTCATATCCAGCTCAGTTCTTTTGGCAATAAAAACAACAACAACAAACTGTTCAGGATGAAGGTCTCCAGCATTGACTGCCGGCGTCTAAAGAAAATCATCAGGAAGGAGTGCGGCAGCTGCCTCATCGTGGACTGTCGACCCTATTTCTCATTCACGAACTCCAGTATTAAAGGGTCCGTCAACGTCAATCTCAACTCTCTGGTGGTCCGGAGGTCCCGGGGCGGCCCGGTCCCTCTACAGTTTGTCATCCCGGACGAGAGAGCCCTGTTTCGGCTCAGGGAAGGGAGCATATCGGCGATCGTGGCTCTCGATGACCGGACGTCCCACTGGCAGAAACTGAAAAAGGACAGTGTAGCACAAATAGTAATAAACACCCTGTCGCATCTAGCGAGCGGGGCAAGCATCTGCTTCCTGAAAGGTGAGATTATTATTATTATTATTGTTGTTGTTGTTGTTGTTATTATTATTATTATTATTATTATTAGGCGAATTTGTGAAACATTATGGCCAGTTGGTTTGGGTTCAGTTGTTTATTTTTTATTTTATAAAACACTTTCAACCTTCACATTTGAGTGCAAGGTTTTTCATGTCGTGTTTTAGGCTGAAAGTAGCAATCATTAGGCCTGTAAGCAGGAAAAAAAAACAGTATAGCCTATATAATCCAAATATAGCCCACAAAAATGTGCTATAACATATTTTAGGTGTAGTCTGAAGGAAATCCATGATATTCTGGATTTTTTTATGGGGGCTTACCAAAATGTTTGGGAACATCCCCATCCCTTCATCACATCGTTTTTTGACAAACAATCATCTCCATGCCATCCCGCCTCCTGAGAAGCTGTTTCCCCCTTTTTCTTGGAGAAACGTGTGCGTCAGTAGAGCGGATGAGTCAGTGCTGGAGAGACGCAGCCATGTCGGCGCTGCTGCTGCGGCTCTCGCTGATGGTGAAAATGTTGAACTAAACCCAGACCTTCCATCAGAACCCGATCTTCACGACAGTATGGGCCGGGTGCGGGTTCATCTGGTCGCCCACCTCCGTTTGACAGGAGGATGGCCCAAACGAATTACCGGTCCCCTTAGTGCGGGGGACTCCTGTAATTAACTGCGTGTCTATAATCAGGTTATAAACGCTAAGACTGTTTCCTAAACACTGCCATTTCCCAAGAAGTGCGCCTCTGGTGTGAAAGCGTTACTAGGTTTTAGAGGTGGTGTTGTTATTCTTATCTCATTTTCTATAAATGTGTGTTTTTTTCTCTCTCTCTCTCTCTATCTCTTTCTCTCAGGAGGATACGAAAACTTCCACTCTCAATACCCTGAACTTTGCACTGAGGTGAAAACCACTGACCAGAGCGGAACTGAAACCGAGAAAAGAGTCATCACCCACAGCGAGAAGCTTTCTCACCGCAAGCCAGATTACGATCAGGTATGGAAACACCCTTTTCTCTCCCACGCAGCTGCGGGGCTTTTTTAACACTGCAACCGTCAGGCTTTATGAGATGCTATGCAGCCGAGCCACGCTGGTGTCAGAGAGGGGTTATATTTGGCATCAAAGCCACATCATGATATTCCCTGACCTTCCCTGCTCCTCTCTTCTTTTTATATTTACCAAAAAAAGAAACGAGAGAGAGAGAGAGAGAGAGAAAAGAAGAGCAACCACTCAGTGAGGCTTTTATCTGTGACCTTTCCGCTGTCATGTCGGCCATAAATAGAAAGCTTCAGATCTGAATGGCCTGTCGTGTTGCTGACTGACACGCTGTAAGTTATTGCACCTAACTCCATTTTCCAGTGCACTCAGTCTGCAAATGAACATAATGTTCTGCCGGCACAGGCTTGTAGGGGCAGCGCCTTGGACAATAAGTGCGCTTTCTCAGGGTCAGCGGCGGGTAGAAGCCCTTGAATCGAGGCCGGCGGCTGATGTTTCGTCTTCACCGAGAGGCCGCGCGTTCTTGCCCTCTCACACCTCACTTACGCCTCTGTTTCCTCTGCGTTCCAGGGCAAACCTGTAGAGATCCTGCCTTTCCTCTACCTCGGCAGTGCCTACCACGCTTCTAGACAGGACTATCTCAGCGACCTTCACATCACGGCCTTGCTCAACGTGTCGCGCCGGGACCTACATCCGGCCAGGGGCTGCTACGACTACAAGTGGATCCCAGTGGAGGACAGCCCCATGGCTGACATAAGCTCCCACTTCCAGGAGGCTATAGAGTTTATCGGTAAGTGAGGATTGCTGGATGTTATACTGCGACGACCTTGGTAATTAAAATGCTCACTCCAGTCAGCAAGAACACTACATTAAGCTGCAGGCTTAATTGCCACAATATTCAAGCCTTAAAAATACCCAGTCTGAGATAGAAAAAGACTTCTATACATAGGCATGGCTATTTTTGAATAGCTTCTTCAAATAAGTCTTCCTCTATCTCAGCCTGCGCCCATTCACAAATAGAACGCTCTGAGAAAGCCAGCAGTAATCAGTTTACCTCCATCACAAGCCGTCAATCCCTCGCCAACGTAACCCAGCCAGGCTTCTGTCAGTCAGGATTTCCTCTCTACCCTTATTCCCTTCCGATCTCCTCCCCTCCCCCTCCGTCTTAACGCATATAGAGAGCTTTTCGGTGCCGTCATCAGCTCGGCGGCCAAATCACTCTGCTGCAGTCAGTCAGTCAGTCAGTCAGGGGGAAAACTAGGTGAGCTGCAGCAGTGGGGTCAGCGTTTGGAGGTTTGCTGAGAACAAAAAGAAAAGCTGATATTTATATATTATTATTGGGGTGATGGGTAGACAGTAGGCGACTAATGCACCGCGCGACAGGGCTGTTTGTGTGCACGATATGAAAATTGCCGACTGGCCTGAGAGCAGCAGGGCAGCAGAATGAGTTGCAGAGGAAGGGACGGTGTGTAGGATAGGTAACGAGGCCGCAGCAAAGACAACACACGGTGGGATATTTATAGCCTGGAATAACCGAAGCTGGAGCTCATCCGCGAGCAGCTACACTGACCTGCGTCAGGTGGAAGCTACTGGCGTTAAAGCGCATTGTTTTGTGGGGACGGGGTTTCTGCGTAAGCCTCGTGGGTTACATAAGGGAGCAAAAGTGCTCCCGGGGGCTGGTTTAGCCCACATTCAGCCACGGCTTCCGAAATTCGACGATCGTTAGACACGCGGGGTGCACGATTAAATCCCAGTGGCTGGTCTTAATTTAAAATCAATCAGCAAATCACAATTGTGTCTGGCTGATGTAACTGCGGAGGGGGGTGGGGGGTATTGCTGACCTCCTGATGTGTGTCCTGTTAAATCAAAACACACTTCGGAGGTTAAAACGCCTACAGACCATGCCCCAGTTTGATTCGGGTCAGTGTCGCCCTCTCTCTCTCTCTCTTGGCAGAGGGTCTCTCTGGAACCGACAGAAGTGGCCCTCAGAGTTCCTGTGACACAGCAGGAGACGTGTGGGTGTCCGCAGCGGTTGCTGAAAGTAGCGTCTGCTGCATGCGTAGATTAGGCTTACACCAGAGGCAGGCCTGTGGGTGTTTGGAGAATTTCTAAGAATTCTTGAAGCGTTTAAGGGGGGGGGGGGGGGGGGGGGGACATTCACAAAGAGAGGTGAAAGCAGATACGTGTGTGGAGGCGGCAGAACGTACCGGTGAGTCAGCGGCAGCGCAGCACCTATAGGACGCTAACCTGTGAGCACGGAGGCTGCAGGCAGCGCCCCCATAAGAGTGCAGGAGCAGGTCTGCTTTGTGACTAACACCTGCCTCAGAAGTTTGCTCTGTTTGCACCACGGAGGATGTTGCCTCCGTTGGTCCACAACATCCTGCAGTTGTTGCTATGTGGAGCGTTCAAGCCGATCAGTGTGGAGGAGAGAGGGAGATGATTGCACGACTGAACTGTGATTCTGAGATGTTTCGTTGTTTGTTAAATTAGGCCCAAAAATTTTTTTTCAACAAAGATGTCTCCCTTTCTTTTCCCCTTTAGATCAAGTGAAGCAATCAGGAGGAAGGGTTCTGGTCCACTGCGAAGCAGGCATCTCACGCTCGCCCACCATCTGCATGGCATACATCATGAGGACCCAAAAGCTGAGGCTCGACGAGGCCTTCGAGCTCATCAAGCAGCGCCGGACCGTCGTTTCACCAAACTTCAGCTTCATGGGCCAGCTGCTGCAGTTTGAGTCCGAGGTCCTGTCCAACGCCCCGGCCCTCGCTGCCACCATCGAACCGGCAACTCCGCGCGTCACAGAGTCGGCCTCGTTTTTTGCCAATGACTTTTCCACCACTTTCAGCACCAAAAACTTCGAGCCACCCATGTTCACCCTCCCTACCTCTTGCCTGCAGTCCCCAGTCCACCAACCATTGAAACTGAGCCCAATAACTGCACTGCCTTAAAAAAAAGAAAAAAAAAAGAACTTTGACTGCTTGGTAGTATTACTTGAAATTTTAAGAATCAATGCTCTCTGTATGCCTGGTGTTGAAACTAGCAGAGGAGGTAGACCCGGAGACCAGCAAGGGACGCAATGAAGAAACAAAAAAAAAAGGACATTTGCAGGGTTCTCTTGTCTTCTGAGCTGCGGTAACGAAAAAACAACACAGCACAGCGGTAAACTGCAATATACATGCCTTAGGTTAATATTGTGATTCATTTGCCTATTCACAATTACGGTTAGGCATTTAAACCTAATTTATTTAAAAACCACGGTCTGTTTTTTTTTTTCCAATGATGTGGGAAATAAATGTGTTTAATAAATGTTTTCACCAATGAAACGTTGTCTTATCATTTTCAACTAAAAAAACGCTATGATCAATTACGTCCACGTGGAGGTGTTTAAAAGGAGAAGCAACAGTGACACCTGCAGTGACTTTGAGCTAATTTAAGAAGTCTTACTTTCATGTCTCCATGTGCTAAGGTACTTAGACAAACCACACGTTATTTAATAATGCATATGACAGCCAATCACAGGTGGAAAATCTCAAAAAGGTATTACGGAGACAAGTAGGGATCCAGATGTTGCCTGAGGATCAAAGCCCTACCGCCTGGACTGATGAGTGCAACATAAGCATGTCAAGATAAATCTGAGAAAGATAATTGAAATAAGACAGGATAAAAAGGCCACTTCATTTGAACCAAAGACCATCTTATTTCAAGGTTCCTACATAGTTTCCGCCTTGAAAATCTATACTCTTTCAGGCTAGATTTTCCTAATTCATCTTCATATGTTTCTGGTGCCATGGACATTAGAATGCTAAACATTCTCCAAGTTAGGTTTTATTGTCTGTCCCCACCCCACAATTAAAAGCCAACTAACAAACAAAAAAAACTCAATGGGTAGTTTCTAAAGTTTTGCCACATTTAATTTTAAGGACTTGTTCTTATCTTCCCCTACTTCATCCGACTTGTGCTATGAGATAGTGGAAGCTGAATAATGCCAAAAAGCTTAAAAGTTACAATGACCTTCTTGTGTGTAAAAATGAATAGAAATAGCAGCTATAGGGACAAGTTTAGGCAGCCATGAGAACAGTTTTGTTAGCTCGGCTTGACCTAATTTTTTCTAGCCCTCCAGGAAGCTGCTTCTCCTCTGGTTGCCCCAAAGGCCCAATCCTGTCCCTGTAAGCACGCAGTCATCTCAGTCAAAGGTTTTCAGTTCAGTTTTCTTTAGAAAGGTGGGGTTTTCACCTCAGGGAACAACATCTGGTTCTGCTGTGTGTGGGTTTTCTTCAAAAACACCAAACTATTTATCCGCTCCACTGCTTCCAAAATTCTCTGTCCTTGCATGATGCACCCACAGGTGAAAAAAAAAAAACTTCTGCCTAATCAAGGCAGCATGCACCCATCCATGGTGGTGCATTTGCTGCACCAGAGAACAGCTACACCACACACAATTTCTCTGCCAACTCCAGTCCAAAATGTAGGGGGAATGTCCCGTTCTTAACACTTGATCACATAAATGTCCATACTTTTCCAGACCATTTAGGAGTCATGTTAGTTCCATGCTTTCTGTTCTAACCTAATATCCTTTAAGAGCAGTGGAGGAAAGTGTAGAAAAAAAGTTATTATACTGTGTATGTTTTGTGTTAAAAGTAGCACTTTGTAATAAGAAACGACCAGGCACACAATTACAGTTACTTGTGACAGTTAGTGATATAGACTACAGTTAGCAATATAAGCTAATTGTAACATTTTTTTTCCCCGTTTGAGGTATTCAAACACTAAAAAACTATATTCGGAAATAGAAATACTCTTTGTGCCACTGCCTTAATGAGATACAAGCCAGAAAGTCAAATCACTGTTAAAGGCCTGCAGCTTTGACAATATTTTATATGCAGAAACATCATAGGGGAAATTGAACTTGGAGTAGTCTAGGGGACTTAAAAATTGCAGACTTCCACACGGGGTCTGTTTTTGTTTTCCAGATTGGAACTCAGATATTATGACTTTTAACTATAAGCCACAGGCTCCAGTTTCTGTAGAGGTACTCACTCCATCTAGGAGTTCAGTGAGCATATTTGAAATATTGTGACCTGATTACACACAGATGTTATAAAACACAAGTTTAACAAAAATCTAAATTTATACTGTCATTATGGTACTTATTTTTATTAGTTCAACAAGAACGCTATTTTGCATGCACATATTCCTTATATTCATTGTAGCAACTCCATAGATTTTTCAGGACTTCCATTAGTCTAACGGTATGTTTCTCAAGTGGTGGGACAAGAATTTCTGGTAATTATTGGCAAAATACTGTGATGTGATTGATAACACCAACAGCCAAAAAACAAACAAAAACAAAAAAACTACTCTTTTAAAAACATGATAGCAAAATGCCAACAAAAATATGTTATACATTGGGTGTGAAGGATTTAATAATATAAGATGGTCAGACGTGAATTTTTTTTCCACTTCAGCTGTCCAAGTTGTATTTGCAAAGCAGCAAATATTATATTATCTTTTTAGGCCAGACATGATGAGAAACATGGCTCTCGCTCTTGACATTTTAATTTCAGGTTATCTTTCTGTTATTTTCTGAATCTTGAAACCTTCACTTCAAAATCAAAACATGAAATACATAAATAAGATTCCTTGAATAAAGAATTGCAGAATTCCAATCTTTTTATTAAATTACAAAACGAAATAAAATGTCAAAGTCAATGTCTGGTTACTAGTGTACTGGTCTGAATGTTTTAACTTTTTTTTAAAGGCTAAAAAAAACAGGTGTCAACTGTGGTTGACTTATAGAAACAAGTCAGCTGTTGATTTGTTTCTTATGACTGACCTCATAATTCAAACTCTACAAATATTACCTGTTTTATGAATGTGTGTATGATTTATTTTACACTTGGCGTCCCGTAACACAAAGAAGTACAGTACAGGAAGAACTGTATGATTTCGTTTGGCGCCTAGAGGAGAACAGATGGACTGTACCAACGGTGCAAATAATGAGATATGAATACGAAAGAAGCATTTTAAATCTTGTTAAGGTACTAAAATGCCACAGTTAAAATATGAGTATCGCAATAAAATTTCGAGTTTTTTAAAGGTAAGATATCTTCAAATATAGATAACGTGTGGATTCTTTTTTCTTTGCGTTGAAAACCCCGTTTTCACTTAATGGTACGACCCGTACTATCCCGCCCCCGCCGCCATTTTCCATGTTATTCTCAGTTAGCATACACTCTTTATTATTTTTCATATGCAAGTTGTTTTTTTGTGGCACATTTCCCGGGTTATTTAGCTGTTTTGTGTGCGGAGGGTATTATTCTCCCAGTCCTACCCAGGAGACGCCCTGTTTAGGCCGCCATGTATATTAAACAGGTAAGCTAAAAACCGCCGGGCTGCTGCATGCTGGACTCGTCCAACAAGGCTAGCTTGACGCGATGCTAGTTCCAGTAGCCGTTTTCAAGATTATGAGCCTAGTATGGTAGCTGTTTGATAAAAAAAAAAACAAGAAAGCCGACCGAAATGCTGCTTAGGTCAAGTTGTTATTCGTAAAATTGGGCGTTGGTGTTGTCTGTTTTAACCTCGAATTGATGCATACGTAGCTTAGCTTCGGCTAAGCTAATGCTATCAGCCTAAGGGTTGTGTGTGTTTTTCATACTTTGATTATTGCGCTATGCTATGCCAATAATAAGCAGATTTACGTTATATTTGCTATTAGAATTGCCATGCATACTTCCATGCATTTATGCATATTTTACGTTGTTATAAACCGGGTAACGTTCTGAATGAAAGCAACCTGTGCTGTCGAAAGGCCGGGATGCTGAGACTGCCTCAGTATATGTTACACATATATTGAGTCTTTCTGAAACGTATTCCACCATTTACACGTGGCCAGTGTTATACTGAAGGACATCGGTCTCTGTGCTCACTGGGATCTTTGGGTTCTGCAGGTCATTATCCAGGGGTTCAGAAGTTACAGAGATCAAACTGTTGTGGATCCCTTTAGTCCCAAGCACAATGTGATTGGTGAGTTTGTGCTCTTCTCAGTTTAAGCTTGTGTTTTTATGCTGTGTATAAACTTTTTTTTATTTTTTTATTAGAGATTCACTGTTTCTTGGTTCAAAATAAATAAATTGCAGTGTCATATTGTGTGCTGATTTCCTGCAATATTCATTAGGCTTTTATTTATGAGCTGCATATAAGTATGGTAATTTCAAGAGAAGTGTATGTCATCACATGAAATGTTCCCCAATAAGATCTTTGGTGATTAGTTGTCCTTTTCAGTGGTTAATACAGATAATTTATTTGTAAGCATCCTCTTATACAGTCAGAAGTTAACAAACAATATGGCAAAATTCAGAAATTGGGATTAAAAACTATTTCCTGTTTATGATTTGATTTGAGACCTTGCTCTGGTTCATGTGCTGACACATTAAATATGTAATTATTCCCATATAGGTACTTGAAAATCTTTATTCACTGAAAATATTTGGCTGATTTCTTATTTTTGTTTACTCTATTACTCATTAGCGTGTAGTCAACAAAAAAGCCCTTTCTGTGTTAACAGGCAATAAAAGTGATAATGAATATTATTCTGGGAATATATCATTTATATTATTAAAAGGGAATTTCTGAAACAGTACCATTAAAAAAGGGTTTATAAGGGGATGTACCCAGCAGCACAACTCCATACAAGCATTTGCAGCACGATGTGTTCCTAATATTGAACTGTCCCAATAGAACAGCATGATATAGAAAATAACATTTTTGATATTTAGCTAATTTTGAGATTTCCCTATATTTTATTACTACATTGAGATGATTATGCCAGTTTTAATTAACTCACAGTCCCCCTTGTCTTTTCTTTGTTTTCTGTCATCATGATACTGCCACTGCTCTTTAGAAACTGCATTACAAAATCTTTTGTGACCTCATATCCATCCACCTAGCGAAATGTACTATTGTCATGCAGATCACGAATAAATAGCTATTAAAATTTCTCTACCTACTGAATATTGCATGAAAACAGTTGTGTGTGTGATGGTGACGCTGCTCATATTGATATTGTAACACCCGCTGTGATATTGCTTGTCTTTGATTTTATTAAAATGACAATGGTGTATTCTACATCACATGTATGCCAGACATTTTTTGCAAAGGTTTATAAATGAAGGCATGGCCAGCAGAGAGATGCACAGTTTTGGGGACAAAATACTTGCAGTTAAAAACATAAAATCTTAGATTTGTTAAATTTTTAAGTTCATTAAAACCTCTAAGTTTGATTTGATCTGAGAAATGGGGACCAATTGGAGCCACTTAACCATAAATATGCACAAGTGAGAGAATCAACAAAATGGAGGAAGTCTCAGTATTTCCTTTTAAAAAAAAAAAACTTCAAGTAATGGTTAAGGTTAAAGATTAAAGAATAAAATATTTCTTTTAAATGTTTGTTTTTCCCCCCCTTATTTTCACTTATCCACCTTTTTTGTTTCAGTTGGCAGAAATGGGTCTGGAAAAAGTAACTTTTTCTATGGTATGTAGGCCTTAATAATTCATTTGATTTTCATCTAAACACTCTTACATCTATTTAACAGTAATGTAATAATTACAATGTTTATTTGTGTTTCGCAGCGATCCAGTTTGTGCTCAGCGATGAATTCAGCCACCTGCGACCCGAACAGCGCCTGGCCCTGCTTCACGTGAGTTCTGCACGCTGTCAGGATGTCTCCGCTATTGGGAATTTAACAGGATGTTATATGGGGAGAGTATAAAGCAGAACCCCGAAACAAAGCAGGAAACACAACACAAGCGACTGGATTATAATTATTGGTGACATCTCTGTCATCCAGGGTATTAAACCCAAAAAAGGTTAGGGAAAAAAAAACTGGACTTGTGCTGTAGTTGAGGACGTTTTGCTCTTCGTCCTAAGGGCTTTGAAGCTCCAAGCTTTTAGGCTGTGTGACATGTGCTGTTCTGCAGATCTAAATTCACCTGCAGATTGGATTATAATTGTCTGATATTTAATTGTCATCCTGTTTTTTTGTTCTTCTTTTGTTGCCGTAGGAAGGAACTGGTCCACGTGTCATTTCAGCCTTTGTGGAGATCATATTCGATAACTCCGACAACCGGCTGCCGGTATTAACATTTTTTAGTTGTTGTTATACTGTCATCTGTCATCTCTCTCTGTCTCTCTACTGCTTTTAGAGTTTCAAAATGTCAGTGTCATTTATGGTTCTTGTTGAAACATAACCAATGAGACGATGTATAATAACTAATGTTTAATGGCTTATAACATAGTATTTTGTAAGGTGAATTTTTCCCCCCGTTATTTTGCTGAAAGTCTTGAAGTTGTTGATAGATCAGTTGGAGGATGAACTCTTGGGTCATAAATATGTGTCTGAAGGATTTTTACGAATGACGCTACATTAAGTCTTAAATGCTGATTATCTTGTTTTTGATGTTGAAATTCTTTTAATAGTTGATTAGAGTATTAGATTATTTTCTCTGTTGCAACAAGATATCTGTTTTAAGGTGACTGTACATGTTTAACAACTTTCTTAAGAGGTTCTTCAAATTAAAAGTATTGTTGCACCCCGCTGGCTCAGCTGTACACAATGCTTGTAATGGTAATGATGCTTGCTGCTTCTTTAAATCACAGTATAAATTTAAAGTTTTTTTTTTTTTTTACAGTTTGAAACTTTAATCAGCCTTGTTTCATAATACAGTCAAATAAACAGGATAAATCAGCTGTTATGTTGGATTATTTTCCCTGATGAGACATCTCTCTACCCCCAGATCGACAAAGAGGAGGTCTCCCTTCGCCGCGTCATTGGTGCAAAGAAGGACCAGTACTTCTTGGACAAGAAGATGGTGACGTACGTATTGCTGTGATTTGTCTGTCGGTGTACCTGCAAGAAGTCCCACGTGCCACAGAAAATGACATTTCTGCCTCCTTTGTGTGTTTCATTTGATGCCCGTCCCTTGTTGCAGTAAGAACGACGTCATGAACCTTCTGGAGAGTGCCGGCTTCTCTCGCAGTAACCCATATTACATCGTCAAGCAGGGAAAGGTGAGAAAACTGTGGGAGCTGAGCTGGCGCTTGTTTATTGTTGTTTCTTTCTCATTTTCCCCCCTCAGTAGTATATTGTGAATTGTTGCCTTTCCTATTTAAAGCTAACCTGCAGTATCTGCATATAAAAAGATGCGACGCGATCCTAATTTATTGTCGGAATATGTCTGTAATGTATCTGGCATCACAGCCCAAACAAACACACACAAATACACTAACATGTATTTGCACCACTGGTGAAGCTGTCAGATAAACAGATCTTTTAATGCAGTAAAATAATTTTACACTTTGTTCTCCTAATTAATCTTTTAGTTTGAGTACCAGGGGAAGCTCAAGCATTTTCACTGTTTCTAGTACAAATGGAGGCCATTTCCAGCAACTTAAGCTTTCAGTCCACTCTAAATATACAACTTATCATACATAAGAATATATCTAACAAGTTCTTCCTAAGGTATTGTTGCTTATTGCTAACAATATGTACAAATACTAGTAGAAAGGTAAGATTTGCAAGCAAATACACAATGTTTACTTTCATATGGTGTAACAAACTACTGCTCTGTTTATTCTTACTCACACACATCCATATGGGGTGTTCAGTCCCACCAGCTCTGTCCGTGAATTTTATTTTTGGTACACGGCTTAATTTAAGATTCTGATGTGAGCCGTGTACGTTGTTTCATCCAGTGAAAGGCAGCAGGCGTTTAGTCTGCCGGAAATAACAAGAAGAAGAAGAAGCTCTGTCCGTAACATTCGGCACGGGCGCGCCCCCCCCCTCCCAAGACGGGCCGTCACCGCAACAAAATATGCAGAGATCGCCCTCTGATCATCGTGTAACGCTCGGTCATGATTCGTCTCGTTTCCTTCAGCCGGGAAAATGGCTCTTTAAAGGTTTGCGTGCCGTCAGATTTCCACCAATAACGGCGCTTAATTTGAACGCGCCACAGAACAACTGGCCAATGAGAAGCAAGTCTTGTGCTAAGATGACAGTACTCCGAGATTTCGCAGGAAAACAATGGCGCCCGTGGAAAGTGAATCGCGGGCCGAGGAACTTCGATAAATTTGAGGGAAAATAGAAAAGAAACACCCTAGATCAGAGGTCACGGATTAGCGGACCACGGTCCGGATCCGGACCCAGCTGCTACCTAATCTGGACCCAACCTCATTTAAAACATTTATATATTACTGCATGTTGTCCAACGACAGTGTCTAACTCAGGGGTTAAAGTTCTCCGTCGCTGCGACGGATTTCCGTCATTTGGAAATTGAGCGCAAAAAGTCCCGTTTATACTTTTTATTCAAGGTTATAATCTGAAGCTGCTCTCAACCAATCAAACCTGGCAGAGCCGGGACATTAGCCAATCAGAATGAGAGCAGGGCGGGTCTTTCCAAAGCGGACATGGCCAGTCTGAGGTTTATCGGTGTTCATCATTTTAACCTTTGGGAGAGCATTTTAAACTGGCCACAGATGGTATGAATGAAAGTAGCGGTGGTCAAAGGTTTTCTTTGGATTTATGCGAACCAGCAGGTCAGAAAGTTCAGCAGCTGACAACAACTTCCCTCGGTAAGTGTCAATCTGCTCCGGCTGTTAATTAATGAATTATTTCCACCTGTGGCCATGTCGTTTGTCAGCGTTTATTCCCTCGCTGATAAACGCGGCGACCAACCAGGGATCTCCTCGTGATTCGCTATTATGTTTTATTTAAACACAAAGAAGAGTAACGCGCTAGCTCAGGCTAATTTAGCATGACCCTTGAAGAACAAGAGTCGGACTGTGAAACAATGTGTCTCATTTGACTGGGTCCGATTCGGAAAAAGTAAAAAAAAAAAACCTGCGCTGTTCTGAAACAAAGAAGGCAGAGCTGCATCGGCTGTCGGTATGCAGCAGTGATCACCTGATGAGCAGCTGCGCTCCAGGAAACTAAATAAAATGACAAGGAGTTTGATGCTTACAGATTGTTAAGAAAACTAAATCAAAAAGATAAAACAAATAAACTGCAGCTACAACATGGACTGGAGAACGGGTTCTAACTGGGTGAGGCCAGAGAAAGGAGATTCTCAGAGAGTTTTTTTATGAAGTTAAAGTGGAGCGCGGACACAGGGTTCATCCTGGACAGGTCTCCAGTCACTGGGCTAAAATATAACCATTTTATTAAACTTCAAAAAAGTTAAATCATGCCTTTTTATAAACTGTAATGATTAATTGGTGAACAATAACGGGCAAAGCAGAGATTGATTATTGTCATGTGCAATCTGTGTCAAATTAAAATGTATTATGTCATGATAGTGTTGGTGATGTGTCCTGCATTTCCAAGGCTGTGTTTGCCTTGTATGATCATAAAATTGGTTTATATTGAATGTGACAGGGAGCCAGTGGAGTTGATGTACAGGTGTGAAGTAGATGATGTAATGCTGAAGCTGCTGTCTTTGTACTAGCTGGAGTTTATGGAGGGTTTCTGGAGGACAGGGAGGAAAGGGAGCTGGGATTGTAAAGTGGACTGTGGACCAGTTTGTCAACAGTGTGAAGGAAGAACTTGATGCTGCAGAGATGAAAGTAACCCAGATGATGATGTGGATGTGGAAAGTGATGGAGAGGCTGTCCAGGATGACGCAAAGGCTCTAAAGCTGAAAGGTGGCAGAGATACAGGAATTTTCAATGGATATTTTAAAAGTATCAGATTTAGTTGACTTTGCACACTAAGCAAGTGAGCCAACTATTGCGGCATGATGTCCACGCCACGGGAATATATGGGCTGGCGAGAAAATGTTTTCAGTCAAACATTATTTTTGCTTCAACCCCTGTGCTAACTTCTCTTGTTAATATGGCAAAGCCCTCCGGAGCGTTCCCAAACATATCCGCTTGCTCATACATACGGAGAAAATAGCTGATTTAAAGGCGCAGAACGAATGAGCACCTCGATATGTGCTTGAGGTTGGCTTTGTTGCCAATCAAACCCAGGTTTAAAATCCTTGCAGGGCAGCCTAAAGCTCACTTCTATCATTAAGCCATAAAAAAGAAATTAAAAAAAGTTCAGGTGTTTTATAAAAGATGTGAAAGTCAAGAAATTGTCTATATACCAAACTGTGAAAGATTGTGGTTCTCTATTTCAGCACTTTGGATTTTAAAATAGAAAAACGTTCTATTTTTATGTTATTTTTTTGTTTAAAAAGTCAATGTATAAGGTGGATGCATAAACATTTTATTTAAAGTAACGGATTGTAATAAAAAATGTGTCCGGACCTTTAGTGGTTGTTGATTTTCTTTATTCGGACCCCGCTGAATTTTAATTAGTGACCCCTGCCCTAGATTTGAAAATCAGTTTAGCGGCGCTGCCATCTTCTGGGGAGAACCCCGAGTACAGATATTCAGTGGGGAAAATTACTATTTTATTTGATTGTTTTTTTTTTTTTTTCAGATAAATTTATTCATTTTACTCTCTTGACTCTTCCGCTCCAACATTTCCAAATGTTGGCGCATAGAGCGGGAGGGAGGGATCTTTGACCTTCCTCCTTTCCCTAACCTTGTCCAAAGTCTTGGCCACTCTCCTATCTGCTGCTTTCTCAGGGTTTCCCCCAGAGTTCGTTGCCGTGGCGCATCAGGCTGACTTATGTCATGCGTATTCAGTACACAGCTTGCCGGTCTGGGCAGGCTAAAACTCTCCGGTCTAAAACTTACCGGACCAATCACAGCGCGGAAGGCTGCGTTTACGATGCGTCACTCTTAGTGCCAGAATTACCCATAATGCAGCAGCGCTTTTCTGTAACCATAACAGTCAAGATGGCGACCGCAACGGAGCGATGGTTTAATGATGCCCTTTATTATGTCCTGGAAGAGTTCGATATATCTTTAAAACCTCAACCACTGCCTGCTCTAAAGGCTAAAACGGAGCGTGTCGCTTTGAGTTTGCATCACAGGGCTTCCCCCAGAGAATTGGCCAATCCTGGCGGTAGTTGTCCTGGTGGGTTATGGGAGGTGTGTGCGGAGGAGCGGGGGGTTTGGTAGTGTAGTAGTGTAAGCGCGAGGAGTGTTGCGTGACGCAGCTGGAAGGAGGGGCGCTGCGCGACAAGCTGATAACAGCTAGCGGGTTAGCTTATGGAGGTTTTCTCCCAGGCGGCAGCTTTATTGAACGTTTTATGTTGCTCTCAGGCGAGTAAAGCATGGCGGCCCCCAGGCTTATAATATGGTGGGGGAAACCCTGCGTCACACCCGTAGTTATCTGATTGGTTCTAACCGGTTTACCCCTGTTAGTCCCACCTTTGAAATGCGTCTCTACCTTTGCGTTCTAGACTGATGTCCCGTGTTTATGGGATGTCGGTGTGGAACGATTCCTTCTCTTCAGCCGACCTCACACATTTTCTATAGGATTAAGTCCGAGGAGTGAATTGGCAGTAGAAGACGGATGGTTTTGTGTCTGATGAACCATTTCTATATTGATTTAGTCATTAGCATTGGCTGCTTAAATACCCAGTGACACTGTCTTTATCCTTCTGGGACAAGCTAGCAGACGTGTGTTTAAAACCCCCCGATACTCCCAGGAGTCCATGATGCCGTTCAGTCTAACACTTTTATCAGTGGGTGAAGCGCGGTCACCGCCTCATATAGCCTCCGATCTAAGTAACTACGGGTTTGAGGTGATTACCAATGTGTTCATTTTGTTTCAGACCAAACCTGCCCGCGTTGTTTGCTGCCAAAACGTTTAACCTTAGCCTCATTTCACCACAATGCCAGCTCAGCAAACTCCACTTGTTTACGTTATGGATTCCAGGACAGAAAAGGCTTTGCCTCCCAAACAACTGCTTACCATGTAGATGCCATCTAATAGATGTTTGGACACTTGGAAACCCCCAAAATGCTTTGTTTATTTGCTGCAGTTCTTGGTGTGCTTTTAACCTCCCTTATCCCTGATCATATTTCTGTCAAATTATATTAACGGCCAATAGAAACAGAAAGTCACCAGTTACTACTTTGAAGTTTCTGGACACCCTGTTGAGTAAACTAAAAGGTGCCAGTTACGCTTATTTTAAAGGGATAAAATCATTAGTGATTTATTAAAATCACTAATGATTTTAATAAAATAGATTATTTCGGAACACCTCCTCTAAATTATCTGACCCAATCTGTATAATATGATTGAACTTGATTTTGTAAAGTGCCTTGAGATGACATGTTTCATGATTTGGCGCTATATAAATAAAATTGAATTGAATTGAATTGAATTAAATTAGCGGCTGGATTTTAGCTGAATTCATCAACATGAAATGATGACGCTCCAGTGAAAGCTGAGCAGGTGGTTCAAACAGATTTGTCCATGTCTGCTTAGGCTGATGTCGATTTGTCTTTAGGCCGTTTTTATAATGCCGATTTTATGGGATAAACTAACTGTGGGTTAGTCCATTTTCATTGCAACATCTTAATTCTTCCTGCAGATCAACCAAATGGCCACAGCGCCTGATTCTCAGCGTCTGAAGCTTCTGAGAGAGGTGGCAGGAACGCGGGTGTACGACGAGCGAAAGGAGGAGAGTATTTCTCTCATGAAGGAGACGGGTAAAGCTTAAGCTGTAAAACATGCATAGATTTAATCAACTTGATCAGCCTGTAGTAAACCTGCAATCTCAAAAGATGGTTGTTTGTGTTTTGAAGCAAAAAAACATTTCAGCGTTTCATCTGGAAGGTTATTAAAACGCGTAACATTTCATTTTGGCTGTTTTTATTGTTGTCCTTGCTGCTCGTTTTACTACAGTTGCGATAACGGTGCTTATCCGTGACCATCATGTGCTATTAAAACCCAACTGGCCATCAACTCATCCTGCATTCAGTGGATATTTGGACATTTCTGTACAACGACCCGGTTTGTGTATTTCCCAGAGGGGAAGCGAGAGAAGATCAACGAGCTGCTGAAGTACATCGAGGAGCGTCTGCACACCCTGGAAGACGAGAAGGAAGAGCTGGCTCAGTACCAGAAGTGGGACAAGATGAGGCGAGCCCTGGAGTACACCATTTACAACCAGGAGCTGAACGAAACCCGCGCCAAGCTGGACGAGGTAACGTTCCCACACTGCTCTGAAATACTACAGTCAGAGCATTGCTAGATTGGAGACATATACTTGTTTAAATGGACGAGTCCAATAGTGAAACCATCACTAAGTCGTTCTTGAATGTTACGCCTTATTTTGGTCTTCTCCAGTTGTCCTCCAAGAGAGAAACCTGTGGAGACAAGTCCAGACAGCTGCGGGATGCTCAGCAAGATGCCCGGGACAAAGTAGAGGTAAAGTCACGGTGAAGACTGCTGCTGGCTAGGGCTGGACGATATAAAATAAAATAGAAATTATATTGATCGATATCGATAACTCGGCAAATTTAAAACATATATTTAAGTGCAGCCCTGGCCATTTTATGCTGTTGTTTAGTGACCTATTTTTAGATTCAGACACACAAACTCTGAATTCAAACTCAACTCTTTAGGCAAGGCAAATTTATTTGTACAGCACATTTCAGTACACAGACAATGCAAAGTGCTTTACATGATTAAAATATAGAATAAAATATTAAACACAGTTGGACTACAAAGTTGAACTAATGATGTTTCAGTAAAACAGTTTAACTAGAACAGTCGAAGGCAATCCTAAACAAATGTGTTTTTAATCTTGATTTAAAGGAACTCAGGCTTTCAGCACTTTTACAGTTTTCTAGGAGTTTATTTAACCAAGTTTGTACCAAAACTACAAGTTTTTAAAAAGAAAAATTAACGCATGCTCTCTGAACTCTTTGAAGTGGGCGGGGCTTGATGACGGAGCATTCCTGGCCCTGCGTTGTGATTGGTTGTGAGGATGTAATATTAACCTACATGGATACAATGCAAAACGAAGGAAAACTTATTCTATTGAACTTCTTATTGACCCTTTTTTTCTATCCGCGGTATACGTCTATCGATTGATATGTATTGTAATTGAATTATCATCCAGCCCTACTCCTAAAAAAAACAAGCTGTAAAAGAACCCGTGCGTCTCCTTATCCAACATGTTTAAATCTTTTTTTTTTTTTTTATTCATTTGATGTAAATAAAACATTTTAATTGATATTTCAGCAAATTAAACAACATTTTCTAAAACCACAGCTTCTTGCATTATGTCCGTTTTCTTTTCATTGTGTCTAAAAAATTAAGACTTCTGCTTGGGCATTTATTCTACATCATGTCTCTGTCCTTTCTGGTTATTTTTTTAGCAGCGGTTTCCACACAGTGAGATAAATAGGGAGAGTTTTTTTTTTTTAGATTGATTAAACGTAGCTCTCTCTGCAGTCATGTCCTGTGGAGCCAGGCGTTAACAAGTTGAAATTCCTCTGTAGCGAATCTCACAGCCCGCTCCTGCGTTTTTTTTCTTTTTCTTTCCTTTTTTGTAGGAGACCGAGCGTGTTGTGCGCGAGCTGAAGTCCAAGGTCTCCGCTATGAAGGAGGAGAGAGAGCAACTGTCGGCGGAGCGCCAGGAGCAGATCAAGCAGAGGACCAAGCTGGAGCTGAAGGCCAAGGACCTGCAGGATGAGCTGGCAGGCAACAGCGAACAGAGGGTACGGAAGCCTCCAATCTGCGTCACACCGAACACGTGACTGTGCGCCCTCATATCCACCAGCATCACTCTGGGAAAGAGGGGGGGGGGGGGGTACTTTTATTTTTTTTATTCAGCCTATTGTGTCGGGTTGCTGAAATGTTCAGAAAAGGGGAACGTAAACAATTGATACAGGGTTTCTATGCCGTCTGGAAATATTTTCCAGGTCGGAATAAGTGATAAAAGTAAATGATGAATGAAAAAATACTTGAATTTCTAAGCTTTATTCTCTAAAAGATTCATTCGTTCTTCAACCCTTCCCTGGAGTTGTCCATCCACTAATTTAGTTTAACCATCATCATCCATCCAACGTTTCTTTTATCAATCGTCCTCTCTCAGCCATTTCTAATCCATCCTTTTTCCTTCCCCATCATCTGTATCTTTCCCTCCTTTTGTTCTTCCATCCATTCCTCTGCCAGCTCGTTTAGTGCTGGGTTTGTTTTCAAAGGCTGACGGGCAGAAATTTCTTCCATGAATTGTCACCTAAAGTTTTTAAAAGATGGACAACGAATGGCTGAGAACTGCAGAAGCATAAAGTTTAGACATGGAACTTGTGTAGGAATCCTGTTGAAAATCAATTATTATTAATTTTTATGAAAACACACACACACACGCCCTTCTCTCTGACCTCCTCCATCGCTCTCCAAATGTTTCAAAGCCCAAAAGAGGCACTTTATTCTTCTTCTCACAGATTATCTCATGTGCTACTATCAATGCTTATCGACCTTTTGATAAAATAACACACAAGTCTTTGCTTATTTTATTTATTTATTTATTTATTTATTTTTTTAGCAACAATCCTATGATAATGTTTACGGTCTATTTTTCAAACTCCCTGGAGGAAAAACACATTGTGAGCATCCCTTTAGGGACGAGGTGAGAAGCGAAATGAGTAATCAGCAGAATCACCTTCAGGTCCACTATACATTGGCTTTTGGCAGGAACCTTTGCATGCACAGTTGGCACAGATCACGCTCCATATGGCCTTTTGTGGAGCGGCGGTGTAGTGTGAGTATAAGGATGATGGTCATAGATAAAGGGTTTGTTGGCTCAGTCTTTGAATTGTGAGCTTCACGCTGGCTGCTGGTGGTTGGATTGAGTCCATCTGGCTACGGCGGGCACAACACTAAAGTGGGGCAAAATAAAAAGCCTCAAAAGGTTTTGGTCTTTGTTCCATCATCCCTACAATATGTTGACCAGATGAGGGGGGAACTGGGGGGGGGGGGGGGTAGCTTTTTTTAGTCATCTATGCAACGGCCCTTTACTAGCACAAGTTTGACCTGCATGAAACGCTTTCTTCTGTCAGAAACGCCTGCTGAAGGAGCGTCAGAAGCTGCTGGAGAAGATTGAGGAGAAACAAAAGGAGCTCCAGGAGACTGAACCCAAATTCAACATGGTGAAGGAAAAGGAGGAGCGGGGCATCTCTAGGTAGGTTTGACTCATAGCTACGCAGCCGATGGCCAGGCGTGACTCGACGAGTAAGTCGGCACACGCTGAAAGCATTTTGGTCGCAGGGTTCTTCTTCAAAATCTGATAAGGAACGAGACACTTACGGTTTATGTCAAATGAATCACAGCCGTTTCTGTCAAAATGAAAGCACCCGGACACCTTTTGGGGTTAAATGAGCGATGTGACCTATTGCTTAAACAAAATGCTGACACTTGCTTTGTGATCTTGTTTTCCTTTCCAGACTGGCTCAAGCTACCCAGGAGAGGACTGACTTGTATGCCAAGCAGGGCCGTGGCAGTCAGTTTACCTCCAAGGAGGAGAGGGACAAGTGGATCAAGAAGGAGTTAAAGTCCCTGGACCAAGCCATAAATGACAAAAAGAGGCAGATTGCAGCCATCCATAAAGACCTGGAGGACACGGAGATGAATAAGGAGAAGAACGTCGAGCAGTACAACGTAAGGCTGCTGAAAACTAAAAAAAAAAATGTAGCTCCTCTTGTAAGCTTCCTGTTAAGGACATCTTGTTTCTGTGGGGTCCCATAATAATTTCACGTGTCTGGAAGAGCTAAACCTTTAAATCTTTTTATACCGTATTGAGGACAAATGCTATTTCTTTCATCTGAGCTCTTTAAAAGGGGAGTTTGTCTGAACCTCGTTTATTTTGTCTCCTCAGAAACTCGATCAAGATTTAAATGAGGTCAAGACCCGAGTTGAGGAGCTGGACAAAAAGTATTACGAAGTGAAGAACAAGAAAGATGAACTCCAGAGTGAAAGAAAGTAAGAATCTTCACCTTTTCCGTCTTTCTCTGCCTTTAACTCGTATCGTACAAAGTTGTTACTGTAGTTTTCCTATTGGTGTGTCAAAATATTCTGACAGCGTCTGTTTTAGTTCTCAGTTTTCTAAAGCTCAGCTGGCCAATCCAAGCAGTTTTAGACCAAAATGCATCTTTAAAGGATGTCCCAATCCAGCTATTGTTGTCTCTACGTTGATTCAAGTCAATTAAGAAAAGCCTCTAGTCGAGAACAAGGGTTAATTGGATACTACATTAAAGTTATTAAAATCAACGCCTTGTTTTCTGTTTGAAAATTTTGCAGCTTTAAAGTTTATTAAATGGTTATTTAGAAGCTTGCTGAAGTGCTATGCTAACATTAGCATGTTTTGATATATTTAAATGTAGCTCCAGGGAATCATGTGCAGATATATTTTACAAAATACATTATTGTACTCCAAAAACTTGCCTTTGAATGAGAGCAGATTTTTTGAAAAGTGTTGTCCGCCGTGCTTCCGACAAATCTCTCTTCACCACGCCGACTGGTTCTGGTCAAATCTGAGCCCAGGAAGCTGCAGCAGCCAATACGGTCTCTGGTTCACTGTGAACGTTGTTGTAACGCGTCAAAAACGCTTGTTTTGGAAAACCAAGATCAATTGAGTCTACAAAATAACGTGCATAGCCTGTGAAATAGTTTTGAAATGAATAAAATATGTTTTTAATCTCTTTTTTTAAAATCTAGCACAAAGTTAACTTTGGTCCATGTCCGCAGAGGGAAAAGTAAAGTAATGAATTGTTTTTGCTTCAAAAATTTGTTAAATTCATTTAGAACCTAATAAATTAATAAAAAAAACAACAACATAATACACGACTTGTTAAAAAGGAAATCATGAATTTAAATGTAAACTATCGGGCAGCTTTGAAAAAGGATGTTGTTGCATGTGGATAAAGAAATAAACTGAGTTTCCGATACGTTTGGTTGTGCAAAGATTATAGAATGATTACATATTTATGAATTGTTTTGAATACGCAGCGTTTTTTTTTTTTCGTTTTTTTTTCCCTCACTGAACGTTTTGCCTCCGAGTATCACTGCCGCAGTCGGGCCTGGATCTTTCTGGTGACATAAGTGTAACAGTGTGCGGCTGTCTGTGTCCGTCCAGCTACCTGTGGCGTGAGGAGAACGCAGAGCAACAGGCCCTGGCAGCCAAGCGAGAGGACCTGGAGAAGAAGCAGCAGCTCCTCAGAGCGGCCACAGGCAAGGTCCGTGTCACTCTGCATGACGTCGTGATCACTGACTTGCGTAACATGAGACCAGGACAGCCGAAACGTCCGTCTGGAGAGCGAGGCGACGAGAAAGTCGTTTTCACGTGGCTGCAAATGTCGACAAAATTGAGACGACCCGCTAATCTCTCCATTCAACCACTTGGACTCGCGGGCGACCCGTTTTTTTGTGGTCACGCTGTAGATCCATTAAAGTTTCACTTATTCTCTGGAAAACTGCGAGAGAGGAAATTGGCGAGCGTCGATCCTTAACGGGTGCGTCGGTCTCCAAGCGAGCCCACCTGAAAGCCGTGAATTCACGTTGTGACTCACCCGCTTGTCGGGGTAGGTATATCAAATGAAATCATTCGTCTTGCCTCAGCGCTCGCACCTTATGATGGCTGGCTAAATTTACATATGACTCACTCGCCTCACTCAGTCATTTCTTCTGGGCACACACATCAATCAAATATCACCTTAGAATAATGTCTGCTGGGATGAAAGGAGGCCGCCTGGAGCTTCACGGACAGATGTCACACGTTCGTTTCTCCCTCTCTCTCATTGGTCCCTTCTGATTCAGTCGGCTTCCTGTGCGTGATGGACTCATCCTTATCTGTCCTCTGCTCTAGCCTTTTAGATCTGCGGTGGATAGAGGAGTCTTTTAGTCTGTTACTCAGTTGAACTGACTTCCCTGTTTTCATCGTGGCCTTTCTCGCTCCTGGTCTTTATTACGCGTTTATGTCCCGCATGTTATTGAACGTAATGCCGGCGTGTTTTGCGCAGCTCTCTGCGACAAACACAGAATGTTTTTGCCATGTTTGCATTGGCAATGTTTTCTTTTCTTTAAGGATATTAAAATCAAGTTGGACTAGACTTTAAATCTTATTTAGATTTCGTGAACTGTCACCAGAGTACGCATTTCCTTTCGGGTTTTCCTGGTCAGGATAAATATGGAAAACTGAAGCCGTGCAGAAAGATTTCATTGTTTCCAGGCTTTCTTTCCCCTCCCTTTTCATTTTTAAAAGCTGAAATTCTGGAAGAAAAAAAAATTGTAAGTAGGGTTTGCTTGCTTTGAAACATGGAAAATTGTCTCAAAAGGTCTTGATTACAAAATGGAGCTCGTCGTGAAAGCCTTCACATGCTTCTGATCGTTGCTCTTCTTCCTCCTGCAGGCCATTCTGAACGGTATCGACAGCATTAACAAAGTTCTGGAGCATTTTAGGAGGAAGGGGATTAACCAGCATGTCATCAACGGTTATCATGGTATTGTCATGAATAATTTTGAGTGCGAGCCAGCTTTTTACACCTGCGTGGAAGTGACTGCAGGGACTAGGTGAGAAATTGTTCTTTTTTTTTTTTCCTTCTCCTTTTTTAACCTGAAACCATAAAATGTTCATCTAAGGGATTCATAGTTACTGCAGTGCGACTGAAAGGGTGTTAACTGGCTAGCAGATGTTAAAAATACTCAGCAGAAGTAAAAAAAACTCAAATTAGTTCACATAACGTCAGTAAAATCGGCAACAAATGCAGTACAGAAGCAGAGTCTGTTAATTGTTTGCTGCTTGCTCGTGTGTTGCCCAATATACTCAGTCCTTTGTTAGTTAACACTCTTAGCGTAGCTTAACGCATTGAGTAACTTAAACGCAGCAATGCCAGCCACGGCCCAGCTGTAGAGGCGCAGTCGTGTTCATTCACAGGACGGATTAAAGGGAAGGACTTAAGAATCAGTGGCCATCAGGAAGAAATATAGTGTTTTGGACAAGTTCCTCCCTTTTGTTGTAACGGTGCCAGTAAATCTTATATCACTACCGAATGTGGCGCATTTGTGAGGAAAAAAAAAAAAGGCATTTATGTCTCGATGAAAAATATGCCACAGCGTTCTGTGGCTAAGGGTCTTGCTTAGTCTGCGGGATTCGAACCCAGAACCACGCAGCCTCTCCAGGTCACAAGAGCTCTCCCTTAGTGCTGTTTCTACAAATCGAATGAGCTGTTTATGATAAACCTCCCGTGGTCTGGCCTACACAGAGCTCCCTTAGGGCGGTACTGGCTAATAAACATGCTCTTTTGAGCTTGACCTTGTGTCATTGTTCTAATTTTGGAGACAGTAGGAAATGGTTTAGACAATTTTCCAGATATAGCCGCCTGTAAAAATGTCAGATTCTGTTTAGTACTAAACAACTGAAGGTATTTTAATAACAGTGGTGTTGTGCTTCCTCCATCATCAGGGTAATGTGGTCCAGTGTTCAGATCTGCCTTAAATTCCAGCAGAATAAATAAAATAAGCACTCGGCCTCTGTTTACGACGTATTTTGCCTTAATCTCTAGAATGTAGGGCTGCACAATATTAGGGACAGTTGCGACTTGCGATAATATTAGTAAATATTCTGATAACGATAAAACTCACGATTTATACAGAAGAAAAAAAGTTATGTCTTTCTGCTTTAGGATCATTGCGAACATAAACCCCAGTAGTCTATCCAGCTACTAAAAAAAACAACATTCCCATCTCAAACTCATGGTTTTAATGAAAAGGTTACCCGTGTCCGACTTGTGATGTTTTGGTAATGAAACAACTTTTCCACCTCTTTAGCTTTTCAAACCTTTTATGTTGCATTAACCAACAAATGTCACCAAACATGGCACTGGGGCACAGAGAGCCTGAATGCAGGGCGCCTAAATAATTAGCAAACACATTGCTTTCCTTGATATTGCGATAACTATAAATTTGTGACATATTGTCTTTTTGGATCATTTATAAACGGGTCAAAATTAGACGTTTGACCTGTTTTGGACTGGCTTGTGTAATGTGGCCACGGGTTTTAATAACTTTATCATCCCGACTTCCAGGCTGTTTTATCACATCGTGGAAACAGACGAGGTGAGCACAAAGATCCTGATGGAGTTCAACAAAATGAACTTACCCGGAGAAGTGACGTTCCTTCCCCTCAGCAAGCTGGACGTCAGAGACACCGCCTACCCAGAAACAAACGTAAGAGCCTTGCATCATCAGGGTTTCCCCCAGGAAATGACATAATCGACGGGTGTCGTGGGGGGGTTGTTTGGGGAGCGGGGGGAGCACGGAGAGCGCTGCGTCTTGCAGCTCGAAGGAGGGGCGCAGCGTGAACGTGGTGCGTCGAGCTGATAGCAGCCATCGTGTTGGCTTATAGACCCCTTGCAACCACGTGACTCCGTTACCCAGAACCCCTTGCGTGGCGGCCATATTGGTTGGCATGCCATTTTCTACACAACGCACGATATTCAAGAGCCGGGCGTACACTGTACGAGTTTTTCCCCTTTTCGGGCCGATTCTTCTGTCGTGCGAGCATGTTTTGAATCGGGCCGAATTTCAGCTTCATCGTACAGGGGGGAGGAGGGGGGACTGGCTTCTCACGACTACCTCCCGATCAGGAATCGGGCCATCGGTGAAAATCAAACATGTTTGAAATTCAGTCGGCTGTCGTGAGGTTTTCGTGAGCGCATCCTGCTGTTCAAGCAGAGCTACGAGGGAGCGCCCTCCCCTCCTCTCCGTCCCCGCCAGGGGAGGGAGGTGAACGGGCGTCCCTGAAGCGACCTCCGCCCGGCCCGCTCGCGGGGGCGTTGGGGAGGGCGAGCGCTCCGGTCCGCGCAACACGCTGGCCGCCTGTTTCGGCACTCCTCTGCTCGCGGGCGGGCCGGGCGATCTGCCGTGCCGCGCGGCCGCCGGTGCGTCTCGTCCCTCCTCTCTCCCCTCCGTTCCCCCGGTGCCTCCTGCGGGCCTCGCCAGAGCTGGGATCGACTCCCTGCTCTGGGTCCCTGTCACCCACCGTCGCTCGCCTGCCTCTGCCACCACAGCGAGCGTCGCGCCGCACAGATCGTGAGCGGTGAACTTTTTAAACCCCGCGGTTCCGTCGCACAGTTTTTAGATGTATGTAAGTACCACGACTGAAAAACTCGTACAGTGTATGTATGTCCGGTATTTGCGGACCCTTTGGTTCTTCCTGATAAGGATTTTTCTAGCAATCCCGATGATTGGCCATCAGTTTGCTATGCGGATCTGGTGAACTACCCTGTGTTGTCACCCACCCCAACGTACAGTGGCGATCAGATGAAGGCGTACAAGAGTTTGGGAGCGCACAAACAGTTCACTGCCGAATGGATACGTGAACTGTCTGTTTTTTACCTGAATGATGTAGCCGTTGTCCGTGGAAGGGTGAGTTTAATGTTGTTTATTCTCATAACTTGGCTGCATATAGTCCGATAACATCTGACCCTAAACTGTAAACATCGCTTTGGCAACAGAGATGCAGTCTGTTTGCACCATATTGAACAATCAGTGAATAGTCTTTTGTATACATGCAAGTAATGAGGTAACTGGGCCAGTGCAGTGGTGGGCTGTCACGCTAGCGTGCCCACCAAGATGGAGGCGCGCACCCCCGATCACGTGACTGTGACGTCAGATGCAAGGGGTCTATTTAGACCAGGAGGTTTTCTCTTTACTGACCGCTTAATGTTGCTGTCAAACATCGAGGCATTTGAAATAGGGGTGGGCGATATGAAGAAAATCTAAAATCACGATATCTTTGGGCTATATCACTCTATATATATATATATATATATATATATATATATATATATATATATATATATATATATATATATATGTGTGTATGTGTGTCACGATATGTTCAAATAACCTTGAAAAACAAATGTTTTTAGCCACATAGTGCCTAAAGTTGCATTGGTATATCTCAAATTAACGTCATTGTTTTTGTTTGAAAAATTGATTGCAAAATAAAAATGAATTTAAAATGTTTTATTTGAGCCATATTTAACCACAGCTTCACATAAAAGCTTTTCATAAATTACAATATTGTCACATTAGAGCTCTTTCGTGATCAACACTGGACCTTAAAAAACAGAACATCCCAGCGGCCAAAAGGAACACCAAGGAAAAATCGGACACAAAATAAACCTGAAATAGAAAGGTGCTCTTTTGTGCTTAAGACATAAAAACTTGTATAATAAAAAATGTGACAATCCCAAAAACAAAAGCTTGCCTTTTGTGGCAACGGTTTTACGGCATGTTTTGCAAATTACCGCATTTTGTTCGACATTCTTCCTGTGAAATCCAAACCACTGCCATATTATTGATCCGGTGCCGTTTCTCTTCAGACTCATTTTCTTGTTCAGCTGAAACGCCCGCTGTTGCCATAGTTCTCGCTGTCTCGTCGACGTAAGTAGCGCACGTGTTCGTTGTCGTGTGTGTGCGCGCCAGAGCGCTTTCTGGTTTGGAGGAGGAGCGAGTGATGCGTTCACAGCATGTGGGAGAAACTAAACTCTCAGTGAATTGAATACAACGGCTCCATCTTGCCATGAAAATTTACACTCGATGGGCGCGATAAAGTCACTTTAACCATCGCGCGGAGGAAAACTCGAGATACATCGAGTATATTCGATATATCGCCCAGCCCTAATGTGATATAAACAGACACTTAGCCTGTCTGGGGGGTGGTTGCCGGGTTTATAATATAATAATTTGCTCAGAATGTGAGGGTCTCCAGCTTTCAGTCACGTTTCTGTCAACTTTGTCTTTGTTTCAAGGACGCCATCCCCATGATCAGCAAGCTGCGTTACAGTCAGAACTTTGACAAGGCCTTTAAGCACGTGTTTGGAAAGACGCTGATCTGTCGTAGCATGGAGGTTTCCACCCAGCTGGCCCGAGCTTTCACCATGGATTGTATAACTCTGGAGGGTAGGCCAACCTTCTCTGTAAAGTTTTGTAACGCTGAAGCTCTATCAGATGTGCTGTGCTGCTGTTCTGCTGCGGAAGATGTTGCATAAAGGTGTTATTGTGCAATTTTGAATGATGGACCCAGAGGAGAATATTATCCCGATGTGTTGTGTTTTTCTAGGGGACCAGGTGAGCCACAGAGGAGCGCTGACAGGAGGCTACTATGACACAAGGAAGTCTCGCCTGGAGCTCCAGAAAGACATGAGGAAGGCTGAGGAGGAGCTGGCTGAGCTGGAGGCCAAGCTCAACGAGAACCTGCGGAGGAACATCGAACATATCCTTTAAACTAAAACGCATTCTGAGGATGCACACCAGGGAGGTTTTAAGAGGGAAAAGAAGAAAAGTTTAGACATTTGTTTACAGGATTACTAGAAATGAAATCTGTTTTGAGTTTCTATTGACAGTAGTTCAAAAACATCTCATGCATTCATTCCCTCAGTTGGCCAAGAACTGGACCAGTTTACTGGAAAATGAGTCACACTGTGTTGTAAAAGAAATCTCTAGCAAAGGATCACTTGGACACGCGGATAATATTCCCCACACGCAGATTTATTGATCGTAGTAAAATGACTCGCGCAGGAATCCCAGGAAAAGAGTGACTGAGATCAGCCCCAGTGTTTTGTTTTTTTAATGTCTGTGATCAAACCAAACCGAGGCTGAAGCTGTCTGGCATTTAAAATCGTTGATGCAGTGTTTTGTTTTTCATGTGTCCGTCGGCTCCAGGAACATGTTGGTCTAAAAAGTGAATCATCTGCTTTCTGTAAGGCTGAAGAAACAGTTCCCGCCTCATTTTGACCCGTTTAAGCACATTTATAAAATAGCTCATTTCCCCCAAATGAAATCAAAGTTTGTTTTTAGCTTTACTGGAGAATCTTTCACCCTGATTTATTGAAGCATAATAAAAATGCCCTGTCCACCTCCACCATTTACCAATAGAAAGGGCAAATATTATCCCTACAATATATTATCAGCACATACTTTCCTACTTTGGATTAAGTGTGAAAAAAAAATGGTCTTTTCCAGCGTCTAATGCCTCTGTTCCTGCGTCACTTCAGTGGATGGAAATTACAGAGCCGCTGAAAATAGTCACACTCCACTGCTGGGCTTTTGTTTCTCTGGCTAACACCGGCAGGTTCTTCTACGTTTTAGTTTCAACACACGATTTACTGCAAGACACTGCTGGGAAACACAACTACACGGTCCGTTTCAAGTACCCGTCCTGAGCAAGAATGTCAGTAGTTTTGCTCTTTTGAAAACAACACATTTACTTCAGTGATTATTAAGAGCAAAAACTGGTTGCACCTGTTTGAATTTACTTTGGATTTTCTCTAAATCACACAGGGCCAAAATTACACATACAGGCTCAAATGTAAATGTATTTGTAGAAATAAGTTACCTTTATAGGTTACCTTTCTTTTAAGCCATCCACACGTCGTTCTTTTTTTTTTTTTTTTTAGTATAATTCTGGGAGGATATTTGATCTTTCTGCTTACACGAGTACATAAATTCCTTTACATTGTTGGGTTTTCTCACACAAACCCGACTTTTGAGCTTCTAAATGGTTGATTTTAGCCAATTCCATTGCTTCTGAAACCAGGTTTGAGCTGTTTCTGGCATCGTTTACATGTTGCAACATCCAATTATGTGGCTCCGTCTGGTAATCTGAGAGGAAGTATTAAGAGGTGGCCCTCCTTCATAATCCCATCCATGTCGCGCAACACATCAGCTCCAGCGGTTGCAAAACAGGCCGTCGGCATGAGGCCACTGTGCCTGATGATTGTTAGTGTTAATAGATTTAAATGCCTCATCTGGACTTATCCCAACATAGTTCTTGTCATTGTGGCCAGATGGCCCAGTTTGTCCCGTCTCCCCATGAAGCTCTCCATAAAACATTTGGCTCGTCCATGAAGAGCAGCGGCATATTTCGCTCCATCTTTAAGGTGTCCGTGTTTAGCAGGTGCTTCAGTCTTAGCCTGCACCCTATGAGTCCTTGTTTATGTTATAGTGGGCTTTACTGGGCGGGACATTGGCGCTTCAACCACTTTTAGTTTTTAAAAACCAGGAATCTGTAGCTTTTGTGAGTGTTTCATCATAGGAATCATCCTAAAACACAAAACTGTTTTGTAAAATAAATAGACAGGTTAACATTAAGCTTTTAAACTTGCTCTGATATTATTAGGCATGTATCAATATATGTTGGGCTATATTAAAAGTTTTGACCCTGTGCGGATTGAAGAAACCCCTCAAAAAGCAAAAAGTTTTGCCCTAAATCCTTCCTGGGGGGGGGGGGGGGGGGGGAATAATTGAAGTTATAATTTGTACATTCAGTCCAGAACGGTTCAAACAAGTTAAAATCGTGAGTTTGTACATTTCTCAGCGCTGGAGAAGTTAGTCGAGAAATGGAGGCTCAACGTGTGTTGAGAGCAAAAACTCATTACAAACACGAAATAAATCCCGACTGATGTGTACCGGTAAATATTTTCCCTCCTGTGATAGAAGGCAGCGTACAAAAGCCTTTTTTAATGACCAGGAAGCCTGTTAGACAAAAACTGAGAACACTGAGGCTCCTTTCTCACACGGCTGAGCCTATATTTTGGTAGCTGCCTCAGAGCCGGCAGGAGGAGGGTTTAAGCAGGTCATGAAGGATTAGTGTATATTGGGTCATATCTGCCAGAGCCATGACTCACTTCACAACAGCACAAGTAGGCATAACAAGTGGATTAGAGGGGATTTGAACGTGCTTGTGCACTGTGGTCGAATATGGCGACTTTCTCCGCTGGTATGATTTAAAAATGTCGACGCCTCACACAGTACAGTATAGCGGGGAAAGTCTGCTGTGGATCTCACGGCGTGTGTCCCGTACGTAAGCGGGAGAAGCAGGTTCTTGTGCTTCCTCCGTCAAAAGAGCGGATCAATTATTTAAAAAGCGCCTTGTCCCCTCTCCTCCGCTACCCACTGGAGGAGTGTGAGACGATGTATCTCGCTCTATTTCCACGTAACTGGGGTGTCCCATCGGAGCTAGAAGCGTCGCTGTACGTTTGCATGTCGTGTTACTTTGTGACGTTTCAATTCAATTTTATTTATATAGCGCCAATTCATGAAACATGTCATCTCGAGGCACTTTACAAAGTCAAATTCAATCAGATTATACAGATTGGTCAAAGAAATGTCACATATAAGGGAACCCAGTTGATTGCATCAGAGTCCCTACAAGTTGCAGGTTTGTAAAGGGGAACCTGATAATCATCTTTATTCATGGTCCTAAACCACAAACCTTTTAAATCTGCTTTAGTTGTCTGCTGTCGAGGACCTCCATCCTTTTCTTTTCATTTTTTTCCCCCCATTTCGGCAGATTCATTGACCTAAGTGTTCATTGAGTGCCGTTACGCCACAAGAGGTCCAGAGGATCAATAAACCTGTCTGTTCATTCAGCCTAATGAGGGCGGTGCGCTGCTGACAGCATCTTCCTCCCACAGCCCGCTCACATTATTTAAGCGCTCTGGGTCGCTATAAAAAGCCTGCAGGCTGCTCTGCGACTCCTGCTAATAACAGCCTCTGCACGACACGCTCCCTTACCGACTAATGGCTACAAATCTAATCGTATATGAAGGATGCAGCGGAACATTTTAGTGAGTAAAAAAAACACAGCAGCGCGATATTGTTGTGCTGAATTTTTCCCGGATAAAGTGTTTCATTGAGATTAAAGTCTCTTTCCGGAGGCTGTAAAACAGAGAGCTCATAAAAATACAACAATATCGAAAAAGAGAAAAGTGTAAAAACAGCAGCGGTCGCCGCCTCCTTCTGGAGTCCCACTGACCGACTGAACTCCTGGTCCATTAAAATGGACTTAGGCTTCGCCAGGGTAACCACTTCTGATTGTTTCAGGTCCTTTTGTGCGTTATTCAAGGAAACATTGGCGACATTTTTATTAAATACCTGCAGAATACGGAGCGCACTGTAGGGGCTGTTTACTCACATAAGCGCATGTAACGGTTCGCAGCCCCAGCAGAGATTTATCTATAATAACCTTCCCACTGGGAACTCTGTGGATATGAAGGATGGCTGCTTCCCAGCAGTGTGCAGCGGGCACTGATGCTGGAATGTTTGTTTGTTTGTTTTTTTATCACAAATGAACTTTTCTGTCCTTGAAAACTGAGAGTGCTGCTGAATAATAAGAACACTGGAACACAGTGATTACTGCGTAGCTGCAGAAACGTCTCAGATGTGTTGGAGCTCAACAGGACTTTGTTGCATAGCTCCTTAATGGCTGCGCCACGCATCAACAACGAGATCGACCAGCTGATGAACCAGATGCAGCAGATCGAGACGCAGCAGAGGAAGTTCAAGGCCTCCAGGGACAGCATCCTGTCAGAGATGAAGATGCTGAAGGAGAAGCGGCAGCAGTCTGAGAAGACCTTCATGCCCAAGGTTGGACAGGGTTTCTACCAGGGCTGGGCGACTAATCGGATGTTGACCTTGATTACAATTTGGGTTTTCAACGATCATCAAAACATAAGGATCGATATTTGCTCCTTCTCAGTTGGCTCTCGTGCTGCTACCTGTTGTGAATCCAGTGAGCCGTTGGTAGAAAAAGAGATATAAAACGACTTCGGTGGTGTGGAAACACTACAGGTACGCTGGTGTAGACGTCGAACAAGTAGCAATGGTGTGCAACCCGTGCTGTGCTGTCGTAGCTGCAGCGCAGAGTGGGAGCGACGTCGTTCCCCTCCATTCATTCCCTATGGAGCTGGTGCGACGAGGCGACAGTCGCCTGCCCTCCTCCAGCAAAGCGAACGCTGAAATGCGTGCACACGCGGGCTCGCGACGCGACACAAGAAAGTTGAACAATGTTAAACGATTGTCGCTGTTACATGGCGCTACAGCCATTTATCTGGATCGGCCGTCAGGTGCGCCCTGAAAAATGATGATATTCTCTATGATTCCTTGTCTCTAATATAGGATGAACTCGGGGGTATTTTTCTTTTGTAGAGTAAACATAAAAGCAAGATTTCAGTCAATTCCAGCTAAATCTTCTGACTGTTGGTCCTTGTCGATCACGTTCTGCTTTGAAAAGACCAAAACGCCTTAAATTTCACAACCAATAAGTTTCTGGGAAACGAGCGACTCAACGGCGCGGTTTGAAGCGCCGCCGTCGCGTGAGTTGGGTCTTCCCCGCAGTGGCGATGAAAGCTATTAGTCGCTGTCATTGTGACCGACTTTAAATGACTCTATTTGTCTAATTTTTGTCACATTTTAAAAAAGTTTTTTAAATCATTGTTTAAAAAACACCTGGTTTATCAAAGTTGATGAATAATCTTGTTAAATAATCGGGATCTCAATTTCAATCAAAGTAATCTTGATTATAAAAATTTGCAATAATGTAAAAAATAATTACAATAATAAGAAAAAGTCATCTTTCAGCATTTTCCATGTTTGGAGAAATATTAAAGACGTAAATTGACTCTGAAACCCCCCCATGTGTTTGTTGACTCTTCTCTGCAGTTCATTTCCCAGACTGTAAAAATCAGTGCATAATTATCTAAAATATTCATTTAAACTGAGAACAGATGTAGCTGCTGGGATTCGTTTTTGATGTGATTTAATTTGTTGTGAAAATCGTAAATTCGTCATCTTTACGCCCCGACGGGGTGACATGGCGGAGAAATCTGTTCCCGTGGTGTTGCTGTCATGTCTCAGGAGAATAAGCAGGAACAATAATGAATGGCAGATGTTTTCAGCTTAAACCAGCTGCTGCCATCATCGCCGTCATCCGTTCTGGGTTGAAATAAATGAATTAGCCTGTTAGGTGAAGCAGCATCTTGAGATAATTAGATCTTTAAGAGATTGTTTGAGAAAAACAACTCGTCTCTAATTAGTTTAAAATACATCTTTATGCTTCGGGGCGTTTGAGGTGCATCTAAAGGAATACAGCTCCCTGTCTCTAAACAATGTGAAAAAATATTAAGACATCACATTAAAGGTTTGTGGTTCTAGGTGGAAAATGAGATATGAGACTGAAAGTCAGGGATTTTTGAAATTTAAAACTGCGTAAAACATCTGCTTGGTGTGTTGAGCAGAGTCTCTGATCGTCTCGCTCCTTTCTCTGCAGCAACGTAGTCTCCAGAGTTTGGAGGCCAGCCTCCACGCCATGGAGTCCACCAGGGAGTCGCTGAAGGCCGAGCTGGGCACCGATCTCCTCTCTCAGCTCAGCCTGGAGGACCAGAGACGCGTCGACGACCTCAACGACGAGATCCGTCAGTTGCAGCAGGTCAGGAGAAACGGGACTTGTAGCCGAGCAAAGAAGCTCTGCGACGCGGCTGATCACACGCTGAGTTATCGACCAGTGGCGCTGTTTCTGTTTGCCGTGGCTTGATCTGCTTTTCTGTCAGAAAATCCCTTCTATTAAAACTGCATTTGGTGTCACCTGTGCTGTTAAAAGCTGGTAAAAGTTGTCATATTTTACGATATAATACTTGAATAATAGCATGAAATAATAATTTAGGGTTCTTACTCCATCTTGAAAAGTACAGAATTGGATTTGATCACTTTCCAAGTCTGCAAAAAAAAAAAAAAAAAAAAAAAAGAGGAAGCCACATCAACACACATCAGATAAAATTCAGATTTAGTAATTTAAGCGCCTGTTTCATTGATTTTTGTGATGTTAGTTTTATTTAGCGTCATAAAAACAAAACAGTTTCATCTCTTGTTGGAGCAGGTTTCATTTAAACGTAACACAACCATAACAGCGGTCGCTTACTCTGCTCATCAGTATCGCGGGAATAACTGAACTGCGTGGTAGCGGCCCGGTGGCCGGGGACCTCTAATCCAGACCCTCTCAGATCTGGGGTTTGAACAGGAAAAGTTTTTTTCACTGAACACAACGAAGATGGAAAAGTAAAGCGATGACCCTCAGAATTGCTGCAGACATCGTCAAGTGTCACCGACCTCAAAGCAGGATTAAAGTTGAATAATTCAGTCTGTTTTCATCTGGGCGTGAGCGTGTTTTAGATGATGCAAGCACAGGTGGGTGGAGTAGACAAAAACTGTACACAAGGAAGAGTAAAAAGTGGCCAACCAAGACATTACTGAAGAGTAAAAAAGTATTCAAGTACTGAGTCATTATTTAGAAAAAGTCTTTTAATATTTAATGCAATTGGACAGACAAAAATATAAAGTTATGTACAAATACTGGTATTTTTAAGACTAAAATAAATATACAAACAAATAACTATTAGAAAATAAAATCACAAAGATAGTTTTCAGAATTTATTTCAACATTTTGCCAATAAAACCAATACTTTACCGTTTATTAATTATGTTTCTATTGTTTACTGTGTTCTCTAAACCTCCTAATAGCTCAATGATCTTCTTTACTTAATAAAGTTACTCATGTTGGGTCGAGTAGCCAGAAATCTTAAGTAAGAGTATCAATATATTTTAAAAATATTACTCAACCAGAAGTAAAATGTACAGTGCATTAAAACTACTTCTAAAATGACATATTGCTGAAAAAGTTACTCAAGTAAATGTAATTAGTTGCTAACCACCTCTGGATGAAAGTGAAAAAGGGAAGAGGGAAAAGCTCATTTAGCTTTGAACCTGTTTCATAACTAATGCAACATAGAAACATGAAATAAACCAGGAAACAAGCCGAACACATCGGTCAGGGTTAAAGTTTTACTGGTTTGCTGACGGCGTCCTGATGTTTCGCCCACAGATCACAAATCCTAAACTTGTCATAATTAAATCGTTGTTGTTTTTTTGTTTCTTTATTAAAAAAAAGACGCTTCCGACCCTGGAATCAAAAAGCCCCTTTAAAATGCAAAAAAGTCAAAGAGGAAATGGAGAGCGGCACTACACACGGTTCACAATGAACATCTGCTGCCTCCGTTGTATTGTTCTCCTCCTTTGTCCTCCGGCGGCGGCGAGCCGATCGGAGGACAGCTGTGTGGGACGCCGCTGTGATTTCTCTCCATCACGCTGCTCTCAGCTCTCACCTCTCACCTCTCTCAGCTCCTCTCCTGTTACCGTTGCATAATAGCAAATCCACCTTCTCAATAGGAACCTTTTCACGATGAATCGCCGTGTTCGCGGCTGCCAAATGATATTACCCTGTGATATAACACACAGTTTTGTATAGAGGGACTATTTTTATCGCGGCACTCGCCGGTTTAATGCTTATCGGGGACGTTCGACGGGCTGTTGATGCGGGAGACTAGCTCCCTGTGACGCATAAAGAGAGGAAAGACTTGCTTTGAAGGGACCAGCAGCCTATATGACTAATGGATGTGCTTTGATCTCTGGTCCCTCACAGGACAACAGGCAGTTGTTAAACGAGAGGATCAAGCTGGAGGGGATCATGACCAGAGTGGAGACGTATCTCAATGAAAACTTGCGGAAACGGCTCGACCAAGTCGAGCAGGTAACCATGTGTTGAAAGAGACGCTTCCCTTTCCTGTAAGATAAATATAATTAACGGCATAAAAGTCTTATTATATATTGAAGTCTTTGGCTGCTGTAAGTAGGATTTCTTGAATTATTTTTAGGCATCCAAAGCGGAGGAGTCTAGCTGAATGTTTTGTTTCTTTGTAAACACAGGAGCTGAATGAGCTGCGAGAGACCGAGGGCGGCACCGTGCTCACAGCGACCACGTCTGAGCTGGACGGCATCAACAAGCGAGTAAAAGACACTTTGGCTCGATCGGACGGTGGGTGTGGTCAGAAAGAGCGCGTTTGTACGCTCGGGCTGCCTTAGTCATCATTTTTGTTGCCATATTTATCCAGCTGAATAAAAAAAAAACCAGAGGAACTTTTTTAAAATGAATTTCATAAAAGAAAACGCTCTACAGCTGCTTACGGCTGTGAGAAAGTAATCCCATTATTAGTCCTTGTTAATAATCTTTATCATCATTGGAGCCAAAACTGAAATCAAGACACAAATTTGACTATTTTTTTTTTTTTTTTTTTAACTTTCCAAACAAAAATCTTTTCTCATTAAAAAAAACACAGATAAATCTGATTCATTGCATCTGGTTTATTCCTGATCTTTAATTTATTTGGCCTTTGCAAAAGTATTGACAGGCCTCGGATATTACAAATACAGACGATGACAAAAAAATTTGCATTTATATTCAGTTCCCAGTACTCTGATCCCCCTAAATAAAATCCAGTGCCTTCAGAAGCCCCTTAATGACCAAATATTCCTGCTCTGCGTCGCATGAATACAGCTGGTCTGGGAAAACATCCAGGAAGCCAAAATCTGTAGTTTGTCAGGCACCATGTAGGGGACACCGATGATGGCGAGACCCTAAATTTAACTTTTTGCCAACATTCGAGGAAATCTAACCTAAAGTAAGACATGGTGGTGGCAGCATCATCCTGTGGGAAGGCTGCTTTGTTTCAGTCAGGACAGGAGCGCTGGTCAGAGGATGGACGTAACATATTAAACGGAAAACGTCCAATAGGTCTAAACATGGTTTCAAACGACTTCTATGTCCAGATATCCAGTGGTGCCGCTTCCCTAAACAAAGCGTCGTCCCATTTTCCCTTCCCAGATCTGGATGGTCTCATTGACAAGACTGAGGCAGAGATCAAGGACCACATCAAGAGCATGGAGCGGTGGAAGAACATCGAGAAGGAGCAGAACGACGCCATCAACCACGACACCAAGGAGCTGGAGAAGATGACCAACAGGCAGGGCATGCTGCTGAAGAAGAAAGAGGAGTGCATGAAGAAGATCAGAGAACTGGGCTCCCTGCCTCAGGAGGCCTTTGAGAAGTACCAGACCCTCACGCTCAAGCAGGTACACACACACACACACACACACACACACACACACACACACGCACACACAATCACACACACACTTACCAGCACGTTACCTCTGCTATACTTCGGCTTGTTTCTGTCTTTTCTACTGACGTTATTTGCTCATAAAGGAGTTTTCTAGATTCAAACACTAAAGAAGAGTAAAAAGACTAAATAAAGCTGCAATGAACTAATGTTCTTTTAGGACAATCGGGATGAATTGATGTTAAAAACTTAGCATTGAGCTTGAAATCATAGATTAGAAAGATAAAGTCTGTGAGGGAGTCCAGACTGTTGCTCATCTACTCGTTCAAATGAGAAAACGCGTCGTCGGCTGCTGTTTAGAGTCCGCTTTCAGTTTCAGTTTGAGGTTTTTCTCTCCTTAGATGTTTTGTCAGCTTGAGTCTCGGGTCGGTTGCCTTGTTTTCACTTCTGCTTTGTATCATTTTAAAGCCCAGTGCACACATGAATATGCAATAGGTCTCTAAAGAGCCGGATCTTTCTGCAGTCTCCATCAAGAGGAGAGCATTAGTTAAGAGAAGCTGCCAAGAGGCCTTAGGTAACTCTGGGGGAGCTGCAGAGATCCACATCTCAGGTGGGGGAATCTGAGACGACTATTAGTCGTGCACTCGGTAAATCTGGAGCTTTCGCTTAGGGGGGAAAACCTCCATTGTTGAAATTGCAAGCCTGTATTTTCTTTCTAAGTAAAGCCATAAAAGTAGCTTCCCCTGCCCCAAACTCTTCATCCTTTGTGTATCACAGAAAGTACCCCTGGACCGGCGCTAATGAAGTTTTAGCTTGTCAGCCCTGTTTATTTGTTGTCTTTCAAACCCACAGTCAGTTGCTGCAGGAGGCGCCTCATTTATCCTGGTTCTGTTGGAGGTTTCGTCCTGTTTAAAGGGGGGGGGTTCTCCTCCCCACTGTCGCCACGTGCATGCTCCGTGTGAGGGATTAAAGCACTGAACCTGACTGCAGTGTTTTCTAACTATGTGAGCCCAGTTTGTGCCCCACACGGCCGCCTTCTCTGGGAAACCAGTAAAAGCACCTTGGGCCCGCGGCGGTGGATCATTTTAGCCGATTTGAACCGCGGCTTTAGTTTTAGGCCGTGGTTCAGCTTGATGCCATGCCCGTGTGTCACGCAAAATCCCAGCAAAACAAATGACGGTTTGTGGCTGAAAGAACGTCGCTTCTGCATCTGAGAATTACCGTTAGGTGAGATAAAAAAACAAAACAAAAAAAAAACACTGAAGCAAAGGAACCTGATGTTGTTTTGCTCACCAGGGTGATCCTGGCTACTAGCTGCTAGATTTGTACGACAATAAGATTTAAGAGTAATTAACTGGGTGTCTTGAAGTATGTGTTGTGTATCTTTAGGAGTAAAGTTGAGGACCATCACCTTCCCCCCCACCCGCCCACTCACCCACTCACCAGTGACTCAGACACAAGTGCTCTGTCTGATTCCTGCTCTCAGCCAGCTGCCTATGGGAGCAGCGTCTGTGGGATGAGTGGACTTGGCTGCATCTTTCATAAGTGTCTGTGTGTGTGTGTGTGTGTGTGTGTGTGTGTGTGTCTTTATCCCCCCCCCCCCCCTCTTTAACAAAGCCAAGAATAGCTTCACACTTTCTCATAAACACTTCATCTAGTTACTGTCGCTCCTCAGGAAGCCACGTCGGGACAGGATGGTGGCGCTGATTGCTCGAGTGGAGGAGAGCGCTGAGCAACGACGGCAACTCGCCTGTGTTGCTTTGGCCATTAGTGATTTAGATCGATGAATTTATCGCTTAGACTTGGCCGCGTCGTCTGCAGGTGTGAAAATAAAACCGGGCAAATGAGATTCTAATGGACCCAAAATAGTTTCACAGCTTTTAACCTTTACAGTTAAAATGACAAAAACGGCACCAAACCTGAAGCTTGAGCTGTAATAAAAACTAAAACGTCTTTAAAAAGAGGTTATCTTAAATATCCAAGAGAAATGACTGGGTTATTATTTATTGTGTGTGTGTTTAGTTGATAAGTGTTCAGATATTTGTTTATGCGTTGATGGTCACAATTGATAAGAATGAAATGAAGCAGAGGCTGATGAATAAATCATCACCGTAAGACGGCCGGTCTCCCGTGAGCAGCTGTTAACGATGACGCGACGTTTTTTTATTTATTCTATTTACTTCCTGGTTCAACAGCTGTTCAGGAAGCTGGAGCAGTGCAACACGGAGCTGAAGAAGTACAGCCACGTCAACAAGAAGGCCCTGGATCAGTTCGTCAACTTCTCCGAGCAGAAGGAGAAGCTGATCAAGCGGCAGGACGAGCTCGACCGCGGCTACAAGTCCATCATGGAGCTCATGAACGTGTTGGAGCTGCGGAAGTACGAGGCCATCCAGCTCACCTTCAAACAGGTCCGCGTCCGTCTCAGCCGCAGAAGCTGTGCTGCGTTCACGGAGTCCGCGGCTGCGCTCAGTCGGCGATGTCCCCTTTTTTTTTTTTTTTAAAGAAATGAAAAAAGCTCAATGACGCGCCGTCCCGTCTTCCTTTCAGGTGTCGAAGAACTTCAGCGAGGTTTTCCAGAAACTCGTTCCGGGAGGCAAAGCCACGCTGGTGATGAAGAAGGGTGACGCCGAAGGCAGCCAGTCCCAGGATGAGGGAGAGGGGGGAGCCGACAGCGAGAGGGGCTCCGGCTCCCAGAGCAGCGTCCCGTCAGTGGACCAGTTCACCGGAGTCGGCATCAGAGTAAGAACGCCGAGTTTCATCCGGGTTCCCTGAGCAGATCCATCAGCTCAAGGTCGTCTGATGCAGTTGGGAGCAAAACTGTCCCGGTGGTGGACATGAAGGCTCTAAATGTGTGACGTTGTCCCAGTCTGGGTAAGCGTGGGCCCAGAGCGAGGAAGGATGTCTGCGGTTTCTTGATCCGTTAACCTGGTCCGTCCGTTTCTCCTTCACATCAGCTCACTGAATGGAAATATTTTACATCCAGCACAGAGAACAAAGCTACAAAAACCACATTTACAGCATTATAGCAGGACTTTGGGCAGCTGCATTCATCTAAACTCCAGAGCCGGTGTCCTGAAACCTTTAGTTGTCTGTGGTCCAACAAACCTGAATCAAATGGCTGGATGACCCCAGGCTGCAGTCAAGTTCTCCAGAGTCCTGCTGATGACTTGATTATTTGACTCAGGTGTGTTGAAGCAGAGCTGCAGGACACCGGCCCTCGAGGAGTGGAGTTGGAAGACCCCTGATCAGGAACAAAGGAGCAAAAGACCCTCTTACTGACTCTTAGGCTACGTTCACGCTGCACGTCTTGATGCTCAATTCCAATTTTTTAGCTCCAATTGGATTTTTTTTTTTTTTTTTTAAAGGTGACCGTTCATATTAAATGCGACCGTCATCATTTTGCTGTCTGAACGGTTCAAGACCGCAGAGCGACCTCCATGCGCGGACAACAGAAGAAGACGTCACACTGCAATGGTTAATGTAATTGTTACTAGAGGTGTTCAACAACGTTTCGTTAAAAAATTCAAAAAGAAAACTTGGAAAGAATTAAAAAAAAAAACAAAAAAAACAGCGGTTACCGGCTGGCATCTCTCCTTGTTATTATTATTAGAAAGCTAATATTAACGGTCTTTTATGGAGCGCTAGCTGCTACCGCTGTGTGTGGATGTGTAGTGAGAGACAGGAGAGTGACGGATAAAATGCCACACGACCGTTCAGACAGCGGACGCTTTGAAAAACATCCGATACGTATCTGTATTAGTGCCGCATATGGAAGTGGCCCTGATCGGATTTCTTTTGCCGATTTAAAAAGATCAGAATTGGGTCGCGTTTCCCCGCTGTGTGAACGTAGCCTTATTCAGTTCATCTCTCCATCCGTCTGCCCATCCCTCCGTCGTCCATTTCTCTCTGTAGATTTTCCCCCAGTAATTCACGCACTTTTAGCCAAGAGATAAACACATTTCTTTCACATTTATCAAAGTTTTCCCTGAGTTTTTGCTGGAAGTAAGTATATATATATTTTTTTCTCTGCTGGAATTAAAATATCCGTCGTCACCGGATCCATCCCCACAAAGCAGAGCCAAGGTGAAGTTAGTCACGCAATGAGTAATACACGGCTCTCTTCACGCCAGATTTACCCTGATCATTATGAAAGCTGTCATCACAGTTCCCATTCTTTGAGCCCACAGAACCAATTAACGGGCATTAACGCTGGACGCATTAGGCCAGGTTCACGGATGCGTGCGTCTGCCTCGCAGGTGTCGTTCACGGGGAAGCAGGGGGAGATGAGGGAGATGCAGCAGCTGTCGGGGGGGCAGAAGTCTCTGGTGGCTTTGGCTCTGATCTTCGCCATCCAGAAGTGCGACCCGGCTCCGTTCTACCTGTTCGACGAGATCGACCAGGCCCTGGATGCCCAGCACAGGAAGGCCGTCTCAGGTGAATGACCCGTGTGTCTCTGAATAAAAGCTTTTCTGGTGATTTTAGGTGCGATCAGCTTCAAAGGGGCAGTCGCTCCTCTATGATTTCATATATCTGTTGATTTAAAATTGTCTTATTCTAGTCAACTAAAACTGATTAAAAATCAAAATTGCTAATTTACAACAAAAATAAAATGTCATTTTAGTCAAAGTATCATGACTACTACTACTACATTAAAATGTGCTCCTTTTTGCATCTGCTTTGACTTTTTTAGACGCTGTTGATGGGCGAAATCTTTTTAAAGCTGTAGTTAAATAACGCTGAAGAATATTTAAAAGACTGTTTGTTTTAAAATGGATACTAGGCCACTGGAAATCCTCCCATAGAAACCATTAGGGATGGGCTGTTATCACAGGGTTTATCATTATTAGGGATATATATATATATATATATATATATATATTATGAAGAGAATTGTGTTTTTTTTATGAGAACCCGGATGAATTTTGCTCCCTGTAAAACCTGACAGCATGATTGGGGTTTGTACTTTTGCTTTCTAAATAATTTTCCCCCCTTTTGGCTCCACGAGATCGTCAATATTCATATTTCTGGAAGCATGATTGCATGCAGTGGTTGGTTGGTGCTGAGCTGCTCACGGTTCCTGGTTCGCTGAAGTAGTTTACTTAATATCAGCCCACTTAGCTTTTTTTTTCAGCAATATTTTTGTTCATGAGGGTTTGACTTCAATTTAAAAACAAAATCCTATTTATCATTATCCACTAAATTCCAGGCTGAGGTTTAAAGTTAATAACCGTTTCCTCCTTAGTCAACAGTATCATCTTTTATTTATCTACCTCTTCAAGTTTTAGCCATCATTTTGAAAATGGAAATTTGAAGCATTAGAGCTGCACAGTTGATCAAAATGCAATCAAAATCCCGTTATTAAGAGGCTGCGCAATTATGCAATTGCAAAGGACTGTTTGGTAGGATAATATATTTCAAGTGTCGCGCACACAGGCTCCACATGAAGATAATATATTCGCTCATTTGGACGGAGTCCCAACGGCCGCTGAAAATTATTCTTAGGGACGAGATGCTAAAACTCACAGAGACACCCGAAGGTCTTCGGGTGAAGAAAAGATAATTTTTTTTGGGTTAATTGGAACGTTTCTTCATCCCAACTTTCAGCAGTTAAATATGTTCCTAGTTTCCTGCAGAGATGGAAAATATGTAGGAACCCTGGGTTTAGTTTAGCTTAACAAGCTGCAAAATATTTATTTATTACCAAACCGAACCCAATCAGCCACAGTCTCATCAATCGGTTCTTCTCACTTTCTGCATAATTACACTGATTCCCTAATCTGGTATAAATCCAGGAATATGAATGAAGGAAACAGCTGGAAATGACCCACGTTTCTGGTGCACATGTGTTTCAGACATGATCGTGGAGCTGGCCGGCCACGCTCAGTTCATCACCACCACCTTCAGGCCTGAGCTGCTGGAGTCTGCAGACAAGTTCTACGGCGTCAAGTTCAGGAACAAGGTCGGCCTCTCCGAAGCAACTCTAATTCGTTTTTTTTATTTCTCCCGCTTTCATTTCAGACGTTGTTGCTTATGTTCTTCACAGCAGCTTCCAAATCTGTTTATTTCCACCTTTCTTTTCTTTTTTTTTTTTTTTGATTATTTCATTTAGCGTCAGAACTTTTCCGATTTTAAAAACAAAGCAACACGTTGTAAGAATAAATGAATTTATTTTGACCAATAAGTTTAAACAGGAAAAAAAAGATATAAAGACGCAAGAGAGATAAATGTGCAGAAATCAGTTCAGGAAGGAGTATACACTTATCTACTCCTACCCTCTTGTTACACTCGATTCACTGCAATAATAACGTGTCCTTATATATGTAATACTTTTAATATACAATGTACTTCAATATACAATCATTAAACTTCCCCAATCTATATTATCTTAATATAACATACACGTAAATAGACAATGATGATAAAAAATACATTTTACAGAGTTTCTGAAGGATCTTTAAAAGCCAAAAGATCTATTTTAGGTCTTAAAAACTCCTAAATATCTCCTGAGATTCCACACTAGCATCCTAAAGTTTATTAAGCATTTATTGCTTCTCACAGTCAGTTTTTACTTTTACTAAAACCACCTGTACACTCCTGAAACAGGCTTACTTAAAACGCTCGTGTAACTTTAGCCGCTTCTTGCCTTTTCATCACAGCGAGCTGTTTTAGGAGTCGACCCACCAGTCTTCCAGTCTGTCGTCGAGTCTCTCAATCCTGAATGGAAATTCTTCTTCTCATTGCCTCCATGTCGTAGAGTACATACACGAAAAAGAGACCCGGCGTCAGGAACCGTGGAGGTTTAGGGTCTTCTCTAAGAAGGTGTTGAGGAAAAACACAGAGGTCACATCCGAGAGTTAAAACATGAATTGTGGATTAAATTTGCTTTATTCACTTAGTAATTTGGCCTCGAACTTAAAGTAAAGTCATGCTTAGGGATGCAAACAAATAATCAACTTGCTATTAATCCAATAATGGTTTATTAGGTAAGGATTAGTTGCAGCCGATTAACTGATGACGTTCGCTTAGACGGCTCCTCTGTCAGTGTTGCAGTATGGCCGCCATCAGGAGGAGGGCGCCGCTGCTCACCCTGAAGCGGGCCACGTCGTCATGGTTGTAAGAGAATCGATAGAATAGAAATATCTTTATTGTCCCACTGCGGGCGCACAATCATGGCGGACGCATGCAATGTTTCAAACTGAGTCCGCTGCGGGATTATTTTACACCGTTTAATGACGACAGGGATCTAAAATGTCCTTTATACGGTTCCGTTAATAAATATAAACACTTGACCAGCTCCTTACGGCTGACTAGCGCCCTTTCAGCCGTGCTGCATGGCGGAGCAGCGTCTGCTCCACTAAACACAACAACTCACACCAGACTACATAAAACATGCTGCTTTTCTTAAATTAACCCGGGTCTAGGTTTATAGGTTTGTATATAGAGGGGCCATTCAAAGTATAAAATAAAAATGGAGCCTGTTTGTGTTCTTGCTCAGTGTTCAGGTGCCAGAACTATTGATTTTATTCTTAATACTCTCAGGGAAATTTAAAGTTGTTACTTTTATGGCTTGTTTTTGAGTTACCCTTTTAACTTAAATGTTGCCCTGTCTTTAAATGAGTTTTACATTTCTCTGCTTGTGGGGAATTATAACTGTTTCACATATTTTATTCTATTCATCTTATTTTTCTATCCAGTAACCTCACAGGTTCCTGCTCTGTTGTATTTTATGAATACGTTTAATAATGTGTGAGAAAACCCACAGTTTTGGTGAATTTAATGAGCATTTCATACAGCTGGTATAATGTGTGTTAAAATATACTGAGGTCCCTTTTTTTTATTTCACATACTGTAAAAAATTATCCCTTCATGTTATAGAAAGACCCTCTTGATACAAGAGAAAACTCCGGTTTGTAAGAAAATAGCCGCTTATCAATTAACCGTCAGTCGATCGATGAGATCAATCAACCTTAGATTAACTGATTTATCGATAACTTGCGTGGCGTGTCTTCAGAAAGAAACCCTCTTACACACCTTCAGACTGAAACCGAAGCTCTGAAGCAGCTTTCATCCAGTCTGAGGCGGCCGGTTCTGTTTCTTACCCGCTTTACTTTAATTATCCTGGTCCAGTAGGAGAGAAGAAGTCGACCTCGGTGACGGCGGGTTTAATTTTCCTCCACACACAAGCTTTTCCTTCTGTCCTCTGCTGATTCGTTTGGCTAAAGAGGCTCTTCAGCTCTTTTTGTTTCAGAACCTGAGTTATTGGTGCTTAGTCACCGCGGCGCTGATTGGCTAAGTTTCTGTGTGTCTTTGTGTTTTAAGGTGAGTCACATCGACGTGATCACAGCGGAGCAGGCCAAAGACTTCGTGGAGGACGACACCACCCATGGTTAACGCGCTCCTCCTCAACACCCTCATCCATTCCTCCTCCTCCGCCTCCTTCACAGAGAGCGTTGCTGAAAGCCTCCAACGCTGAGGGTCACAGACACAAATAATCCACCGTGTCTGCATAACAGTTTTTCAATATATTTAGCCCTATTGAAGAGAAAGCGCTGTTCAGATGTATCGAAATGCCACAGTGCATAAAATGCTCGGTTTCCATAACAATATCTATTAGCGGGGGAAAAATGTGCTTTTATGGGGAAAGTCTCATAGTCCTGAACCCTGATCTCACACTGGATCTACAGCTTCATGAAGTTTGGTTGGAGAAGGACTTGAAGAGAGCGTTCAGGTTTGTGTTGCTGGGATGAATCTTCAAACCTTTAAGCTAAGGTTGGGCCGTCTTTGTGACGCAGGCGGAGGCAGAAAACCCGGGGATGTGACCAGAAAACAGCTCCGCTTTTTGTACATATGAAGCCGTTTTGATACGACTCGCGTTAAAATTTATGAAACGTTGCTTTTAAGCTTCGAAAGAAACGTGTTTCAAGAGTTTGCAGCATTCACATAGCGTTCATATTTTCTCAAGTTTCTGTGACGTAGACTGCTTGTTCTCTTGAAAACATGATTGTTAAAGTGTTTAAAGATTGTTGTACCTTCCCCTGGTTGTTACTGTACCGTGTTTGTTGTTTTAGCTCATCAGAGTGGATAAAGTAGCCTGTTGATACCGCACTGAGTCCCAAGTTTTCATTCATATTTTGTTTATCAATCTTCTCACCCAACTCTACTTTTAAATGCTGTTCCTTTTTATGTAATTGGAAAAATTTGGCTTATAAAATGAATAAATGGTTTTAAAACAAACTCGCCAAGTTCACCGATTTATTTATTTTACTGGAAGACCACTAGGTGGTGCTGCAGTTAATGTCTGACGGCCTCAGTTTAAAAAGCAATGTTTCTGCACCAGGAAGCTGGAAGGTCTCTGGACAAAAATGACCTCATTAAGACTTTATTTAAGAGAAATTGAAATGTTTCTAAAAATAAATGTGTTTATGTATTGTAGCATATGCAAAGTCTTAAGGATGGTCTGAGGGTGAAGTTTTACTTATTGAATTTTGAAGAGTGAAATTTGCATGTAGATGTGTTACAAACTTATATTAAGGATTTACTTTTGTAAATTGGAAGCAATAATTTAAATTTTCCAGAAAATCTGAGTATTGCATCATATTAGTTGAACTTAAAAACAACAACAAAAAACAACTTCTGTAGGGTTGATGTTTTTGTATCATAAGCATATGAACACAATGTGGGCTCCTTGTGGTCCGGGCGCCATTTGCGGTCCTCTTAAAGATTTTGTGCAACAACTCTGGCTTCCAAGCACAAGCAGTTGATGCACATAAATCCTTTTTTTAAGTCTCTTTTTTTTTGTTTTTGGGCAATATTTTCACAATTAAATCTTGAAATTATCTCAATTTCATAGTTAATAGAACCACAAACATCCAGCAGCTCTTACTCAGAAGGTCACTTGGGTCACCGTCCATTGATTAATACAGGAAGCCCTGTAGAAGAAAGTGGGACCCATGTACCATTGTTCCTGTTTTTCTAATCTTAAATGTAGCTCACAAAGTGCATCAATCAACACTTATAATTAGGAAAATGTATGTCTGCCTTTTAATAACAGTTATGACTGACAAATATTTACTGATCCCTCTTCTACAAAAGTCTGAACTGTTTTTTGTTTTGTTTTTTTCAATAAAAACTCGATCTTAATGGTTATAATCGAGCAGACAATTAAAAGGTATGTTAGTTTTCAACTTGAAAAATTGGTTAGGACACCACTGTTGTAGATGACAATAATCCAAGGGTGTCCAAAGTGCGCCCCCCCCCAACTGCAGTTAACCAATGATTTTATCCCTCAGCAGAGGTGGTTGATGCAGATGGAGACTTTATTCAGGCCAACATTTTATTGGCTACAACAACCACAAAAGAGTAAACATCGACTTCAGAGAAGTATTTACAGTATAGCAGGGAGCAGATTGGTGTTATTTTGGGTTTCAGAAATAAATCATGTCCTTTTGTGATGGCTAATAATTTGTGCATGACATCCTGGACCTTTGCAGCCCTGACTGCGTTCGCAACAGAAAATTAATACTTAATAATAGTCAAATATGCAACTAATGTGCTTTCAGTGAGTTAAAAGCCAGGAAAACGATACATTAATGGTGAATTAAATGATTTTTTTTTTTACCTTCAGGGTAGTTGACTAGGCAGATTAAAATGCTGGTATATGTTGTCAGAATCCTTTTCTTCAGGTTCATCCCCTCAGTTTTTGCAAGGTGAAAAGGAGTGATATGATGAAAAAGCTGATCCTACATGTTATTGTCTGTTGATACAGATGGTAACTCTAGTTAGTCAGGCCCAACATGGTTTATTTGGCAGTTTTCAAAAGAGTAGATCGTTGGTACAGATAGCGACCTAGGAACTTCATTGCCAAGCATTTTATGCATTGTGTAGACAGAAAATGTTGAATACAAACTGGCCTTCTCAAACTCCGTGTTTTAAAGTTTCAACTGATATCTAAGGTCCAGAACATGTTCTTCTTTCAGCTTTTTTCATCCAACCCTATCCTCTGCATCTTGTTCTCTCACACCAACTACCTTTATGTCCTCTGTAACGGCATCCATTAATCACCACTTTGGTTTTCATCAGTCAACTTTTATTAATATTGCCCTTTACAACACACAAGGTGACCAAAGTACTGTACACAACATCAAACATTATAGAAACAGAATTAAAAGCATTAAAATAAACAAAATAAAATACAAAATATGACACCATGCTACTGTTAAAAGCCAGTCTGAATAAATAAGTTTTAACTCAGACCTTAAAAAGGGCCAAAGTCAGTAGTGGTATGAATGTCCTGAGGCAATTTGTTCCAGAGCTTGGGTCCAGTGACTGAGAAGGTCCCCCTGGTTTTTGTACCTAGCTCTCAGGCCTTCTAAGAACAGCTAGCTTGTTGACCTTGTGGCCCTAGTTAGGTTATGAACGCATAAGAGTTCAGATAGGTATGGAAGGGCAAGAGCATTAAGGGCTTTAAAAACAAATAGCAAAATTTTAATATCAATCCTGAAAGAAACTGGAAACCAGTGGAGAGAAAAAAAAAGGACTGGGGTGATGTGCCGTTGTCGGGGAATGTTGGTTAAAAAGCGGGTATTAGCGTTTTGAACTAACCGAAGATTGTTAATTGATGACTTGGGGACACCGACATAAGGTGTGCTACTATAGTCAATTCTCGAGCTCAATGCATGAATAGTTTTCTCGGTATCAATACGCGCCTGTGCAAATTCTCAGTTATATGGGTCATCGCAACAGAAAACAGGCTTAAATCGGAGGCAATCAGACTTTCGTTCAGTTCTTTCTGAAAATGTTTTGACACCTATCCAGGAGTTTTTGTAAATTCTGGTGGCTCGCATCTGAGCAACCTGTAGTTGGTGCACGGCTGTTTAAAAATGATTTAAAAAGGGTTTTACCTTTGTTAAAAGACGTAATTTATAAAAACTAGCCTTGACCACTCTGTCAATTTGCTTGTTAAATCTCAGACTGCTGTCAAAGATCACTTACAAGGTTCTTTACAGCAGCTTTAGATTGTAGAAAATTAAAATCAGAATGGGCACAATCACCAATTAAAACATATTTTATAACCATTCAGGTGAAGAAGATTTTGCCCTAACCACATCTTAATGTCTGAAATGCGGTCGTTTAAGGTTCGAAGAGCTCCGCTTGTACTTGAAAACACAGGGATATACATCTGGAGATCATCTGCATAGCATAGCAGTGGAATGCTAGGTTGTGCCTGGCTATGATACATCCCAATGGCAGCATGTAAAGTGAGAACAACAGTGGACCCAGTATATAGCCTTGGTGCACTCCACAAAAAAGAGAGGTCTGCCTCTAGGCGTCCTGCTTGGCAGTTCCAACCTCAACATCCTTCTACCATGCCCTCACTATCCTTCCTCTATACATATCCAAATCATCTCAGTCTGGCCTCTCTGGCTTAATCTCCAACACGCCTAACATGAGCTGTCCCTCTGATGTAGTCGTTTCTGATCCTATCCATCCTTGTCGATGCCAAAGAGAACCTCAACGTCTTCAACATCTCCAGCTCTGCCTCCTGCCTCTTCCTCAGTCCCACCGACTCTAACCCTGTAACTTCGCTGGTCTCACCACCGTCTTTTACACCTTTCCTTTCATTCTCTGTGATAATCTTTTTATCCCACAACACATCTGACACTTTTCTCCACCCATTCCAACCTGTTTGCACACTTTCGCCATTGCTCTGAACTATTGACCCTAATTCTCCACCTTATTTCAACTTTGTTTGTTTGTGACTCTAAGCTGCTCTAATGTTTAACAGTAAAGTGTAACAAATACTCTAATTTCATTAAACAAAGAGTAAATGAAAAAAAACAACAACTAAATTTCTTGGGATTTAACCTAAACACTTCTAATGTATCATTTTTGTTAGCCTATTTCTGAAATCTCTACATCATAGATAAATATTAGCATTCTCTTCAAATTCCTGCAGTATCGAATCCTATCTCTGTCTTCTACCCTCTACTGGAGAATCAAAGGATTACATGTGTCCAGGATTAGTTAAGCTCAGATAAGAAATTCCTTTATTCATCATGCTTTTTGATTTTTAATGTTATAACAGTGAGCCGTGCTGCGTTCAGGTCCCTGTCTGTCTGTCTGAAGCAGAGATGAGCCCCATCTGATTGGCTCACATCACACAGACTGGGAGTAGCAGCCACTCTGCTCGTTTACCGTAAACAACGTAAAGAGAACGACAGCACTTTTGATCACTTTGAATGTTACCGAATTCTCAAGTATTCTGGCATTTAGGTTCAAAACGATTCACACTCCTGGCAGGAAAATGGCAGCCTCTTGTGGATGGTAAAGATTTATTGATTTTTTTTTTTTTAAAGAGAACAGGGAGAATAACTTACTGGAAACACTGAAGCGACTGGAGCACAGAGCAACCAGCGAGCTGGGGAAAGAGAAAACAGAGGAATCTGGCAAAGAGGCGAGCAAACTGGCAGGCTTTTAAACTATTGGGAGGGTGGATGAGTGACATACCAACCAGGTGTGATTATTTAGGAGAACGCAGTGAATAGGACATATACATTGCAGAGCGTATTAGCTTGGCTAAAACACACAAAAGATCAGGAATGCTCACTGAGTGAAATAAAAATTAGAGAATTGAGGAAGCTCAAACAAATTTAGGTGGATTGCAAAATCCACTTTTTTAGCCCTTAAATTCATTTGGTCGTGTTCTTGGAGTCTCTGGGAGTCCAGAAAATGTGTATGTAGTTTGTTCAGGACATGCCATTTGACATTTAAATTACATCAAAGTATTTGCTGTGGAGCTGTTAAAGTCATGGTTTGCATCCGAAAGGATCTGATTGGTTAGTACTCTTGCGTCAGCGTTCGCCACGATAAGTGCGAAAAGTGCAGTCAGTAAAGAAGGAGGCAGGAAGAGGAGTCTGTATGCTTCCTATCATAGTGCCTTTACCATAGGGAGCTTGCGATGTACCTTACCGACGCTAAGCAGGTATAAATCCCACAATCCTTTGTGTGACATGATGTATAAGAACAGCCCACCTCACAGAAATGAAAATAAATGTCCACAGAGAAGAGAGCACACACTTTGTAGTTCTTTCTTGGAAGGCTGTAGGCCTGGATTTGACTAGGACGTTTCTGTCGCGTAATGACTTTGGGGTTAAAGGCTGTCCAAAACTATGACGCTCCATTCGGTTGTCATCGGCTGTTCATTACACCGTCCCCGAGCATACTACAAAAATGGGGTGGAGTGGAACCCTCTGCGACCTGGAGGGGCCGGGGTGTGAAATGGCTCCTTTAGATCTGAAGAGACGGCACCAAAACAAGATGCTTTCAGACGCCCCTCATAACAGCGGTGAAAGGGGAATGTGGGGGTAAATTAACAAGGAACCAAAGCATTGCAGTTCCACTTTTTAAAAACCACAACTGAATCATTTCAATATGAACAGTAAGAACAGAAAAGCGTGACATGTCCTCTTTAATTGCAGGAATTCATTAAAAAAAACAAAAAACACCTGGAGCATCAATGACAGCTGTGCAGGTTAGTAACAAATCCAGAACCAGTTTCCATGTATGCAGTGAGGGTGAGGGCATTTACAAGGTCGACGCTTTCTATCACCTGAAGAACATTTCCAGGATTAAAGGACTAACGTCTCAGCAGGATCTGGAAAAACTAATCCATGCGTTTATTTTTAGTCGAATTGATTACTGCAACGGTGTTTTCACAGGTCTGCCTAAAAAGTGGATCAGACAGCTGTAGCTGATCCAGAATGCTGCTGCCCGCGTCCTCATTAAGACTAAGAAAGTAGAGCACATCACCCCAGTTCTAAAGTCCTTACACTGGCTCCCTGTATCTCAGAGAATAGACTTTAAAATACTTCTGTTAGTCTATAAATCCCTGAATGGCTTAGCACCTAAATACATCACAGATTTTTTATCAGTGTATCAACCCTCCAGACCACTAAGGTCGTCTGGCTCCAGCCTACTCTGCATACCTAGAACCAGAACCAAACACAGAGAAGCAGCATTTAGTTCCTATGCTCCACTGATCTGGAACAAACTTACAGAAAACTGTAAAAGTGCTGAAAGCCTGAGTTCCTTTAAATCAAGATTAAAAACACATTTGTTTAGGATTGCCTTCGTCCAACTGTTTTTAATGTTCTATTTTGTTTCTACATTTTATTCCTACTTGCTTTTATTCAGTTTTTTCCCCCTATATTTTAATCATGTAAAGCACTTTGCATTGTCTCTGTACTGAAATGTGCTATAAAAATAAATTTGCCTTGCCTTGAGGGTTAAACGTGGCCACAGGCTGGAGGAAAATGACGGTGACAGACCTCAGAGTTTCACCAGTACATCAGAAATTCACCTCAACTTTAAAGTTGGGCCAAAAGGGAAATTCAGCCAAATTTCTGGCAGCAGCTTGTTGATATGGAAAGAGAAAATCAAATGAAACATTTTAACCAGTTCCCATCCTTTCTGAGCCGGCTCAGATCTGCAGGCAGAGCTCTGGATGTTTCCGGGAGCTGGCATGAATTCAAGGAGCGATCCTGGACCGTAAACTCTCTGTTGGAGGAACCAAAGGCTGTAATGTCAACATAACTCACACGCTCTACATCTTGTGTCATTAATAACGGGAACATTTTTATTTTGATATCAGCACGTTGGGCTGAGTAATGAACAGATAATGCCAAACCATAATCAAGCTGCTTGTCTGGAACAAGTCGTAAAACTGTCCTGATTTATGCAGCAACACATTAATTTGTTCTCTAACAGGTGCTGATTAACGGCTGTGGGAGGGGGAGGGGGAGGCTTGTGAAAAGCTCTTTTCATGCTCTTCATAGTGCTCCATCTGCCTCGCAGGCCGGAAACACTCACTGGTTATACCGTATTTTTTATTCCCCGTCAGAATCCCCCCAAAACCTTCCATCTGTTCTAAGTCTCTGTCAGCCGATCAGTCGGCCTGTCTGTTTCTCCTCAACACCGAGATGGGGCCGTTTGACCCACACAGAAATGCAGCAGATCCAAAAGCTGAGAGTTGTGTGTCAATTTTCAATTGTAGTCAGTATATGTGAACAACCTAAGCAAAAAGAAACTCAGATTTCTGTCATTTAAAATGTCTTCATTAAGCGAGCTTATAAAATCGCACCACCCAGAGAGTAGTTTAAATTCCTTAATTGGATTTTAAGTACACATTGTTGTATTGCAATGCTCCCTTTTGAGCCAGTGGTCATATGCTAAATTTTCATTTCTCTTTCTTTGTTGAGAATTTTAAAACCATGTTGCCTTATGGGGCACTTCTCAAAGGACGTCACATTTTTCCCGAGAAAGCCGGTTTCCTGGCTGGTCGGACAGGAAGAGTGCAAATTACGTTGCCGACAACTGTAATACTAATTATTTTGGAAGATGACAACATACCAGAAGCTTCATTTCAATCTGCTTCAATGGAGAAACCCAACATAGAACAGCGGAAACGTTGGTTAAAATGTAGAGGCCTGAAAGGGAGCAGGAAAGAAAGCAGTATTAGTAGAAAGGTAGGAGAGGATGTCCTCTCCTCTCTCACAACGGACCAAACTCGAGGAAGAAACCCGTCCCGCTGAATCCGCGCAGCTAACACTAAGAAAAATTTTTATGGCAGGCCTATGTTTTACTTTATTACAGAGCCCATTGCAGAAAATAGACTTAAAAACAATCAGTCATCCCGCTGTAATCAGACACTCAGATCCCCTCTCCTCTTCACACACACACACACACACACACCTACACACACACACACACACACACACACACACACACACACACACACCCCTCTGCAGACACACAAACAAGATCACTGTGAGAGAAACATCAAAAGAAGCAGAAGACCGGCAAGAAAACCACCACACACTGCTTCTGATCATCACAAATACACGTATTTAGCTGCTTTTTATACACACCAGGACTTTTACTGCTCATGAAGTAGTTGTCGCAGGGTGGGGGTTGGGGTTTAGCCCCGCTCTCTTGCTGCGTGGCGCATTAACCAGAAAAAGAAGTTCTGTCTGAAAAAAATCAAGCCCAAAAAAGCGAGTGCACGTTCAAAAACACTCCCAAGAAACCACAACCCCTGATTCACCAAAGTTACAAGTGTCTAGAGAGAAACAAGCACAAAGTTGCTCATAATAAGCGGACTAAATGCAACACTGAAGCTCACATGAACAGCCCTCATGGATCGTATGAAGTTTTAAAGTCGCTGAGAAAAAGGCAAAAAAACGTCGCCTACCTGCACAGATGCTGCAGTGTCTGGTTTCAGGTCAGGACATTCAAGTGTTGGCTCCAGGAACCACATTTAGGTGTCTTTGGTCAGATTGCACAGTAAAGTCTTCTCGGTCACAAGCTCCTATCCAACATTGACATTTCTCTGCAATCCTTTGGGGTTGTGGAAAATCAATGGGGAAAAAAACTCCCTTCATGTGATCGTGATCACCATACCGTCAGTCACTCCAGCAGAGAACAACGCAGCAGCGGTGTTTTGTTGTTACCATATTATTGCCTCAGCCTATTCCTTTTTTGGTAAATTGTGGGTTTGTTTTATTGTTGTTTTTTTGTTGTTTCCTGTGATTAATGTGGGCAATATACCAAAATAAAGTGATTGATTGATTGATTGATTGATTGTCTGTTGAGGAGATATTCAGGATACATCTGTTCACTTTTTGCCTCAAACAAGTAAACTATTCAAGAGTTATCGCGCTGCTTCTACTAAAACAAGATGACCGGGACACATACGTCTAAATTTAGTAATTTGACTTCATTTGAGCAATGCCCTATTCATGATATGAATTAGATGTAGTCATCCTGCACAGCACACGTTGAAGCATTGTAAACAACCTGCACCCCCTTACATGTAACATGTCTGTTTTTTTTTTTTTTTTAACAGGGCTGCATGATGTTAGAAAAGCATGCAACGAGAACATTGTTGGTAAATATCATGCGAACGATATAATAAATCCTCATTTCCCAGCTTCCAGCACCCTCTGTGACCTCTAGCATCTTATATCCAGGCATCTCTAAGGTCTCAGCGAGACTCCATCCAGCAGACCAAATATTGCAGCAGCAGGCAAAATTTACGATTAGAAAACTTGGAGTACGACAGCTGCATCACAAGCAGCCCTTTGGGATGTTAATATTGTGCACACTGATGCTGCGACGGCGATACGTTCTCAATAGATTGTGCAGCCCTAATGTTAACAGGCTTATAAAGCCACATTTAGGTGGCTCAGATTAGATGATTAAATGAAAAAGAGCACCAGAAGATGCAGCGAATGTATTGCATCTATTCCACAACAGGTTGGAAGATGGCTTTTATTATTTAGGACATGAAAAATGTTGATTTTGGTAATTAAAGATTTCAGACCTATAGCTGTGACAAATGTCTGTGACGTTCTGCAAATGGTTGAAAGAAGCTTCAACACTAAACCTTTAGGGGTTCGTAGAGCTGCCAAGGGCTCTGAAACCACAATAAAAGGAACAAAATCGAACAACTTTCTGTTTGTATCATTTGTCGTTGATGTGCACAGACATGCAAAAGAAAAAGAAAAAATTTCTATAAAATATTTGGAAACATGGATATTTAAAACATATTTTAACAATATTGGAAAATTGAATTCCCACTTGAAATAGTTAAATTTATTCACAGGTACACGGATATCGCATCAAATCCACAAGATCATTACGCAGCATTTAGGTTTGCCCAGTTTAAGTCGTTTAGTTTTATGTGCTCCTGACCGTTGGAGTGACCATCATAGTGTGATGCAAAGATGTGTCTGAGGAGATCAGGCAGAAGATTGTAGCGTCTGATGATCAGGAGAACAGTCTAAAAGCTAAGGATATTCGAATGAGCTGACAACATGCCCAGATCTGGCTCACCAAGCAGATTTACCCTGAAAGCAGACTGCAAGATGCTAAAAGAAGACTTTAAAAAAATCCTAAAATGTCACAACAGGACCTACCGCAGACTCTTGCAGCTGTTGATGTGGAGGTGCATGCCTCTACAAATAGAAAGGGACTGCAAAAATTTCATGGAAGACACATAAGCTGCACACCTTCATTCTCTTAGATGATGCATGGAGATCACCAGAGAGAACGTAGAGAAAAAAAACAGCCCTACTGGAATAATGGACTTTGTAAAGATGCATCTAAAACTGAATTATTTGGACACCAGAAGAGAAGAGAATGCAAAAATCTCCAAACAGCTGTGATCCAGAGAGCTGAGTTGTCACAGCAGGACCCGGCCAGAGAATCATCACAGAATGCACCATAAATTCATGTATTATCAGAAGAATGAATGATGAATCTTCAGGAAAACAGAGCAAAAGTTCGGTTGCCTCTGGTTTAAGCCTGTTTGCTGTTGCGATGACCCGGACAACTGATAATTTGCAGATGTATCATCAGAATGTGCTTCAGGAAAACGTGAGACCGTCAGTATAAAAGCTAAAGCTGAAGCACAGCTGGAATCCATCGAGGTGCTGCTGAGATTTGGTGAGGGGAGAGGAAAGCTTTCCTGCACTGCAAAAAGGGAACTAAAAGTAAGCAAAATTTTCTTGAAACGAGTGTATTTGTCCTTGATTTGAGCGGACAAGTTTAAATTATCTGCCAATGGAATACGATTTTTGCACTTAAAATAGGAACAACTCATCTCCGTCATCTTATTTCATGCGCCGTATATACAATTATTTTATTTTAAGGGTTAAAATACTCATTTCATTGACAGATAATCTTATTTATCTGCTCAAATCAAAGAGAAATGCACTAACTTACTTTTAGTTCCCTTTTTGCAACATGGGACCAGTGTCTGACTCAAGGTGATTGCCATCTACCTCTATCTTTTCCAGAGATGAATTAGAAAAATATTAAATCATCATTATATAAATATTTAATGTAATGTTTTGTGTGTTTCCTTATGAAGTGTTTAATCCACTTATCTGGGATATTTTATCAATAAGTGATTATATAAATTCAGTCCATGTGCCTCTGTTAAAAAAAAAAAATCCATCCATTCGCCCATCCATATATACAGATATAAACATGCAGTACACTAAATTATAAGTCATAAAGAACATATAAACCTTTTTTTTCTCCGGAATAGCATGAAAATACTAACCAACTTCAGTCTGTATTGGAGCTGCTGGAGGCCTGCAGGAGTCACATCCACAGACTCTATGGAGACCAAGGTCACAGACATTATCTCAGCTCCTGGTCGGAGGAAACATCTGCTCTGCCTCACATGCTTCAGTGAGGTTTTTAGATCTCAGGTTTACTCTGGGAATATTTCCAGGCTCCGCCATCAGAACGAGTTGGGCGGCTTTCAAACCTAAAACATTGTCAGGTATGGTGGTGGCAGCATAATGCTGTGGGCTGTTTGGCTGATAGGTGCCAGTCGCACTGATCCCAAACACTAAAATATTAAGAACGGAAATTTGAGGAGTAAGCTGTTTAATTTAGTTCACTTTAATTGAATGTTTTTCAAAGCTGATGGATTAATAGGAATATAAAGAAACATTTCCTGGCAAAAGTGTTTATTTCATTTTATTAAGCTACTTTTAACAATTTAATTCTGTTTGGCAACCATAACTTTCAGAAATGTTCCACCCCTCCCAGCCCGTAGAGAAGTTTTTTTTTTTGGTGTGTTTTTACAGTAAAGTATTTATTATTGCAAATAAAAGACAACTGTGGGATTTTATATACGTTCCTTCGCTTGCATTTACCTTTAGACAATTTAACAACAACAAGCTGTTTGATTTTACGAGATCCCCCCCCGCGGAGTTATTGCTTTCTGATGTTTGGACTGTTTGCGCGTGTAAAATGTGAGCGCGTTAACAAACTCCCCCTAATCTCAGCTGTTTAGAGCTTCTCAGGATTCACAGAGGATCTGTTGCTGGTGTCGGTGTCGTTCAGCTCTATAAAACGTCTCGGTGATCATAAACTCCCTTCTACTTTGGGCTGCTGGAAACGGACCCTCTGGTCTGCCTAAGGGCAGCTATATGATTGGACGGAGGCGACCCGGTGCGGCGGCGAGGCTGTGCGTTAATTTTAGTCCATCAAAACAATAACGGGACACCAGTCCTGCTGTGAAGGGTGAAATTTAAAGGCTGTGGTTGTCTTTGTCCATACTTTTTTTTTTTTTATCAATCCATGGTTGGTGAGGTCAGATCTACAGAGTCTTGGTCTTCAGTTAAAGCCAAAGGGAGACCTGTGCATGTAAACTTTGAGGTTTCAAAGTCTGCTCCTGGATGCACACAGACGTGTTTGGGTCTGGGGGTCTTTTGCTTACAGTTGTGTTGAGAACTTGAAGTTTAGATGCAAAACGTTATTGGGATGAGTTTCCCTAATGTTGAACTTTTAATACTTCCATCAGGGTTAAAATGCCCACATGGGCAGCTTAGATACGTACTCCACTATTATTTTTTGCTGATTATTCTGTAGCAAAACTCCTGTTTTCTAGCCATCAACAAACTTCCTGCACATTTCTGGCAGGATGTTTGATCACTTTTTTTTTTTTTTTCCAGAAATGGTTGAGTTTAACCGGTTTTGTGGTTTGCTTGAGATTATTCTCCTGCTAGAACGGTGTTAGCAGTGTAACACTGCGATGCAGTTTATGTGCTCTAGTGTTAAGAGGAAGTTATAAGATGCTACTAATGAATGAAAGTATTTTTTGAAACAATGCATGTAGTGTTTCCACACATTTGAGTGGGTTCTGCGTCGATTAGCGTTTGGTGTTGTTGTTCTGTGTGCACCAAGAAGCCACCGCAGTATTTATTTATTTATTTTTTACACCTGTTCACAGTGTGCCACTCTTTCTGTGCAAGTCCGTATTCCTGCTGTTTGAACAAAAGTGAAAGGAAAAATCATTTTTTTTTGTTAATTTTACCTTCACGGACTGAGAGCCCCAGTAATCGTGTCCTGCAGGGCGAACCAGGGCGTGTTGTGAACCAGGCTACATATGTTAGCGGAGTAATGGGAGAGTTGCTTTGCTGTCGCCGACCCAGTTTCACTGCAAGAGTTAGACAAACAGACTGGCTTTAACAATCGGCCTGCTGACCGGTTTTTACATTTCGACTTTAATCCTTTTTGCAAATCAAGCATTCCCCCCCCCCCCCCCCCTCATGAGAAGGCTCAGCTCCACGCAGGGGGGCATTCTCAGCTGCAGCGGGAGAATTAGCTGCAAGCTGATCGCTTGGAAAGAGAGCTGCTTCTAACTGAGCACAGCTTAACTTCAGCACTTTCACAAACAGCGTGCAGTTTCTGTGTAATATTTGTTCTCTATTTGCGACCAAATAAGAAAATAGTCATATTCAGTTAATTAGAAAATGATTTTCTAAGGCTTGTTTGTCAGATTAAAAGTTTTTTAATAAGAAAAACCTTGAAGTTGGTATTAAACATATTTTTTTTATTAAGCCCAAATTTCTGCCTGAAAACTTTTGCTTTTTCTCATCTTAAATGCTGTGTTTTTATTAGCCGGAGGTGGAAATATAGCACTGTCATAAGAAATAAAGGCTTTAACAAAGAGTGAACAGTCTGCCTCAATCTATATAATGTGCTAACCTTAGAAAGTGACGTTAAAGAAATAAATGACCTTTTCAATAATATTCTCATGTATTGAATATGACTGTGTGTTAGCGATTTTCATAGAAAAAGCCAAGAGCCTTTTAAAGTTGATGCTCCTCTGTTTCCGTTCACAGACGGCAGCGTGTTGTAATGAACTTTAGAGATATTATTCTGCCTCTCTCACCATTCTCCTCTTTTTCTGCAGTGGAAAATTAAACTTGGCTTCCTTTTTTAGCCTCATTCCTCGCATTTCCAGTTCTTTCCCATTGTTTCATTGCTGCGTTTACTGCCGATATGGGCGAGTTTACCTAAGCTGTTTTCTTGTGTCCGTTTCCTGAGATATGAAGATCCACATATCTTACTTGAATGACATGTTCTCTCCTGTTTTCCATTTTGAAGAGCGGCGAAATAGGCCTCTTACTAATCTCATTTATACCAACCTCAACCTTTTGAAAAATACTGTGGACTTGCTAAAAAGACGATTAAAGTTCAAAGTGACTGAACTGAATGAACTCCACCATTTCTGCCCAGAAGAGTGATCAGATATCCACAGAAAACTATGATGGCTGCAGAGTCTTTAGACTTTAGACTAAATATTAGTTTGGGTGTTTCTATATATTTGAGACCATATGCATATTTCTGATCTATTATTATTTGAAACTGACCGAGGACTCGGTCGCAGCAACATCGTTAATTTCTAAAGGTTTGGGACTTAGTCTTGCACACTTTATCACCGCTCGGTTCTTTACGAGGCCTCTTGTTGCCACTCTCAGTCCTCAGATTTGACTTCTCATCGCTCTGCTTTTTAACCACAGCTGTCCACACTAAATTTGACAAACTACACTGCAGTCTGCTCTCAGTTCACACAACCGTGCCAATCACGGACGCCTCCGTGACTCATGGGAAATGTGGTTTTATTTTGACACTTTTAGAGCGGTGAGAATACATTTACTCCGCTAATCACGATAAGAACTACAGGGAAGAAGGCTTGTGGAGACCAAGCAGACAAACTCTGATGTTTGGGGGTATATATGCAGAGAAGCAGCAGCCAAGGCGCTTTCAGAAGGGTTTACTGTTCAGGCCGTACTTAAATTGAAGCAAAGATGCAGTTTGTGATTCTGTAATTATTATTTTTTTCAATTACATTTTTATTTCTCGAAATTAGATTGTAAATTCATGACTTAAACATCCACCTCAGGCTTAAGGTAAACCCCTCTTGTGATATCCATTGCTTAACTGGTGTCGTTTGAACACAAACACTTTAAATGCAACTTGTGCGCTTAGCGTTGAGTTATCCAGACGGGCACCATTATAGAAACCACTTCATGCTACAGTGGTATCTGCTTTCTCGCGCTGCCAAAAATAAGCGTGTGTGTGTGTGTGTGGGGGGGGGATTGTTATGTAGAGTTGTCACATGAATGTAGACACGTGCTCACGGACAGGCAGTGCGTAGCGATGGCAGGTTGTCAGCAGGGATTGTTAGAGGTTGAGTTGCTCTAACGTTGCCGTTCATTGTTTAAGGCGTCAGGGGGAGGCGGCTGAGGGCTTCCTTTAGATATCTGCTCTACATTCACCTCATCTGCAATGTCCAAGTATAGAGGAGGCCTGTGTAGTTTTTGCTCTGCTACTTTTTGCCTCAATGTGACAAACTAAAAACTAATCAGTGCCAAAACCCATTAAAATGTGTATAGAGGAAGCATAGTAGTAACAGATCACTCTCTGGTGCTGTGGTTTGGCTTTTCTCTGCTCATAGGAGCACATATATGAAGTAGACTGCCAGAGCACAGGGTCTACCAGAGCACGCCAAGTCCTCAGACCATCCTCATGACGTCTGTTTCTAATTGTCTGGTCAGAGACATTCACACCAGTGGCCTGCTGACGGTCACGTTGTAGGGCTCTGGCAGCTATCCTGTTCCTCCGTGCACCAGGGAGCAGATAGGGGTCCTGCTGATGGGCTGAGGACCTCCTAAGGCCCTGTGCAGCTCTCCTAGAGTAACTGCCTACCTCCTGTAATCTCCTCTGTGCTCTTGAGGCTCCGCTGGGAGACAAGATGGACAAAGCTGTTTGATTCTCTGTCGTCCTGAAAAGCCTTATTTAAATTGCCAAACTCAGATATATAAAAGTAACTAGCAGGAAGTTATTCCCCAGCCAATATGTGTATCTGGCATAAATAATTTTACTCAGAGCTGACCAGTACTAAGAGGATCTGAGCTTTTTGATTTGGTTGCTCATGGATCCTAATCTCTAATAATCGGTGGAAGTAACGAGTAAAATTAAATCTTCGGTGTGAATAAAACAAATCCTACATTAGCTTAGCGCATTTAATGATTGCTTATCTCCATAGTTTGTTTAGGTTATTGACTACCAGACCATCAAACCGATACCATCTATAGTGGGTAGGAAATAGAAATAAGTGGAGTTCAAAAGGCAGTCAGCAGTCGCAACACTGGTGCCAAATTGAATTTCCTGTCCAGTACAAATAAACATTTACCCCCCTGTGTTGTGTATTAGGAGGTGCTTATGCGTTCCTGCTCTCTGTGTATTCCTTCGGTAATACTGATCTATTATCGGTCCTGCCCTACAATGCTGTTTGGGTCATGGCTGTGATCCCTCAGACTGTCAGACCATTACAAAATGTGAATAATCTGACACCGGGTTCCAGGGCAGGAAACTGGAAACCTCCAATGATTCAGCAACCAAATTGATCCCGACACGGCTGAGTGACTGATGGCATTCCCAGAAGCCCGGTGCATCCCTTCGCTGGCCGCTCTCTGCCAGGCTGCGTGTGGGGCGGGAGAGGTGATAATCAGAGGTGCCTGCAGGGGCTTTCTTGTCCCTGTTGTTGTGCCGCTCGGAGCAGGGACTCCCATTTGGTCTCTGATAACTCAACCCCCTTCTGCCATCCCCTGAGTCCACCTCCCTGCTATTCCCTCTTCCCTCAGTCAACCATTAGTTTCCCTCCTGACGAGGAACTAGTCTCATTTCCCCAACTTCTTCAGAGTTATGAAAGTGTGGCGTATTCTTTGCAGGGACAGGAAGCTACTGAGGCAAGTCTGAAGGTGACTCTGCTGCTTTTGCAGCTGTCAATCAGGAGTGGCCGAGGTCTCTGTGTCCGTCTCACCCCGGCTTCTGGTCTTGGTCTCATCTGTCCGTCATCAGAGGAAAAAGCTAAACAGAGCGGGCCGGAGAAAGTGGCCTCAAAAGGATTTGCTGTGTTCGGGTCGTGGCAGGTCTTCTGCAGCCAGCCAGAGGTGTAAAGGCTGCAGGTGGTGCTACCGAGTCCACTGTGTCATGCAGCAGGCTTGGGATCGGACAAGAAGCATCGACAGTGTTAAAAGAAGCCAAACAAAAATGCTGGGAAAAGGACAGGGCGGCGGATACGTCCCTGAGATGAGCGAAGCACTGCAGAGGTAAGAGGAAAGTCTAGGAACCCCAACAACCTGAAAATGTCTGAATGTCTGCATGAAAAAAGCCGAGTGACCTTGATTTACTTGAATCTGTGTCACGGCAGTCAAGGCGTTCCCTGTTATTACCAAAAGCTGACAAGGATTTTTACAGCCAGATTAAATATATAATGTTTGGTCTTAACTGAATATTTCATAACAAACTGACATTAAAACCTGTCTTTAGCGTGCACCACGTCAAACATTGAAATATTTATACGTTTCAGTCATCCAACACCAGACTTTCTCTTTAAGTAAAATTCAACATTTTAGCAAAAATTAACACATAAATACATTTTAAAAGTTCCCTAATATTTATCTATTTGCAAAATGAAAACCAAACTAGTAGTTGCAAAATAAGAAGCTGTTACACCACACTATAATACAGTCTTCTTCAAGGAACAACAGTTTTACTGTAAAATGCACAAAAAATCATTTAGTTAGGACTAAGCATCACTGCTGGAATCCACCAGATTTTTGTGTAAATCATCTCAAAGCCCAGTTTTAACAAACCTGCTTTGCATTTTTTCATACTTAGTTGTATTTATTCTGAGAGGTGCTGCACTTTAATCAAACATCAGAACAAGAGCAAACATTCGAACCACAAGCAACAGTTTCACAGCATTTTACAGAGTTTGATCTCATTTGGCTTCATTATTTGCCAAACATGAGGCGTTCAGGCGACGTCCGCCCAGCTCCAAGCGGTACCATATAGGACAAATTTCCTGTTTTCATGTGTGGATTTTCTTCTTTTTGGTTTCATCCAGCAGCCCAAACAAAGCTTTGCTGCCTGCATCGTCATTTAAAACAGAAGAAAATTAAGGATGTGTAGTTATCCAATATTCAATATGTTTAAAAAAACAGATTTTAGTTAGTTCCATTAAACTAAGCAAAACATTTAATTTCATTTTTTGTAGATTCATGCTCCTATTAGACCTTTAGTTCTCCCTTCCTCCTACCCAGTTTATTATTCTGTGCTGTATCATACTGACAGTGTGGTAAAATCCTTTTAATGGTTTTTTAGATTTATTTTGTTTTTCTGTTTGATCTGACGGTTTATCTGTTGCTTAAATTTGCCTCAAGAGCTGTAAAAATGCCTGACTAAATCTAATTATAAAATCCTTTGAGAATGATACTATGTAACAAAATGAGTAACTTTCATTAGCTGGGAGTGAATACAATTTTTAAATGCAGTGCATAGGAATAAAAAATAAACAGCTTTATCAAAAATAATGGTGATTATGTGAATAAAATGACAAAAATAAAGAGACGATCGCAGATCAGTTTTAGACATTAAATGCCCACAGTGTATGAAAAATTAAATGCAATAAATAGTAGCTAGTTTAGATGCTTTTTAAAATATAATTCAATGCTGCTCCTCTAAGAGACTTGTACATATATATTTTATTATAGACTTTTACACTTAACTAACAGATTTATTGATTTTCTGAGCAAAATACAAAAGGAAAACTAGAAAATGACTATTTAACTCTGTAAAAGAAAGATTCTTTAAAGACTATGTTACTTTTCCCCCCCTTGCTCAAACTTTTATTTACTTTCTTTACAGCTGTGAGTCTTTCCAGTTAATGTTAAAGGATGCAACATTTGCTCCACAGCTTCGGTTTTCTCATCAGTTCTCCTAAAATCCCTGTCACTGACTTTTTGCACACAAATTCATATTTATGTTCATTCAAGTATGATCACAAAGCCGATAAGGAGCCAATTTTCTCCACATCTGTGAATTTAAAAAGCAAATGTATCTCATACAGGAGTCTAAAAAGAGGCATTTGTTTGTTCATTCAGACGGATGGCTGCAGCTTCAGCAGCTCTGTAAGATGGTTCAGTCACTTTCTCTAACAGTCATTGTCTTGGATGTAAAAGCTGCAAGGCTTAAACTGGGTCTAGTTTGTTTGTCTTTAATTTGGTGCTGATAGATCTCTGTGGTTTGTAGTTAAAGGATTAGTAAAGCATGATAAACATGTTTTGGCACATCTTTTTCCCATTAGCGTTCATACCTCCACTCGTTTTGCTCGTTCCCTTTGCTCATCTTACCGCTGCGTCCCAGCTGCTGACTGTATATCACTGAGGCATGGCGGGTTTGGCCAAATTATGCGTGCACTGACGCTGCAGGTCTTTATCGGCACACTGGCACGTGACAGTGCCACCGAAACGCTATCACAACGTGTGTGCCTGTGTCTGATTTACTTTCAAATGTTCTGTTTTTATTGGTTTTAAATATCTTCGGTGCTGTGTAGGGACGCAAAGCCAGGGTTACACTTCAAGACAAAGCTGTTCATATGTCAACCATGACTGCTTCTTGAAGCTGTATTTTAACTTTGGGGTTAATTCGTGTTAAATGAATGTGTTGCATGCTGGATGGTTGATTTGTTTTTTTCACATTGTAGCTTTGTAAAAAATACTGAGTTCTTGTTTCTAGATTAGGAGGATTTACTGTTGCACATTTTAGGATTCAAACATGAGCTGTCAAACCTTGCACCAGATTCACATTCTCTGCTCAGGCCAAGTTCAACAGCTCCAGGATCACTATGCAAATACAACTTCATTTTTTATACAGTAGTTTAGACTTTTATTAAACTAGAAATATTTAATAATAGTTTGAATATTATGAATCGCCATTTGTTTGAGATAAAAGTAGTCTGTCTAAAATGTCAGCTAAAATGTCAGTATCATGTTCTGATATGGACTGAAAGGCCACTCAGTGAGAATGAAGAGATTGAACCAAAAGCAACATAAGAACCAGAATATAGTTTGCAAACACATTCATGGACAAATACCTTATTTTTGGGAGACATGTCCTGTGGTCTGATGAAAGTAAAATTGGGCTCCTTTGCTGTGGGGGCCCTTTCGGGCATCTGGGGTTCTGGTTTCCCCGGTCTCTGCCTCGGCGCGCTGGGGGGGGGCGGGTCTTTGGTTCCTCCCAACCACTATTGAGCATTTTTGTTATGGATAAACCTTACATACACAAGTACACTCTCTCAAACATCTACAGATGCTTGGACCCAGGTGCTTACAGATTAATCTCTATACAGAAAACGCATATTATTAGCTTCAGCCGTCACTATATGCATCTTGTATTAAACAATACTGTGTATTTTTGTGATGTTATCAAGCCGTCGGTAGTTTGTACCTGTAATACTTTATCTTTAGGTTTTGCTGTTCTTTTTATATCTTTCTATGCAGGTGTAGAAGCAGACTCCGTGGATGTTATCGTATTCTCTCCCTTTCCTCTACTCTATTTTTGTCACCTTTTCTCTCTTTTAGCATTTTGTCTCTTCTTTATCTCTTCCTTTATTTCTCTTTTATCTTTCCTCCTTTGTGTCCATTGAACGTGAAATAGTCCCAGAATACTATCTAATAAAGCTTTTTGCATACACACATACGGTGGTGGCAGGATCATGTTATCTGGGTGCTACACAGTAGGACTAACAGTCATGGTAATCTGCAAACGGACAATTGCGGAGCTAACATTCGTTCATTGCATTATCGTTCACGTTGAGTTTAGAAACTGTTTGCGGACCATGTAGAAGTTCACTTTATTGGGTTTTGAAACCGGTAAGTGCAAAAACAACATTCAACATATTTATCTGCTCACTATGCCACTGTCCTGGCTCTCACTACACATCCACACACATACTTCTCTACAGCAGTACCAGACCTGGACACGCATGCACGCACGCACATTGTAAATAACTGTGCTGTTTTCTTCCCTTTTTTCTTGTTATGATGTGGTCTTAATATTGTCAGTTCCCATAGTTCAACAACTTCATAACAACACAGAAACACCGGTATCCCGCTGCTGTGTGACTTCTTCTGTTATAAGTGAATGCTTTGGGGTCTTGAACCGTTTTAGTCATGTAACCAAGCTTTCTGGGTTTGTTACCCGGACCACATGAGGTGGAAGGAGACTGGACTCGGAGCTGAGCTTTTGGGTCAGCGGGACTCTTTTACCGTATACAAGCAGCCTCTGTATTAGTGTGGTGGGTTTCATGTTGGGCTGGTTTTGGGCTTGTCTGATTGTTGATTTCTTGTTACTCTCACAAGAAGCGGCAGGACTGGCTTTCAGCGCACACTCACACCATTTTGTTGTTGTTTTTTTAAGATGCTACTTTCTGGGCACAGTGGGATAGAATATTCTTCTCAAATGCTTCCACTTCCACGTAAAAGTTGACATTTAAGGGCGCGCTTGTGGCGCAGCAGGTAGCGCGACCCATATACAGAGGCCTTAGACCTCGACGCGGTCGACCCGGGTTTGAATCCGACCCGTGGTCCTTTGCCGCATGTCTCTCCCCCTCTTCCACCCCCTTCCTGTCAGCCTACTTTCAGAAAAAGCAAGCCACTAGAGCCGCAAAAAAATCCCCGAAAAAAAAAAAAAGTTGACATTTAAAAGCCATTTATCCTGAACTAAAACAGCTATCCCCTGAAACATGTAGCGCTGCACATGGTCGTCATGTGCCATGTTTGGGCATGCAGCACATTTTGTCTGAAGAAATGCGACAGACTGAGTGGCAGACTTTGGTTAGCAGTTAGCAGTTAGCGGCTAGCGTTAGCTTCCTCTAATAGGGCTTGGGATCCGCGTTGCATTGTGGGACGTGGCGGCCATGTTGATGGCTACGCGAACGTTAACTTAACGCTGACATAACGTTGTTGAACGAAGAGACGTAGAAGTAGAATAGATAGAAAAAAGATGTTAAAATTCCGAAAAGGATCTGTAATTTACCGGGACACATTAAATAGAGAAGCCAGGGACCGGTATGTTGACAAAATCAGCATTATTAATAATTTGGATCCATATGAAGTTCCAAACAATGAGTGGAGCACCGACGACGACTTGTTGGCACCGTTTTGCATATCGGACGTCTTCGGCTACCTTGTTTGTGGTGTGAGCGCCTATACTTCTGAACAGTTCCGAAGCTACAAGTCCTTGAAGTCTCATGTGCAGTTCATGAATGTTTGGGTTCAGGAGCTGCAGATCTTAAAGCCAGCAAACAGTGGGAACACAGTAATCGCACAAAGGTAAGCTGCTCAGACAGGCTCTGGCACCTGCTAGGTTAGTAACTGCTAACCGTTAGTGCTAACAACCACTCACGCATGTAATGTACTTTTAACTAGCTGCTATGTGTTTCAAAGGTGTAGTTAGTAACGAAGAGGATGAAATGCTATATCAACCGTCTCTGGGCGCGCATTCATGCATGTATGTGGTGTTGCGGTTGAAGGAAAGAAACAATGTAGGCTATAAAATAAAACCGTGCATCTTTAACTTACCAGAATGAAAATGCAGGGAACACACTCTCATTGACATCGGGATACTGTGGAAAGTTATGATCGGTCGTCTTACAGCCGCGATCCAAGCGAGCCGACGACTCTTCGTTATCTCTGACACTTGTTCTCCGTGGTTGCGTCTCCAGGCAGGAAAGCGGTGGAAAGTTAACCCATTTTCTATGTTTTCCCATGGCGATCATGTGTTTTGCTGTTACAGCCCACAATACAGCAACAGTTTACCATGGTTAAAATCAAGTTAAGGTGAAATTAATCAAATTAAAACACGGCTGAGAGAGAGAGTACAGTATGCGGTAGTCATAGGCAGTAGTCTGAGTAGCGGTAAAGGAGGCCATCAACATGGCGGCCACGCGAATAATTACGTCATGACGCCCAAGCCCTATTTCCTTATTCATCATCGGTTTAATGGTAGTGAAGCTAATATTTTTGTTTGCGGAATAAAAAGTCTCCACTGGTGCTGCAGGGGGGACTAATGTACTTTGGAAAATAGATGGTATTGTGAAGAAATGTGAAATGTGAAGACATTTACCAGGAAGCTAAAGGAGGGGCATAAATGAGTCTTTCAAAGAGACAAACAAAACAAACAAAAAAACAGACATGCAATGAAATTAGTTGTTCAAAGTTGTTCAAAGACAAAAAGTCATAAAACCGCTGAGCTTACTACCACAAAAAAATCTTTTTTTTTTTTTTGCATAATTTTAATCAGGGGTCCACATCCAGCAACCACAACACTACTAACACCTCTTTAAATGCTTGTTTGTGCCTCATTTATTACAACTGCTTTTTAATTCCTGCTGCCTTGGCAAAGAGTTTCAGACAGAACATGTTTTGCTTTAGTTACACATGCAGTGTTTTAGAAGTTGACAGCTGTAAATGTGATGTGAAGATTTGGTAACTTCTCAGACTTATTTTATTAGACTGTGGCAGTGGGATCTGGTGTAATTACTGTGTTTCCATAAACCCTCAGCAGAGTCAGGATGGAGGGGCTGAGCCTAATTGGTTGTGTTTATTAACAACCATGGAACATTTTTCATTATTTTTATTATAATGTATGTGCAAACATTTACAATGTGCCAAAAACAATTTAACCCCCAAGACAAAATCATTTGGTATATCTGATAAAACCAGTGGCATCAAATCTGGAGTTTTAACATGAACTTAGTAACGGTAAAGATTTTTAATTATTTCAGGCATAACATTTAGAAACTGTCAGAGCAAGTTCTAAAGTTGACTAAATTCTTATTCTGTGGGATAATTTGGAATAGTGACCTCCTGGTCGTCTGGGGGCCTTGAGCCTCCGGTTTGCTTGCTCGTGCTGCGGGCCTGCTCTACTTACCGCACACAAACTACAGGCAGCCAGACCCAGGTAAAACACGGATTAAATCTGATTAAATCAACTAATAGTGGCTACCATGTATTCTCCATTATGGCATTTAATAAACAGATATTAGGGGAAATGACAGAAAGGCAAGATCTGAATTAAAATGAAACACAACTTCAATGTAGTTCAGCCCAAACTAGGATCATGACCAAAAAACAGACACTTCATGTTCCATCTGTTGCCGCAACCTTTGTTTTCTTTTTCTTTTTTTTAAAGATACAAAACAGTTTTCTATGATTTATTTTAGAGTAAATTGTTCTTTTCCCCAAAGCAGCAATGGCTTAAAGATCATTCAAACACATTAAGTCCCTGCAGATAAAGGATGAATTTAAGTTACTTAATATTAAAACCACCCATTTTCCAGCAGCAACTTAGTTCAATTAATTCCTAACCAACAGTTTCAGGAATTTATTTAATTATGTTGCTGCTGGAAAAGGGGTGGATTTAATAATAGGTTTATACTTGTACCCACTCCTTTGAGCGTGTATTCTTATACTTTACTATTGTTCTTCTTTTGCTTGTTTTTATTATTGTTATAGTTTTTTCTTGTCTTTATTTATACATTTGTTTTCTTTTACCATACTACATTCAATAAACCAAACTCAATTATAGATTAAAAATATCCTTTATTGTCCCTCAAAAGGGACATTTTTGTGTAGCAACAGCAAAGTAAAATGCAAATAGGAGCAAAATAATTAACAAATCTAAGTAAAAAATACACAAAAAATAACAATAATAATTAATTACACTAAGGCCAACTATACTACATAAGATCAAAACTAAAGTGCAGTTATTCAAAATGACCTACTTAGATTAAAAGAAATGTGGGGTAATTATAAAATAATTAATAATAATTAATTATTTTATAATTATTTTATAATTTTAAATTAATAATAATTTTAAACACATGCATGTGTATTTGTGCATAAAAGTCAACAGATAATACAAGAAATGAAAAATATGTGCAAATAAGAGCGGGAATGTAAACACTTATCCATGTTTAATATATAAAGTCTGAAATCCTCACTGCTTCTGGGCTTAGACAGTTTCAGTGAACAAGAAGGGATGATAGATTGGTCTAAACCTGTACATACCATCATTTATCCCTATGGTTGCTCAAATGAATTACATTTTTACAGCACAGTCATCTGTTATCTTAAAGTCATCCCCTTCCCCTTGCCACCACCTTAAGCATGTGTTCATTGCTGTGTTGACATATGGCAGCAACTGTGGGTAATCCCAATGTTAAACGGCTGACAGTTGCATGGCGCAAGACGGGGCCCTCTGTGGCCCGGCACTAACTGTGGCCAGGTCGGGGTCCACTTTCCGTCGGGTTGAGGTGAAATGCTGGAGGCCGGAAGGGAATCTGCAGCAGCAGCCAGAGACAACAGCTCGATGGTCTGATGAAGAAAATCCTCAATCTGGACTGAAACAAAGAAAATACTGACCACAGACTTATGGGACGTCTGTGACCAAAGGCTTAAAGTTTAAATACATATTACAAAACTGTGAAATATGTATTTTTTTTTCTCTTATTGGATGTAGTAATCATCTCATAGTTTCTTTGATTTGGGATTGGTTGCATGATTTGATGTAAAAGCTCTTATTTTGTGTTTTTTACTTAACGTTCAACACCATAAGATCATTAATTAAACAATTAATGGCTTGTTTAATAATGGTGAACATATTATCCATCACATCAAGCACTGCGCAACTTTAAATTAAATACGAATATTAGGACCACCAGGAGGAAAAACACTGTGGACTTTTTTTATTTTAGATTTTTTTTTTGCCTTTCCACGATTGAATAACGTATAAAAATAAAAGTTAAAGTTGAAACTTGACTTCAAGTATGAAGCTAAAATAGTGAAGAAGAAAAAGTATTAGTCCGGCTTTACGAATCATGTTAAACAAATAACTGAATTCTGGAGCTGCTGTGTTTTTTTTTTTCAAAAGCTGCTTTGGTCTGCGTTGGGACAGACTACATGCTGACTAAAAGTGTGCGCTAACAGGATGCTTTTACTCTAAAAGAGACAAAATTTACTCTGTTGTTGAAATCTACTCTAAAATATAAAACTGCCATCTCATTCACACAGGGCACACAAGGCATGGCTGTATCAGCTCCATTAAACCAAAGCAACCCGTGTTGCTTTGGTTTAATTGCTGCAATTTAACCACAATATTGTAATATTTGTTTTAAATTGCTTTTATTGTTTCTTTTAAGTGTTCTTATGCATTATGTTTTTTTTCTTATTTTGTAATGGATGTGTTTTAGTTTGTGGCTATGTATAGCACTTTGTTTCTGCAACTGGCAGTTTTTAAACGCTTTATAAATAAAGATGTGGTATAGTATGGTATGGTAAATCTGTTGATTTGCTTTTTAACAAAGTAGACGTATAGGTAGCAACTGATAGCTCTTTATTCTCATTTAGACTTTACTCCTAAAACGGAATAATAATAATAATAATAATAATAAAAAATACTAATCTCTCAGTTTTTTCTCCATCATCACATTGTACCTATAAAATAGTACAACCACAAAGTTTCTGATATTTATAAACACATTTAAACTCCTCGGCTGAGCTACCTTTTAATGTTTCATATTCTGGGAGCTGATCCAAGATTTTGTCTGAGTGAAGCATCTCTTCCAGGGATTTACTGTCCTTGGTGGAAACTGGGCAGAGATTAGCAAGGTTAAACTCCTTTATGCTCCCACATCGACACAAAGACACAGTAATGACAGAAGGGAGCCTTCAGAAGTCTTCATCTGTGTATATTTACCAACGAGATTTTCGCCTAACTTTGACAGGCTCTACAGGGATACAGCATTTAATCCTGAAATTGTCACAGTTTCAGGGATCGCTTACAGGGCCTCTATTAATGACGCTGTGATGTGACTCGGCTGGCATGAAGGTCCTCTGATATGAAGCTGGGTCGATGTACTTATGTAACGGGTGAACATATTTGGTGTGAATTAATCAGAGTTTGATGAAGTTGTCAGAACTGAAGCATCGATGAGTGTATTTTAGTTGCAATTCTTGTGTCTGCAGTTTCAACACCACAGAACCAGACCGTTTGCAGTATTATTAAGAGCAATACATACATTATTAACACTGTCAGAGTAGAATATAATCATCTGTTTTGTAGCGATCTACAGTTAATTATTCGAAACGGCATGTCCTAATCTCATACCACAATAAAGTTAAAGTCAATGCTATAATATAAAAGCTCTAGAAAAATGCAGTACATTAAAAGGCTATATTTCAGCGTTTAGTTTGTTCATCATTCACATTTATGATGTTGAGCCAACCTCTACTTTCCCTAATAGAGGTTTGGCTACCATCATGTTCTGTTTATGTATTGCTGTGATTTCTGTCTAAAGATTTTTACTTGACACAAGCTGCTCGTCTTCAAATACTTTATATCTTGCACCTGCTGACTTTTTATTTATAAAACAGGTTATTTGCCATGTTTTTACTTTGTTATTTTGTCTCAGTAGGTCACTTTTAAAGCTATAGATGGTAATCCTGTCCAGAAACACTTTTTATTATACTGGGTAAAATCTGACGCTCGTTCCTTGTTAGTTTCTGCTTGCTGGCTGCACATGCGCACTTCTAGTGTTTGTGTATGCGGTTAGCTTAGTAGTTAGCTTACTGGTTAGCTTTGGAGTTAGCCCTTGACTGTAGCTCCGCTGCTCTCACTGTGAACTTTGAGCATGGCTGAGCGTCACAAGAAGCAGACCGCTTACAAGTTTAAGTAAAGAAGAGGAAGGTCTCAGTTGAATGAAGTAAGTCCAGAGTGGATTTGGCAGATTTTTTTCATGCGATCCCCGCCGAAGAGCGGAAGAACAAAGTAAGACGGTCTTGCACATGCGCAGTTATTCAAAAAGGGTAAGGTGACCAGACTTCCCCGATTTCTGGAGATAGTCCTCGTTTTGGAGGACCTGTCCCCAATTTCAGGTGGTAAAAAATTGTATGCAGCAAGAGGTATTTAGCCGGTCCTGCCGTAGTCCCGACGCAGTAGAAAAGCTAAGCCGAGCGCGCCTCCATCACCCCTTCAGCGTTGCGGATCGGCCAAAACTAAGTGCGTCCAAGACAACTACACTGCTCTGTCGTCATCGCAGTCGGCGCCCTCTACTCCCATATGCTCCTGGCACTCAAAACGCATTTGGCCTGAACGCAGCATTGCACGAAACAATAACAAAATAATTGGGCTGCAGGATCCAGATGCACTTTGGGCTCCATGCATCCTCTTGCTCTCCTACTTGCTGTCTGCGTGACCTTGAACGTATTTTGCTCAAGGTCATTGTGCGGGTAAGTCAACCTTGCCTGCAGGATGAATTCCCGCAGTATTTATGCGCTCACAAACACATGAGAATCCATCTTGTACCGCTGCGGCTTCAGCAGTTTGTGTCCGAACCAAAAACGGTTCGGGCCAAACAGGTTGCAGTATTGAGGTTTAAGGCGGAGCATACCGTTGCGACAAAAGCAAGAGCGTTTGAGCCGACAGCTGAACCAGCACAAACATGGCAGTGCAGGAGGACGCATGTGTAGCTGCTGCTATCACATCTGTTTGGTCAGAATCCATGATTTCTTCTATGTGCCTCGACTAGCTTACCTTCTTGTGGTTTCATATGACGCCGTTGCTTCCGTTTTAATTTGATACCGTGATTGGCTAAAACAAACCTTTGGTAGGCGGTCACTAGGTGTTGCTTCACCCAATCAGCTCAGAGATTTCTGCTGAAATTTCCTCCTTCCCCCAAATGCATTCAAAAGGAGCAGTCCCACATTGATAATGTACAAAACTAGAGTGCTACACATTATCAGTCTGGCTGGCCAGGTTACGGGTAAGTGATAAAAGGGAGAAAGGTTTTGAAACTGTCCACATACCTTTTTTTTCCTCTTATATTACATTTGGGCTCTTTGCTCAAAGCACAATTAATCTCCACGCTTGACGTCATGAGCCATAAATTAGTCAGGTCCTGTTTTTGGATGGTGTCAGCATTGCTGCTGCTGCTGCTGAGCTCGTTTCCTTTTTTAATGTAAGCATGAGTAGGAGGTCTCCACGTTGAGATCGGCCATTTCACTGTCATGTGTTTGAGATAAAGACACTAAAGTGGGAGGATTGCAAGTTGACGTCACTTCACATGTAGCAAATTTATATTTTTTCCACACGTCATGGACTCATAGCTAAAATAATCTTGCTTTCTTTCCAGATTATTGGAATAACCTTTTCATCAATCCCTGTTAATTCTTGCCTTATATACCTTGTTTTATAGCTCTTACAGTTAGCGTTTAAATGTCACTGTTAGTCTTTAATTTGAATAAAAGGTTAAAGCTCCTTTGAAAACCATGTGATGCGGAAACTGTATTACTGGTTTATTAGAGACACATTCACCATTCTGTGTCAGCTTCTGTGTGCATTTTAACAAGGACATGCGTCACACACACAGATCAACATGTGACGTATGTGAGCGATGAATTTGCAGTATGTACTGAATGCATGTTGCCCCAAAGGTGTGACAGTAGGAGGGTATGGGTTTCCAGATAACGCATTCCCCCCCCCCCTCCCCCCCCCGTTTTAAGTCCCACTCGGCTTCCCTTGGTGAAGCAGGCTCCAACAGCTGAGCCTCGGGGGGGAATGGAGCACGTGTCCTAACACCAAAGGCATCTTCCTTTCGCCCATATGTTGGAAAATAGTGAATGGAGGACCACAGGAAGTCAAACTTGCAGTGCTTCCATCAGAAGAACGTTAAACTCATTGGTAAAAGAGCCGCACTTTCAGGCACCTCCCTTTGTACAATAACAGTGACGATGGTTCCTTTTTTCTCTGCATATATTTTTAGAAATAACTTATCATCTTTCTCCTGATAAAGGGATGCTTGGCTGTATGTAAGGCGGTCACAAGGCTTGTCATTAACGGAGATAATTTCTTGACCCACATAGAGAAGAACCAATCAGGACAAGGAAAACAGTTTTAAAAGGTTTATTGAGGAAACGATGATCGTTCTCTGTAGGGAGGATAGCGAGTCCGCTCCAGAATGTGTTACTGAAGGCAACGTTTGGACAAAAGGATGATCTTTAGCTTCCTGTGTCAGAAGGGAGGAGGTGTGGTTTGGAGGTGAGATTCTGCAAGCTATCCGGAGGGATTTGTGCTGTTGAGTGGCTGGTGAGTGGGAGAGCAGACTCAGGTCTTGTCCACACGACGACGTACACAGTACATTTTAATAAACAGTTAAGGAAAAATGTGCATCCACACAAAAGGACGCTGTCACTAAAGAGGCAGTAGTAGGCATGCCGCGACCACTGGTGGCACCATGACACTACCACAGAAACAGACAAAAAACACTAAACACGTGCAGACATCTCACGTAAGCAGTTTATATTTTCAAACATCCAAAACAGAAAAATAAAAAGCTGCGGTTGTTCAGCAATAGAACTATAACAGATGATTCTGTCACAGCTATTAGGTATTAGGCATTATGCATGACTTCAGTAAAGTCACTTCCAGCTTTATGGAGCTAGAAACTTTAGCAAATATGTAGCTGAATATTTGACATATGATGTAACTGTACAGCAGTGAGATGAAGGCTATTAGTTCTTTTCTATTTGCCCCTTTCCTCTGAAAAAAACACCCATTACAAACAAACAAAAAAGACCACTAGAACTATTTTATATTAAAAAGAAGCATTTAACAGATTTTGCAGACAGAGACTCCAGTGTTTCCTGGATTAATGGTAGAGTAGGGGAGAGAAAAGAAGGGAATGCCCTGGTAATAATTACAACCTGATGTTCTGCAGCCAAAGCTCTGGATTATTTCACAGCAGTTGATCTCCAAAGCAGAATTAAAGTCCTGTTTGCAAAAAACTCCTGTTCTATAGATTAAAAGTATAAATATAAGGTGTCAAGGGGTTTAAACTTGGAGATGAAACTTGTTATCCGTAGTAGAAGACGTTTCGCTTCCTCTCCAGGAAGATTTCTCAATTCAAAAAGTCTGGAGTAATGTGGAGTAACAAGCTTTATACTCCTGCCAAACAAAGGCCCTCTAATGGCTTAGATAGCATGCAAATTCAACCGAAACAGGTCCACCCCTTAGTAATGGGCGGTCGTTAAAGCCATTAAGCCAGCAGATTGGACCGAAACTGGTCCATTCCTCTGTAACGAGGAGTCGTTAGGGTTGTTATTGGCCTGGCTTAAAGGAACAATAGGCCCGTTTACACTACACTTTTTTAACCGAGCCGAGACCAGTCCGAGCTCGGTAACCGAGATAACTCTTGTGTGTAAACGGTCAGCAGACTGAACCAGACCGCGCTAAACATAACCGGACCGCGCTAACTGCAGACCAGCTCTTGAGTAGGTCTCGGCCTGGTTTTATTTCTGGCCCAGTTTTCTGATAAAGAGCGCATGAGCAGACCTCGTCATCTCCTTACAGTCAGCTGACTGTCAGCGGGTTTTCCGGCAGTCTGGCTGCACGTCCCGATTCACACTCCATTCAGACAAATTTCAGACATTCATAATAATACTAGCTTCCTTACCGTGCCACACGGTTTCCAGAGATGAATCTGCTTAGCAGCGCAATGAACCTCAGTGTCTGTCGTTGTTTCCGGTGTCTGTAAATCCTTATTAGACGTTCGTTTGTCTCATCCACTTCCCAAAAAAGCCAACTTTCTCAAGTAAATTCACCAATGGTTGCCTTCTTCCCCTGACTCTCCGCAAACACCGAAATATCACAATATCAAGCATAACTTCCTGAATGTTACGGGCGCCGCGCGGTTTTGTTTTGCTCGGTCCCGCCTTCAATCTCAGAGAGCGGTAGTACCGCAGATCGCCACTAGGGGGCGAGGAGCAACCAAGGAACCGAGATAAGCTTTGTGTGTAAACGGGTCGGCTTGTCTTGGATAACTGATCCAAGCTCGGACTGGTCTCGGCATGGCTCGGTTTTTAGGTGTAGTGTAAACGGGGCTAATGTTTTGATCACCCATATGAGGGTGAAAGTTAAGGTGAAGATTGGCCGGAATTAATCCTATAGCTGTGTTATAAGTTTTTGAGAGTTGGAACCTAAGGCCTCCTCCTCTGTTTAAGGTTGGTTTTTCTCTCTTAACGTAGATGGCTTCCTTCACACCCCTTTCAAACCATCTGTCTTCTTTGTCCAAAATGTGAACATTTTGGTCCTCAACAGAGTGACTAATGGACACTCTTTTGAGTTCGAATAGTGAGTGTTGTGGTCCTGCTATCGATTTTTCAGGTTAGTGATTTATTAGCTTAGCAATCAGTTAGTTTATTCAGCGTTTACTAGTAATCCCTTTTCCTGGTGAACCCTCTTTCTTCCACCACAGTTTCAAACTGTTCTGTTACGTAAAACAGCAAATATTAGAAGTCATATGAAAAACGAAGTGAACATTACAACGTGTGAGATGTTGTCAGCTCTTAACCGAACTGTAATTCCCTTGACCACTTTTCTCCACATTTACTTTTTCTAATAAGATTTCCAAAGATCATCCAAAATTCGCTCTTAAAATCGAGACGTTTTCAAGTCTTGATTTATTGTCTAATGTACCATTTTCAACATCCAATCAGTCATGAAAGTCTTATTCTAAACAAACTCAATTGCTCTTGAGGTGCTAAAGTGAAAAGCAGGGGTGTCAAACTCATTTTGGTTTAGAGGCCGCATTCAGCTTAATCTGATCTCAAGAGGGCCACACGAGTAAACTCATTACAAGATTAAATAGAACTAATAAAAGTGAACTTGTTGCTAATTTTTATATTAAATTAATTTCACTTTTACACAATATATTATGAATAACTTCAGCGTTTTTAAGAAAAGTATGTGCAATTTCAACAATACTTTTACTCAGTTAAACATTTACTTAAGTGCATTATGCATAAGAACTGATCACAGTGATTGTACAATGTTGAAAAACATTTATTCACATTTTTTGGAACTTAAAAACACTGTCCTGCATGACAAAATACATCAAACAGATAAAAATTAAGAAATTATTTAAAATCAATTTTCCACATCCGAAGCTCAGTGCTACTATCTGCTGATTAAAACACAACGCCCCTCGTGGACAATATAGGAACTGCAGATTTTCAATTAAACAAAGTACATGTTTTTTTCAATAATTGTTTTATCATTCTCTTCCTTTTATTTCCTCTTTCTTTCACCTTTTCTTTTTTTCCTCTTGTTCTTCCTTTCCTCTCCTACTTTCCCATTGTAGTGACCATATAATTTGAGATATTCCCCGCATGAATCATAATAAAACTATTCACATTCATAAATCAAGTGGAGCACTACGGCTTTTGCCATAGTGCTCCACTTGTGAAAGTCAAATCTGATGAGCTCTTTTTGGCATTAAGACAACAATGCGGTACCGCGCGCGAGCTATTTTTAGAAACACAACGTCACGATGACGTCACATCACGTGGTACGCAGTAGGGCAAACTCCCAAACGCGCCGCTGTTTTGCTGTGGAAGAGACGTGCGTTAGCCTAGGTTTTACTCGGTAAACGACTGCTTTTTCCAACATCTAAGACCATGGTTTATAGACATTGTTGCTATGGGACGTGCAACAGCGACTCGAGGTACGCTGATCGGCCGCATATGAAGGATGTTTTCTTCATTAATTTCCCGAAACTCAAGAGTGCCAAGGAGAAGTGTGTGCGTTGGGTACACTTGTGCGGGCGGCCTACACAACATTTCAACCCGGAAAAAGTTACCAAATTCACCTACATATGTAGCAAGCATTTTGTCGGTGGAAAGGGTGATGATAGCATATAGGCTAGCATGTTAGCAGGCGCTAACATGGTACCCTGCTACCGGGATAGCTTACTCAAAAACAAACGCCCTGAATCTCTTAAGCGAAAGATTCTGAGATGTGAACAATCGTTTTGTAGCTACCTATTGGCAAGATATACAGATTCCTGGACGTTGATTGCAAACAAACAAAAAAGGCCGACGTGAACGGAGCACGGTGGAAATCATAACAAAGGCATGAACGCCGAGCAGGGAAAAAAACAAAGCTTACCGTTGAATCAACTCGGCCCGTCTTCCGGTTTTTTTGAGCCCTCGACACTCAAGCCACCGTTTCAGCTGAAGGTTGGTGTGTTCTTCCACAGTGCGACCAGTAAACCGTGCGCCTGGGACATCGTCTTGGGTAAGTTTAATGGCTGCAAAGTCGGTCATATCGCTGGTTCTGTTGCGCTTGTAATGGCTGGTTTGTATGTGCGTTCTACGACTGTTTGCCCTACCGGTGCGGCAAAAGGGGCGTTACTCTTAAGGCCGTGACGTCACGTGCGCGGTACCGCATTCTTATTGCCACATTGCCAGCAAGGACACTGGATAAAAAAAAGAAAAAAAAGAAAAAAAGAAAAAAAAAGAAAATGTTGAATAATGATAATACATTTAGCCACCGGGTTGGACTAAATTGTTCGGCGGGCCGGAACCGTCCGTATGTTTGACACCCCTGGTGAAAAGTATTATTTTAAGCTATTTTTACATGGATAAGCAGGGTTGTATGTGCTGCAGCATTCAGACCCAGCTGGATGTAAAGTGTTGCTTTTTTGGCCCTTTTCTTCAATCCCCATCTGAGAGGCGGGTGAAACACAAGGGGGACTCTGGTAGGTTCTGCCCTGCGTGGAGCGCCAGGTGGGTGATGTATAAATTATCAGAGCTGCCACATCTCCAGCTCACCCCCCATCCCCCGGGCGCCCGGTGCAGCCCACACCTAAAATGGGTCTCAAAACCCAGGGGAGGGGGGAAGTGGAGGGAAGTTCGGAGCTAGAGCTGATATATAACTTAACAACTCAGCAATTGTAATAGAGTCTGCAGCGGCGGTAATGGATAGCAATGCGTGATATTCAGAGTGCTGCAGCGGGCCTCGATTGTGCGACCAGCCTCTGCCAGCAGTGCAAGTGGCAGCACAGCTGACAGTTTGAGGGCTTATTGACAGCTGAGAGCTGGCGGCTTCACGGCCCGTGTCAAGATAAATGAAGGTTGTGGCTACTGTGAGGAAAGGTGGGCGCATGGTGCCACATTTTCCACTGTTTAAAAGGTGTCCTTTTTTTACAAACATGCTTTACTTTAAAAAAAAAAACCAAAACATTTACAGTAACGATGTTTTCTATTGACAAATGACTAAATCTGTGATATTTAGAGTTACTCAAAACATTTAGAGCTGTAGAAGTATTTTCTCCCTCACAGATTTACACCCTTAAATGTTCAGGTTGAGCCCATTTCATTATCATACCAAGATAACCAGAGAAGGTACAACATGCTGGTTTCAAATAATTAGTTTATCTTATCTGGGGAAAAAGCTTTCCCAAAAACAAAAAATTATAATAATAATAACCGCCCCCTACAGCTTTTTTTTTTTTAACCATGCAGAGGTTAATTTGGTGGTGTGCTTGAGCTCATGACGCTGCTCCAAAACCCGAAAACTCTTGAGCTGAAGCTCTCCGATGCTCACACATTTTCCTTCAGGATTTTCTGAAGGACAGACGAAATCACGTTCCCATCAGTGACTGCAAGTAGTCCAGGACCTGAAGAAGAACCTTCATAATCCCACCACCATGTCTGACACCAGGTTTTTATTTTCTAAACTACCGTGTTAGTTTTGCACCAGACTTAATGGGACGCATGGGATCCAAAAACGCTCCACTTTGGTCTCTTCTGGGAAAATATTCTATAGGGGTCATCAAAATGTTTTTATTTCTTTTTTTCTTTTTGGCAAATATGAGATTGGTCCTTGTGTTATATATGGTCAACTATCTTTCCCTTGGATCTTATTGTTTCCCAGTCTCTCTTTCTCATTTATAAATCATGTACAGTAACCTTAACCGAGGCCAACGAGGCCAGCAGTGCTTTAGATGCTGTTCTGGGGTCTGAGGTCCTGTTATGGATGAGTTGTCAAAGGACTCTTGGAGTAAATTTGTTAGGTCGGCGACTCCTTTAAAGGTTACCACCCTTCTGTCATTTCTTCAATGTGGATATTTACCCTCTCTGTGTTACAAATGCCTCTGCAACCTGTTTCTTTTTTAACCTGACATCAACACGCTTATTTTCTCTCTGCTCTTGACATCCTTTCAGAGCGTCATTTTTTTAAATAATTGTTTTTATAGATTTTAGTCTACTTTGTTTTATCAGAGGTTCTACAGGTCTGAAAGTGATCGAGTCTTTTGATATCTTCCTTGACTCTTAGGGAAGGGATTTGTAGGCTGCATATTCAATATCCTACAAACACTATGAAGTTGGTGAACATGAAATAAATCAAGAGTCTGTTATTGTCACGACGTGTTACCGTGATGAAATCCTTTTGAGCCAGACGCCGGCTCAGGATGCACACAAATAATATAAACAGCTAGACACAACAGACACAGTAGTTTCACCTCCCCCCATTTTTTTTTATATATATATAGAGAGATAAAGTCAGCCAGTTGGCACCACAGGCCAAACACATTTTATGAGAAGCTTAAGCATGCAAAAATAGTCTTTAGGGTCTGCTAAGACTCGTACCGAGTTCCAAAAGTCTGATATCATTCCTTTTTGAACGATATGAATTACTGTGTTGTAATAAATAATCCCACAAAGCTTCTTTGATGTTACATTCATGCCCGCCGTAAATTCTGTGCAGTAATATTAAACCTTCATATACAGAACTGTGCAATCAAGCATTCCTGAGAAATTAGAGCGTGCAAATAGGCATTAACAGCAGTGTTACTGTAACGTGTAAACAGACAGTCTTCTCAGCAGAGGGCAATGGCCGTCACAGCTTTTTGTGAAGATGCTGTTTTTGTGTCTGTTAGTTTTGGATTTAATGTTCCTGAAGTGTTTACCTGATGGAAGAGGGGTACACAGTGCATTGCCCGGGTGGGTGGGATCATTAGCAATGCGTCTGGCTCTTCTCTGCACTCGTGCTGCATAAACTGAGCCCAAATCCTGCAGACGGCATCCCACAATCCCCTGTGCTGTCCTCACCACCCGTGCTAAGTCCTTCCTCTTCTTCACTGTGCAGCTCCCATACCACACAGTGGTGCTAAAATATAAGATACTTTCTATGGTAGCTCTGTAAAAACATTTCAGCAGCTTGGTGGAAAGTCCAGTCCGTTCCAGTTTCCTGAGGAAGAAGAGCCGTTGCTGGGCCTTCTGTTTACGGACCAGGAGAGGTCAGGGGAGATAATGTAGGAGGGTGAAACACCTGTAACATGGTTGAAACTACAACTGGACATTAGCCTAAAACTATTTATGAAATTTTGCCTACTTTCAGTGAGAGAAGGGAAACCAGGGAAACCATTTCATGCGTCTGTAAGGACATTTGTAAACTTTTATAGATGAATAAAAACAATGATTCTTTGCTCGACTGTACTGTTGTAGTAAGTTGTTGCTGCTTATAACAAGCTAAATCAAACTGTGATGCATATTATATTATGCATCAAAAACAGTTGAGGTTATACATTTTATTATAGGCAACAGAAATTAAAGGACGTAAAATAACATGACAGCATTGGAACGACTGAAGATGAGGGTTTTAACTCGCGTCTCTTGGCTGCAAACCACAACATCTCGGCCTTTCAAGCTTGAACTGTCAGTAAAGTCTCCCCCCCGGCTGGCGTTAAGTGAGACAAACAGCGATACTCGGCGGCTCACATCTAACAGCTCGATGCACGTCAAGTGCAGCCAGTTTGAATCCATCCATTTGCAGTTTGATGAAATGATTTTTCCTTCTTTTTTTTTAAACGGAGCATTAAGCATCTCAAAACAAAGAAAAGGCTCCTTGTTTATATTTCAGGAATTGCGTGCCGTTTTTCATCAGACAAAGTCGTTACGGGCACCAGAAAATGTATTTTGAAAATATTTTTATCTTGAGTTTTAGTATTCACACAGCCACCTTTGTAGAAAGGCTGTTTTCTCTGAATAAAGGTTGTTTTTTGCGGCTTTTATTATTTTGCCAGCTTAGTAAATCAGCCTTAGTAACAAGTTCAGATCACTTTCAACGCACCACAACTATGACCTGCCCGCTGGCATCAAACTTGCATTCAGGAATAGCGGTCAATGGGTCTTTTGACATCTAATCTTAACATGAGAGGACTCCAGCAGATTACGTTGCAAATTGTTGATGTCGGCGCAGATTCTCCTTTCGCCAAATTAAGTAAAAGAAAATGTTACATTAATTGTGATTAAACTAAAGGAAAAGCAATATTTTCTGCTGACCTCATCCATATTCAAATGCAGGTCTGAGAAAATACATGCACATATGATGAACTTTTAAAGCACAGCTGGTTTTTTTATGGTTTATTTACTCTTTACATATAAAATAAGATAAAAATAAGTGTTTCATATCAAATGATTCTGAAGTGTTTTATTGTGTTAAAGTAGGAATATTTCAGGTAAACATTTTGCCACATGGACGTGTTTGTACACATCCATGCTGCATTTATTTAATGCATTTAAATAAATGTAGGAGGATACAAATTTCCTTGTAGGGAATGCTAATAATAATAATAATAATTTCTATTCTTTGAATCTTTAAAGTTTCATTCTTTTTCTGTTTGAAGTGCCCTGGGTGTAACTTGTATAGATGAAGCTGAGCTCAAATGTGAATGTTGCTTCGGAGCTGAAGTGCAGCACCACTAAAATGTCAGCGGTCTGCTGAAAGAGTTTGCTCTGTGAGGATTTCCACTTCAGTCTGAAGCTGACATTTTCCTGAAGTGTGGGATGTCCAGCATGAGACGCAGGGTTTCATGGATACTTTGGGTTCAGCAGTGAGTCATGTGAAGGTGTGTGGGTCTGCGTGGAAACACTGTCTGTCTGCGTGAAGCTCATGCAACAACCGCTTTATAAAACTGGGTCAGGTTATGCATCATAACTGTGCTGATGTAACAAGTCTACCTGTAATTTTATTCTTTTATAACAACATGGTGGGCCTCTTGTCTAAACAGATTCACGGTTTGTTTGTAGGTGGATGTATGATTTTGGTTGCAACCAAATGAGTGACTAACAGGAGAAATCCTCTGGATTCATCACACTTTCTATGGTAGCGTGAATTTAATGCATTACATTTCTGCCGAAATACTCTGTAGTTTTTAAAAATAAAGGCAACAGAAAAGACTAGTTTTAGCAGTTTTTACAGAATCGCTGCCTTTAATTTCCCCAACAGAAAGCATCACCGCTGTGGACGGGATTTTCTCCACTCGTTTATTCTTATTTTGCAGAAATGGGAGTTTATTTAAGTCTATATTTTTCAATAACCTTGAAAGTCCTTGATTTGTTAAATTCTTCAGAAGAAAAGTCTTTTTTTTTCTTTCTTTTTTATGGATTGTAAGTTGGATGCTTTGCAAAAAGATAAAAGTGAAATTTAAACTCAATCTTTCATTTGAGCAATTATTATAATAAATATTCATATTCATTCATAAAGAATGTTAACACTGGCACAGTTTGTGATGCTGAATAGATAACAACCAGAAAACGGCCAGTTAATACTTCTGAGGTGACTTTCTCAGGATCACAGATCAATAAAGGTACTTCAATTTAAGACAATACATTGATTTTTTCATCTCTAGAAAGCTATTAAAGGCCACAAGATGACCATTTGAGATAAAAATGTCTCTTGAGTTACACCTAGTCATACACATAAGGACAGTAACGTAATGATCAGTGGAGAACGATATCATAATTTGAATGACTCTCTTTCCTAAATGGAAAAAAAATCTAGATTTCTAGCTCTTAACTATATATTATCTCATTATACTGAGAGAAGAAACTTTGACGTGAGATATTATCAAAAATAATATAGAAGTCATCACACTGTTGTGCATGGCAATGGTACAGTGTAAGTGACACTCCAGCATCCCCTTTCTATGAATTTGATTCTGTAGCAATTCCTTATAATCAGGCTACTGTGGACATTTTTATAGATTATTTTTTTTTGGACAGATTTTTTTTTATTCATAAAAAAATCCTGCGCCATTAGCTTTACAACTTGCAGGCACCATGTATACGGCACACGTGTGCCACTTCTGCGAGCATTTATTTAAAATGCAACTGAAAGACTCAATGAAAGGATCGCTATGCTGACACTATGCAGCATACTGCAGACTGAAGGTGAACTCACCCCAGTCTGCAGTATGCTTTAAATGGATCCAGCTGGACGGGACTCAGACGAATGGTTCTTACTAAATAATTTTACTCATAATGATTTGGCCTTTAGGGGGCAACCACAGACTGTGTTTAGAGTGCCAAATTGTCAGCACAAGACGGTCAGCCAATTGTTATGTAAAGAAAATGACAAAAATTTAACAAAACAAGACGATGGCATTGCAGCAAAAACAACGTAATCCGTGAAATGTACACAACGTACATTTCACACCCTTCATCCCAATATACGGGCACTATACAGAACGGCGGTGCATCGTAAGCTCAACATATACTTCATGGACCTGACAGGACTTGCAAGAAATTTCTTGTTTAAATCAATGTAAGAAACAGCGCCACAACAGCGTAAACCCGTCCCCAGTGAACTTCCACAGCACATAAGATAACTTTCTGTACTTCAAGTCGTAATTTCCTGTGCTACCTCATGGCAGAAATAATAATGCAGTGACCTGCTATTCCTGGCTTCTGCTATCAGACACTCTAGCAACGCTATCATCAGGCGTCAGGCATGGATGATGAAGAGATGTCCATGTGGGCGGAAGAGGAAAACAAGGCAATGGTGGTGAATCATGCAAAGTAACAGTATAATGCAGCTACAGATGCACAAAGAGGAGCGATTTCTAGAGCCAGGCAGACATGTCTGATAGGTTAAGGAAGAGATTAGGAATCAGGCTAATGGAACACCTAAAATATCTGGTGTGTTGATGGAGGAGGACCTGGAGGGTTTCTGTTAGTCATCACCAGGTTAAAATCCATTCCAAAGGGTTTCCTGTCAAATCAACTCCCAGCTAATTGATTGCGCCGCAGGGAGACGAGGCGAGACGTGACAAGTCACTTCCTTATTCTGGTAATGCACACCAAAGATTTTTAATTGCGTGATTTGGGTCTCTGGATTTCATAAACGGTTTCAGATCTAACTTCCGGCATGACAAACACAAAGTTTAACACGCTGCGAATAATAAAATTCCAGGCATGTTTTAATATGTGGGTCTGTTAGGGCTCATGGACAGCTGTCAGTGACTCCCCGGTGTGAAGCTCGGAGGGCAGGAACCTTCCCGGCTCTCTGCAGAAAGGAGAAATCCAGCTTCACCTCTGAGGGCAGCAAGCTGAGGAGAAAACTTCATTATTTCTAATAGCCTCTGTTTTTCTGACCATAAAAGTTGATATTCAATCAATAAGCCATCAATCAACATGTCCGAGTTTGAATTGTATTACATTAGCTTGAAGGAAATCTACTAAAAAGGATTTAAGGACATAACTTGTAAAATCCCACTTTTGTAAGTAAAAAACACAAGAGAGTATGTTAATCCGTGTTTTATAGCGTACATTTTCGGCATGTGTATCATTTCAGCGGCTATGCGCCAAGAGATTCCCCTGACAGTTGTCACACAGGGCATATCCAACCCATTCTGTTCACTGGCTTTCAAGGAGATTTCTCCTTCTCCCTCTGCCGTTTCTTTTTTCATCCACTGAGCATTTGAGACCAGCCACAGAGCAGCTGTTGGAAATGTTGTGAAGTTCCCTCGCCCTTGGTGTTTGGGCTCATTTAAAATAATTGTTATTTGAGCGGCCTTCGATGCCAGCCGCTCTCTGGGACGAGACATGTTGAGCCATATGGCCGCCGTACCTCTGCTTTTCACTTTTGTTCCCGGTCCAACATGTGCGGATGAGTGCGCGACTCACTGTATCGTCCTCAATGTGTTTCCCAGGTGCGGTCTCATCCCTGAACAGGCCTAAAACCTGTACCTCTGTGCCCAGCGGCTTGTCTGGTCACCAACATCTGAGACAATCATGCAAATCAACTTTAATCATGGAGAAAATATAATTTTAGAGGAAATTCAATTTATCCGACATTTTGCCTTTACTGAATTTCCGTGCAAAAGGGAAAAGTTTATTGTGTGTGTGTGTGTGTGTGTGTGTGTGTGTGTGTGTGTGTGTGTGTGTGTGTGTGTGTGTGTGTGTGTGTGTGTGTGTGTGTGTGTGTGTGTGTGTGTATAGAACCATTGCAGAACAAAGCCCCATTGTCTCAACCCCCGAGCTGAGAATGGTTATTAATGCTTTTGTTTCATAATGATTGGATTATTACTGTGTTCCATACACATTTCTTAGCAAAACCTCCCTAAAACAGTTTAAAATTCTGCTGCCAAAATCCTCCAAGTTTACATCTGACTCCGCTCTTGATGCTCGTACACTGGCATCTGGTTTATTGTGGAGTGAAATTAAAGATTATTTTACTCACTTAAAGAGCTCTCCATGGACAGACAGCATATCAGAGGGCTTGTGCACCCACATGTCAGGTCCCTGAGGTCCTGTTAACAGGGCCTGAAGGTTCCCCATAGTAGGCTGAAAATAAAAAGGAGACAGAGCGTTCTGTTCAGTGGACCCAGGAGTCTAAAATGCTCAGTGGCCTCTGGCCTCATATATATATATATATATATATATATATATATATATATATATATATATATATATATATATATATATATATATATATATATATATATATATATATATAAAACCTAAATATAAATTATTACTTACTTGCTCACTTGTTGAAGAATAAATGAATCTTTTATTGCAGCAACATGATCTTACACTAGATGGAATATTGAAAATATATTATTTGATTTGAGTATATTTATGTAGTGAGGGGGAATAAAAACATAAGGCAATATTGTATTTATAAAAACAAAAAAAGAATTGTCACAACGGTATAAATTAAACACTTTTTTTCCTTATTTTAATTTAATTTCTTAGCTGCTTTTCAAAATGGGAAAGACAGAGTTAATGTGTTTTCCTAAGCAAAGCAGAAAACAGTCTTTAAATGTATACGTTACACAAGCTAACCGTATTTTACTTTATAATAATAATAATAATAATAGTAATTAATTATACCTTTCTGTATGTTTCCGCAGGCCTTTTGATGAGCCTACGCCACTATGTTCACTATCATGCTCCTCTAACAGTGAAAGTGATTCGGTGCTCTTGCTCTGATGAAATTAACCATTTTAGTTACGTCAACATCATGGCAAATTTTTAGCGCTGACTTGCACATCTCCTGATAAATGATACGATGCAAAGATATCAATTACCGTTCAGGGGTAATTCCAGAGACTTTATCTTGCACGGTTCAAAAGTCCAGATCTGGTCGGTTGTAGCTCCAACCATTTTGTGCCATTTTCGTCCCAGGCAGCGTCTCCATGGACGTAGTTACCTCTGTGAACACGTCCCTCCCCATTGTAGTGCCTTTCATTGACCTCATAGCTGCCAGCTCCTCCATCATTTCAAAGTGTTTCTTTAATCTATGAATAAAAATAAGTCACTGAATTTGCGTCTCTTGTCAGTCTGATTCTTGACAGCGTGGGATGGGAAGATTGGAGCGGATGTGGAGATTTACTGGCTTTGTTAAAAAGCCAGTAAATCTTCTGATGCCTGCTCCACATCCGTCAAATTGTTTTACTTCTCTCTGTGTTTTATGATGCCGATTTAAAGTGTAATCCTTAAAGACCGCTTTTTGTTCTCCATGCACTTAGCACACAACTTTACGCCTGCTTTTAAAAGCTGTATCATTGCATTTCATGCACCCACCACAAAGTGATAAGATTCACACTTTGACTACAAGCCGTTCAAAGGTAATCAGCCGGCCGGATGTGGCCAGATGCGGCCAGTGGCCCGTGAAATGCCAGGGGTTCGAGCAACAGGTGAGTCTAATCCACATCTGTCCTAGACAGACGCACTGAGGTCATTTTAGTAACATCTGTCCACACAAGTTGGATCTGAAAGTCAATTTTTACTGTGCCAACAAAGTTGCTCAAACTTCAAAGTTTCTAAAACCTCCACAGAGACAGAAAGCAAACTGAACTGTAACATTCCAATTTTCTTTTGATACGGTTTTGCCGCTTATTTGACATTTTCAAAGAGACTCCTTTGTAGAAAACCAACCGTGTCTGTGAATAAAAACTATCTTCAAACAACCTTCAATTATCATACTTAAATTTGTATAAAAAAATGGTTTAAGGGGGAACCTTGACTTCAAACATCAATATTTATTTGACTTTTTGACATTTGTGATAAAATCCCACGTTTAAACGATTACACCGTTTATTTTTGCTCAGTTATAGTTATTGTCATGTCAGTGCTGGCGTTGCTTCGACTGAGAACGACTTAATATGTGCCTCTCGTGTTTTTGACACATCGTTGTCTTCTTTTAGTCACAGTAAACATTATTTGGCCATTTGTGGGGGACTCAAAATGTGTAACACAAACATACTTTCATTTTTGTTAGCGCTTTCACATTGATATCCATTTTTTTCCTGCATACATAGGGTGACGCTGTTGATTGTGTCAACCTGATATAACGTCCCAGTCGTTAGCAGTTTTGTTGTCCAAAATTGTATTATTATTTCTAAGTGTCCTGGAGCAGGTTTATAAAAACAACATTTTTTAGTAAAAGAATTAAACAGCATCACATATTATTATCTTTTTATTAATTTTTACCAGATTTATCAAGGTTTCTGGTTTATGCATTATCTAAGGTTTCATCAAGCCAATCTCTTAATGGTAGATGCTGTCAAAAGTTGCATTTTCATTTCTTTCTTCTTCTTTTTTTACTACAAACTACTGTATTTTAAACAACGAAGCGTGAGTCTGCATGAGTTAAGGTTAAATATGTTGCCAGCTAATAACAGCAAACCAAATGAGTTGGATTGATCATTTTCTTCATCATAAGGCACTACAGTATACAGATCCAAATCCCACTGCTTTGCTTTTTATATTTCACGAAACTCAATTTTCTCATACAAGATGTCACACTTTAACTGTTTTATTCTATGCATTTCCAATATCAAGAAAAGTGTGAGTTCTGCTAAAAGGGCGACTGGGTGAGAAGGATGGGAGGCAGGAGCAGAGCTGCGCTGCGATTGGGTGGTAAGTCACTAAGCGAGGCCGCTCTTTAGGGTGTGATCGGTATTTGTGAGCTTGACAGTAGTGACAGATGGTGAAAAGCAACGCCTGCTTTAACCGGAGATGAGAGTGAGGTAAGAGCGGAGAGAGAGAGAGAGAGAGAGAGAGAGAGAGAGAGAGAGAGAGAGAGGTCGAGTTCAAGTGAAGGGAGGAGGAGAAGCTGAGATGAAGGGGGGGGGGGGGGGGGTTGTGGGAATCATTGCTACGTCACCTTATGCACCAATATAGCTCAGATGTTGCTGACCACGACACAGGAAGACTTCACCAAGATGCTCCTTGCCGTGCAAACGCTCTTGAGCAAAATGATTGCCCATGCCTCTGTAGATCTGGATTCTGATTGTGTCGCACTGAAAATTCATAGAGAAACATTCCCACTTTCGACGTGTCATTGCACAGCAGCCAGAAGTGAAAAGAGAGAGAGAGAGAGAAATCGGCCATCCATCTACACCCGTGCAGCAGCTATAAATAACTGTTTTGGGGCAGCAGGCAAAATGGTTGGTCAGCCAACAGAAGCCGCCCCCGCTTCTCATCTTACTTCCCCTCTGATTTACCGTAGAAAACATTTTTACGAGTAAACTTCGGCCCAGCTTAAGCTAGACGTTTTAGTTTTTATTGTTATCATTATGCCGATTATTTGAGGTCACCATCTTTTTTCCCCTTCCCCAGTAGCAACTTTGATGAGTCAAATACATCTGTGATGTCACTTTCTGAAGCCGGGCGGAGTCACTGAGGGCCCCAGCAATCGCCACCCAGTTTGACACCCAGGGTCAGCAGATCCAACGTAACCCAGGGGCTTTTCTTAGCAACTGCAAAACACATGATAGACCCGAAAAGAGGGCCGCGCATTGATAAACTGTTAAACTGTCGGCTGTGAAATGGAGTTAGCTGGCTTTTGTTGGGAAGAACTTCCTTTTTAGCCTCTGTCATATTCCACCATGCTTTCCAAAGCATCCAAACCCCATAAACTCTTTCACTTTTTCGCACTTTATTCCAAAAACAACCGGCATTTTGAAGACTGAGGAGCACAGTAGACCGGTCAGGGAAAGGTTTTGGAGAAGGTTAAAGCACAGTTAGGTCATAAATTAACATTCCAAGAGGTGAAGATCTCACAGAGCTTCAGCTACACTGACAACGTAGAACAAGAAGAGCGTTAATCACAGAAGCAGATCAGAGGCTAGATCCACAGCTTTGTTGACTTAAAGTTTTTGTTGTGCTCTCCACAAATCTCAAAAAATTCGGGATTTATGGAAACGTGGCGACAAGAAAGCCATGGGTTAGCTGGTCGGAGCTGATGGACAGATGGATGGAGCCAAATACAGGACAATCCTCAAAGAATACCTTTTTAAAACGTACATAGAGGTTCTCCTTCCAGCAGGACAATGAGCCTAAAACACTGAGCCACAGCTATAACAGAAGGGTTTAGATCAGAACGTGTGCTAGGATAGTCTAGACCTAAACTTATTGAATATTTTTTTAATCTCCAGATGTGTAACGCTGGTAAAGACATTACCCCCAGAAGACTCGTAGCTGTAACTGCAGCAAAAGACGTTCCTGCAATGAGTCAGGGGCGGCTGAAAGCAAATTTTGTTTTATATTTAGTTTTGTTTCGTCAAAACAACAGAAAAGCGTCTTTTATTTTACTTCCACTTCCCAGTTACACGCCAAGTTTTGCTTATCTGTCTCAAAGAAATCCTAATAAGCTAGATTTACCTTTGAGGTTTTATTGTGCCAAAATGTGAATAGGTTTAAGAGGAATGTGGAGTTTTACATTCGAAAGGATCCTTAATGTAAAAGTCTTTCCTGGAAAATGAAAAACTCCAACGTCCCAAAGTTGTTAAAAAAAAAAAAAACATTGTTCAGTTTTTATTTCCAACTAGTTAATTCCCTGCAGCTCGCGGTGAGAAATATATATTCCTTCACAGCTGAGGTTTTAAACAGGTGTCGCTGATGAATCCTCCAGTGGGCGCCGTGTCAGCAGGACGTACACGACTAATCGCTGTTTTCCTGCTCAGGGATATATTTGTTGGAACGCCTTGAAATATTCCTGGTTAGGAGGCAGCTGTCCTGTCAGGACTTTCCTCCTCTGACCTTAACGTTCGGCTGTGACCTCCGTATCTCATGGCGCACCTTCCCAAAAGCTGGGACAAGTTCACCTGGAGAGCGCACTGTTTCCTAAATGCACGCCACGCTGGACTTAGAGAAAGATCAGCGGTCTTAATGTGTTAAGTCATCGGCCTTATATTTCATATTGTCTAACAAGCTTGAATTTATCATCCGGTGTTACCCACGAAGCCCTCGGGCTCGTCATGAGAATAAATCTGACCGTTTTTAACGTCCGATAAGACAAGGTGTGAATCAAAGTTACGGCTTTGACCTGGTGGGCATTGTGAGGGCCCAGATCCCGTGTCTCTGGGGCCAAGATAACTCGCCCACTGCTATGGTGCCATAAATTGTAAGCTGCCCTCTTTTGCGACTGTGCCAAATGTGGAGCGAGGGAAGCTGAGCCTGCTTCGCCGCCCGTACCCCACCCTGGCTGCAGGTCTCGTGGCTTGATGGGGAATATGTGTTAGCTTTGCAGTCAGTGTCTCATTTCTTAAGAAGTTAAATCAAGGCTCAGGGGTGTCAGAACCTGTTTAGACTTTATTATGGTGTATTTGATTTTGATGAATGTAATTTCTTATCTGTATTCGTCTGTACAGATTCAGTACGTGCCCAGAATCCACATGAGCAATGAGAAAAGACAAGCCCCCCCCCCCCTTTTTTTTTTTTTTGCTTTTATGAATGTTTGGACGTCACCAGAGCATATTTTCTTTATGAGTCACTGGATGCAAATCACTGCCTGCAAATGTAAACACAGCAACTTTCAGTCTGAGACTCAATGAGCCTCAGAACCATTAAAAAAAGCGCAGAGTGCCCTCATATGGCAGCCTGATGCATCCCTGCAGATCTCTCGGGGCCTGTGATGTGACGCCATCTAGTGGGCACCAAAGAATCAGAAGGACTTGCTAGAAATTTGCTTGGTTTGGGGTCTGGAGCTGTTTCTGTAGGCTGTGGTTCTCAAATCCGAGCCTGCTTTAGAGAAGAAAAATGGGTCATAGTTTATTTTGGCTAAAAGCAAATTAACTTGAGCAATGTTTCCTTACATTTTCTATGTTTTTTTTTTTCTTTTCTTTTATGTTGACATAAAAGTTAATTAGCATTTTGTCAGTTTGTGTGTGTGAATATGTTTATGTTTTTAAAGGCATACTATGCAACATTTTTCAGTTAATTAATGTGTTCCATACCGTTTTGGATGATTAAATGAGTCATTTCAGGTCGAACAAAGGTTTTCTCGGCCGCCCTGGGGGTCTGTGGGGGAAATACCGCACTTGCAATGCAAGAGCCCTCGGCTCGCACACACAGAAGTCTCGCTTTACGGCGAGAACTCCATGTGTTTTTGCCCTGCCATTCACTATATGCACGCGCGAAAGCAACAACAAAGAACCGCGTGTTAACGTCAAATAAACATGCAAGCATATCGAGTTTTATTATTATTATTATTATTATTATTTTTTTTTTTATGTTGGCGAGACGCTACCGCGGCGGCCGCGGCGAGGTGGCGGCTGCGGCTTGGCTAGGCGGCGGCGGTAGCGTCTCGCCAACATAAAAAAAATAAATAAATAATAATAATAATAATAAAACTGGCGAGGCGGCAGCCGCGGCTTGGCAAGGCGGCGGCTTGGCAAGGCGGCCGCCGCCTCGCCAAGATAGGGCTGCGGGAAGCTTGATGTTCATACCTTCACTGTGTTAGTCATTGTTTGTACTGCCGTTTTTTCCACTTTTCGTTGCGTTCGCCTGTCTGCTAAGCTCAAAACAACCGCGCCTGTCTTGACGGAGAAACCAGAACAGCTGAGCATCTTTACGACAGTGCACTTTTACTTTCGCCCTCTGGGGGGAGCCTCGCTGGAAAATCAACCCCAGTTGCATAGTATACCTTTAAATTAAGCAAGAAAGTAGAAACTGAACTTTTATAAAATAATGAAAGATAACCCTTAACATTTTGCAAATGAAAAGTGAAAACGTAAAAAACAAACAAACGAATCAGACTCAATTTTGACTCAATTTTGTACAATTATTCAAAATATTAGCATTAATATCATAGCTGTAGTTCTGTTTCTTCATTCTGTTTCACTTTATTCATGGTCACACAACTCTGACCAACACAGTCCGCATGTCTTCTGTTCATTTGAAACATTTTCTTCTCAAGAATTGACACTTTTCAGCTGGATTTATATGGGCCGAAAATATGGATCAAGTTTTATTTTAGGGAAGAAAATCAAATTTTGTTTTTACTGTCCTAGATGTTTTTTTGTTATGTTTTCCTTTGTTAGTTAGACCAAAATTGGCAACACGTGTTTTGTGTTCTTTCATGTTCAGCCTGTCCCTGCATAACGACACCGTATTCTAACTTTAAAACCAAGGTAGTCATCCTGGTCGTCATCCTCTTTATCTTTTTATGCCCTTTTCTCCTCGTACCTTAACACGTTCTCCACCTTTAAAAGGTTTAAAACAGCGATTTACCCTCTTTATTACATAGGCAGACCCTGTACCCAATTGAAGACAACTTTTCATGCCAGGAAACATGTTTGGCTTTGGCCTCATCGAGGAATATCTCAAACTACTTGTCATGTGGCAGCAAGGTTACAGGGTGGCAGAAGTTACCGTTTCTGCAGCCAGATGCTCTTGGACCTTCTCGTGGGTTTTCCGGTCATCAAGGAAGCAATGATTCATTGAATGTGCAACGAGGACACAGGTCCAGGTCATTACTTTGGAAGACCGATTAGTCTGGGAAACCAAACACGCCCCACAGTTTGAGAGTCGCCGATTTAAAGTCATTGTTCAGGATTTTGCTTTATCTGGATTTATTGGTGGTCCAATTAATAAATCTTTGCGGATTAAATTTCGGGATATGGATTAGACGTTTGGTTAAAGCCGATTGACCGTGACACAGACGATAGACCCAGACAGACGAGAAAGAAACAGACAGATAAGCCGGTGCCAAGAACGCATGAAATGAAAGAAAACCTGCTGGGTTCCTGCAGACTGAGAGGCAACATGTGCACACATTTCTGCCGTTCAGTCGACATCCAGCTGTAGTTTTGAAACAGGAACTCCTGCACCCACCCACTCAACCAACCAACCACCCAACCACCCACCACCTAAAAGCATTCGCAGCTGCTCAGCAGGGCTGAACAGTGCCACAGTTATCGCCCAGCATCACAAGGCCGATAAATGCAGGGTTAAACTGAAAAACACGGCCTCATATTAACAAATTATAATTACTGTAAGTAGTCAGGGTTGTTTTTTTTTGCACAACAATAGTGGTTCGTAATGATTTATTTGTCAGTAAGACCGTAAAGATATGGTCAGGCATGTTGTTTTATGAGGTTCATGGGCTGGTCTTTAACTAGACCTGATGCTTAGTGTGAGCTGAGGCGTCATCGAACCAAAGAGACATTTGCCGTGTCATCTTTTCTGTTAAGAGTTTGCTTTTTCTTCACAAGCTTCAGTTTGTTTATGTTTATTTGGTTGGTTGGTGACTGAAATTTTATTTTGAGGCTCTTTTCCTGTGATGAGCTTGCAGCATGTGCAGAGTGTACCACCCTCGGCTTATTCGATGAAGACTCCATCACGCCCACTCTAGTCGGTTTTAGTTAAGTTTTTAAAAAACATTTCATATAAAACCTAAATGACTCCAAACTGATTTTTTTTCTGATTTTCAGATTGGAAAATTAATAAAAATTTTGTTTCACTTTAGTAGTGGCACAAGGTAAAAAGACCCATATATGTGCTAACGGGGCATGGCCGCGGGAAGTGGGGGTGCTGGGGGTGCTGCAGCACCCCTTAGTGGCAAGAGGGAAATTTTTATAAAATGTATTAAAAAAACTTTGCACAATTTATAAATTTCTTATTGGGAAATGATTTTTACTTTTTTTAAGACTTTACTATTACGTGTATTTGGATTTTAATTTAACTATGGTAACTATTCTTGAGGCCTAATCAACACAGCTTCACGGAAGTTACGGAGTAAGGAGACTGTCCGCCCGCTTCTGATGGCATTTGCCCCCGCATTGACTGTCGCGGTGCAGAAATTACGGCCGCCATCTTGGGGCGGTCAACCTGCTACCTTAACCTGCTGATTTAAGATGAACAGACGAAGGATGCTACAGCACTGTGCGGCACATTTTTGTTGATTAGAATGTTATATTTCTGTTATTTTTGTCAAACAACAAAATTCAAGTTTTCTGTAGGAGCTATTTCTCTATTTCTGTCACGTTTTAGAATTTAGATTATTTAGTTCATTTTTATTTATTTGTTTATTTGTTGTATTAATATTTTTGTTTAAATTTAGTGTTTAGAAAACAATTATTTGTTTGTAATTTCTTTAATTAGTTAATTGATTTGTTTTGGTAACTTTTAGTTTTGTTAACCTTTAAGTCTTGAGTTTTTTGGCTTTTGTGGACACGCACACAATCTCTCTCTCTCTCTCTCTCTCTCTCTCTATATATATATATATATATATATATATATATTAGGGCTGGGCAACGATTAAAATATTTAATCGCGATTAATCGCATAATTTGCCTGATTAATCATGATTAATCGCATTGTATTTACAAACTCCAAGAATGAATTCAAAAGTAGTATAAAGAGCACTTTTATTTTAATGTTCTGCTGCCATATGAACAAAAGTGTTATAACATTTGTAGCACTTATCAGTAACACATATTTACTGTAAAGCTCAACTTAAACATGTAAAACAAAAAATAGCAATAATAATAAATTAAAGCTTATTGCCATTGACAGGGAATTCTCTTTATGGGGAAAAAATCTACCAAAAACAGGCAATTTCTGAGGTAACCGCAGGGAGCAGCATTACCATTTTATGTTCAATACCAAAGTTTAACTTGGCAGTGGTTACAACTAACTTGTTTCTGTCATATTCGTTGCTGGAAGAACTTTAAACTGAAATGCTTGCTAACTCGATATGCTTGCATGTTTATTTGACGTTAACAAGCGTTTTTTTGTTGTTGCTTTCTCGCGTGCATATAGTGACAGCAACAGACCTTCACAAAATAAAAGCATGTGAGCAACATGCGTTAATGCGCGTTAAAGTAAATATCGCCGTTAATAGTCTAATGAATTAACGCGAAATTAACGCGTTAACTTGCCCAGCCCTAATATATATATATATATATATATATATATATATATATATATATATATATATGTCTGTGTGTGTGTGTATGTGTGTGTGTCTTTGTGTATGTTTGTATATGTTTGTGTATAAATGTGTTTGTGTATATATATAGTCAGTGTGCGATTTGCAAAAAAACCAGAGGGGGGGATAATTTCAAAAGTTGTATTAATGAATCAAAGCTTTATTAATAATGGTTAGCTAGCAGGTGCTCTTTCAGGTAGCTAGTTAGATCCAGTAGGTTAGACTATTGTTTTTAAACTTGCGCCATCTACTGTCGGGACTCGGGAGTAGGTATTAATTTACTTTAACCGCTTTGAGCAGAAAATGTAATAATACTCTTACAAACAATACAAACAACAAAATTAATTTACAAATGTGAAGGACACAAGACATGTATTAATATCAATTTTGAAAAATCCATCATATTCAGGGGTTAAAGCAAAAACAATCAATTTGACTAAACATTTTCTAGTCAGCCCATATATTCCGGGGCCGTGGACGTCATGCCACCTTAGTAACCTCATTTGCTTATTGTAACAAGTCCACTTTAACCAAATCTGACATTTCCATTGACAATTCCTGTATCTCTCCCACCTTCCAGCTTCAGAGCCTTTGCACCATCCTGGACAGCCCTCTGCATAATCTCCTTCACTTTCCACATCCATAACATCACCTGGTTAACTTTCATATTTGCAGCATCAAGCAAGTTCTTCCTTCACACTTTTGCCAAACTGGTCCACAGTCCACTCACCTTTCCACTTTACAATTTCAAAACCCTCCATAAACTGCAGCTAATTCAAAAGACAGCAGCTTGCATCATTACATCATCTTCTTCACACCTGTACATTAACTCTACTGTAACATTCAATATAAATCAATCCTATATACTCTGTGTCCCCACCTCTCGCTCATTGACTGCTGGAGATGGTCAACAGCCCCTCCACGACCTTCTTTGTTACAGAAAAGCGCAGGTGGAATAATATTTATGATTTTTTTTTTACTTTTTCCGAATCAGACCCAGTCAAACCGGGACATCGTTTCACATTCCGACCCTCCTTCTTCTTCTTAAAAAAAAAGCGCGTCATGCTAAATTAGCCGAGCTACAGCGTTACTCTTTCAGTTTTAAATAAAACATAACAGCAACAGACACACTTACCGAGGGAAGTTGTTGTCAGCTGTTTTATGCCCTGAACTTTCTGACCTGCTGGTTTACATAAATCCAAAGAAAACCTTTGACTACCGCTACTTTCATTCATGCATCTGTGGTCAGTTTGAGATTTTCTTTTAAAAGATAAAATGATTGAACACTGATAAACCTCAGACTGGTAGATTTCCGCTTTGCAAAGACCCGCCCTACTCTCCTTCTGATTGGCTAATGTCCTAGCTCTGCCAGATTTCATTGGTTAAGCGCAGCTTCTGTTTAAAATCTTGAAAAAAAAGTCTACACGGAGCATTTTGCGCTCATTTTCCAAATGACGAAAGTCCCTAACAGCGACGGAGAACATTAAACCCCTGATAATATTACTTATTTAGATCAGAAGGGGGAGGAATGTATCCCCCCCAGGGATAAAACACGAATGACCAGAGGGGGGGACGTCACAACCAGAGGGGGGGAAAATCCCCCCCATCCCCCCCAGCAAATCGCACCCTTTATATAGTAATAAAAAAATGTATGCGTGGCTGTGTTTTGCAACATGCATACATTTATCAGAATATTCTTTTACCTTTAACCCCACTAAGAATATTTAAATGCACTGAACCCTTTGTTATAATAGCTATAGTTTTAAAGTTTTCAGCAAAAAAAACGTGAAAATTAGTTTAATCTTCAACGAGTTGATTCAAATTGATTCAGCGCCTGGTCAACACATTACACTGAGCAGAGCTGTTGACCTCCCCAAGATGGCGCCCCCAAATCTCGTCAGCGCCCATAGGCGAAAGCGGACTACTCTTTAAATTATGTCTATGGTTGCACCGGCAGGCCCAGCCCCTGCACCCGCAACCCAATCCAGCGTGATTGGATTAGACACGCCCTTCCAGCCAACATCCAGTTTCAAATGCCGGCTTTTCAAATTGGCGTAAAGCCACTGAAAAATTTAACGAGCATGAGAGATCAGAGTTGCACAGTGAGTCAAGGCAAAAGTTGGCTGCTTTGGATGACGTCCCCATTAGACCCTGGTTGCGTGCACTGAAGTGTATATGACAATAAAGCAGTGAATCTCAATCTATTTATTTATTGTATTTTAATTAGGCCTATAGGCTCACAGGTCTTTTGTCCAAAAAAAAAAAAATTCATAGCACCCCCTGTTCAAAATTACTTCCAGCGGCCCTGTAACGGGGTATAAGGATCTCAGCATGCCAGAAGGGCAAAGAATAAGGACGTAAAGAAATGCATATTTACTATAGAAGTTTTAGATAATAAGTGTCTTCAGAGAATTGTTTTGTTGTCATTTTGTTTTTATTCATATGATCCAAAATTAAAAAGGAATTAAAGCGGAAACCTTTCTAATTTTAGTCATGTATGGAGGTTTAGAACATGTATACATGCATATTTTAAATAAAAACAGAACAAAAATACATTTAATTTAAGAATTATTATTATTATAAAAATGTATTTTTATAATAAAAATGTGTGTTTCCCTCTCATACCAAAGGTAGATAAATTAATTTCAGACTGGAAATCAGGAAGTGCCACACTCCTTCTGGTCTTTTGAGTGTGTGTGTATTTATATATATAGTATATGTTTACACACACACACATACAACATTTTATAATAACAAGGTAACAGAAAAGTTTTTACCTAGAAGACTTAAAGATTACTGAATTATGGAGGATTCGTCTTTGTGCCTCAGTAAGTTACAATAATGTTTATATTAATTTCTATACCTGAAATGACAATTATTTAATGCATTAGCCTATCAGGTGTGTTCTTGCATACATGTATCAGGCACAGGTTTACTTTAAGACACATCTGGAATTCACATTTACTTATAGGCAGAATCAAGGAGTGGTAATTTACTCCAATAAGAATAATTTTCTTCTTTTCTCTGGTGCAATGCTATTGCTGACCCAGAGATTGAAGGTCAGACGTAATCCAGTGGCGTTTACTGCTTCCTGCCACCTTGAGCCTGACAGGTGACTCTCCTTTGAGCTGCACTGCCTCTGTGGAAGCAGCATTACCCAAAGGCCAAATAGTTTAGTCCTCTGCGCTGGTCTAACACCCCCCCCCCCCCCCCCCCCAATCACATACACACGCTCAACACTTGTGACTTTTCATCACAAGCGTCTCTGGCTGTCCGTTTAACACAGGGGAGCTCCGCCACTCGCCTCAGGGTAAGGACCACTGGCTGGGATGTTATTCTAGTGTACACGTGTGAGCATTAGTGGTCGTGTCAAAGGGTAGAGGGGTCCATCCGTCTCAGATGCTGGGCAGATGTCGGAACATGACGGAGCGCAGGACAACTTAGTGTCAGAGGTGAGCCCCGGATCTCCATCGGGTGACTTCTCAAAGGTTTGTGACTCATGTCTGTGGCGGCGTGTGGAAGATTTGGACAGATCTGAGTAGTGCTCAGCTGAATCTTTCAGTGAGAGTCGGTGCTTTGGCCTGAACTGCACCGAATCCTTCCTCTAATTTGTTACGTCCCCCTGACGAAGCTCTGCTGGGCGATGAGGTCCGTGCGTCGTGTCGATTTGCCACCGGAACTCTGATTTTTACCAAACTGTGAACGTCTGGGGCGGAAGTTTCGCTGTTCTGCTGTGACTACAGCTTTTCCCGACAAGTTCTAGTGACACCTAAAGAAAAGCTTTCTGTAGATTTATAAAATTACACAGGTTTGTCGTTGGGTCATAATTTTTTATGGTGTTGAGAAATGTTGCTTCTTTGTTGTTTTGTGTTTGTTTCCCAACTGCACCGTGCAGAAACGTGTTGCATCTGTCTTATATGGGACAGCTGCTGCTTGTGGCTGCCCTTAAAGACTCCAAAAAATAAACTCGATACGTTATGATACGGTGTCCAGCTTGTATAATGCATAATTGTTTATTTAAAAAAAACAATCTTCTTAAAATAATTTTGAAACTACTCTTTAAGCTGTAACGTTTAAATTACCTGATCTCAGCCAAGCAGAGACAGAAACCAATCACAGTTAAAGTCTTTGTTTTACTGACTGAAACCGTTCTTGATTATCTGAATATTTCCATGGCTGTTCAACACTAAATTGCTCACATAGTTCAATTAAAATGGTGCTTTAATGTAATTTAGACACAATTTATGAAGGTTTTTCAACTATGTCTTTCTAGATTTTTGTTTTCTGTAACAAAGGTAGTATATTTTTTCTATTATTGGGAGAGAAAAAGCAAAACATCAGTTATTATCAAAAGAAGCCTATTCTATAAAAATCTCTATTTGAGCCAGACTGTGGGGAAATAAACAACCAAAAAAAGCTTTTACAGTCCTTTGAATCAAAGTTAAAATATAAAATAACGTTTTACTTTCTCTGTTACATCGTCTTTCCACTTTTCTCTCCACAAAATGTGATATTAAGCAACAAAGCTCCACTCTAAACGTTTGGATGTCATCTATTGAAGGAAAGTGTGAATCTGTCAATGTCAGTGTTTTTGAAATAACCGCTGGGATGTTTTTCTGACAACTGGTGTTCTCTGAAGGACGTTTCTCAGTTTGTGCTTCCCATTTCTTTAAGAATATAACAAAAAAGAGACAAAATTCAAAAGCGATAGACACTCAGAGACTTTAAAGATACCCTGCAGTGGTGTAATTTTTACTAACAACATTGCACTGAGAATAACACAGCTGGGTTTCTACAACATCCCAATCAACTAAGGTTGTTGTTGCTTTTTTAAAGGAGCAAATAGAACATTATTTCTGCTTTGTGTTCGTTTGGGTCGGTGACATCTGGTAAAGCTGTAGCCCAGGGGTCTGCAACGTTTGCAATCAAAAGACCCATTTTGGCCTCGAGTCCAGCTAAATAAAACTTGTTTTTAGCTGAAAATGTTATGACCTTGTGAAAAATGACAATTTATACCTTTTGATATCTACTTGAAGAAACTTTTTTTCATTTAAAAGAAAAACACTATTATATATGTTATTATTTTAGAGTTTAAAATAAAATAAAATAAAAGCTTTTGCAAAAACAAAAGGGACTGTTACATTTTCTGTTATGGGATGTTGATGTTTGAACAAAAAAAAAAAAGTTCTTTGTCTCCAACTTAACCATGTGAAAAAATACATCTAAAAAATGATTGCTGGCACCTTTAGAGTCATTCTGATGATTAAATTTAAAGCAATTATTCCACAAAAAACAAAAAAATAAAATTCTAAAGCCTGCATTTGTTGTTATATGTATATTTAAAGGTTATAGCTGGTTCATTGTCACTTTTAGCGTAAGCTATAAGGAGTCCTTATCAAAGGTCCAAAGAGCCACTTATAGCTCCGGAGCCGCAGGTTGCAGACTCTTGGTGCACACGGTGCTGCTGGTGGGACCTTTACAACTGCCTCAGCGGTTCTGTAGGGCCGTGATAATGATCTTAACTGAAGAAGAAAAAATCAACCAGACCATATGGTTTGTATAACAGCTTGACTTAAAATGATCACTGTAGATCTTTGAAAATGAATATAACTAAACACCTTAGGCAGCTGTTCAGAGTTCGTTTGGTTTAATCAGGGGTCATAATTACTGTCATATTTAATAAAACAACTGATCCAAATTTGTGTTTAGGACTACTTGCAATAGAAAAGGTGTTAAATCGTATGACGTCTTCAAAAAACAATATACAATTGAATTAAATTACAAGCATGATTTGAGCATTATTATCATTACCAACGTCTATGTTTCATCAAAACTAATTACCTTCCAAAGGGAAATAACTGGTGGATAAATATATGGCCATAGTTTAGAGGACTTGGAAGTAGAAATGGATGAAACAATAATGCGTGCTGGATTAACTTGTGATCAAAGTTTTGTCTGCATCACATGCTTTGCAACGTTTGTCAGAATTAGTGTAGCATTCCTGCAAAGTCTTTGTTTTGGTTTTCGGCCGATTCCAAATCCACTGGTTTTACCACCAAGGCATTCAGAGTATTTCAACCAGCAGCCTTCCAGCCTCGTAGGGAACCTTATGCCGAGATTCTCCTGTCAGCTGGGCTCAGAAATGGGACGGCAGGAGGGGCATTAGCAGAAGTCCAAGTCAGTTCTGCTATGGAAGCTGAAACTCTGAATTCCTCCTTTCTTTTCTTCTCTCTCTGAAGCTTTCCCCTAAAATTAACATTAGATATTATAAATCAGGAATTGGGCATAAATCCAATTTCTTCAAACGGCTTTAAGTTTAAACACTTGATAAAAGTGAGATTTTTTAAATTAACTTATATAATATTCTGCACATATAATTTTTCAATCAGAAAACTTCCTCTTTTAGCTTTAATGGCTAGAGTTGGAGTAGTTAGCTTAGAGTCTTTGTTTTCATCGTTGTTAGTTTGTCTCTTTTGGCTTGATTAAACCATCAGGAGTAAACTGTTTCATTAATAATAAGTATTGTTCTTGTTTTTATTTCTATTTATGTATTTATTTAGTTTCTCACTGTCTTTGGTATTAGGGTTAGGGTCAGGAGTAAACAGTTTCATTAATAATAAGCATTGTTCTTGATTAAGTTAAATACCAGTTCCTGTTTTTTTTTTTTTGGTTTCTTGCAATCGTTAATTAAAGTGTACTTGCTTTTTATTCATGCTAAATAAATCTGAGAAATGTCTCAAGAATGTCTCAATGTGAGAAATATACAGAATCTGTCTATTCACCTGGCTCGTCACCTGCAAAATGCTGGCAAAATACCCCTTGGTTCCAGTTCCATAATCGGTAGCCTCAGTTCCCATGGGAAAAGGCGTGTCCGCCCTCTGATTAGCAATGGCGAAATGAAGTATAGAAACCTTCCAGCCCATTGCTTCACCCAAAGATTCATTACTTAATTCTTCATTCAGTGTTCTCTGATGACATCTGCTGCTACAGTTACACTATAATGGCATAGTCACTTCAAATAAATTAACAAACAACAGCATTATGTGAATGAATTTATTCAGTGTGAAAGCAGATGATTCATCCTTCATGACCTGAATAGATTATACGATAGATTGTGAGACATATGGGCTAAAGACATTAAAATAGTTTAAAATTATAGGCTATCAGCCATACATTATCAGTGCAGCATGGAATTGAAAAATGGGGTGAAGGGGTGGACTGACCCAGAGACAGTCTGACCGTCTTGATCCTCGGCTTTCATGCTACTGAACTCCTGCTGGATTACAGGCTTGACATGCTGCCTTAAATCAAAGCTTAATCTAAAACAACAAATGTTGAAATGCAACTAAAGTGCAAGAATACTTCACGTGTTGAACTGCAGATTTCTGCTGCACCATCTGACCGAAGCTTAAATGTGACACTGTGTGTTCCCTGGTTGGGCTAATGTGCTTACCGTGTATCTGCATCTAAAAAGTTTCTTCAGCGAGCAAAGACGACTATTTGAGTTTGTAAATTATCAAATTATCTTTTCAACAGTTTGTCTCTTAAGATGGATCAATATCTTGTGTTTTTTGTTTTTGTTTTTTGTTGTTCATGACTATTTGATGGCGTTACCAAGTAGGCTCTGCTGCAATTTACCTCCATTTCCCATTTATTTGGCTAATATGGGGTTATAAAGTAACAAATGTGTAAAAAAAATGTTGCAGATGTAAACATGTTTAAAGCGTGTAACGCCTCTTGATGTTCTCACAGGAACAGTGATTACAGTTTTTATAAATTGCTTTGACCTGTTTGAAGAAACTGGCAACCTCTCAGTTTTCAGTATCACCTTCTCTGCAGAGCAAAAGACACCTCTTGCAAATGAGTTAACCCATTCTCATTGGTTTGACTCATTTTCCCCACCCTTTTGCAAAACAGTTAACACAGATGTCATTCATGCAGTCCAAACTCCATTGCTTTAGCTGTGGTAGCCAAACAGAAACCATATGTTCCAAGCTCTTAGAAACTTCTTGATCAGAATGAAATCACTGAAGCACCTGATTGACACCTCTTTACACAATTTTTCAATTTGCAATCAGTTTGCAGGCTTTATGTAAAAGGTGTCATGTTGTGTGTTGTTCTTTGCAAGCATGGATGGTCAACGTAAGGCAGATGAGAGTCAGAGTAAGAGGTAGATGGGTCAGGGGAAGAAGATTATGAGGAAGAGGAATCCATGTGTGAGGTGGCGGTGTAGCTGGAAGGGCTGAAGTTACAGATGAAATTTGGGTAACTACGATTGATCGTGTGGTAAATCATGGCCTTTCACTTAGAGGTGCAGGACAAAGAGTCCAACCTTTTCTCAATAGAAGCACGGCTGCATCCATTGTAAGAGTTTTTCGACGGGGGAGCAGGTATTACTGCTATACAGTATATACATCTCTATTTATTCCTATAGAGGAATTCTTCAGTGCATGGCGATGGAAGGTATGTGATCACTGCCCCTATGAGCAGATTCCCCTGCTCAATGCAATGACTGCTGCTGCACAAGATGTAGATGCAGAGGCATGTCAAGGATGGATCAGGCATGCAAGAAGATTGTTCCCTAGGTGCATTACAAGGGAAAATATTGAATGTGATGTAGATGAGGCCATGTGGCCTATTCATCAAGACAGAATGGACTAGAAGGAACAAACAGCCCTAGTATTTTCTGTTGGAATTTTTCATTTTTTGGAATATTTCATTTGTTTATCTGGAAAAAAGAATGAAGAATCAATAAAATTTGCATCACAACATATTTGCTTCTGGATCCATTTTTTGCAAAAAGGCAAATTTGATTACAAATGGCACTGCCATGTAAGCTGCGTACAGTCTTTGGCTACAATGAACCAGCAATGCTGCACTGATTCACACTGAGTGTGGTGTTTTGAATTTTGTTGCCCCTTGTGTATTGAATGATTGGAAGGGCTCAAACATTTGTGTGCAAGTTGTGTTGTTTGAGGGCAAAATCTGCTTTTGGATCATATGTTAAATGTTTTGGCAGAGTTGGAGCCTTTTGCAAACAAAATGTTTAATTTTGACCATTGTTGCCACTGTTTAGGCCTCTGCGTTAACTGTTTTGAAAAATGTGGGTTTTGAGTTGACTGCTGTGTCAAAGCAACCAATAAAAACTGTAAATCACTATGCAGTATCATAAAATGTTCTCTCCAGACATCCACACCCACAGCACCGCCTGTGTTTTTTAAACTCATCCCTTCCACACCTGGTTGATGTGTATTTGACACCTATAACGTTGCTCGTCACTAGCCTGAAGCGTCTCGCACGCTCTGCCAGCTGCTCAAGAGACCATATTAGTCCTTTAAGGACACAGTGTATGGGGACGGCTGTGTGGGCGACTCCTGTATTTATAGCTTTGAGTCATTGGCTGGAATGGTGTAAGTGTATCTCTCCATCAGCATGCTTGTTCACTTAAGAGGGTGAACCATTAGAAAAACTTTTCACCACTAATAAGTACAATAAACACACAATTAACTTTTTACATGGAAGATATTTACATATACTGTAAAAAAGACAAATAAGCTTATTTTTTCTCGCTGTCTGCCTCGGCGTCTTGCTTCTGACTGGAAACCCGACTAATCGTTACGCTTTCAGGTCTCTTCAGACCACAAAAATTATTTATTTGCTAAAAGTCAGAATAATGAGAAAAATATATATATTTAGATTCTTCCTTTCTTCAAAGTCAGAAGTTAACACACATTTCTTTGGTATTTGATACAACTGCCTTTGAAGATATATGACTTGGGTCTAGCATTTTAAACATTACAAGCTTCCCACGATGGGTCAGACCACAAATTTTCTCTAGAACTGAGATCAGGGCTTTGTGACGTGGTCACTACGAAATGTTGACTGTATTATTCTTAGGCCTTTTTGCAACTCATTTGGTAGAATGATTAAGTTTAATTTGGAAGACCCATTTGAGCCCATGAGTCTTGAGATGTTCCTTCGATACTTCCTCATGATGCTCTTTCTAATGCTGCTTTCCATTTACCTTCGAACTGGGAAGTCTGAGATTACTCCAAGTTTTTGCCTTCCAGTTTCCAGCTTGTCTGACAATAGTAAAAAAAATATGGACACGCTCTCCAAAGCCATTGTTAAATGAACATATGCAGCCAAGTCTTATTGTCACATTTTTTAGTAAAATCATTTTTTTAAGCCGTGCTGAACTGTTAAACTGAACATGAAACGTTAACGTTAACTACTATTTATACACTGACAATAATACTGTTATTGTGAAACAGTCAGTAAATCACCCACAGAAAATTATGCTTCACTTTTTTTCCTCCAAATGTAACAGTGGTCATTATGTCCAAAGACTTCAGACCAGACCACATGAGATGTTTTAAGAAAGATGTTGTTTGTCCCTGAGTACATTTGCGCACTCTAATCTGGCATTTTCTGTTGCTTTCGGAAAAATTGCTTCTTCCTCGCTGAGTGGCCCTTCAGCCCATCTTGGTACCGACTCATTTCACTGCTGATAATGACGCTCTTTTACCAGTTTCAGTCTGCATCTTTTTATTCTGGGTTGAATACACACATTTAGAATAAAAAAAATTTCATCTCTGGGCCACAGAACCCGTCTCCTTCCTGAAACACACGATGGCTGGACATTCCCATGTTGCCTATGCTTGCATGTAAAGATATTCATGGTCCTTTCAGGCATCATTAAATTGTACCCAAGGATGAACCAGACTTGTTGAGGCCAATAGGGTTTTACCTGAAATCTTTGGTAATTTATTAACATTTCGTTTTCTATGATGGCACACAAGGAAGCAGTGTGTTTCACATTTGCAGATGTGTCTCCATCTCAATTGTCTTTTTTTTTTCCTGAATCTGATCTGGTTTCAAATGTATATAACCTTTTTGTTGTCAAAAATGCTAGGCATGAAAAGGTATAACACTAGTTTATGATGACAGTAAGGGGAAAATGGCAGTGCCTTATCTACATCGCTATTCAAAATTATTCCAACAATTTGAACATTTTCACATGTAGTCATTTTACTACAGGCACAGAACTGCCACCCAGGAAAAAAAATTGAGCTTTATCAAGTTATAACATGAAAACTTTACTGTTCTAAACACTATACATTTCATGTTTGTACAATATACAGTCGTATCACAATACACTCGTCACTTTTCAACAATAAAATATCACATTACATTATACAGAGATTTATTATGCTGTAAAAATAACTGTCTTACAATATAATATATGTATTGTACGGACATCATCATTAATTGTACAAACAATAACAAAAAATTGTTAGAACAATACACTTTCTTGTTAGAACACAAAATATTTCATGTTCAGAAACAGCACCAGTCGCTCCATTTTTACATCTTCAAAAGGGTTCAGTCTGTCACAGGACTCCAGATGCCACATTAATCTGAGGTAATTTTTGGCTAATTTTGTCTTATTTCAAGCCTGTACGGGTCCAGACATATCTGCAGATGTCTCCCAGTACTCGCCTCCCCTGCACCTCCAGTGGATCACTGTGAAATGCTGCCACCTCAATATTCCCCCTGGTCAGCCTCACATGTTTTACGTTCCCTCTCAATGTACGCATGGTTATAATAATACTGTCCAAAACACTGAATAACAGCAGAATCTCTCCAATCCACGAATGAAGTGGAACATAATCAGTCAAGATAGACGAGACTTTTGTTTGTGTTTTTGGGACTGATTGACTTTCTTCCCTGGTCCGTGCTCCACTCCACATTAGTTCCACCTGCTGCGACTAATTAGGCTGAAGCTAGCTCACCTGCCTATTTAAACCTGCCTCCCACGACCATTCCCTGTCAGATCATTGCTTCTCGCTGCCTGAATGAGTTCTCCCCGCTGTCGTGGCGCTCAGACAGTTTTTGTTTTCCCCCTGTGGACCTGTGCTAGCCCTGCTCTCGCTAGTTTAGCTGTTAGTGTTTCTGTGCACCGCTTGGATCAGGGGGTGTCCGTTGGATCCGGCTTTGGCTCAGCCCGCTCTGGGGACTCTTCAGCGGATTTATTTGGTCACAACCTGGACAGCATTTTGACTGCGGTTTCTGCCAAGACCCTTGGACTGCTCTCTCCAGCTAACTCATCTGGTTTCTACCATTATCACATGGTCTGCCTGCTTCAAGCCATCCTCCGTCCGGTCATCTGCCTGTCTCTGTCACCATCATCTGGTTAGTCCGCCTCTGCCATCTTCGCCCGGTCAACCCCTGACATCTCCCTTCATCAGCCGTTACAACCATTACCTGTCTGGTCTGCAGCCACCTTCACTTCCGCCAATAAACCTTTTTTAAAATATACTGTATGTCTCTGTGTCGGCTTGAATATTGGGTTCCCTCCGTATGATTATTACAAAATTATATTGCAGCGATGAAATGTCTCGTGTATTAACATGAAATCTTTGTTGTTTAAAGATTATAGTTTTTATGTTTGTGCAATATATTTTCACATTTTGGCAGTGTGCACTGATGCATTGCAGCAAGAAGTTCCTGGGTTCAAATCCTGGCCTGGGGTCTTTATGCATTTTGTTTTTTTTTGAGTCGCAATCCTGCTTGGATAAGCGTATATAGAAAATAGATGGATGGATTTTCGTGTTGCTACGATATATTTATAATGCAAGAACATGAAAAGCTGATGAAACATGATAGTATATTGTACAAACATGAGTGTATTATTTGAACTTTAAAGGGTTTGATATTGTACAGCTTAATTTTTTATTTTTTTGCAGCTCTGCTCTTCCATATAATATAGTCACAGAGTTTATTGTATGTTATTGGAATCTTGTGATAAAGTAGTAAATAATTGTAAAGTGGAAGGTAAATTGTGTATATAGTCTGTTTTTACAAGATAAAATCTAAAAAAAACCTCCCAAATAAAATCCTGAGAAAGCATTTGCTTTCAAAAATCACATATTTTTAGATAACCCTGGTTTTAACAGAGCGCTAGTGTACATGGTTCAGCTGAAATTGCAAATGTTTGCTCAGCGTTCAGCTCTGTTCGGCGAGGGTGTTAAGGATTTTGTAATCGCAAATGCAAAGCAAGCTTACAAGGTTTCACTGCGTGTCAATTTTCCACCTCAGAGGTGTGATTTCAAGGCGTAGGCCTGGTGTGAGAGTTAATGTTTCAGTGCGAGGAGAAGTGATAGTCACGATATGATGGGTTTATGAAGTGGCAATGTATTCACAAGGTCAAATCCTAACTAGAGAAGGCATCCCAAAGATATGCTGGACTGATAATCCTCTGCAAGACTCAGATCACTTAATTAATATCTGACAAAATCTTCGCTCTATTTAATCACAACCTCCATCCACTTTATTTATTGCATCTTTTTGTTCACTTTTCGCTTAAATTGCTTTAAATGTAGTCTGGCCCTTTCTGTGTCCTGTGATTTTTTTTTTTACGGCTCCCAAAGCTTTGTCTCAAACCAACCGCACGAGCGAGACGGGAGCGCTGGCCAGACGGGGCAGTGTCAGGTGCTTCACATTTCTGACGTGATGTGTGGCTGAGGAGACTAAGTTTAGACAGTGAGTGCATTCATCAGAAACTGAAGAGGCAGATCAGTCACTCAGGGTCAAAGCAACCAGTGGGCGCCCTCCACACTGCTGAACAGCAGATGTGTGAATTAGCCTTAAAGTAAATTCATCTTTCATTACAGCTGCATAAGCTCGCAATGAAAGTTTTATAAAGATTCAAAACCCTGAGTGCCGCAATTAATGACAGCCTTGACAATTCCTAATAAATAAATCTAACAGGGTTTTTTTTTGTTTTGTTTTTAAACCCTACTTTTAAGAGTAAATTAACTTTTGTGTTCCTGATAGAAATCTTTGTCTATTCAGCTTTTCAAAATGAGGAAGACATGAGAACATGCCATTAAAATGAGGCAGATATTTGTTAATCTTCACAAGCTTAAACTGAAATGGTACAAAAAAGGTTGCACAGTGAGAAGGATGGTAAGGAATGTAAAATAAATAAATAAAAATAATCTCAAAATCTCCCTGTTTGAGAGACCGCATCAAGGAACGTTTGGGTTACCAAGTCTCCAAAATTAATTTTTTTTGTTTTGTTTTGTTACTTTACCCAGGTTTACAATAATTGTGGGGAGTGCGGTAGATTTAGCTCACTCAACCTGTTGTGGGAAGATGATTGTCATTACTAAAAATCACTCATCTTTAGCCAGAGTTGTTGGCTTAATAAATAATTCAAACCACATTCATACAGAGACTTGCACGGGGGTTTATGGTTGCACAAGGTCGCCAGTCTGTCACAGCAAAAAATATCCCGGTGGCCCATATTTCATTTTTAGCCATGATGTTCCTATTAAATGAAATGCTGACTGGATTTAAGGACATTGGCAGAAAAAAATCTTCAGTTCTATATGGTAAACAAATTGTTACTCTTTTAACACACCTGTTTGACAGTCTTCCACATACTCGGGTGTCCTGTGTGCATTCTGTGAGCCGCGCGGATGCCACACGCGTTGTCCGTGGACGTGCCAATTTCCTACATTTCTTTTGACAAATTCCTACATTTCCCACACTTTCTGCCAGTGGAAGAGAGGAACCTGGACAGAAGCAGGTTTGATGAGCTAGTCCAGCACCTAGCATTGTTGGTACTCCACCAGACACCCACTGCACACCTGTCAGTGTGGTGCAGACAGTGGTTTTGATGTATTACAAGCCTAAAGAGACACTAAACCGCCTCTTTTTCTGTAGCAATTTTGGTTTGGCATATGTATCAGCTCGGTGTCACACATAAAACAGCTCCATGCGAAGACTTCTTCCCGCCAAGCAGTTTACAGTGTGACATGCATACACAGTCGTAAAAATGTAGCTTTGTGTCGTTCGTGTCTGGCAGACGTTCGCCTCGAGACGTCCATGGATTAGGTGTAACTAAGCTGTGTTACAGAATGCAGCTGCGGCTTATTAGCTCGTTTTTGCTGTATCTCCCTTCCATAGACAATAAGACTGAGTGCAAAACAAAAATCTCAGTTTAATCTAATAGCTTTATAGCCTAAGGTAATATGTTATATGTATCCACCTTATTTTCAACGGAAATACGGAGACAGTGAGTTGACGTTTTTTTGTGCGAGACTTCCGGTCACTCACTTCCTGTCACTGTTTAGGCAGAACGTTTGGATATCCTTTTACAATATCAGTTCAATCCCAAACATTTAGCACTGCTATCGATGTAAAATTTATTGAGTGAAGCCGAAGGCAGCATAGTCACATTTAAAACTAGGCGAGATATGAAGACCAAAAAACTGCCTGCATACAGATAATTACACATGCACACATAAACACAGACTCAGTAGTCACCCAGCGCTCACCTGGAGGGAAAAGGCTGTCACTTTCTGTAATAAATATCCAAAATATCCAAAGTTCAAAAATCTTTATCCACTCCCAAACTGCACCCTGTTAGATGACATTGGGATGAATAAAGTTTCCTTGACAGTCCTCAAGTAAATACTGCATCATTCAGTTCATAGTTCTTTCATAGGTTAAATTTTAATTTAACCTATGAACAAATTCATGAGCAGCTATTACTTGTGCGCTATTTCTCTTGTGTTATTTTCCCTGCTCTTAAATTTGCATTTGGAGGTCCCAATTAATTAATTAAGTGTCGGACTTTTGGGCGTTTTCAAGCTTCCAGAGAAGGAAATTTTACATTAAAAATTTATTTTTTTAAGTGAATTTGTCCTCTGCAATCCATAACCTTGGTGTTGTTTGTCATCCCACAGCATTGTAGCACCACCCTTGGACAACACAGATAAGAAGGGCCTTCAGGTGGGTGTCCAGCTGCCAGGCAATGTGCAGACTGGACCTCAGCAGCAGAATCAGCTCCTGCTGACTCCAGCAAGCCTTCAGCTCGCGCAGCTCCAGGCACAGCTCACCCTCCATCGGCTCAAACTGGCTCAAGGAGGAAACACAGTCAATGCTGCCAGCATTCTCAATCAGTTAATCTCCAATGTCAACATGTCCCAGCCCCTGTTGAATCAATTAAGGAGTTCATCTCTGGTTGGGAATCCACAGGGGGCCTTCCCCACTGGGGTGATTGGTTTCCCCTCCTCAAATTCAGCTGTTGGGTCCTTGGTGAGTGGGGGATTCAACCAAAACTCAGGGAATGTGAGACTGGATCATCCCAGTGGAGGGGGTGGGAAGGGTCAACAAGGTGGGGAATATGGAAAACAGCCTGGATCAAGTTATTCCTGTGACACTGACAGACGTCTCCAGTACAGCTTACCTGGAGGGTCGTGTGCTGACGGGCAGTACACAGGGATTAAATCTCAGGCCAAAAACATGACCAGCGTAGGCTTTCACAGAGATTTCTACGGGCATGAAGTCCAGGGACACCCAGCTGGGTTTAGTTCCAACGAGCAAATGAACTCCACTGCACCTAAGGAGCAATGGAAAGGCCATAATAACTTAAACCAAAGTGGAAAAGTGAGCATGGCTTCGAACGCTCCCACAGTTTGGCCTTCAGTTGGGCAGCCCATTTGGTCCAGAACAGAACTGTACAACCCAGAGGAGCCGACCCCTGAACCCAAATTAACCTGCTGCGTCGGGGCTTCGTCTTTTGGTTCCAGCGGCGCACAAAACTTCGGGAGCTACCAGGCCCTGCATGGAGGTCAGGAAAGCTTGCCTCCAGGTACCAGGACCCTCCAGGCCCATCAAGTCAGTGATTACTATGGTGTCACACCCTCTCAGCTGCCACATCAGTGCAGCATCTGTGAAAAAAAGGTCTACAACCTCAAGGTGAGCATCTCAGTGAGATAAAGTGTGAAGATTTTATTTCTATTTAAATGTAACTGCACCATTAAAATAATGCAGAGTTGCTCCACAGGAAGCATGCAGTTTATAAAATCCCAACAGAAAAAGATAAGAACGTAGAGCTATGTCTCCAAATCAAATGTTGGTATAGGAATCCCCCAAAAAATGAGCCTTTTTTTCTCTTTACACCTTAATGGGTTGATAGGGACAACAGCCAGCCTCGTGTGGGGAAAAATTAGGTATCAAGAAGGTTTGAAACACATTGAATCCTTTCTTTACTCAGTCTATTCCCCTAAATTACTTCTAGATATTATGACTCAAGATTGGGCTGCAATCCTTTACTTTAAATTCCAAAGAAATGCCAGTAAAACATTTGTAAAAACGAACCTTTTAATTATCTTAGATATTTTGAATGTTGAATTTCATATTCAGTAAACTCTCCTCCCTTACTTTTCTAATGGTACAATTGGTTTTGGAATGTTCATTATTTTATTTAGGTGTTTTGTTTTACTTAATCAAATTAGTAGGTAGTAGACCTTAGTGCGATTAGCAATAAATATAACCCTTGACTGCATTTAAGTATTTTGACTGGTAAAAACAACCCTGATTTTTGATAAACATCCAAAATCCTGGTTTCTTGGAGTTTTTTAAACAAGATCTCTTACAAAAGAGGACATTAGTCGTCCTTCACAGGTGATATTCTATAGCTTAGACAGATTTTTATTTAGACTAATATGATTTGAAGTAGCAATGAAATCTGCTATATAATCCAGAACTTCAAAGAGATACTTTAAATTACTGCTTGCTCCCAAATTTTTAAATGAGGAAAGAATGAGATCAAACCCTCTTCCCAAGCAACTCAGCCAAAAAATCCAAGAGAAGCTGGTGATGAATAAAGCTTTTTTTCAGCCCAGTGGAGCACCAGGTCGCAGGACCAAAGTGATAATTACAGTAAAGCTCTAAATTATTCATACCCCTGGCAGATTTACATTTAAAGTATATTCATTGAGATACGAAGAATGGTTTCTGACTGGAAGTGAGACAGTAAAACATGAAATGTGAAAGGAGTGTCAACTTTGAACAAAATAATTCATCTGTTTACATTTTATTAAAAAGTGTCATTTCAAAAATAATTTATTTTCTCAATAATCAATGGACAAAGTTTTACAGGCATACGAACAATTAAACGCTCCTCTTTGCTGACCAGGTTTTTGCATGTTTCCACTGGTTTCATGGGGATTTATCTATGATGACGAGCTCCAAGTCCTTGAAGTTGATAGCCCCCCCCCCGAGTCTTCATCTGTCAGAGTTTTGGCCAAGAGCTAATATTGTGTATAAAATGATAAACAGCAGACGTCTAAAAAAGGGCCACGTTGACCCTATCCACAAACCTCAATAAAGGCCTCTGACAATGAAACAGCGAAGCAGTAAAGGTAGTAAAAACAAAGAACTGGAAACAGCTTTACCCCCAGCCACGAAGGGCAAGCCGCACACGTGCAGTGAGCCCAAGCTGTTGAGGCCTATGTTTGGACACAGCATGAGTGTTTATGTGTTTTCAGGACTGGGACCAGCATGTGAAGGGAAAACTACACCTGCAGAACCGAACTTCGTACGTCGCTGACAGGTGAGTTTTTAGCTGCTCCCAATTCGCGTGTTCCCTCCTCAACACTCGACTCACTTTTTACACGCACTGGCATTATTCTGCTTTTATTTAGTGTGAGGCAAAAAGCAATAAGTTTAAATAGGATTTTTATCATGCTATTCGTCTTTGCCTCTTAAAAGCAATCGCGACAGTACTCTGACCGTTTTGGGGCATTTCTTTTTCCTGGTCCTTGCTACGTAAACAGCTGTCTTAATCTCTCTACGGTTATGAGCTCTGTCACAAGATATGAGTGAGCAAGGCAGGGGAGAGGCAGCTAAAATCAGCCTTCTGCGATTGTTGCAGCTCAGCGGTGGCATCAGCCGGAGCCCCACAGTATGCCGTCGGCAGGTCCTCTGATGGAGGTCTGAAGCCAGGAGGGACGAATCCCACAGTCTGCTCCGCCACTAGTCAAGGTAGGGCATAACTCCTTTATCATCTCCCCCGGCTAAGTGTTATTTACTGCTTATAGGGGAGTAATGCCTTTCTGTCTGCTGAAGAGTATGTAGGACAGCAGAATTTATAGCTCGTCTTTGGTGAATTTTGATCCGTTACATCTGCTGTGTAGAAATAATGTTTTCAAATCCAAGAACACTTTAAAAAAGTACAGATCAAAGTCTTGAGCGTTGCTAATTTTACAGCAAAACGACATCATTACAGGGAGGGAGCACGGATATCTGCGGTCCCACGCCTTTCGCCAGACAGCATGAAAGACAGCGTGTGCCAAACTAATGCTGTTGACAATATCCAAGGGACACGACTTTGAGACGTCTCCGGTCTCAGTTTCACCCAGAGGGCACACAATACCTGAGCCTGCTTGCTTGTAGGCTACAAATACGTAATGAAAAAGTATTGTGAACAGCTTTTCAAGTCATTCGGACATACAGTACCTTGTAAAAATGGCTCATTCTTTATTATTATTATTATTATAGATTTCATTGCTGTTCTGTGTGGGCCTCAGATGTTTGTTAGGGAACATTAGAGAACAAACAGCATCGTGAAGACCAAGGAACACGGCTTGAACGCACAATGCCTCCAAACATGGCCGGATACTGCTATGGGGACGCTATTTTGTTCAGCAGGGACAGGGGAACTGGTCAGAGTGGATGAAAAAGATGGTGGGAGATCAATGCGAGGCAAGGCTGGAAGAAAGTGTATTAATGGCTGCAAAGACTTGGGACTGTGGAGGACGTCAGCCTTCCAGCAGGGCAAAGACAATAAACATACAGCCAGAGCGGCAATAGAATGGTTTAGATTAAAGCACGTTTATGTATTAAGATGACCCAATCAAAGAACAGACCTAAACTCAAGAAAGCATCGATGGTGATGCCAAGTTGCTTCTCCCTCATTCCATAAATCCAACAGAAATGGCGTAATGAATGAAAATTGTATATGATTTTATAGATAGATAGATAGATAGATAGATAGATAGATAGATAGATAGATAGATAGATAGATAGATAGATAGATAGATAGATAGATAGATAGATAGATAGATAGATAGATAGATAGATAGATAGATAGATAGATAGATAGATAGATAGATAGTCCCTACTGCGTCACAGTCCCTACTTTTTGTTGGTCTGTCCCATAAGTTTGTGGTTTTAACGTGTGGAAAAAACCAAGGAGGAAGAAGCATTTTTCATGCTTATTCATTTTAAGATTAGAGTCAAAATGACGTGGTAAAAATCAAAATGATGATAATAAAATCTGAAAAAGTTTATCAACAATGAAGCTGTAAGGACAAACAAAAAAAATGATTAGGATAAAAGTCAAAGTGACAAGAAACAGGTTTAATGAAGAGAAATTATTCAAGAATAAAGCCAAAATTACACTGCTGCAAAGGTCTTCAACAGTAAGGCCTTCACTGGACTTGAAAATAAAATAGTATAAATATCTTGTGGCCGCATACTTTTAGTCAGCACAGAGGCTACCCCAGCTCAGACGAAAACTGCTCTGGAAGAACAAAGCCCTTTCAGCGTTTAGCCTTTTCCTTAAGAGATTATTTCCACTTTATTCTCAATATTTTGACTTCAATTCACAAAACAGAATTTTCTATTTTGTTTCTCACAATCTCAACTTTTTATCATCATCTCTGCTTTATTCTTGATATTTCAATTTTATTCTGTAAGAGAAAGAAAAAGAAAACTCCACCATGTTTTCCTTCCAAGTGACCCTAATACCCCGTCTTACTGATGACATCGTACAGCTAACAACATAGAAAATGGAAAAACTCACATTTCTGTTAGGGAATGAAGACTATCTCAGGGTTAGTTTGAGATAATCAAAAGATGCTTTTTGAAGGATTTAATTATATCGTGATCAAATACAACTTTTTATTCCCTGCTTCCCAGATATACTTGATGTTTTTTTGCAGATGTATCTTCAGGAACCAATGCATCATACTTACCAGCAGGAGCCATGAAGACTTATCCCACATCAGACGCAGTATTTGCCTCCCATCAACCTGACTCAAAGGTCAGACAATTCTTTATTGTTATTATTATTTATTTATTTATTTTAATATTACTGTTTGCCATGAGCCATTAAAGTGTAGAAGAGACATAATAGAACAATGGTCAGCAACCAAGATAAAACCTTTATTCTATCCTCTTGGGCTGGCTTTTGTTGTAAAAAATAAATAAATAATAATTTTTACTGATATCTGAAACTCAGAACACAATAGGAATTGTTTTTTTTTTCTCTTCATGTTTACATTAATGAATGTTTTATTGTAACATATCCTCGTGGGTCTTAAAAGACTCTCTGTCCTTGTGTGAAATTAAAACTCTACATAAGTTGTAAAGTAACCAGACTATGGTCCACATGATTAATGGGCCAGATTTCCTCATTGACATCCTCTGGGAAAGTGAAATGTAAACTCAACAAATACTTTACTTAGACTTATTTTGAGAGAATGTTTCCATTGTGAATAACTCTGGTGTCCATTGTTTCACTAAAATTATTTAACATGAGCTTCAACCCCCCCCCCCCTGCAAAAATTAAGCTGAGTTAGATTTTTTTTTACATTGTCAGTGTAAAATTATATTACAGCTGAACAATGAGTTTATTTCAAGGCTTGTTTAGCAAGAGGGTAATTAATGCGGAAGATATTTCATTAGATATTAATTAGATCAATTTGTTAAATTGCACATTATTAAGTATTATTTTAATTGACTGTTGCGTTAAATAAATGCATTAGATAAATACTTTGACAAAAGAAGAATTGCATTTAAAGCAAGGAAAATTATTTAGTCAGTCCAAAATAAATATTGTTTATTACCTATTGAACCTCTGTTTGGTTCGTCTAGCTTCCGCGCGGCATTTTGTGGGGACACCAGATTGAAAAACTGAACCACAAATCCCTCAGCCAACCCAAATGTAAACCCTGACGTTTCCCTCCGTGTTACTCCCCGGAGCAGAGCTGCAGTCACGTTCTGCTTTTGACCGCAGTCTCAATCAGTCCGTTGGCCTCTTCTCTAAAACAGTTTTGTTTGGACCAGGACTGGAACACAGCAGCTGCTGATAGATGTTCATCATGCAGGCAGATGTCTTGAAAAGCACGCAGCAGATGATAAGTGAGGTGAAAGGAGCCCAAAATTATCCCCGGCTAACTTGCAGACAGACTGAATGGGAGCGCAGCATGGAGCTGTCCGCAGTCTGTGGACTGAAGCATGCGTGTTGAATTGATTAATCAATATAATGTCTTTCACTCTGTGAAAGACTTACTGAAATAGATGATAATCTAACATATTGACAATGACTCTTTACTCTCACAGGTAGCAACGCTCTGTGGACCAACATGGCCTCCACTGTTAAAAGTTAAAAAATAAATTAAAAAAGAGTTTTTTTTTTAAGGAATCGTTTTTTTTTTTCATGTCTTTTCCTTTGTTCTGAAAACTGAGATGACTCTGAGCGCTTCCCACTGCAGGCAAGACACTGACCACTGACAACAGCTTTACTGAATCAGAAAGTTTAAACTATATAGCCCCTCAAAGTCTCTTTTACAACTTTGGCTCATCATCAAGCACAAAGTTTAATTTGTACACAGAAGGTCATCCCTTTCACGTGGTAATATGCATATGAAAGATTGGACTGCCCTTTGAGTCTTTTTGTTATTTACAGAAACTTATTTTAACAAGTGCAGAAATGCACTGCACCAGATTCATTAAATTACTCATTTCCATCTGTAGTGCTTGAGGCCACTAAAACAAAAATGTATCCAATATTAAAACAACGTAATATATTGCATCTATAAAATTTGATGAAAGCAAAAATAATAATTATATTAAAATATACAAAAAAACAACAAAGGCATTTCACAAGCCTGCTTAAAGTTCTTGAAATTAATAGGCAAATGACTATAAAGCTGATCGACAATCATCCTCTTTAAATTAAAACAGTTCAAATATCAAACCACGGATTCCTTTTTTTAATATTATCCCTTTGCTTCTTGACACACATTTTTTTTTGACAACTTGTTTTTTCTGGTATCGGACAAAAGTTCTTATTGCATCAGTGTGAAAATATTTACAAGCTGCACTGCAAGAGCTAATGTTAGTTCCAATAAAACGACACCTGTCTAAGCCGGACATGTGGGGCTTTTACTACCTTGTAAGCTTTGCTTTGAACAAAGACCTTACACACACACACACACACACACACACACACACACACACACACACACACACACACACACACACACACACACACACGCACACGCACACACAAACAAACGCACACACGCACACACACTTTTGTAAATACAAAGTGAGGACCTTGCCTTCGCTTCCACTAACTTCCATTCATTTTCAACCCTTTCTATGCCACAACCGTTACTTTAACCCTAATTGACACCTTAGTCCTAAACCTAACCCTTAGCCCAAAACAAAGTGAGGACCAAAACAAGGTCCTCACTTTGGTGGTAAAATATAAAAAATATGTTCTCAGCTACCAGTACGCACAAACACACAACTACACACAATCAGGGAAATTGATATTTTACGCTTTCTTAAATATGCATATTAAATTTTAAAGTTAAAACGTATTTTTTTGCTAAAACAAAAACTTTTTCGCCATCTCTGCCCTTACATTCCAGTGTAAGCCATGTTTATTTGCACTGCAGTGTCCATTGGTCTGTGCTGAAGTAACACAGAAGCTTTGTAGCCTCTTGCAACAGAAGAGCGATAAACACCGGATTACAGCTAACCACTGTTCTGGAAGACCAACCTGGAGACCTCTGGGTCGCACCCTCGTACAGCAGTATAAAGTTTCAGACCAGGGAGGGACTGGTAAACCAATCTGAGGAGCTGGCGTGTGAGCCCCGTGTGTAGGAACGCAAGGGAGAAACTGTAAAACCGAAGAAACATGCTGCTTGGATCGACCTACATGCAGGCTGCTTCGGGCAAACACACAGAAACATTCCGAGGAGACACAAGGAGGCAGGAATGCTATGTGTGAAGATGCTGCTTTCGTCTAAACCAGGACTGTCCAAAGTGACTCCCTGAACGGATATTTCACCCCCTCCCCCCCCAACTGCAATTCAAAAATTATTGAAATTTTGCCTGCAACTTCGGGGGAAATTATTACCAACAAATTAAAATATTTGTAAAGTGGAATCTGTAAATTCTACTTTACAAATGATTAAATAACCATTTTTGTTTACTTTTCTTTAATTTCATGCTAAATAGGACTTTTACTAAAAAGCAGTTTGGTGGCCCAAATTAGCTTTAAATTCACTTATTAAACATGGCCAAATACAGCAAGCATATTTAAAGTAAGAGTGACTCAAATCCTTTTCTCATTGCTGAGAATAGGCTCTTTTTTCCTAGTCCAGCTAAAAGGAATTTGTGAACTGGATGTTTTTCTTCTAATGCAAACATGCAAGATGCTTTTCAAATATTGGATCTACAACGTTTTACACATCCCTTTCTCGACTTCTTTTTGTTTGCCACCAGTTGGTTGTGGCCGTTCACACTGAGCCTAGTTCTGCTGGAGGTTTCTAACTTTTAAAGTGGAGTTTTCCTCTCCACTGTCGCTGCATGCATGCTCGTTATGAGGGATTGCTGCAAAGTCAACGACTCAATGCAGGCGACTGCAAGTCAGAGATTTTATGCAATCTGGGTTTGCTATGATGAAACAACTTTTTACAAATTTGATAAATAAACTGAACTTGACTGCATTGTTTGATAATTAGTATCAAATTGAAATGTATGTAATTGATTTTGAATCTCTCAATATGATTTGACTAAACTGAGTTATGTTATTTTTTGTTTGTGAAGTGGCGTTATATCAATAAACCAAATTTAATTACATTTAATGAAAATATTGCAGCCATAGTCTATTGTTGAGCATGTAGTAAATTCACAAGTTAACCTTTTAGGGGGATTTTTAGTTATGAAAAAATATACATTATATTTTTTATATACATCGTATATTTTTGGCCCGTGAATACTTTTTATATTGTTTTTGTGGTACTAGTGGTGTTTATTTGACAGTAAGCTGACAGGAAAAAGGGTTGCGAGAGACGGGAAGAAATGCGGGACTTGAACCCTGGACGGCCGCGTTGAGGACTGAGGCCTCCAAACATTGGTCATGTGCTTTACCCCTGCGCCACCGCCGTCCCCCAGACCATGTGACGACTTTTAACATTTTGATTTCGACCCACATGACAAAAAAATGTGGTCCCCACTGATGAAACTGTTCACAGCTCGACACATCGCAGCAGGTAAACCTTTAATAACTTGTGACCACATCGTAGGTTTCAGTTTATTGACAGTGTGTGGAGCAAGAAAAACACAGCTTAACTGTAATGGTTGATGGTTTATGGGATCAGCTACTGTTTAAACTCTAAGCCAATGATGGCTGTAGTCGCACCGATGGCTCTGATCAAACCCTGTAAGCTTATAAAGACTTTTATTCTCTCTCATATATTTACCCAACCTATTCCTGGATGTGTTTATTGAGCCCAGCCTGCACTGACCTTCATGTTTTCTGCTGTGGAGGCAGAGCTGGCGAATGCTGCTAATAGCATTATCACTCGTACACCCGAAGCTGTTGTTATTATAACAGTTTCAGCCGTCCAGAAACTGCTAGGTCACTCCACAGACTTCCAATAATCACAGATCATCCATTCAACATTTTGGCTAAAGCTGTAACAACAATAATATGGCTTCCTTTGAAAATTTTGAATAGCAAGGAGATGTAAAAGCGTTGTTTGGTGAGCACAAAACACATTTCCTGAGGTTAACGTGTCAAGCTTTAACAGTAGGAGGAAAATACTGAACGCTGAGTCAATCTGATGCTCAGTAAATACATTAATCCAACATCATAGGTGACTTTAAAAGGACAAAGATGTTCTTATACTCCCTATGGACCTTCTACACTGGAGAGGAGTAAAGTCTGTGTTATTGTTTGGTATTCCTTGAACAAATTCCCTGTAAAACCCGAGACCCTGGCGTCTGATCCAAAGTGGGATTAAGACCCCCGCCTGTCCAGCACATGGAGCTGTCTGTCAGGTTGTGCCACTATAGGAGGGCAGGAGGGGAGCTGAGGAAACTGCAGCTGCAGCACAATGGTTACAGAAACAGGACCCATTTATCTGACAAGCACAATTTGCGCCCGGCATTAGTCAGTTAGCAGATGAAAATTGCATTACTTATCATTTAAACAATGCAGAACTTATTAGGTAGAAGAGGAGGCATTTAATGATGTGTATAAAGGCCTTGAACTTGTGTTTTTTGTTACAAAAACAGTTAACAAGGTTCTACTTTTATTAAATTCAATTCATTTCAAAGGGACATGTGGTATTTGGTTAGAGATCCAGATGTGATTTTGCTGGAGTTAGCAAGACAAGCTATTTGTATGTGTAGCAGGTAACGTAACAATTAATGCAAAAATATTCTTGCAAACAAAGGTTTCTGTTTTCACATCCTGTCTTTGGGATCTTCTTAGCATGTAGCTCTTGATGAAGGTAGAAAACAGTAAGAATTTGAACCTGAAACCAATAGATCTCACATGGCTGAGTATATCTCTGGATAAAGAACCATTAATTTCCCTTTTAATTCTTTCCTGTCCATTCAGATTTGAGGTGTTGTGGAAACACAGTACTCAGCAAAATATTCATACCTCACGAATTTCTTAATTTTTTTTTTAGATAGCCACAAATTTCATTGGGACTTTATGTGGTATGCCAAAAAAATGTAGACCACATCTTTGATGTGGAAGCAAAATTGTCCAATTTTTCTACAAATCTGAAAAATGTCCATCCATTTGCATTCAGTAGAGTTAATATGGACAAAAGAAAGTCTAGAAATTTTTCTCCTGTGTTCTAGATAGTGATAATTTCATCCTATTTTGTTGCGACCCTAAATTAACTAAATGAAATAAAAAATTCCAAAACCTTTTTTGATATTGCCATAAACGTTCAACAAATGATCTATAGTGTACGGGTCGCCGTTTTCAGAGGTTTTCTTTTTCTCAGTAAAAAGATTTAGGTTTGTTACTGCAGAGCAATCTATTTTCACTGTTAATAACAGCAAAGATCAAACATTGTCTTGAATCAAAGACACATTGCTTACATTTTTTACCATTAAACTTGATATTTCAATTCTAAAATGATGCTTAAAAAAATCTTAAAAAGTTTGGTGAAATCAGAATGTGAGGGTGGCAAACTTCAGCGCGGCCGGCTGCCGGCGGAGCCCACGGGCTCGTCCCCGCGGCTCTTGGGGGCGTCGGCATTGCGGTGGCTGGGGGATTTCCTCGGGGTCGTCTCTCCTCTTTCCTCGGGGGGGGGGGGGGGGGGGGGGGGGGGGTTGCAGATTTCCTGTGAAGGCCCCTCTCGGGCGCACTGCTTTGGTGGCCCCTTTGGGAGTCCGGGGTTACGGGTCCCCTGACTCCTGCCTCTGTGCTCAGGGAAGGTGGGTCTTCGGTTCTCCACAACCACTATCGAGCTATTTCCTTCTGGATAACTTTCACCTAAACTAGTGCACTCTCACAAACTCCCACAGGTGCTGGGTCCCAGGTATTAAATGTTCACTTATATACAGAAAGGCTATAATTTATTTATTTACTTTCTTTTACTTTCTTTTTTAGGTATCACATTACACATGTCAGCTTAAATAATAATACATATGATTTAGCAATGGTATCAAGGTGTTACACGATTGTATCTGTTGCTTTATGTCTGTTGGTTGTGCTGTTGTTTTTGTGTCTCTTTCCAGGTGATGGAGCAGACAGAGGACGTTTTATCATTCTCTTCCTTCTATCTCTTCTTTCTTTCACCCTTTTCTTTCTCTTTTTTTTTCTCTTCTTGTTCTTCCTTTACTCTCCTACTTTCCCATTGTAGTGTCCATATAATTTGAAATTCTCCCTGCAGGAATCACAATAAAGCTATTTACACGCACAAATCAAGCGGAGCATTATGGCGAAAGCTGTTTGCTCCACTTGTGAAAGTAAAATCTGTCGAGCTCTATTTGGCATTAAGATATCAATTTTTATTGCCACATTGCTAGACAGGACACTGGGAAAAAAAAAAAAAAAAAAAAAAAAAAAGAAATCAGAATGTGCTCTTGTGCTTGGCTAAATATTTTTCACAAGTTCATTTTTCTTACATTTTTGAAAACATTACCATAAAAAATAATTTGTTTTTGAAAATAAATTCTGCTCATCTTGAGTAAGATTTTGTTGGAAACTTCCACAATATGTCGTGCCTATGGCTCTTATAGGAATGGAAGCAAGGACAACAAATGATATTCTGGGTATTCAGGCTGATCTGTAGCTAGCTTCCCGTTACATTTTGTAAACTGCCCAAGAGTTCAATTATTGTCTCATCTGCCCACATTCTTTCACATTTTTTTGCTGTTTCCCGTACACGGCTGGTGGCAAACTGCAAGTAGGACTTCTAACTTTATCTCAACAATGGCTTTCTCCTTGCCTCTCTGATTTGATGAGAGTACGATCAATAGTTGAGCTGTCAAAGGGATTTTGCCACCTGAGCCGTAGTTCTCTTCAGCTCCTCCAGAGTTACGCTTGGGTGCATCTCTGATCAACTTTGTCCTTTCCCCACCAGTCAGTTGAGGGGAACCTCCATACCTTGGTAGGTTTGCAGTTGAGAGTCAAACGTGTTAAATGTCGGGGTCTGTTCAACTGACAAGTCTCTAAACCCAAACAAGAAACTTTCGTTATCACTGCGGCACTAATGCCAGAGGACTAAAAATAAACGGGACCATGCGGTTTAATGTTGCACATAGTTAGACAGCCAGGATTTCCACACTATGCTTGACTTTTAAATCCTGCATTTTAAGTAGACATTAGGCGAGACTGCTTTCACCTGATCAAGCTCTTCTTAAGTAAGACGGCTTCAAATAGCCCTGAAGAACCAGGAACCAAAAGTGAAAATAAGAAGAGATGGGACCAAAACTGGTCAAGCAAGACTTAATTTTCTCATGACTACCCAACTGTTTGAGTAGCTTCGGTGATATTTCATTAGGATATTCCATCATTATGAGGCTGACATGCACACTAAAGCTAACATTTCCTAATGTGTAATGCTCAGCCACTTGTAAACACTCTCTTCTGTATGATCTAAATTTAAATACCTACGTGTAGAAAGCTGGGACTGCAACTGTATTTAATGAGCAGGATTTTGTTTCAGATATTTGTCAGTGATCTTGGTGTTTAAAAGATGTCTTGTTGTTTTATGATAGGCTTTTCCACCCAGAAAGGCCTCTGCAGGCCGAGTTGTTCACATCTGCAACCTCCCTGAGGGTAGCTGCACGGAGAATGACGTCATCAACCTGGGAATACCTTTTGGGAAGGTCACAAACTACATCCTGATGCGCTCAACTCATCAGGTACCAGATCTTTTTATTTATCTGAAATTCATAATTTATTTATTATTATCAGCATTTTTATTTCCCAGATATTTATACATATGGCACCAATACAAAGCACCAGTCATTTCCTTTCAGCTACTTGGCATAAACATTTAATATGTCCCAAAATCAGGCAATCTTTGTTAACACATACCTGCTCTAGTCTGTTCAAATTAAACTGTCTCTATGAAGAATGACATTTTCTCTTCCTAATATTAATCCCAGATTTAAAAAAAACTCTAGGTTAAACCAACATTTTTATCTAAGCAAGACATACTGAATCCTGATAATTGATATGTAACACAGCGTTTATGCGACTGTAAATAAACTTCAAGTTATCAAATAACTGACAAATAATCCATAATAAAAGCGTGACTCTGAAAATCAGCTAGTGAATTATTGTAGGCAAATTGATGAAAAATTTTGTTCAAAATATGCTTATTCAGGACATCTTTTCTGGGAGCTGTCAGTGGGACAGGTGGTCCGACTTTGAGATTTAACAAAACTTTTCCTTTGACAAGAAAATACCAAGCTTGACATCTAAATGTGCTCAGAAATACACAGAGCCAATAAAGCAAAAGAAGCGTAAAACAGGAGGAAAATACTGAGGTTCATGACATTATGTTAAAAGCTGTGTTTTTAGATTTGTTACTATTTAGATATAAAATCTCAGAGGGTTAGAAAATGTTGGTCTATAAAGTAGGCTAGATTAAACACTGGGTGAACCAATCATCTATTTTTTGTACTTTGAGACAGTCACTTACTTACATCATTTGCACTTTGAGGAACTGTGTCCCATTATAGCGCTTCTTAAGTGTTAAAGTTTAGCCTCTTTCTGTGCAGCTGTCACACCAGAAGCAGCAGGCGTTTGTGAACTGAGGAAGTTGTAAGCATAGCTTTACTTGCAGCATGCGTCTAAGGTCCCAGTTGTAGCAGCAGCTGCATCTAAGGTAACTAAGATAACCGTTCAACTAAGGAAGACCCCCACCCCACTGAAAAGGAAAATTACGCAAAGATTCATGATATTTTCATCATAACATTGAGTAAAAATGCCACAAATACCACATTTTAAACCAACACGTATGACATGATCTAGTTGCTTTTATTTAAAATAGAAAAACAGCAATTATTCCTAATGCTGCTAAAATGATATGGCATGTTAAGTATAATAATGATGTTGAAATTTGATTTTGAGACAAAGACACAAACATTTGGAATAAAATCTTTTAAAATTAGTTGTAATTTTCCAGTTCTTTTCACGCAGAATAGGTTCCCTTTTTGTCATTCTTCAGAGTAAAGCTGGGAGTGTAACAAGCTAGCATGTTATACTCCTATGCTAGCAAATATAGCTCGCACTTGGCCAGGCAACTGAACATACATTCTGCTTCACTACAGCAGTTTTAAAAAAGGGTTACCTTAGAAAAAGTGAGGGTTGTGCTGCTTTAATTTCCATACCATCACTGTCTGTGTTTTTCTGCCCTCTTTCAGCCATCTAAGTGGCATGTTCCTCATATTTTGCTCAGCGACATATGAGGAAGGGGAAGAACTGAATTACTTTATGCTCCATCCAGCCATAGAAATTTTTTATTAAAATTACTTTAAACTCTATTTTGAAACCATAACCGTTTAAAACTTTGCTATCCCTTCATAAACTGTCCGATTGACACTTTTGTTGTTGTTTTTTTAACGGAATGGCTCTCTACTCATTAAATAGGCCTTTCTGGAGATGGCATATGTTGAGGCAGCTCAAGCCATGGTTCAGTACTATCAACTGACTCCCGCCTCGATTAACAATCAGAAACTCCTCATTCGGATGTCCAAGAGGTACAAGGAGCTGCAGCTCAAGGTGAATTGTGTAACATAGAAACAGACAGTATTTAGGGTGTGTGAAAAAATGACTAAGCCTGAATATTTCTTCTTTGCAGAAACCAGGTAAAGATGTTCAATCAATCATCCAGGATATTACCTCGCAGCGGGACAGGGATAAGATGCAAGAACTTGAACAGTAAGGAGACTTGTCCCTTTTGTTTTTGTTTTTTCAACTATACCATTCCCTTAAATTGCATTATTGCCCTAATCTAAAGTTTTAAAAAAACATTAAAAGTTTTTCAAAATACAGAAATGTGCTTTTCTGCACAATTTCTCTCTAGCTACCTTCCAGACAGGGCACGCTCTCGCAGCCCCATCAGCCGCTCTCTGAGTCCTCATTCCCACAGTCCCAGTTTTACATCATGCAGCTCTGCCCACAGTCCCCCAGTGGCACCATGCAGGGGTCCGGATAGGAGCAGCAATGGCCTAAGCCCTCACCTGGGTTCAAAGGACTGGCCATCCCATCTGAGAAGAGGGGAGGAAGAAAGGGAGCGGGACGATGCTTGGAGGAACGGTGGTAGTATGGATGACAACCGACCTAACGGAAGAACAGCTGACTGTCGGAAGAACTACTACAAACACTTGGGTCATCTCGGGTTGAGATCTGCAGATGAACGTGGAAGTGGTGAAGCAACGAGGAGCAGCAGAGACTGGCACCCACGGGACAGCCCTCTGGGCCCGTCCTTCAACTCTTACAGGAACATGGAGGACGACTTTTACATGGAATTAGCATACAAGTCGGGGAAGCCACCCAGGACATCTCATCATCGACATGACACAAAGTCCAGGAGGAAGGATGGTGACCACCCTGGTCGGTCAAGACATTCTGAGCTTGAGTCGACGGTCGAACCTCGGTGTCGAACCCCGGAGGACAAGAGGCGGAGTTCATCTGGAAGAGACAGGAGCAAAAATTCAAGCAGAAGGCATACTGAAAAACAGGAGAGAGAAAATGCTTCTGAAGACACTGTGAGTGCTTTTTGCTTCTGCATTGCTAGATAATTACATTCATCTCATCTTTTGGCCAATAAAGGGGTTTCCCCTTTTAGGGTGGCAAAGAAAAATCTGATTCGCCTCAACAAAGAGACCAATCAAAAGAGACTACTGAAGGTGACAAAGACAAAGACACTGTGAGTAAACGTTGAAATAATTCCAATTTTCAAACAAGCAATGGACAATACTATTTTGATATTGTATGTGAAAAAAATCGTCCTTTTAAGGGGGAGAAACTACATATTTGTTCAACACGATTAGTTCTTGGCTGAATTTTATATAAACTCATCATTGGCATAAATGTCATATCAATTTTGAGCTTTTAATTATGGTTTGACCCATTCTTTTTCCAGGATGAAATAATTATACGGCATACAACTTGATTGATAAAAAAAAAGAAGAATTTGGGAACAAATGGTGAAATTTAATTTACATCTTCTCTACAACTTCCAGATTCAAGATTACCCACAAGTGCTAATTTGGTTAAATGTCTCTTAGCAAGTTGCACCTCAACCACACACTTTTTTAAGCCATCAGCCAGCTTCCGGCATAATTCTGGCAGGGTGTTTCACAACTTTTCTTTGTATAATTGTTAGAGTTCATTGAAACTGGTATGTTTTCTGGCACAAACCATAGAGTTCATTGAAATTGGTATGTTTTCTGGCACAAACCATACTATAAAGCACAGAGCATAGATTTATAATAGAGTTGAGGTTGAAAGGCTATTCCGGAAGCCAAAGTAGTCTGCTTTATACATTTCAAAACCAGTTCTATTGATCATTGTCCTCTTGGAAGACTCAATTAACTGAAACATGCGGGCATATCAGTGTCACTGTCCACAGTAAAGCCAGTTTTACACTGTCATGAACCTCAAGGATGCAGACAAGAAAGACCATAGCTCCTTGTTCATAGCTTAACTTCAAAAATACATCATTCAATATTTTAACTTATTTGTTTGACTAGTAAAACATTTTCTTCATGTTTGTCCTTAGGAGAATGTGCTGGAAAATGCTGAAGACACGGATGAAGAATGTTGGTATCCTAAAAACATGGAGGAGCTGGTCACTGTGGATGAAGTAGGAGGAGAAGATGATAACATTATTGAGCCCGATCTTTCTGCGCTTGAGGAGTTTACTTCCTGTGACAAAGAGTCTGTAGTCGAGCAATCAAAGCAGAAGCACGTTTTACCATCAACGTCACTAGTGGAAGTGCAGGAGGCATCCGACAAGAAACGTAAGCAGGAGGAGTCTTTGGAGGATACTGTAGGTGTGGCATCAAAATCTGAAACTGACAAAGCAGAGGGTCAAAGCACTGCACCCAGTCCTGAAACCGAGAAAGCGAATTCAGAAACTACCGAGCAAAAAGCTGCTGACCTCAGCGGCTTCCCCAGTGAGGACTTTAAGGCAGCGCTCGAGGAGACATGCATGGAGAACACCAAGGTTCCCAACAATGAGCCACCAGGAGAGCCAATGGAAAATCATGTTTGTGTATTAGAGGACAATAAAAGCCAAGAAGAAAGACAGACCCCTGAAAAAATCCATCTGGAAGTCCAACTGCAGGATGGCGGGCTAAAAAGAGGTATTTTCCTACAAGGGAATACATGGGTTTTTTTTCAATGTCTTCTGCAATGGTCACTTTGTATAGATTTCTTCACAAAAACATGTCATATTTTTATTTGTGCATGATCATTGGCAAATTTTCAACATTGTTAATATCAGGCCTTGGGTAGGCCTTTCCAGAAGCTTCATATCAGACAGCTTTGTCTATTCTAAAACCAGTTTTACTGTGTATTTGGGTCATTGCCCTGTAGGAAAACCCAGTCTAAATTTTAGCCATTAGTCATAAACCATCAGCCTTAAAAGTGGTAATGATTGTTAAGGAACAACACAAGAACCCTGAAAGTTTAAGCCTGCAACTCCTGTCTCTGTCCACAGTGAAGCGAGTTTTACATCAACATTTACTGTGAAGATCCTGAACAAGAAAGGGTAGCACTCTAATGCATCCTTTACTGGCCTCAAACGTAGAGGTTAGGTTCCTGGCTGACCTGGGAACACCTTGCTGTTCCCTCGGAGGAGCTGGCCTAAATAGCTGGGGAAAGGGACGTCTGGGCCTCCCTACTTAGCATGCTAACCCCGCGATCCGACCCCTGTTAAACGGAAGAAAAAGAAGAAGTTTGCATTGTCTCTTCATCCTGTTTCTTCTTCATGCATTTTGAAGTTCAGATTACATCTGGGGTACGGTTGAGGATTGCAAAATACAAATGCTCCAAACTTTCTCCATGCCCCTAATATTTTGATCAGGAAAGTTTAGACTTGAGACTGTATGTATAATTTTGAACCTGCATGGAGTAGAGAAAATCCACCCAAAAGAATCTAATTTCTGCACTTAATTCTTCTTTTAAAAATTCTTGAATCACATAAAAGGAAATGTTCTACAATATTACTGACATTCATGTCAATAATAAGTGTAGGCTATGTGGAAGCAGAAAACATAACAGCATTTTCATTTTTTTATGTCTTTTGGAAAATATTTCCAGAGGGAACAAAAGAATGTGAATAATATATATAAATTTTTCCTCATCTATGAGTTTTTTATTATTTAAATGTCTTTCACAGAAATCGAAGCCCCTTCCCCATCTCTGGAGCAAGACAAAGCTGTCAGTGAACACAGTATTCCTTTGGGTAAGCACATTGCAGTTTAACATAGCAAATAAAACATCATTAACATGGCAAAATGTGGCAAAATGTTGCCATGTGGTTAATCTGCAAAAAATGTCACTTAGAAAAGGTCTAAGCTGGTACATAAAAGTGTTATTACTCAGATTTGGTCTAAAATTAAATTAATTCCCGTTTAAAGACAGCAGTGAAGGCCTGTCTCAGGCAAAGTTCCTCTGTAGATTTAGTATCTTTTTTAAAAAACGTTGCCGGGCCTGTGATAGTTATGAGTTACAAATAGTTGATAAACTGAGATAAGTCTAAGAAAATGCCCAAGTCAGTCGTCAAAACCTCTTAAGATTCTTCCCAGGTGTAACAAAAGCTAAATGTGCGACCGTCACTGTTTGCCTCTGTTCTGTTGTTCTTTCACTGCAGTGCCTTGTCCACGTAGCAGCTGTAAACCATATTTATCATTTCACCCCAGTGATAATACATCTATACTGTGTGCATCTTGTTCACATTAATTAGTCTGCAAGAGGCCAAGCAATTCACATACACTAAAGGAAAAGGTAGTCTTGCCATACATTAATAGTACATAAAGTGCTTAATTCTTAGTGTGATTAACTTAGACTCAGCACTGCTTTTGTGTTTGAACGTAGCAGTTTAACATCAAACCAAAGAGTCACATTTGTTGGAGGAGGTTTGGACTCCAGAACCAGGCTTTAGAGGTTTAGCAAGAGCTTTGCTTTTACAAAACAGCTGCTAGGTTTTCTATAGCTTTATATGCTTGGATAGCACATTCTTACAGTTTATCTACCTTGATGGTTTGAAAAAATTCTCCAGTGGCTTCTGAACATCTCCATGTGAGAAAATAATTATTAACTGTTCAGTATACAAAAATGTAAACTTTAAATACAGTGCATACACCACACCCTCCACATCTGCAGGTGATGTGTTAAGAGCCCCAAAATAAACAATCACAGTAGTAACTTAATTAAAAACAGAACATTTTACACAGCCCCTATTCTTCATGTATGAAATTTTCTCGAGGGTGGAGCTAAAAGCGATAGGGATCTTTGACCAATCCTCCTTAGACAATCCAGAGAGCTGGGTTGTCTCCTAAGTGTCTTATCTTGTATTCCTCAGCACCGAGGTAATTGTACTCCTCCACCATCTTCACTTCTTCTCCCATGATGGAAATAGGGTTGGATCTATTCCTGTTTCTCCTGAAATCTAAAATCATCTCCTTTGTTTAATTCACATTCAAGGAAGTCTGAGATGTACAGTTAGAGTGAAAGGGAATGGTGAGAGTACAGTCCCCTGTGGTGCTCCTGGGCTGCTGACTACCTGGTTAGACACACAACCCTTCAGTCTCAAACTGTGGTCTGTTTGTCAGGTAGTCTTTCTATCCAAATTGTTGAGGCCTCCACCAGAGTCAAGAAACATCAAAACACTTTAACTATAAAATGCCCCGTTATTCACATAGCCTGGAACAATGCTGAGCAGACAGAGATTTTAAAAATAGTATTTGTGCCCAATTTAGTGTAAATTCATGCCTATGCATACCTCTAGGTTTTTTGCCTTGAGAGTAAGTCTTTTTTTTTTGATAAAGGAATACATACAAAAACATTAAGCCTGAATATTGAAGACTGCATGTATTTCCCTCATTAGATTTGCATCCCAAAGGTCATGCAATGAAAGAAAATTAGCTATATTTGCAAATCGCATGTTTGGTTCCATGCTTGTTCTTGCAAGACCTCTTGTGTCAAGCAAGTTCTGATGAGACTGGTATCAGACTGTTGCGTTCTCTCATGCAGGAGTGGAGTTCATCGAGCCGAGGACAGGCTTCTTCTGTAAACTCTGTGGACTGTTCTACACCAGCGAGGACATGGCAAAAACGTCTCACTGCCGCAGCACCATACACTACAGGAACCTGCAGGTACGTCTCTGACAGAGCTAATTTTTAATACTGCACTGTGACATAAAACATTTTTATATTATAAACTGCAACTATATTTCTTTATTCATATTATACATCAGACCTTTTTTCTTATGATTACCTTGACTGTATTTAAAAAAATAAATGAATATAAAATTAAGTAGAAGCGGATAAGTTATTGTTTAATCTTTGCACTTTTATGTTCAACTATCATTAAATTGGGATTACTTTAACTCATGTGGTGAATATTTGTTCTTTAGGAGGAAAAAGAAAGTTTTGGGTGATGTCTTTCTTAGTTTTTATTAAAAATGTTTTGCCATTTTTTGATAGTTTTGTTGAACATAAAAGTGGAATAAAACCTATAAATAAATACATTACTATATCATGAAATTTACATGTAAATACAAAAATATATATACACACATTACCAAAAACATATCTGTGCAAATAAACTGTATTAGGTCTATCTCATTCTTGAGCACTGACAGTTATTTAGTGAGAACAAAAATTGAAGAGTGGCTAAAGGAAATTGACTTCTATTGCATAATATTTGTACCCAGTGGGAAACAGCAAGTGATGAATAAGTATTTAAAAGTTCCTGGGGTGGCGCATGCACTCGTTTCCATCCGAAGGCGAGGCATCTGATCAGAAAAGGGACAGGGTGTTGGATGACATGCTAGAGCACGTCTGGTACACAACGACTTTTAAAGCACCTTAACGTTCTTGTTAGTTCTGTTAAACATGTTTGGTGTCAGTCACCACTTCAGAGCTGAGAGATTAAAAAAAAAATAAACCATCCGGGGCAGTGTGATGTTGTGTCGGTGTCATTCAATACTATTGTGGTTAAATATACAAATGCTGGAACCTGAAGTTTTATCCTGTTGTTTTCTTCTGACAGAAATATCTGTTCCAGCTGGCAGAGAACGGCCTGTCGAGCGCGCTGAATGAACCCTCTGCAGCACACTGACACCAGCTTAACCCTTCACCTCTGGAACAGCACACAGCAGGGGGGGGGGAGTGAATACGCATAGAGAAAACATGGATAATGTGACTAAGAGAAGCTTGAATTTATTTTTGGACTGTTGTGGTAGTTTTGATTATGTTTAAATTATACTAAGATGTCTTGATTTTTTCTGTTTTGTACACACTTGAAGTGAAATGTAAAGGAGGTTTACACTATTCACTGCATTTAATGAATCACTATCTTCCCGGCAAATTTCTTATGTATGGTTTTCTGAGGACAAAGATTATGTATTTTAAGTGCATCTGAAATTTTTGTTTTCTCTTCTAAATAGAATTGAAGGAATTTAGATGGACAAAAAGTTTGCTGTAATGCTAGGCTAACACAGCTGAAATGCTAGCATAACATTAGCATGTCAGTTAACTGTTGCGCTAGGCCAACAAGTTAGTATATTCATGGTATGATATGATTCATTGGTAATTTGGTTCACACCATATTTTTGTGGGGCTCTAGTTAATTCTGTGGACAGAACCTACAGAAAAAAGGTTGTTCTCTTGTTTCATACATGTAGTATGAAATGCAGCATATCTTATGGTGCGTTCCATTTGCCTCAGAACTAGCAAGTTGCAGATTATGTCATCACTGCCTTCTTGCGTTCCAGTTTCCCTCTTTTCGGACAGTAGGAAAGAATATGGACTCTCACACAAAAGCCATTATTAAACGTACAAATTCAGCCAACCTCAGTCTTAGATTGTTTTAAAGTCAAATTTTATTGCAAAATCTTTTTCTTGTTTTAAGCCGTGCTAAACCGTTCAACCGAGCATGACAATATGGCCACTGTTGTTAAAACAATAACAATGACAAGATGTTTTGGGCATATAAACAGCGCTGAAACATCTCAACTTATGAACACTGAAAAGTAGTATGTGTACGACTGACTAAATGTTACATAAATAATAGAGAACTGTTAAAAATAGTCAAAGTACAAAGTTTTACTCGATGTTGCTGTGAGTAGCAGCCATCATTAATGCAGAAGTCGGGTATGATCCTGTTGCACCAACTTTCTGACTCATGATTCCAACTGTAGGGGCCGATCCAGTTGATGTTTCCAATTCGGAGGTCAGAAATTCGGACTACCGAGCACACATGGACCGCACTACTAGCACAGAGCCGGTCACATGATACATGCAGACCAGTGGCTCTCTCTTACTGTGAACAACTGTTTAAAGTGTAAAAAAAAAGACCTTGGCACATCAACTAAATAATGTGCAGATAATGCATGAGACCATATAAATTTAAATAGGCCATGCATAAATAACAATCAGTGACAGAACAACAATAGGTATTTGGGATTGGGTTTTGGCATGGTCTCACATACTGATCATTTAAAACTACCTTGTCCCAGAGCTGATGCCTGGGTTTTGATCAGGATGTCCAAAGAAAGAAGCAGGTTTGCAGTGAATATCTGTATCTGGTTTGGTGGTTTTATTACTTTGCTCTAAATGCTATGCAACTTTTAGAAGGTAAATGTCATACTGACCACTCATAGTGCCTTACGCTATAGTCACATACACCCAATAACACTCATATTCATTCACCATGCATTCAACTTTTGTCCAACTCGATTTGTTTCTTAAGTTTGCTTGCATTTTGCTTACATTTACGTTACAGCCTGAGCTCTCAGGGTCAAAATGTTTTTTTTTTGGTTAAAATAACACTAAAACACGTTCTCAGGCTTGTTATACTCATCAAAACTATTTTCTTGTACGAGCAACATGTATATGTTATTTATATTGTTGGCTTGTATTGTTGTTCTGTTGTTGTTGTTTTTTCCCGGTAGCTGATTGTAAATCTATCAGATAAAGTCAAACTACATTACTATCATTATTAATGATAATACTGTGGAAATGTTTTCAATAAATTATGATAAACCTGTTTCTTCCTGAGACAATCCCAGTCTTGTGTGCCACATCATGTAACGTCTAAAGCAACACAAGTGTTAAACTTCACCACGCATTTTTTAGCTTCATGTTACAGTGTTCTGCAACAAGAGTATCAAGCAAAAATCTGTTATACTATACTAATATAGATCTTGTGAAATCAGTGATGGTGTTTATAGTGCTAGTAGTTTGCAAGGATTGTTTCCACACACTTGTGATGCAAAAAGTAAACATTGCAGATGTCTAAACGTACTGTAAGCCATTTTGCAAACAAAACTAATTCATTTGTATTTGACACCCCTGAACAAAATAGCAAATTGCCTTCAGAAGACACTGATTAATGAATAAAATCCACTTCTGTGTGATTTAAACACAGTATTAGTAGAGCTGCGTGTGAAGGCCCCCTGAGGTTTAACATTATAGGGCACAAACAGCATCATGAGGATCAAGGAACACAGCAGAGCTTTCAGGAATAAATTTGTGGAGAACTAACCCTTTGGAGCACAGTTAGGTTATAAAAGAGTACCCCAACATCCTTTAGTGCTCAATTAATCATTTAAAAATGGAAAGAGTATCAAAATGTACAAATCTAGCAAGATATGGCTGTCCACTTAAACTGACAGGCCAGGCATGGAGAACATTTATCAGAGAAGCAGCCAAGAGCTCTACAGTTCAGCTGAAAGAAGTTCTTGAAAGGAAAACTGTTAGTTGTGCCTTCTACAATCTGGCCTTTTTTGAAGAGTAGCAAGAAAAACGCCACCGGTGAAAGAAAATCATAGGAAGTCACATTTGCAGTTTGCCATAAGCCATGTAGGGATCACCAAACATAGGTTGAAGGTGCTCTAATCAGATGAAAATAAAATTGAACCTTTTAGACTACATGCAAAACGCTTATGTCAGGGAGAAAGGTAACAGTCATCATCATTCTAAATACACCATGGTGGTGGAAACAACACGCTGTGGGGAGGGTTTGCTTCATTGGTGCTGGGGAAGCGGGTCAAATTGAAATGGGGATGACTGGAGCTAAATATGGGACAGTCCTGGACCAAATCCAATTGAGAATCAGCAAGACTTCAAATCAATGTTCACAGACGCTATCTATCCAGTTTGACTAAACCTGAGCTTGTCTGTCAAGAAAAACTAATTTGCACTAATTTCAGTCTATAAATCTGCAAAGCTGGTATGAAGATACAATAAAAGCTGTGACTGCAGCAAAGGGGATATTTCACTTTGGTGCATTAAAGTAAAGGATACTGAATACATACTGTACATATGCCAGACTTTCCAGATTTTTATTATATAACAGCAATGCATGATTTTCTGTTTTCTTCAAAATAATGCATTACTTTTTTTTTCTGCTCCATCACATAAAATGACAATAATGCATATACAATTTGGGGCTTTAACATCAAAAATAGTAAAACTACTCATAAATATAAAGGCTTTTGTTATGCACTGCATCTGACTTAAGAATATCCTAAAACAATATTTAATGAAGATTTTGCTGTTTTTCAGAGAGGCTTATGCAACACAAACTTACTCTTTTACCCATCTGTATTTCATAGTTTTAATTTGAGAGTAAGATATTGTAGCAGCTCATCCATTACAATGTCTAATTTAAAGCATAATCTGTCCCTATTGATGCCCTGTTTCTGCATATATATTATTGGTTACAGGGCTTTGTGAATTAGCTTAGGTTTTCTAGAAATGTCCAGATATTTCCAGAAATTTCCAAACGCTCCGGAGATTTCTCATATACATTCATGTGCAGGGATGGCGTTAACAATTCAGACATGCAGGAACACAACCTACACTGAAAGCACTGGTGATTCCAGCCTATAAAATAAAAATCTATACCATCTGGAAGAAATTACAAATAGAAACGATTTTGTTTGAATGTAAATTGCTTTTCTTACTCGTATACCTACTTCCTATTTTTCTTTAACTTTCCTTAAATGTAATGTGTCTTTCTCATTTGTAAATCCTAGCAAAGAGGTTTTATCTAACATTAATATAAGTTAAAACACAGAAAATGAGTCGTTTTGAAACACTGCAGTCATTGAGAGATGATGTAATGTGACATCATGTTAACATATTTGTGGTGTTGGACAGAAGGGTTTTGCTTGGTTAATGTTTTTAAGTCTGCATGTTTCCACTTTTCAAAGAGGTTGCTTTGAAATGTTTTCCAATAATGATAAAATATTCAGTTTGGTCTGTCTGATTCATTTGTGTCCTGTCCTCTGCTTGGTTTTATCCGATGAGGTCACATTGTTTAGGTTGGCATCCTTTTTTCCTCTTTTTTTCCCCATGCAAAACAAAATATAGTTTTTTTAATACAGTCACAATACTAACTTCTTCACTTTCATAAATGTATTTGACTTGAAACAATATCTGAGCTGCGAGGTACGTGCCTGCTGTACCACCGATAGGGGGCACCACTTTATAAACAACACCACCTCGTGGATCTACATAGAACTTTCTAGAAGGAAATGCTGTGCTGCGTTTTGATTGGCTGACGTGAAACAGCCCCCTCCGTTAGCCCAATCAGATGCGAAAAACATTAGGCTGTATGACTGCGTTGCTGGGTAAGTAAAACAAAAACAACAGCTTGTGCGTCCGAGTCAAAAGCGCTGAGGTGCGAAACGGTAAGTGTTTTTTTTTATGTCATTAGATAAAACATTTGAGTATGTAGATTAGCACTATTAAAACGCCAGGATAGTTGGAAAGGCGTTAGCTTCGTTCATTTTAGCTGCTGACCGTTTGATGTTATCTTTTTTAACGTTTGGGCTTCGAGGAAAGATACGTTGCGAGTTAACGAACCGAGAAAACGGTCATTCTTTTATATGTATACTACATTTTTTTGTTATGTGAAAGAAGCTATCGTTGTTACATAAAATAGCATTCAGGTAATTGTATTAGAGTTTAAATAGTCGTTTAAAACTGTTAGCCATTGTTTGACAATAGTACGTCTTTGAATGAAGGGGGGTGGCGTTGTGTGGCGACATGTCTGGACAAATCATCGCTGCACGGCTGCGGCGACATGTATAATATTTATATTTCAACCCGTTTCTCCGTTTTTGCAGTTATCTGCGGGAATTCTTGTTTTTGCACGGTTCCGCTGCAAAAAGCTCTTTTCTACTGTAAACCATGGCAGCTGACTGCGAGGCTTGGCTCAACGCAAACCCTGTTGGTAAGTGTGAAATGTCAAATGCATCATCCGCCGCCGGGGGAGCGATGTCGGGCAGTGGTGCTTTTTTTTCAGGTGGAAGTGGGTGATTTGCGTGTTTCCTCTCTCTACGCTCCGTTGTTTGGTCCACATTTAGTAGAAAATGGCACACTAAGTGATTTAATGTAAACTAAATGCGATATAGGTTTTATTTCAGATGACTGCAGATAGGTATGCCCAAAAGAAATGTGTCAAAGCAAATTATTTAATTTGAAGGAGCAACAATAGCAAGATCATCTGTGTAGGTTAAAAATTGTTAATTTAATGCAAACAAAAAAACACATTTAAAAAAACAACCTGAAATTCCGGGATAATTTTGGTCCTTATTCAAACTCGTGAACGGTTGTGAGCAGAAATAACAACAAATGCATATTTAGTTATTTTTAGATATGGCAAGTAAACGTTTAATAGCGACCTTTGAAGAAAGCTCCGATTTTTTTTTTAACAGATTAAAACAGATTTCAGTTAACTGATTAATTATATCAGTCAGCATAGAGGTCACATTTGTTACCGTAGAAAATAATAATTTCACTATTAAAAACTGCAACAAAGAATATTCTGCATTGGGTAGCTTGGCTTTTAATTTAGTGTATTAATTTGATCAATTTGTACAAGTTTTTGTTAACAATTTCTTAAAGTATTATTTATTTGATTAAATTCATAATGTCTGTTGTTTTTTCTTTTATATTTCAGTCATTCCTCAAATTATTTTCTCAATTACCCATTCTTTATTTATCTGTCACACACTGTTTTTGATAAACTTTGCAAAAGCCAACGGGGCATTTCTCAAACGACGTCACATTTGCCAGGAGACAATGCTCATGCAGTCAGCTGATTTTTGATATATCATTAGTTTAAACCAATAACTACTTGATTAAAAGAAACAAAACATTCACCGTCAGGATAAATAAGCATAGTTTTGTTGGCCCAAACTTCAATTATAATCTGTGGTTTTGTCTCTAAATGCGCGTTCACACCGAACACGATTTCGGCGACAAAATCAGCCATTTTGCATGCGGTCCCTTGCCTGACATGTCGGAGGTAATTCACATGGTGGGCAACAGCAATTCGCACAGGGGGCAACTAGCCAGAAAAACAGAAGTACAATGGCGCCATCTAGTGACGCCTTCACTTCCCTGCCACTCCAGCCTCCTCCCTCACTCTTCTCCAGGCTTGCTCCTTTCTGGACTTATCTCGGTAGTGATAATTGGCAGAGTCATACAACTGAGGCCGACCGCCTGTATCAGCTTGTCTTCTATGTTGAATGAAAATAACTTAATCTCCGCCGCAGTCCTTCACCCCACGACACAGCCACATCCAGTTCCCGATTGGTTGTCGCAGTTCCGATTTTTCAACTCCAGTGACTGTCGCTTCGCATCCATCGCAGGTGTCGCTCTGGCTTCGCTCTAATCGCCAACATCGCGCCTGTTGCATAGCTAGAAACGCATCTCCTGCCTTTGCGTCGCATCGCACCTGTACATAAGGATGTCATGTAAATCAGTTGCTTGGGTCGCTACATTCGCATCTGGTGTGAACGCACCTTTTACAGGAATGATTCAAAGGGATAACAAATGGCATAATGGGCATGTTTTCAAAGAGGTGTGTCTAAATTGCAACTCAGAATAGCAGATAAATAGCTGTTTGTGTTTTTAAAAGGGGAAGGTGCAACCAGCAGTCACCAATCAAGTGAATGTAGCGATTGACAGTAACACGTATTTTGCTTACGCCAACTTGTGCTTACGTGTCCAACAGGGGTCGAGGACCTCAGCGACTCCTTCATTTCAGGAGAGGAGGACAATGGAGGAAGTGGTGTCTCCAATAAGAACATCAACAATGAGATCAACGGCAACTGGATGTCTTCCCCCAGCAACAACATCCACGAGGCTTGTCTGAAGGCAAAGGCCAAGCGGAGGCTGCGCAAACACTCCTCCAGGGACTCGGGCCGGGGGGACTCCCTCAGCGACAACGGGGATGTTGGGAGGGGAACCTCTATGGCGCCAACAAGTCCCAAGAGCAAGCTGCTCGACCGCAAGTCCCGCATGGGGAAAGGTAGAGGCCTGCCAAAAAAAGGTAAGATGGCTTTTTTCTTTTTGAGTTTTGTGATGTGAAATCGGCAACCTTCCTCTTTTTTTATTCATGTGCCAAGCTTTTCAGTGTCATTACCACGGTTGTATCAGGATTCATTTGAAAAAAGGACATGGGAGTTTCCCATCCCAATGCATCAAAGGGATTCGCTGCTTCTTCTTGTTGTCTTTCCAGCGTTAATCCCTAAACTAATTAGACTGTAAATACGCAGCAGGTTTTAACCTTAAGCAGCTCAAATCCTTAAAACGATCTGATTTCATGTCTGCCATTCATCTGAGCTGTTCTGGTGTTATGCTTGTCGGTTAGCATTTTGTTTTGTTTGTCCTGATTGGAACGGAAGGACTTCATTAGTTTTTTTATTACTACCTGAGGATGGTTGTTGGTTTTATAAAGGATAAAAAAATGCCATTTTAGAGCCTCTGAAAGTGTTAGTTTTTGTGTTGCTAAAGGGAGATGAACTTATGTAAAAGGTTATATTTTAGTCTCTTATTATTTTGCTTTTGTCTGTTTTTTTTGTTTTTGTTTTTTTTTCTGTTTTTTTTTCTGTCTATCAGCAGCTTGTTTGTGACGTAACTATCATCGCTCATTTAGACCCTCCTCCAGGCGCCGGTTGGGTTTGTCCACTCGCCTTCTTCCCATGGGGCGGCAGACTAAAGGGCATGTCCAGTTTTTCTTGGCACAAAGTCTGTCCTCTTTTGGTTACACAACAGTGCTGCCGCATCGTTGAAGTCGTGTAATTTGAGCGCAGGACTCTTCTGCTTTAAAGCTGCATGCATTTTAGTTCACGCGAGAGATGTTCAGTGTGGGTGTGCTCATTTTTGTTTTAGTCGGGGCAGAGCAGACGAGGAAACAAGCTGTTTTAAAACAGAAGTGGGGCGGATTCTCAACTAATGTAGGATGAGCTAAATATAGTGCTCTGCCTACATGCTGGGTGGAACTTATGGGGGGTTTAAAGGATGTTTTCAAGCTGCTTTGGTCTTCGCCTTCTTAAACCGTCTGCAATCTGCTGGGGCTCACCCTACAGTTGTTTTGCTTGCGCCCACACTGAATATGCAGCCTGATCTCCACATCAGTAGCCGCTGTTTATGTCTTTTAGGTCCAGCACTGAATTCAAGGCGCGTGGAAGAACTGTGAAACGGATGTCGACGGGATTTAATATTAGCTCAATGTGAAAATGGATTGTAAAGGCTCAGGAAGAACTGGCTTAAAGTGATCAGTTATGTAGCAGGAACAAAACAAAAAAAGCCTCACCTCGCATTTTCGTTGTCAGCGACCTGCGCTAAAAACAGCTCCTGTCTCCGGTTGCTAAGATACGTGAGACACTGACGCTGCAGTTCTCTTCTTTTCTTTGTCCTCCTTGTTATGTTAACACGAGCAGATGTCACGGTGGCGCGACGTGCCGCCTAACATTGCCTCTGACTGTTGCCTGCAGGTGGGGCAGGAGGAAAGGGCGTGTGGGGAAGGTCGGGGGAAGTTTACGAGCCGGTGGAAGTGGACAAGAAAGACCCCAACTTTGATGAAGACCAGGTAGTATTTGTAACGTCTCTTGCATTCACTTGCATTAGTTCAGCATTCAGTCTCTGTGGGGTTCTTAATAAATAATTACCTGTTTTAAAAATGGGTGAGTGTATAAAAAAAAAATGTTTTAAGTAACTCAAGTTCAGTCGGCTACTGTTAGCTGCTAGCTGGTTAGTCTGGTCGCTCACAGTGAGCTTCTTAACAGACATGCAGCCCTTAGCTCACCAAGTGTAGTTTTACCACATTAAGAGGTATGATGATGGTGGCTCGGGCATTCTGTGAGTCTTTAAAATAAATATATTTCCAAAAAACCCAAATTGTCTTTTTTTTTTTTTTTTTTTTTTTTTTAAGAAAAGGGAAACATGTAGGAGCCATCTTTAAACCTGCAGATCGGCAGTGCAAAGCAGGCGGTGGGGGAGGGGGCGCTCTTTTTATTCTTTTAACATTTCATTAAAATGACCTCAAACTGTGTGAAATTGTTATAAATAATGTTCAGACCAACATTTTTTTATTTATTTTTTTATTTATTTTTAAAGTTGTGGTTTACTTAATACCGATAACCAGCAAAACATCAGTGCAGAGCTCCTTTCTGCTTCACTAGTGCTTTTAGTTTTGGATCATGGGTTTAAAGGTAAACTAGATTTCTTTTTTTTGGTGTTAAGTTTTTAATGTGTTTTGGTCTGGACTGGACATGTATCCTCCTAACACAAGAACGTGCAACACATTTGTGATTTGGCAGGAGAACTGTGTGTACGAGACCGTGGTGCCTCCGCTGGATGAGAGGGACTTTGAGAAGACGGTCGCCCCCATAGTGCAAGAGTACTTCGAACACGGAGACACGAATGAAGTAGCTGTGAGTGCCCCCTGTGTGGCGTAGTGCCGTGCAGAAAGCAGCCTGCCAATATGTTCTTCTCTGGAACCCTGAATACCGGCGCAAAGGTAAAGTCCTGCTCCTTTTCCAGGAGCTGCTCGCAGACCTGAACCTGGGGCCCATGCGGAGCGAGGTGCCGTCGCTTGCTGTGTCTCTGGCCCTGGAGGCCAAGGCGAGCCACCGGGAGCTCACCTCCAGGCTGCTGGTTGACCTGTGTGGAAGCATTCTCTCCCGCAGCGACATGGAGGCCTCTTTTGACAAGCTGCTCAGAGATCTGCCCGACCTGGTCCTGGATACACCTGGAGCACCTCAAGTGAGTTTCCAAAACCTTGGACTAAAATGTGCGTGCTAAGTTTTTTGTATTTTCGTCCTTTTGACATTGTTCCCTTCCCGAAGCTGCGTAAATGCAGCACAGCCAGTTGCCTTCCAGCAGCGTGTGGTTAAATCTCAGTATGGGTACAGCTGGTGTATGAAGGCTTGTTGCAGAACATTGGTCAACAAACGGTATCATGAACCTAAGAGCCCAGCTGACAGGTCAGGGATTGAAGGGGTGCCATGTAGGGCCACCATGAACACTTGGAGGAGGGTGTTCTGCTCGGATGACACTAGAACTGGACCCTTTGGCCTTTGAGTCAAACAGGATGTGTGGCATGAGAACCGTCTACTCCTCAGCCTGAGCTCACCAATGTCCTGGTGAAAGAAGCACGGTCAGGGAAGCTGATGGGTGGCTGTAAAAACGGCGATAAGGCAGCTGGAGACATACCCCAAAAGTCATTGCAGCTTTTCAGCTTTTTTAAATTTTATTTATAAAAACATGTAAAACCATGTATCTCCTTTCTTTACAACTGTTTACTACTCTACGTTGATCTGTCACATGTTGCACAATATATTAAAGTTTGGGGTTGTAATGTGACAACGTGGGAGGGGGGAAAAGACAGGATCTTTTTGGATTTTTCTGTAAAAAAAAAAAAAATAACCCTGAAAAAGAGATTCATGGAAGTTGTCCTTTTTTAAAAAAACTGACAGCCTCGCTTTGACTCTGCTACCTGTTTCGTTTCTCTCGGCGTTTAAACTCGGCTTGTGGTTTAGCAGAGGGGAATAACGTCGTGGTTTCATCTGTTTGCTAGAAGAGCCCGTGTGTGTGTGTGTGTTTCTGTGACCTCTTTCCTCTCAGTCTGAGCCGACATGAAATCTCTCGCCATTGTCTACCGTTTCTGGTGAAACGCAAGCTCAGCAAAGAGGGTTATTTGTGGGCCCCCTCCTCCTTACGCCGTCTGATTTATCTGACCAGTCATCTACTCCCTGCGCTCTCTCGCTCGCCTCTTTGTGGGTTTGTTTGGGGGGGGGGGTGCATTATGACTCTGCCCTTCCCCCACCCCGCACTGCACTTTCACTCGGGGGTTCTCTCGGTTTCACACGCACTCGGCCAGGCCACTGCGCCGCACCGTGTTGTGATGGAGCTGCCTCTGGTCTGTTGAAGAACAATGAGCGCTTGCTTTGTGGAGGCCAAAAGAGCAAAGCCGGCTCTTTCGTTTTCCCAAACATCGTCCGCTCCGCGCTGCTGTAAACAAAGACTCCTGTGGCCCAGGGGCCACCGTGTGAGGTCAGCGTGTGTTTGGGATGCTCATACCTGTGGCACAGCACTTCTGCTTTAGCTGGATTTCACGGCAAACATTAAGTCGTCTCGCCTGCCCAGCGTATTTCTAATAAAACGTACAGAACACCAGTTTAAGGAAGGAAAGTTTTGCTTTATTCCACAGGTCTGGTGCTGTTTCAAAATGTCCCTCCTTCTCATGTATGTTCTCCTTCCAGTTGGTCGGCCAGTTCATCGCTCGGGCTGTTAGCGACCAAATATTGTCCAAGAGCTACATCGAGGGCTACAAAGGCAAAGTCGACTGTGATCATGCAAGGTAAGCAACTTTTACTGAGGCACTTGTTTCATATTGTTTGTTTACTAAGACCATAACAGCAGAACAATTGACACTCTCACTGCAGTCACCAGTAACAGAAGAAAGTCGCTAGATTTTTCGCTAGTTGCTTCTTTGACAAAAAGGTCGCTGGGTGGGTCCGAAAAGTTAGTAAATATAGCGAGAAATTCACAAAATTGGCAGCAGTGACCAGGTGCTTCCTCAGATTAGAAGTATTCCCACCGCTGGCCTTGGTCTGCGCCTCACAAACATTGCAGGGAGCGAAATCTGCAGCACATTTTGGAAAGTGGAGCCGTTTTCTATCAGCCATGCTTTGTTGGACCAGCTGCTACTGACGTCATCACGCTTGGTTGCGTGCAACGCTGTGTTCATGTTCGACATGGAAAATCACCCACTCTTCCACTCCCTCTGTGTCATGGTGAAGCGTTTAGGTACCGAAACATTGTACCGTTTGATTTCACGTGAATCGGTACCCAGTAGTACCGACGGGATATGGTCAGTGCCTATAAAGGTACCGAATTTGGTACCAATCCCTACGTCTGAGTCCAAAACGCTAGGATGGCAGTGGCCGGTTGTTGTTCTCCAAGATACGGGACATAGTTCAGGATCCAGTACAGTGGTCACTTCAAAACGTACCCAAATTGTTTCAGTAAATAAACTAAATATTAAAATAAACATTGCGCCAAAATTCAATGAAACCTGACCTAAATTCACTTGGAATCCCCCCCATCCACCCAGTGATTTATTTGCTTTTATTAAATCTGCAGAGCGGCACTAGATCGAGCAGCGGTGCTGCTGAAGATGAGCATGGGGGGTCTTCGCGTTGACAACCACTGGGGGATGGGAGGAGGCCAGAGGCCTGTCATACAACTCATCAAAGAGGTACAGTACTACCGCTTTCTGCATTTATGAACACAAGTAAACTTTTGACAGTATTTCGGATTGGGTATTTCCGTGCAAACACAGTACCACCATTATAATCTTACTGTAGTCGGGGAATGGAGGCTTATTATTATTATTGTTATTATTATTATTATTAGGTAACTGAAAAAGTTATGATGGCTCCTCTGCCTGACTGGCTTGACAAACCTTTGAACTAAAGCTGAATTGGTTTCATTGCGGCTCGTGCTTTTAGATGAACCTGCTGCTGAAGGAGTACATCCTGTCTGGAGACGGCAAGGAGGCGGAGAGATGCCTTCGAGATCTGGAGGTCCCACATTTCCACCATGAATTTGTCTATGAGGTACATGCAGGGCTTCGTCTGTTTCCCTGTTGTTAGAGCTGCTGCATGTTCGACGCTGTTTTCTGCTCTGCGACGCTAAGAAAACCTGCGGCGCTCTCCTCAGGCAATTGTGATGGTGTTGGAGTCCCGAGGGGAGAAAACATTCAAAATGGTGCTGCAGCTACTCAAGTCACTCTCTCTGTCTTCCATCATCACTGTGGACCAAATGCGAAGGGTAGGGAGCCACCTGCTGTTTGAGTTGAGCACTGCAAATTGAGCTCATCTGTCGGCGAGGAGGATTTGTTTTAAATGACAGGTGCATCGTCTCTCTTGCAGGGATATGAAAGAGTTTACATGGACATCGAGGAGATAAACATTGATGTTCCTCTCGCCTATTTTATTCTGGAACAATTTGTGGATAAGAGCTTTCGCATGGGAATCATTGGTTTAAAGTTAAGAGATCAGTGTCCCCACCGGTGAGTGCTTCGATTTTTCTCAGACAATTTAATCAAACATCTGCTACGATCTGAAGGTGTTTAACTGATCGCGCTCTTTTTTTTGATGTTTGTTAGGAACCGAAAGAGGTTCGTCAGCGAGGGAGACGGCGGAGTTGTGAAATTTGAACGGTACTGAGGAGGCCTTTTTACGAGCCAGAATTCCTGAAAAGAAGTGGACAAACGTACCGTTTTACTTGCGTATTTTTTTTTTTAGAAAAAACAGTGAAGTAAAATGTTCTCCCTTCTAACGGTATAATTCTGGGTAAACAAAAGCAGCACTTTTGGTTTAAACTGATGTAGACCACTTTTCTCCAAAGTGTTTCTATACATTTACATAAGCTATCCCTTAAAGTGCCATTCCGTGTTTTGTACAGTTTTTTGTTTTGTTTTTGTTTGTTTGTTTGTTTTGTTTTCCGATTTTACTGCCACTCCTTTTGTGTTTTCCAAAAGCAGTGTTTGTACCAAGATAACTAACTTGTGATAAGAGCTTTATGAGTCTGTGGAGGTCATAAAAAAATAAAGGGAGGATGATCGTTCAATGCATCATGGGGTGTATAACTGACCGCTGTTTTGCATGCTGTGCTTCACCTTTTCCTTTTATCTCCTAGAACACCTGTAAGAGTCCGTCTAAAAGTAAAGTTTGAATACAGAAAAACCAAAAACACCCATCAGATAACTCCACATAATGGTTGAAAGAGGTTATTTTTGTAGTGAGGGAGTGACTTACACAAGAATTTCTTTGTTTATTGATTCAATTGTAAAGTATTACATTTTATTGTCATTAACACATTATTCACTACCGGTTGCACAATCGTTCCAACTGTATGCTACAAAAAACTCTTAAACCGTTATAAAATAATCTTAAACAAGATGATAAAACAATCTGACGGGCAGCAGGTTATACCAACTAATTTGGAATGATTCTCGTTATGACGACCAGAGGGCTTAAACTCGGTCCACTGCTTCTGCTCACTGAAAAAAGTCTGTAATCTAAATTTCTTTCACTGATTACAAAATGGTTAAAAAAAAAAAAAAAGTGTTTGACTCATTGGACAAAAATCATGTATTTATTTATTTTTTTGGCTTCTCCTCAACTGGGCATGTGCTGTACTTGCTCCTTCATTGCCAGTTCCTGCTGTTTGACGGCCTCTTGAGCCTCCATCTGCATCTTCTCTAATTTCTCGAGGGTGACCGATTTGAGTGGGAGCAACTTTGGCTTACACAGAACCATGGTTGGGACATCTTCCATGTACAGCTGTCCTGTAGATGAAGAAGCCAGGATTATTTTTCAACGTCTATGCCAAGCTGTATATATGTGAAAAGTTTAACATATCAGCATCTTTGCTATTATTAAACTCATTCCACATATTTGATCTATGCTTAATGCTAGTGCCTTACTGCCAAAATAAAAGCTAGGGAAATTACAGGACATTCTAGCTAAAGCATCTTGCAAAAACCTTTCATAACCCTCGAAAATGTTCACATAACAGCATGGTTAGACACATTTTTATTAGGATTTAGTGTGACCAACACAGAATAGCGTGAAAATATTTATTTTTGCAACTGCAATTTTTAAAAACTGCATCCAGTTCACACACCCTTTAGCTCTAAATAAAAATCAGTGCCATAATCAGAAGAAGCCACGAGTTCCAGGGAAGAGAGAAACTGTAGGAGCAGCAGACATCTACACCTCGGGGAGAAGAATCTGACAATTAATGGAAGAAGATCCACTGGTTACATGAGATTAAAGTAACTTTTTAACCTACAAGCAAGCGTGGAGGAAAACTAACACTGCACATCACCCGGAGCACACCATTCCCAGTGTGAAGCATGGAGGTGGCAGCGTTATGCAGTGGGGATGCTCTTCTTCAGGAGGACCAGGGAGGTGTGAGTTCATGGGAAAGTGGATTGAGTTAATTAAGCTTAGTCCTGAAAGAAAACCTGGTAGAGGCCGGAAAATGCGTATATCTGGGGTATATATTTAACGTTCAGCGGGGCGATGACCTTAAACAGGAAATCATTTTGTCACTAAATATTCAAAGCTGGTACAGAGAATACCGTTAAACGCTTTCAGCTGCTGCCAAAAAACATTGCTTTTGCTAAAACTGTTTCTTAATAATATGAACACAGAGAGACTAAATGTATAGACATGCCACACGTTTTAACTGTAAACAATTTGGAAAATCCTATGTCACTTTCCTTTAACTTCATCATTATGCACAACTTAGTGTATCACAGAAAATCCCAATAAAATACAGTGAATTTTTATGATAATCTGACAAACCGAAAATTTTCAGAGGGTACGGATATTTTTTTTTTGCAAATGACTACTACTGGTCCATATACCATAACCGCAGAGCACAAAAGGCGACACTAAGAAGGGAGCACAGAGGAATCTTTGGCCATTTCTGCAAGGGTTAGCGGGTGTCTCAACAAGCAGTCTTTTGTAAGCACTGCTGTGCAGATAGCAGACGGCTGCGATGCAAACCTTGCTTAGGCAGAACTTCTCTCAATATTGACTTGACCTCAGGCATTGTGTCTTCTGGGTGCGCACTGAAAGGTAAGCAAAAAGGTTGTTTTTTTGTTACATCTATTGTTATTTAGAGGGCTCATAAAAATGAAATTTAAAACAATAATCTACTCGTCTAATTTATATTTAATAACTGACTCGTCAGTGGCTTTATCGTTACAATACTGGAAAGTAACCAGAACTTATTTTTTTTTAATCTAACAATATTTATTTGCATTTCACATTAAAAACCAAACAAAAAACACTGCGTGTACTTCTGCAACATATCTGTTGCTACGAATTAGCACAACGCTAATCCCACGTAGCATTTTAGCGACGATGTGTTCCCTTACGCCTAGGAACATTAACCGTAATTTCACTTTAAGGAAGACCCTCACAAGTTTTAGCTGACTGCCTAATGTACTTTAACAGCACACATTTCAATGTGCTACTGTATGTTTTCATCAATCCTACCGTGAAGCACCAGATAAGGATTGCTGCAGTTGCCAGGCCAACGCGTCCGCCTGATCACGTGACGTTCTTCTGCGTTTACATCAGCAACGCAGCGCTCTAGCACCACCCAGAGGGGGCTTAGAGAACTGAGGACAAGCTGATGGGTGCCGCATGTTTGTACTTGGTTAGACAAAGATATATATATATATATATATATATATATATATACTCAAAATAATACACTACAACAATCCCAGATTACCAGTATTCAGAGTGGAGAAAAAGAGAACGTGTCTTGGGTGAGTGGAGTCTGATGCAACGTCTCTGGCTTTCTTTTTGAGTCTACAGGTGTAAATGGCAGCTGTGAGAGGTGAGAGGGCAGCTGTGATCTAATAAGGTGTTCCACCGCCCTCACCACCTGCTGCAGGTTCTTTCGGTTCCCTTGAGAACACACAATGCAACAATATGCCAGGGGGGAGCTCTTACACTGGCTTTTCAAAGTTTGTGAGCCGCTGGGGAGGAAGGTGAATGCAATTTAGCTTCCTGAGGAAGTAAAGTCTTTGTTAGGCTTTCCCAACCTGGTGCGAGATGTGTCTACTCCAGGCAAGGTCAGCAGAGATGTGGACATCCACGAACTTGTAGTTCTAAACTTTCTCAACCTCCGTACTACTACTACTACTACTGCTACTAATAATAATAATACTATTACTACTACTAATAATAATGACAATAATAATAATTATAATAATAATTATAATAATAGAACAAACCTTTCTTCTGTAAACTTTAATCTCAACATGTTGTGTCTAAGGGTGAGCAAGGGCGTGTTATCTAGGACTTAATGAGGTCAGTGTTGCAACATACCTCAGAAACTGGTTTTCACTGATAAGTCTCATTCCCTTGCTTCTCTTGTTTGTCAGAGCAAGATTGTGCAAGAAGCCTTCAGTCCACGACACAGATTCTTTAGGACAATCACTACAGCTCCTATTATTGATAGATACTAAGACTTGTCCCACAGCTACTGATCATTGCTTCGGCCGTGTTAATAGAAGCCTGCAGCTGGACACTGTTCCTGCTGTATTGGTTTTCATCCACGTAAAGAATCATAGCTTTTCTCATTTTGTTTGGGGATGATTCTATGTGAAAACAACATGCAGATTTGAAGATCAAACTCAACAGACTGTGTAGTTGGTCGTGTTGTTGCCTTGGTGCAATAAGGTCCTGGGTTTTACCTGGTGTCTTTCTGCGACTTCCTCCCACAGTCTGAAAACATGACAGGCTAATTGGTTACTCTACAATCTAGAATAACCATGCACGCAGACTCTAGCTTGCCCTTAGGTGTGAGTGTCTGATAGATCTAAAATCTAGATTGCCCTTAAATATCAGGTGACCCGGTGACCCTCCAAGGATAATCGGGTATAGAGCATTGATGACCCAAATCATACAAATCAAGCCAAAGTGCTATGGAGGAGTATTAATTGTGGACATTTCATAAAAAAATTAATCATTGTAGGACAGACATGACATTTGAGGAATTAATTCCAGAAATTTGAACATACCTTGAAGAATAATTCAATGTATAATAATTTCTTACTACATTTAAAACGCTTATGAACATTCTATATATTTTAATAGAACAGAATAGCATTTCCCACAATGGGGAAATTTGGGTATGGCAGTGACAAAAACATGTGGACATGATGCACCGCACTAGATTAAGTAATAAGGCAATAGCACGCACATTTAAATATACAGCTGCTTTATAAGGCATTAAAAGGTGGGTACATACATTGGATTTCTTGTGATCACACCACAATATCTTTGTGGCTTCTTTAACATCATCCATGCATACAAATGAGCTTTTATGTACAACTTGGTACACTGTCGCCAAACACTGTCATCATCAGATAAATCATATGGCTCATGTTTTTTGCTGTTTTTAGAATATCTCACGCTTGGTGTGGTATGTGAAGAGATAGGACGTTTATCATCTGACCCTCCTGAAGTTGTGGAAATCATAACAACACTCTTTTTAAGGGTTAAACAGAATGTCTTACTGGACACCATAACTAGCACTAGGATAGAATCACAGAGTCATTAGCATGAATGATGAATGAGACAATCATCCACTGTGCATCGACTTATAGAAAGATCATCCGAAAACGAGCAGAGACAGCATCCCGCCACTTTAGGTACTCAAAAAGGTACTGCTCACTCACCTTGCTTGCATAGTTTGTTATGGGGAAAAGTAATGTTAGATCCTATTTAGATGAAGGGACAAATAATATCCCTATGAAAGGGTTTAGACGTCTTCAAAAAGCATGTACAATTTATAGATCAATCTTTCAAGAACAATGTGTTCAAATTCTTTAGAGAATAAACGTGCCAATTGCAATTTCCATGCAGTGTGTCTTGCCAGTTTTGTATTTTACCATTTGCAATAAAAGAACGACAAAGTGGAATCAGGTAATGTCCCATGAAAAAACAAAAATCCAGTAAAACATAGAAAGTAACTTGTTGATTCTACAACTTGCATACTTCAGATCCACGTCCGTCATGTAAAATATGTTTCTCAAAAGCAAGACTTCGCCATCTGTTCAGTCCAAAAGTCACCATTTCACTGTTGATGTTATTAAGATATCATTATAATGTTTTTCTATCATTTTATATTGCTATAATTATGATATTGTAAATTGTGCGACGGTGGCACAAAGGTTAGGGGGTTTGTCTTGCAATTGGCGGGTTGCCGGTTCAATCCCCTGCTCTGACTGTCTCTGTCGTTGTGTCCTTGGGCAAGACACTTCACCCACATTGCCTGCTGGCGGTGGTCAGAGGGCCCAGTGGTGCCGTTGTATGGCAGCCTTGCCTCTGTCAGCCTGCCCCAGGGCAGCTGTAGCTACTAACATAGCTCACCACTGCCAGGGTGTGAATGTGTGTGTGAATGGGTGAATGACTAAGACTGTAGTGTAAAGCGCTTTGGAGGTCGTCAAGACTAGTTAAAAGCGCTATACAAGCCCTTTACCATTTTAAATTAATACATTTATTTCCAAAATTACATTAGTCCATTCCTTGTCGTCAGCTTATCCAGGATCAGGACATGGAGGTAACGGGAATATGCAGTTTCTGGGTCTGAAGGAATAGTTAGTCCCCTAAGTGGGTTTTGGGTCTGTTCCTGGATCTGGTTCCAGTGGAAGACGCCCCTAAAAACCACCAAAGGGAAGTGTCCAGGATGCTGGAACCACCTCAGTTGAGGTGCTGCTCTACTTTCAGTGCCCTGTGGTTGAAGGAGTTCTTCGCCTCATCTGTAGGGCTGAGTCCTGAGAGCTCATTTCATTTCTTGAGCCTCAACAGATAGAAGCTGTGGACATATTACTGCAGATGAGGCCTCAATCTGTCCAGCCATCCCTCTCTCCATCCTTGCAACGCTTCCAAAAAAGACACAGAGATCCTTAAACTCCTCCGCTTGAGGCAGAGACTGAGTCTTCAGGCCACAGAATTAGCTCTCAGTGTCTGCTGGTTTGGATTTATGTTTCATTGAAAAACAAGTAATTCTTCACATTTTGTCAAAAACAAGCAAGTAGAATTTTTTATTTGGTTTGATATTTGTTTTTTTGGTGTCCATCCATCCATTTTCCAAACCGCTTTATCCCTCATGGGGTTGCGGGGTTGCTGGTGCCTATATCCAGCGTTCACTGGGCGGGAGGCGGGGTACACCCTGGACAGGTTGCCAGTCTGTCGCAGGGCAACACAGAGAGACAAACAGGACATACAACCATTCACACACCTAAGGACAATTTGGAGAAGCCAATTAACCTAACAGTCATGTTTTTGGACTGTGGGAGGAAGCCGGAGTACCCGGAGAGAACCCACGCATGCACAGGGAGAACATGCACTGTGCCACTGTGCAGCCCATTTTTTTGGTGTGTCTAAGATAAAAAGAAAACAACATAACCAGAAGAGGAAACATTAAAAATTGGTCCGTTTTCTCATATTTAGACACCTTCAACTCCTCAACTGGCCTTAGCAAAGACTATGCTTTCTCCCTATACATCACAGAAGTTGTCAGAGTTTTCGGAAATCAGGTTCACTTGCAATACAAAAAAAAAAACATTTAAAAAATCAACTACGGGATTTTTTTTCACTCATCATTCAAACCTTTCAAAAATGTTTTTTTTTTTTTTTGTAGCTCTGTTATATGCCGGAAACACCTTTGGAGAAAACAGCACCTCCTACAGTTCGAGTTTACTATGATTGCAGGATTGGGTGCCAGTGTAGTCATAAAAAACGGCACAGAATTTAGTTTCTATTTACTGGGGATTTTATATATATATATATATATATATATATATATATATATATATATATATATATATATATATATATATATATATATATATATAGATAGATAGATAGATAGATAGATAGATAGATAGATAGATAGATATTATTTTAATTTTTTTTCAAGACGAAAAGGAAAGTTGAATCCAATATTAATCCCTGTCATCTGTTGATGACCACTAAAAAGACAGTTCATGTTTGAATGTATTCCTTTCTTCATTTTAAAACACAAAACAACTTTGCACTTTGTTTATTGTTATTATTTTTAATTATTGGTTTCTAAAGAGAAAATCCAGGCACCAAAACACAGACCCACCTTTTTGAAGGCACTTTTTCTTCTGTAGGCTACTTTTCAAAGGTGGTTTTCCTGCATAACAAAATATAGTTGAACAAAAATAAATGAAATTAACTTCTATCTAAAATGTTGAATATAATTGATAGCATTTTTTATCACACTAACCTGGATGTCACGGGTACTGATGTCACAGGATGAAGCACATATTATGATTGATAGGCAAGTTGTGGACTGAATAACAACTTTTTTTTTTCTATTACTGAGTTCATTTTTAGCCCATATGTTCTTTAATGCCTCAGTTGCTGATTTGGTATAAGAGGACAACTTTACATATACAGTTAGTAAATGATCAGAGTTTTAAAAGGGTTTGATGTTGGAGATTTAAAGAACAATGTGTGAACAATTATAAGGCATATGAATATTTTAACCATATCATCATGTTTCCATACATATTTTTCTATTCCAAGTTGTATAGACCTGAATTCTTATTGGATTTAAGATGATCAGATTATGTGTATTTGTGGGAGGATGTGGTCTAAGGACATGGACTACCTGTATCATTGTGTGCATATTATTAGGCAACTTGTATTCCTCAGCCAAAACTGGACAAAAAAAGTTTGGTTTGCTTCAAAAAGTCAAAAATGTTGAAGTCTTTAAGCAGGATGGAGCACATTTTAAATTGTCAAGACATTGGAGCATTATCACAGAACCATCTAACATGTTGCAAATAATCAACAAGGTTTCAAGAAATGCATCGATTAAAAAATATATACAAATTAACTGAGAAAAAAAAAATCAACATTGAAGCTACCAGGTATTCATTCTCCTGCAGTGCTGTCATATATCTGAGCTGCAACCAACCTGAAGGGCCTATAAGTACAAGATGTTCAGTCCTCTGAGACAGGGCCCAGGGAAGGATGACTGAAGCTCAACCTCCACTGAACTGAACACATGAACTGGAACTATACTACAAGACTGGGTCAAGAAATACCTGAAGACAGTTCTTCAAATGTTTTATGGACTCTTGAGATGCGAGGGATTCTGGTTTGACAAGATGTGCCTGTATAGCTGGCTCAATAACAGGTACAGAACTCAAATGTGTCATGCGCTAGTACGGTGGAGGTGGGGTACTAGTGTGTGCTCTATACTATTAAAGATGAGGTGGCTGGACATTTTCAGGTTAAATGTGGACTTAGAATCAACTCCCAAACCTACTGTCAGGTTTTAGGAGACATTTTCTTCTAGTAATAGTAATAATACAGTAATATCATCTTTATTGTCATTGAAACATACATAGAAACATACATTACAACGAAATTTGTTCTCTGCTTTTAACCCATCACCCTTGGGGAGCAGTGGGCTGCCATGTGCGGCGCCCAGGGAGCAATCTGGGGTTAAGGGTCTTGCTCAGGGACCCGGAGTGCAGGCGCTGGGGATCGATCCAGGTACTTGCATCCTTCTCTGAGTGCAAGCGCGCTGCTCTAACCACTAGGCCAACACTCCCTAAGCAGTAGTTTAGAAAAATGCCTGTATCTTTCAATGTGCAGGACAATACTACATTGCATGACTGGAGTAGTTCAGTGCATGGCTAACCAGTAGAGGTCTAAAAGATTAAATAATGGCACCTGTTAGGAACCTTTGGGTGCTTCTGACAAACAGGAGACCTCTCTGAACAGTGTCTGCAAGGCTGTGGTTGCTGATACACAAAAAGCTGTTAATCAACTGATAGACCTCATGAACACTTATGGCGTATGACTGTTATTCAAAATAAGGGTGGCTATATTGCCCGTTGAAATTATTTCATTTTTGTCAAATTTTAATCTCACTTTTACAGAAAAACAAAACAAAAAAGTGAGAAGAATTTTTTTTATTCAGTTGTGAAATGATTTGTAATGCCTAATAATTATGCAGATGAATATATTCTCCCGTAAAGCCAAAACTTCCCTTTTGCATTATTACATATTCAGTTCTGATGTGCAGTAATGTTTTGAACTGACATAGCACTGTGGTTGTTCAATAATACAATTAATCCTATAAAGTATAACTTGCCAAATAATTGTACACACAGTGTACACCATATTTTTCATTGCACTATATAGTTTCAGATTTCATTTCAGTTCAATTTTATTTATATGACGCCAATTCCCAACACATGTCATCTCAAGGCACTTTACAAAGTCAAATTCAACCTAATCATCCAGACAGATTGGTCAAAAAGTTTCCCATCTAAGGAAACCCAGCAGATTGCATCAAGTCTTGACAAGCAGCATTCACTCCTCATGAAAGAGCGTAGAGCCACAGGGACAGTTGTCTGCATTGGCGATGGCTTTGCAGCAATCCCCCATACTGAGCATGCATGAGGCGACAGTGAAGAGGAAACCTCCCCTTAAACAGGGAGGAAAACCTCCAGCAGAACCAGGCTCAGTGTGAACGGCCATCTGCCTCGACCGACTGGGGGTTAGAGAAGACAGAGCAGAGATACAAAAAAAGCAGAAGCACACATTGATCCAGGAATCCTTTCTATGTAGGTATTAGGTAATGGCAAATGATGTGTCCCCAAGGATGGTGTGGCAGTGAAACAGAACACCAGGCCAGGTGTACCTGCTATGAAGAGAGAAAGACAGAGAGAACAAAAAGTTAAAAGTTGAAATAACAACAAATAATACAAAATTGGAGAACAGTAGAAATCAGCAGACTGAGAAAAATAGGCCCTGATGTCCTCCAGTAGCCTAAGCCTATAGCAGCATAACTACAGAGATAGCTCAGGCTAACCTAAGCCACTCTAACTATAAGCTTTGTCAAAAAGGAAAGTTTTAAGCCAAGTCTTAAAAGTAGACAGGGTGTCTGCCTCACGGACTAGAACTGGGAGTTGGTTCCACAGGAGAGGAGCCTGATAACTAAAGGATCTGCCTCTCATTCGACCTCCTGAAAGCCCACCGCCTCTTCCGCTCCCTCCGCTCCAACCTCCTCACACCCAGCACCCGCACCAAACACCGGACTTTAGGGGACCGAGCCTTTGCTGCTACTGCCACCACCCTTTGGAACTCACTGCCCCAAACCATCAGAAACTCAGACTCATTACAGAACTTTAAATCACATCATGTCAAAACCCACTTGATTTGATTTTTCGTATATATCTGTGTTTAAAATTTTTATTTTTTATTTTGCATCTTTGAGTGTCCAAGAGAGCACTATATAGGTTTGATTTATTATTATTATTATTATTATTATTATTATTATTATTACTTTTAGAGACTCTAGGAACCACCAGCAGACCTGCAGCCTAAGAGCGAAGTGCTCTGTTAGGATGAATCTCTGATATATGATGGAGCTTGATTATTAAGGGCTTTATACGTGAGAAGGAGAATTTTAAATTCTATTCCTGATTTAACAGGAAGCCAGTGAAGGGAAGCTAAAATAGGAGAAATATGATCTCTTTAATTTTCCTCAGAACTCTTGCTGTTACACTTTTCTAAATATTTTTTTCTTAACATTAAACTTGAAAGCAATACTTACAGCAGTTAATATATATACAGTATGTTAGAACAGTGCAAAGTATTTCCAGTGACAATATCTACTGTTTACTGTACGTTCATTTGACCTCCAAATGGCTCAATGAGCTCAGCAGATAGAAAATAACATTAAAATAACAAAGCTTGTGCATTAACAAGAAGTCTCACTTTAACATAAACTCTGGGTTTGTGTCTCTCTGGTGATTTTTTGGTTAAAACAAGTATATCCTTTATTCATGAAATCACTGACAGTAGGTAGAGTAGTCAAAAATGTTACTCAAGAGTAGTGATATTTGAGTAATAATATTACTCAGGTAAAAGCAAAAAGTACAGTGCAGTAAAACTACTCCTAAAAGTACATTTTGCTCAAAATGTTATCAAGTAAATGTAACTGAGTTAATGTAACTAGTTACTACACACCTCTGTTTAGCTGGGACGAACAGATCATTCACCTTTTGATTTTTTACCGGTACGTCTGACTAGTCAAAACATCCATCCATCAATCCTTTGTCTAAATGCGGTTATACATGCAGGGTCTAGAGGGGGGTGTTGCCTATCTCCAGTGGACATTGGGTAAGAGGCCGTGGGAAGGTCACCAGTCCATCACAGTAGCCAAAAACACATAGGCTACACATTATTTTTGACATACTGTATTAAAAATATAATAAAGTATTTTTACTTTCGTAATTATTCATGCTATTATTTAGTAAGATGTTACACCAAATTTTGTACATTTTATTACCGATTTTATTCGAGGTTTTTAAAAAGCTCAGTATTTGAGTGCGTTTGAAAGTCTCGTGATAACATTGGTCAGGCGTAAGGATGACGCAGTTCAGTGTTCGGGGTAGAGGGAGGGAGCAGCAGTGTAGGAAAAGAGGAGGAAGCAGCTAGGATGGCGGAGTCACACCTCTGAAGGTAAACCACTTATTTTACCACAATAACAATAAAACGTTTCGTCCCTAAAGCTCATCTTGGCAACGCTCCGTAGGTGTTAATCTCACCATCGTTTTTGCGGAATTCGTTTTAGCGCTAATGTGTCATTTTCCGTTGGCGAATACGAGCGCACTCTTTTGTTCAGCTTCGGAATGGCCGCTGTTTTTTCGGTCTTTTTCTTCTTCTTTTTCTGTTTTTTCCCCCCCTTGCTTGTTTTCTTAACGGAGCCGGCGCTCGAATACAGTCTTGCAGCTTGTTCGCATATAGGTGGGGGCTAAGGTCTGGTGTCTCTGCTTACCGTCCAGCGGATGCTCTACGGCTCGGGTGTCCGCTATCTGCGCGCACAGCTGGCGGTAGCAGAGATTTCCCCTCTCGGGCGATCTCGCTCTGCGCCCGAAAAGGCGCCCCGCTCCGCTCGGGCCTACGCTAAATAACCGCTTAGCCCGAGAGCAGGCTAGCCGCTTAAGTGCGCGGACTTATCATTGCAGGCATTTTCCGACCGGCACATATGTGCATTTTGGTTCGTGTTGTCACCGTGTGTGATTATCCCGCTCGTCTGTTTCGGAAGGTTGTCGTTAAATTCCCATTAGCGGGCTGGGCTAAACTGCTCGCTAGCTAACGCTAGCAGGTTAGCGGTCTGTGGCACAACTGACGTTTTCGTCGCTGTTGACGCTTAGTTGTTGTTATTTCCTGCCTTGTTGTCAGTGATTCCGACAAGCTTTGCCTGTAGCAGTGCATTGAATTTTAACATTATCGTCGGTTTCTGTGCGTTATAGTTGCTTTCCCTGTCTGTTGTTTGGATGGGTTGTTTGACAACTTGGCTAAAAGACTGGTGAATTACAACGTAACATGTGGCATTATTATAGCTCATACCGCATTATTGCTCTCTGTGGCGGTAAGCCAGCAGCCGTCTCTAATGTCTCCACCTTGCTGCTCACGTTTGGGCCGAGGATTTCATCTCTAAAGGCGACTTGACTTCTCGACCTGTTAGCCACCGATTTGTCGGTATGGCGTTTCCAAGAATGGCCCTCAGAAACAGCTGCCACATCACCTCTGTTTTTCCCTTAATTTCTCCTGGGGCCTGATTATTTCTGGGATGAAACTCACCCCCGTGGACGTCGGTGCTGTTAGATCTCGGCGTTTCATTCCTCCGGATCCAGTGCCACTTTTGCTGCACTCCAGATCGTTTGCTTTTGACACACGTGGTTTATGCAAACCCTGATTTTATTTTTGTTTTTATGCGGCTTGGTGCGCATCTTGTCTGGCCACAAAGACAGTAAAACGAAGCTCAACAACAGAGCTGGGATCCACTGCAGTGTCATAAGCAGATGGGCAAAATATCCTTAATGGAAACTTCATTACTGTGTGTGGGGATGTCAAAGTAGCTCTTTATGGTGGTGCTGTGGTAGTGTTGATGGACGCACATTAGCCTTTTTTTTCTTTGAAAAGCCGTATTTGACTTCGAGCCTGATATCTACATGGCCTAAGTGGTGTTCACATCACGTAATGATATAAGTGCTTGCAAGGCTTGATTACTTAGATGTTCCCTATGTATTCAAAATCTTGGGTCAAAGACAACAGTTATCTCCGTACACCTATATATCATTCCATTGTACAATTGTCACTAGTTGTTTGGTCATTTCCCGATAAAAGGAAATACTATTGTTTCGAGATGCATCAATCAGCTACAGATTATAATCGGTCTGTCTTCCTATGAGCAGCTCTGGTCGGTTATCTGCGGTTCAATTACTAAAAATCAGAATCTATTTTCGTGTGCAATTACATGCACAAAACTAAAGGATGTCACCATTCCCAGCTTATTCGTGTGTAAAACAGCAGCGTGTACTGTTATGTGCTTCTTTTGAATGTATTAAAAATCAGCTATTGACCTTTTTTTTTTTTTTATAAATAACTGGGGTCTAAACCTGTAATTCTTTTGATGATTTAGTTTTTTTTCCTGAGAGAATCAAAGCCACAACCATTGTCAAAGAAACTGCAGCACCTTCTGCTTTATCTGTCATAGTCTTTAGAAAACAAACGAGCTGGAATATCAGATCCTGGAGGACAACAGAAATTGGTGCTGGTCAGGAATTGTCTGATCCGTGCGTCTCTGGCAGTGAAGGGATTGTGTCACTAATTTAGCTTTGCAAAGTTTTACATTAATTTTTTTGTCCCCTGCCCTCTTCATGGAGCCTTTCAGGTCTGATAGCTGAATGGCTAAACTCATGCTTAGGGGTGGTGCTGATGCAATGTCAACACTCCATGGGCCATGTTTGCTTAGCAGCAGTAAGCTGATGTGAGGTTATCCTAAGTACATTTAACAGCTTTTCTTGACCCGTTGTGGAAAAGTACTCCAATAAACAGGTTTGGTGGGTTTACAAACATCCAAAGTCTGTTATAAAAGGTCCACCTTAAAGGGATGGTTCTGGTAAGAAGTCATTAGCAGTTAGTATCTTACATGCTCTATATAACTCTTATGGTCTCTTGGTGCTGTTAAAATCTGGATAGGCCGTACCCAGAAGCTGAAGCTAACGGCAAGTCTGACAATGTACTCTTTGCCATCCAAAGAAACCTTTTTAGTTGTTTTAGATGGCACAGTTTATGCAGATGCTTTGTTATGGATGGTTGCTTCCACAGAAAGCTGAAAATTATTTACACAGGAAATGGGGCGGTAATCTTTCTCTGGGAAACGCGTACTGAGAACAGAACATGTAAAGTGTTTTTGTTCAGAGCATATACCTTTTGGAATGAAATGAGTCAAATAGCATTAGCTGAAACCAGTATAATATCTTGGCTTTTAACACTTCTTTGCTTTTATATGATATTGTTGGCCTGACCAGAAATGCTTCTTCCATTCTCAATGCTCGTTTCAAACATGGATTTGATTATTGCTGCACAGACATACCTCCCTTTCCAGTGTGAACAACCATCAGCTTTTGTGCAGACGACAACCTGACAATGGTGTAGTGACACTAAAAGTGGATGAAACAGAATTTTTGCAGAGCTGCCATGTTTGGGATTGTTGTTGTTTAAAGACCATAGTAATCACGTTTGGTCTTGGCCCAATCTTAGTATTGACTTTTGGTTCAGGTCAAATTCTGAATTACTGCAAATTAAGATTCCTATAGAGTTATCTAAGGAAAGTAATCTGATAATTATATATATATATATATCATATTATGACAGGAGATTAAGTTTTTACCCCTTACACTTATCTGAACCAGATGTTATCAAGGCAATTCCGATGTGCCCCTTGGCTTTTATGCAGTGTCTTCTTTTTTGGCCGTTTATTAGCTACTTGTACTAAACATTAGTCTACAAGGGAGGGAAAAAAAAGCACTTTGTTATAATGATGGCAGCGTGTCAGGGGACAGAGAGACCGAGACTACAACCATAAAAGGAAGTGGCTTGCACAGCTACGTTTGCATGGTTGCAGCATTTGGTTTGGCCTGGTTATTCTCACTAAAACATACTAATAACTAAGCACGCAGCAGGCACCATTCCCACCGCCAACTCTCCATTTCACCGCGTTTATTTATGACAAGCAAAAGCAGCAACGGATACCTTTCTATTGTTTACAGGATACGCTGTGTGATACGCTGCCATGTAAGGGGTACATCTATTGACTGAACATTTCTTTCACCCCAAAGGTCATATGACTTTGTGTGGTGTGGACTTTGCGCTTTGAAGGCCTCTTCTAAAGATTACTCTCAGCAGTTCCAACCTTTTCTCTTAGCTCAGATCAGAAGCCAAACCTGTTTCTCTCTCTCTCTCTCTCTCTCTCTCTCTCTTTTAGCAACAGCTTAGCTGGTGCCGGACAGCTTTACTCAGTCGTCAAGGCGCAGCAGACTACAGGAGACTCTAAACAGAGATAAGCAGCCAGGGCGAAACTGGTTTGTTTGAAACGTGGATGACCAGAAGGGTGTGTTCTGTCTCGCTTTGGAGAGCGACATACTAAAAAGTTTGATTGTGCCCAACATCGGCCGGGCGATGCTTGTTTGGAATTAAGCTGGTCTCTTGGTCTTGCAAAGCACTTTTAGTGTTACATATAGTGAAACTGTTGCGGTCTTAATATGTTCATCTGCTTATTTAAAAGAAAAATATTTCTCGTTGAATTTGGATTTAAAAGACAATAAAGTCCGATTGCTTTCACAATTGAAAACCTCTTTAACCGCAGATGAAACAGTTTGGCAAACAAAATGTTGCTGAAATTGCCACAAAATTGAAGAGCTTGCTAAATGTTTGTTTCAGCAATCATCTTCAGTTTTAGATACATTACCGTATTTTTCGGACCATAAGGCGCACTGTGAATTAACGTGTCGGTGTTTGTCTATGTTCACACATAAGGCTCAATAAATATTCTTCCCAAGTGTGTAATATCACTGTGCCCCTTCACGTACACAGCTCTTTCCTGAGAGGGAGAGCTATCCGTCTCTGTCGGGAGGACAGAGTAGTTGGACTACACTGTCCTGTTTCTAATATAAGGCCAAAATAAACGTAACCTTTATTGAATTAACTTACTAGGTGCATTGTTGCTAGCGCGTACTCCGGGTGTTTATAGTGTGACACAGCGTACGCGGTTGTAAATATTGAGCTCTGCACGTAGTACTTGTATGCGCAGAGTACGCACGGACCTCCGCGGAGAGAACTGCACCCCAGCATGTGGTTTCCTTACATGAATGAACTTCTAGTTTCGACGTTACAGTCAGGCAGTCTTGTAGACAGCTCAGGGGTGCGATGAGGTAGTGACACGGTGCACCGTAATGCTCCGAATATCCACTGAGCGGAGCGGCTTCATTGCTAACCAAAGTCGTACTTACACATTATAACAGATTTTTGAGCGCATTGTACCACATAAAATCAGTCAATAATTATATATAAGGCGCACCATAAATTTTTGAGAAAAATTAAGGATTTTAAGTGTGCCTTATAGTCCGAAAATACGGTAGTTGATTTTGTATTTGTAAAATCTTTTGTGTAAAAGATGTCACAGATAAACTTATTTAGTTTATTTTCACAACAATTTCTCCCCCACTTGTTCTTTCTAATTAAGAAAGCTGGAAACTTTCTGACAAACACTCGCCATTTGCCTTTCCAAGTTTACCTAATAGAGATATAATGATTAGAGTTAGACTGGTTGAGTTTGAAGCTCTTTTTTTGTTACTCAATTTAATTCCAAAATACTTTATTCATCCTTAGGGCTGGGCGATATGGCTTAAAAATAAAATCTCTGATTAGATAAAGAAATTATTTTAAAAACTTGCTTTTATGTCAAACATTTCGTCTGGGAGTTGACCTGAACTCAAAGTGCAACTACCGTATTTTCTGGAGTATACGGCACACTGTCAATGAATTGTCCATTTTGGGACTTTTTTCATATAAAGTGCATCGGCTTATGAGGCGCATTAAATGAAACAAAACAGTCAGATAAGTCAGTCAAACGTTATTAAACGTGTTCACAATAACTCTCAAAATTGTTCAGTTATAACACGTAAAATATAGAACAGCTCATTCCTCGTCCACAAATCCTTTAGTCTTCATCTTCATGTCCGAGTTTAATAGTAGGGGGATTTCGGCATCCAGCGTACACACACACTGTAATATTATGGTGAAGCACCGCATGTATTGCTCCACAACGCGCCTGACTACGGTAGCCGTAATGCAAGCGGTACAGCTTTGTAGGATACTAAAGTCATACTAAAACATTTTGACTGAGCGCCTTGTACCACACAAAATCACCTCAAAGTCTGTAAGCACAACCAGAATTAATTCATAAGGCACTCCAGATTATAAGGCGCACTGTAATTATATATATTATATATTTTTTTTTAAAGAAAATTAAAGGCTTTTAAGTACGTCTTATAATCCGGAAAATACGGTAAATACAACCTGTCAAACATCCTTGTAAAACAAGATAGCGGCCCTGCCCCTGTAGACAATGTACATATAACAAAATGTTTGCTGCTAATGGTTTTACACAATGAGCTAAGAACAGGCTTCACCTATTATGGTAAAAAAAGTTTCCTCTTTTCAATATTTTGACAATATATTTTCCTAAACATATATTTAGCATTGATCTCTTCATGGAAGCCTAGTGAGTCCATTGGCAAAATAAAATCTAAATCTAAAAATTGTATCTTTAAAAAATTGTAAATTTGAATTAAATCAATTTATCATCCAGCCCCATTCGTCCTAAAGGAAAACTATATCAAGTAAAGTTATGAATTTAGGATTTTAGCTGATACATTGATATGTTTTTCTTGGAGGTAGGGGCAGTATGACACCAGTGGTGTAACAGACTAGTTGCTGTGAAAGAGAATTTTACTGATTTAAAAGAAATGCTAAATAATTAGAGTTCACATTTTAAACCCTATAGGACATAGACCATCAGCTGAAGTGAGATTTATAAAAGACTGCCAACATTTCAAAATCGAGAGCGATTTGAGTCTGGCAAATGTTGACGGTTCAAAAGGATAAACCAGAGCATCTTTGCTGTGTTTTGTTCCTTCTTGCCTTCTTGTAATCTGCTCGGAAATGTCTCTTGTAGGGCTGGACGATACTTCAATAACGATATATATCGATTGATAGATGTATATTGATGATATAAAAAAGGTTAATAAAAAGTTCAATAGTTTTCCTTCCTTATGCATTCTAATCATGTAGGTTAATATTACATCATTACATCCTTCCAACCAATCACAAACGCAGACCCAGGAATGCTCTGTCACCAAGCCCCGCCCCTTCAGAGTTCTGAGAGCAGGTGTTTTTTCTTTTTTGGTAAAAGGGTAGGTTGAATAAAGGGTTGGGTTTGAATTCAGTGTTTATGTGTTCTGTATCTTAAAAATAGGTCGCCAAGCAACAGCATGAAATGGTCAGGCTGCACGTAAAATATATGTTTTGAATTTGTTGATAATTATCGATGTGATTTCTGTTTTATCGCTATGCTTTTTTCTATATCGTCCGGCCCTACTCTCTTGCGCTCTAACGGCCCGAATGAAACGTAGATGTGTGACTGAAATACAGTTTCTTGTAAATTTCTTTCTGCTCATGAAAAACTGAAAACGGCTAACCTGGAGTCTTCTTCACTCAGTAGCAGCGGCCACACTGAAGGCAGTTGTTGTCAGTGTAGCATGGTGGCGCTTTGGTCTAGTGCATTCCTGAGGAAAGGAAAGAAGTGGGACTTTTTTAACCCACGCATCGGTCTGTTCCTGTCAGCAGCAGATCCCTCTGTGCATCTTTGGTTGGAAACTAATATTAGTTGCATATGCGTAGGAAACGGATCACATTTAGTGTAGTTCTTTTACTTTTTACAAGACACCAGTTTGCTTCTACGTAATCTGCCAGAAAAGTTAGTTGGCAGAGATCAGACCCAAAGCCATTCATCTGCTGAAACTGAGATATTAGGGATGTCTATGAAGCAGCAACACATTAACAAAATGTTTTTTTTTTTGTTGTTGTCTTTCTCCAACAGTGTATTTTGGGTGGACTAAACCATCTTTGGTGCGCCCTGCAACCTGAAGCGACGTCTAACTAACAGACCTGGGATTGTATGCAGTTTAAAGACTCAAGCATGTGTCCTGTGGATGCCACAGGTCACTTGCTCCGCAGGCGTATTTCCCCCACTCTACTTTAGCAAAGGAACAAAGTCATGAGTATCTAGAAAACCTTTGGGTCGGGAGACCTTTATTCCAAGTGTAACCCTAAATGTGTCGGCCTGCATGGGGATGTTTATTTCGAAAGCTTCCTTGACTATCGGCCTCCCTTTGTTTCTTAACAAATAACCTAACCAGAGAGAATCCCATGCCCGTCTCCGCTGGGGTGCTGATATCGTCAACATGAGTAGTACTTTAGGCAAGGAAAAGGATTCGAAAGAAAAGGACCCCAAAGGCGGTCCGGCGGGTAAAGAAAGGGAAAAAGAGGCCAAGACTTTATCCAGCTTAGTCAAAGACGGTGGCAAAGAAACAAAGACCAAAGGGAAAGATGCCAAAGAAGGAAAGAAGGACACTAGCAGCTCAACACCAGGTGTTGCCTTTTCTGTTGACAACACGATAAAGCGGCCAAACCTAGCACCGCCGCGCAAGAAATCCAGTAATGCAGAGGTCATCAAAGAGCTTAATAAGTGTCGGGAGGAGAACTCAACGCGGCTGGATCTATCCAAACGGTCCATTCACATGCTGCCCACCGCTATTAAGGAGTTGACTCAGTTGACAGAACTCTATTTATACAGCAACAAGCTCCAGAGCCTACCAGCTGAGGTGGGCTGCCTGTCAGACCTGGTCACTTTGGCCCTCAGCGAGAACTCCCTGACCAGTTTGCCTGATTCCCTGGATTCCCTGAAGATGCTCCGGATGCTAGACCTGCGGCACAACAAGCTCAGAGAGATACCTCCCGTCGTCTACCGGCTGACCTCTCTGACCACGCTGTACCTGCGCTTCAATCGCATCACCACAGTGGAGAAGGACATCCGGAACCTGTCCAAGCTCACCATGCTCAGCATCCGGGAGAACAAGATTAAACAGCTACCAGCAGAAATAGGTAGGTGTGGCAGACGCTCGGAAGACGGGTTAAAGGCGGAACAAATGGGTAAGAGTTGAACGGGTTGCAGCAACAGACAAAACTGTGTAACGGGATCTAAGATGTCTGGATAGTATGGAGTTTGATTTGAATACTTTCCAGCTCTTGTTAAGAATTGTCTAAGCGTTATTCATCCATCCACCGCTTCCACATTATCTGTTCCTCTCTATGCTAATATTCAGTTCATCCTCTGGTCTCTAGACTACATGTATGTCTGTCCGGCCATCTCTTCATATCGGGTCTCTACAATCTCCACTCATCCATCTGTCGAGATCTGCACTCCATCTCTCAACCACGCATTGAAGCCGTAGTTTTTAAAGGTTCTTTATCAAAGCCTGACCTCTGAAGGAACATCTGCTATAAAGTTTCACCTAGTAGATGTATTTTAGGAGTGGGTGATATGGATTTAAATTTTTATCGCAGTGTATTGTGGTTCTATTGTGATAAAAATAAAGCTTTTTAGGAAACTAAGTAATTATAAATACAAATATGGTCCTTAAAAAATCAGAATAGGGTTCATCAGGATACTAGCTACATAAAGAAGTATGATTTTACTCTTGGATTTAATTATATTTTTGAATTTATTGATATTTATTGACACTCTCAAGGAACCAACAGCGGAGAAAATGACAAACGTAATCTTAATACTGATGGTTTTCAGACAACATAAAAATAAATTGGAATTTATTGCCGTCAACAAAAATCCAAATTCTTATGTTATGACATCTTTTCGCTATAACATTAAAACTATACGAGAAATGCCGACCCCTAATCTATTCACTTTTTTTTTTTTTAAAGCACAGAAATTCTTCTGACAATTCTCGTAAATTGAGCGTAATGAATTGTTGGATTTTGAAATAAGTGTCAGAAACAGGTTTTCTGACTTCCTTTTATATAATAGCTGTTTTTATATAGATAACGGTGTGTTCATCATGTGATTGACCAAACTCATTCTGTGTATAATATTCATCAGGATTTTGATCATGTGAATCCAGATAACCAGAATTCTAATCTTTGTCATTATATTGTGTGCATCGTCTGCTTGTATAGCTAAAGTTGCAGCTTTACCAAGTTGCCAGTCGAAGTTAGTTGTGAATTTGTTGTGGGCTCTTCTGCAGGGGAGCTATGCAGCCTCATTACCCTGGATGTTGCCCATAATCAGTTGGAACATCTACCAAAGGAGATTGGAAATTGCACACAAATAACCAACCTTGACCTGCAGCACAATGAGCTCTTGGACCTCCCTGAGACTATAGGTAATTCAAGGGTGACATTCAGGTTAATTTTAAATGTTAATTTTTTTTTTTTTTTTTAAGACAGTTGTATTCAGTATGTGTGTGTTTTTAATACAGGATACACATTGGTTCTGTTTTCTTTGTTTTGAATATTATTAGTCTTTAAAATCAAAATACAAATCCTAATACATTATTTGTTGCATGTTTTTTTTTTTTCTCTTTCTTTTCAGGCAATTTGGCAAGCATAAATCGTTTAGGACTGCGGTATAATCGATTGTCAGCCATCCCCAAGTCATTAGCCAAATGTCGAGAACTGGAGGAACTTAACCTTGAAAACAACAACATTTCAGTATTGCCAGAGGTAAGACGAGCGCAGGTTTTCGCCCCTAAATTGAACAAGAAAGACTTAAAATGACGACTGATGGCTTCAGATTTAAAAGTTTTAATTTTCTCGTTAACTGACATATAGATATATTCACTACTGCTCTCCATTAATCAGTATTGCAAGGTTTTCCCTGAAGCTCCCCGTCTGTGTTTGCATCATCTAAATATATATATTTTTGTACGGCAGGGCCTGCTGTCGAGTTTGCTAAATCTGACCAGCCTTACACTGGCGAGGAACTGCTTCCAGTCGTACCCTGTGGGTGGGCCATCCCAGTTCTCCACTATTTACACCCTCAACATGGAGCACAACCGTATCAACAAGATCCCGTTTGGTATCTTCTCCAGGGCCAAGGTGTTGAGCAAGCTTAACATGAAGGTACTGTGGCTTTTCTAAGATGCTTTAATTATAAGATTCATAGAAATACAACTTCAGGGTTTAGACTTCTCATTGAAAAGAGCACGCTTCACACATGTCAGAAGCGACACTTGTCTGTGTGCCTTCATCAGTCTCTCATAAGGTTTTAGAGAAATCTTCTTTACAACACTGCTTCAGTTTGTTGAGGTTTGCAGACGTTGATTTCTGCCCTGCCCTCTGAATGTCTGGATTGAGCCAATGCGGCACCTCAGTTTTTGTTTTTCCGTTCTGGTTTAGATCTATTGTTTTGTTTAAGAAGTTTGTCCTGTTGACGACCAAGCTTTATATCTCAAATAGGTGGCCTCGCATTTGATCCTTCAATACTTTGCTGTAAAGTCGCTCTTTAAAGGGGGCGGAGCTTGGTAACGGGGCGCGTTCCTGTGTCTGCGGTTGTGATTGGTTGGGAGAATGTAATGACTAGTATTAACCTACATGATAGGCTAGAATGCATGGTGCTGCGTAGTATAACTACACCTCTCACCTTTACTCTCTTCTGTCTTCTAGGAAATTGTACCAGATTTCCTGTAAATCCTTCAGATTCTTTAACTTTAACTTTTAACATGCTGAGACATGTAAAGACTGAGGTGTGGCTCTTAGTCTTTCTTTTTTACACGTTTTCAGAGTATTATGGTCATATTGTAAATCTCCTTGGAGGCTGGACAGTTTCAGTTGTTTAGAAAATCTTTGGAGTGATAGACCTCAAACAATTTGAAAAGTATTGGCCTTCTGCTTCCAGATTGACTGATGGCATTGCGTTGCACATTTTCCAGCCAAGGCGTCTGCCAAAACTCCTGCCTTTATGGAGTTGATCAGCCATCAGCACCTAGCTGATACCTTTACTATTAAATTGTATGGCTGACTTATTTTTTCATAAACAATTTTTTATTGCCTTTGATTTTCTTTGTCATGTGACTAGACTTGAAGTGGTTCACATAATTTAAACATTTAATTGATTTTACTCTATTTGTGAGATCCAACACTAGAGAAAGCGTAAGTTTCAAATTGACATTTACATATTTAGATTAGGTATATTTTAACTTTCTAATAAATGAAAGCTTGATGTAGTGTCCTTTTCCTGGAAAGGCAGCAGCTCAATTCATTCTCCCAGACACTGGGGGGCAGTATCGGACCTTAATATTAGTCTGTGAGCTATTGTGATTTACTGATTGCTAAATGCTCATTTTAAAACCAACAGTATTGATCTTCCACATTGAACACCAAGCAGTACATTTATCCTGTTGGACTAGTTTTATTACTGGGTTCAGTCTTGTTTTTCCTCAAATCTTGTAAAACGACAATCCCAACCCTTAAAGAAAGAAAAGATCTGCAGTCATGCTCCCTAACATGAGCTGACGTATCGCTTCCTCACAATCACTGCTGGATAAATGGCCTTCCTTCAACATCGTAAGCATGGAGGGTTAAAACCTGTAATTTAGGCCAACATCTTAAAAATAATTATTATGCAGTGAACATTGGTGACATTTTCAGGTGAACATATAAAACTTGAATAGATGATGCACTGAAACAGTCAATGTGTGTGTTCCTTACTACTAATACTTTCTATCTAAAATCACTTAAGGTTATCAGCACTTTGTGCATTTGGCTCAGATAAAGGATTATGAGGTTATAATTAAGCAGAACAAAGTTCAGTGATTGATCTTTGTTCCTTGGGCAGAAAAAATATACTTAGTGGTTGTTTTTTCAGCCAAGTAAAGAATGTCAAAGCTCTATGAAATCCTCGGATAAAATTTAAATTGGTAGATTATCTTTGGAAAAAGGAAACTGACATTATGTCTCTTAGAGCTGTGATCTGATTTCTCTAAAATGTTTTACGCCTGGTTTTATTTCTTTGAAAATATTTAACTCAAGCATTGTTGTTGTTGTTAACTGCAGGTAGCATGTATGCTAAAATGTTTTAGTCTCCTCAGCTTCTTAAAACCTGCTGTCCTTTTGCATTCACATGGGTGTTAAATACAACGTTGTTGCCTCCCTCAGGACAACCAGCTAACGGCTTTGCCGTTGGACTTCGGCACATGGACCAGCATGGTTGAACTTAACCTGGCCACTAATCAGCTGAATAAAATCCCAGAAGACATCTGTGGGCTTCTCTCTCTAGAGGTGGGCCTTAAATTCGTCCTGTAGGATTTTTCTTCTGATGTAACTGTAATGTGATCTTCATTCTAAACCTTCAAGCTAAAATTAACATTTTTCTAACTTGGGATCGATTTTGAATGTATGGTTATATAACTAAACTAATAAGACAATGTTATTTATAGAGCCTTGCAAAAGTAGTCACATTCCTTGAACGTTTTGATCATTTCCATGTTACAAATTAAAGCCATGGATTTCAGAGGATTCTATGAGATCGATTAATAAAAGTGAAAGGAGAAGCACACATAAAAAAATAAGCCTGAAAAGTGTTGTGTGCATTTGCAACTAACCCTCCGAGTCGAGCCTTTAAGGTTCTGTCTTTACTGCCTTTGCACATTTAGAGACTGCATCTTTTGCTCATTCTATGAAAAGCTCCTCAAACTCGGTTGGATTGCATGGAGCTCAGCCGTGAGGAAGGATTTTCAAGTCTTGCCACAGATTCTCAGTTGGATTTAGGTCAGGACTTTGACTGGGCCATTCTGCACATGACTGTGGTTTTATCCAAGCTGTTCCTTTGTAGCCCTGGCTTTTATGTTCAGAGCCGAAGATGAACCTCTACCTCAAGCTCAAATCTTTCACTGGATTTTTTTTTCTCGGGTTTGTCTTAAATTCAGCTCCATTCATCTTCTAATCAACCTGACCTGCTTAATAAAAGAATGTCGACCGATAAATCGACTGGCCGATGTTTTGGGCCGAAATTTCCATTTTGTCTCGTATCGGCCTGCAAAAATGCTCCTTTTAATAAATGTTTCTTTTTTTGTTTTAATTGACACTTGTGTAATATTTATTATCGTTGTCATTTTTATTATGTAAACGAAACGAGACAAAACAATATCGCCTTCAACAAATCTGCCCAGAAAATCAGCACTATGTATCGGGTGTGTGTTTACCTGATGTTTAAAATAATCGGCCTTTAAAAACCTATATCCGTCGATCTCTAATCTCAACAGCACGATTCACTATAGCCATGGATGTATTAAGGATGATGCGTTTAGGATCATGGGCTTTATTCAGTCACATAGCGTTTTGCATGTTGGCGCAAAAGTATCATTTTGCTCTCATTTTACCAGTTCTACAGAAAAAACCCAACAACAATTAAAAACATTGAAGTTTGTGTGTATAAGGTGATAAATGTAAATAATTTAAGGAGTATGAATGCTGTTGCAAGGCATGTGAAATGTTTACATTTGTGTTAAATTGTTACATCTAGCCAGCTTGGTTCTTAAGATTTCATTATTCTAGTAGTAGAAATGTATTCCAGACTGTCGCCTGAGGCAGGCGTTCATTTTATATAACTTCCTTGTCTTCCAGGTATTAATACTATCCAATAATCTTCTGAAGAAGCTACCGCACGGTATTGGAAGTTTGAGAAAGTTGCGAGAACTTGACTTGGAGGAAAACAAGTTGGAGTGTCTACCGCATGAAATCGCTTACCTTAAAGATTTACAGGTAACTTTTCCAGATTTGCTTCTTTAACCCCTGTTGTGGTTTACTTTGCGGTAAGTCAAGCAGGTTTCGCTACTAATGGATATATTATTTATTCCTCTCGAGTATGGACTTCAAACATTGCGACAAGAACTAATTTCACCCAGGATCAGTAGATTGGTTTCACATAACTAGAAAATATACCAACTTTCACTTCATAAGATTTAATGGTAAAGATTAGCGGACATGCAGTCTTACATGTTTGATCATCATTTCAGTCGGCCACCACAGTTGGAGAGATGGATAAAGCTCTATTGGTTCCTTAGGATGCCCTCACATGTCATTTACTTGGTTCTGGGGTTTTCTCGGGTTTTTCTCCACCATCTGCTGCAGAGCTCCTTGTTCTCGTCACTGAAGGTAGCATTTCATGACTCTGCCGGCCCGTCTAGGCCGGTCACCATGATCCAGAGTAAATGTGGGACAATTTGGATTACAATGCACGACGGGAAAAAAATTAAAACCTAAAGGAAAATTTAAAATGAAAGGACATTTTCATTAAAAGGATCATGTGTGCTTACATTATTATAAGAAGGTAAAGATGCACTGTAAAGTTACCTGAGATGCTTATTGCTGTCTTAAGGTGTGTTTCCACTTCAGGAATCGGCTTAGTTCTGTTTTATTTCTAACTGCTCTAATATTCCCAACATATTTTTCAGTGATCTCCTGCTTTAAACTCTTCCACAAGTCACGTTTTAATTGTAAATCAATAGCATTTTGTATTTATCTTTGCAAATCTAACATTAAAACCTCTAACAGACAATTGATAACAATTAATGCCGTCGGCTAAATCAAGTGCAGCTGATTGTAAAGGTGGAACAACTAAACACTCCCATCAAAACCATTTTAAGGGATATAAACGGGTAATGTTTCAGCGTTTTACAACATTTGTGTTCATAAATGCAAATTAAAACAACCGTAACCTCCAGGCGATCATTAACCACTTTTGAAGATTGGATGGAACAGGCACACTACAGCAGGCCAGAGCCACCTGTAGCTCCACTTTGCTTTCCTCCTGCTACAAAAGCAATTAAAAGAAGAAGTTTCTAAAACTAATTTAAAGTTTTTGACAGTTGCATCCTTTCATACACATTGAGGTGACTAACTAGGCTGTAAAGTGTGATCGCTGTGTCAGAATCAGTTATAGTTTTATTGCAGAAAATCATGGTTTCCTCTCACTGCTTCTCAGACTCATGAGTTTTCACACTTTTAGTTGGTTTGCTTAAGCCCAAATCAGTCGGTGAGTTTGTTAACTTGTATCTTCTGCCGGGGGTTTGGTTACTTTTCACACAGTGAAAGCTCCAAGCCAACCAAAAACCCGCCACTACAAACCACGCTGGAACGTCAAATCTGTTTATTTATCAGAACCTCTATAGGGCAGTCTAAGAATAAGAAGTATTTGTCTGATTTTACATTTTCAATTTGCACTTTGATTTGGTGGTTGTTCTGAGGCAGCAATAGCCCTCCAGTAGGAGGGACCCTCTCAGCATCACTGCATGTAATCAAGTAAACGGGCCAGTTTTGGACCATGCAGTGTAAACGCACACAAAGGACAGTGGAATAACAGGGTAGTATTGTCGGACCAAGCCGTTGGTGCATTGAGATCCTGATAGTTTGTTGAGGGTGGTGTGTGTGTTTAAGCAGCAATTCATCACCTTGATTTTATGACAGTCGGGAGTCTCTGATCGGGGAGAAATAAATCCTTGGTCTGAGGCCTATGTGACTTTTGTGTATTATGCTCAGAATAACCCGAAGCATTTTTCATTATTTAGACAATTCAAAATATTTGAAGAGAGTACATTATACTGCGCTGGATCATTGCAACGTGACTCTTTAGTTTACACAATGGCAACAGAAACTAGATCAGGGGTCGCCAACGCGGGCCCCAGGCCCCAAGGACCACATGTGGGGCCCTCAAGCCTGTCCAAAAATGAGCACAACCCTTCAGTGAGCTGCATCTAAAACGTTATTTTATTTAGTTGCGCTTCCTTTTTAATCATAGTTGTATTTACATGGATTTAAAAACATGTTTATATTACATAAGTTAAAGTGAACTCCGACTCTTCTAGTTCAAAGGTCAGTACTAATAGCCCTTCGTATGACACAGTACTGATGAAGCAGCTCTGTGTCAAAAAGTGTTGGTGACCTCTGACCTAGATGTTGGTAGATACAGTTATATCCACAGGTGTTTGGACACTGACACAAGTTTTGTTTTTTACCTGTTTATGGTCATGTCCGTTATGTAACCTTAATTAGAATATGTTCCACTAAAAGTGCAGACTCTCAGCTTTTGTTTGACAGTATCCTCATTGAAATTGCATGAAGGGTTTAACAGTTTCAGCTCCTTAACAAGTGCCACCCTCTTTTTTTTTTGTTTTTTCTTTTTTTTTGTTTTTTAAGGGCCATTACTACTTGAACAATTAACTCAAAGGCTATTTCGTGGATGGTTGTCGGCAATTCCTTTGTCATTGTCAGATGGGCAGATAAAAGCCCTGGAGTTGATTTGAGGTGTGGTTCTTGATTTTGGAAGAACATTTGGTTAAAGAAGCTCTGGTGAAACAAGCCATCCTTAAGCTGGAAAAAAATCAAAGCATCTGAGAAACTGCTACAATATTAGGAGGGGCAAAAGCTGTGGACTCCACAGAAGATGACAGTGGTGGATGATAGCAGAAGCATTTCCATGGTGGGAGCAATCCCCTTCACAACAGCCCACCAAGTGAACGACGCTCTCCAGGACGTAGCCGTGTCTATCCAAGTATACCATAAAGAGAAGACTGCGTGAAAATAAATACAGAGGGGTTCACTACAAGGTGCAAGTCTCAAGAAGAGGCTAGATTGGATTCTGCTTAGAAAACAAAAAAAACGGCATAGATCTGAAAGAACGTTCTTTGAACAAATGAAACCAAGATCAACCTCGACTAGAATGATAGCTAGAAAAAAGTATGGAGAAGGTGTGGATCTGAAGCATTCCACATCTTGTATAGCCGTGGGAAGCAGTGTGGTGGCTTGGACGTGCATGGCTGCCAAAGCTACTGGGATTAGATGATGTGACAGAGGACACAAGCAGCCGAGTTAATCCGGAGGTGTTCAGAGACACACTGTCGGCTCAACTCCAGCTAAATTCAGTCAGTCACCTGATCTTAACCCAATTGAACATGAATTTTGCTTGTTAAAAACTAAACTTTGGACACAAAGGCCCACAAACTAACAGCAACTGAAAGCTGCTGCAGTAGAAGCCTGGAAGAGCTTCAAAAATAATGAAACCCAGCAAAGTTATTAGAAACTAATATACATATTTCTTCTTTTTCAATTTTTATGCGATTACTTTTGAGTCCCTAAAATTAAGTAATTGAAATGGTTCAGTTCTTCACATTTTTATGCAATCTTTTTGTTAAACTCACTGTATTTAAGCATGTATTCAGTCGTTTTAGTTGTAATGCATTGTGGTAATGTACAGAATCAAAATTAGAAACAAATCCACTTTGTCCAAATATTTATGGACCCAGCTGTAACTTTAGTATTTAACATTTGGTAGCATTTGGATCTGTAGAGCGCAGTATCCATGTGGGTTCCCTGGAGAATGGCGGCCAACATTTTGCACGTGCAGCTGGTTCCATGACAGAGGTGGAAGGCTCAAAAGAATAAAACAGAGCTTACTTCGCTGTAATACGTCCGGGGGTTCCCGTGATCTCCTGAAGTTTTTGTTCATTCGCCAATTTGATGAAGGCGGAGAAGAATCGACTTCCTGTGGCAGGGAGCTCATTTAGCAAAAAACTAACCTTCAAAATGACTAAAGTTGCAAAAGTCTCTGTCTGCTGCAGGCGCCTGAAAAGCCAACGTGCCCCAAAGAAAATGCTTTTTCTTTCTGCTAATTTCTGGTAAACCTGTTTTGCTCCCTCCCGACTTCATTTTTAAACCCTTCACCAATACTGAAAATGGACAACTTTGATTTTGTAAGAAAAATGCTCGATACCATTTTTGATACGACGTCAAATTTTTTTTTGACGGCACAGGGTTGTTTATGATTAAGTGCAAAAAACTTGACCTGCCGCACGTTTATTACTTTTATCTTTATCCGTACCCGCACGCCGTTCAGTTGCAGCTTTACCCTGACTGCTTACGTCGACATTGCATCAACAGTGTGCAGAAGTCATGAAATGAGTCTTGACTACTTTTCGTTATAAATTCAGGCTCTTTTGTCCATTTCAGCGTTTTGGCATGATGCTAACTTTCTGTCAATGTCGTATGACGTAGCAGCACGTGGACCCTTGTTTACTTTTTAAACCAATGACAAGAAGATATTCATCTGACACCGGCCACACTTGGCATCCATGTATTAGCGGGCTAGGCTATCATTAGCATTAGCTGCCTGACCGGAACACAGTGCACTGAATAAATAATGTAACGAAGCTTCGAGGCAGATAATTTGGCGTCGAATCATTCAATGAATCGTGACAACCCTACTCTAGTAGCTCTTGAACTAGTGGCTTTGTTTGTTGCCCAAATAAAGGACTTCATGGTCAAAAACAAGCCCAATAGACTGCAACCTGCCACTCATGAAATTTACAAGAGCCTTTAAAAAAAATACACACCAGACGTTGCTTATAATAAGCAGACCTGGTAACACGGTTATTGATGGCAGTGGCTTTTCATTGGGCCGGCGTAAAGATGTTCGTCTTACTGCGAGAACGAGAACAGAGCCGTAAGACCGCCTTCTGGGCGGAAAGTTGAAAGTGTAGTTTCTTGGCCAGAGACACTGGGGGAGATGACAGACCGCTTAATCGTCTCATTAACACTCAGTTTACCATCACAGGGACTTAGGAAAGGATATATTAATCCTGGGGTCAAACTTGATTTGTAAAGTTTTCTGTGTAGAGCTGTGTTTTTATGCTCATATTTCGATATTAAATCAAAAATGTCCTTTCCTTCATATCAGAAATTGGTGTTGACAAATAACCAGCTGACTACATTACCGAGAGGCATCGGTCACCTCACCAACTTGACTCACCTCGGTTTGGGAGAGAATCTGCTGCAACACCTTCCCGAGGAGATCGGTCAGTATTTTTCCATTACTTTAAACAGAATTTAAATCATTTTTTTTATTATTATTACAAACATCGTGAAACAAACAAAACAGCCTTTTTACGACACAGCGAACTCTAACGTTGTGCCGTTTCATAATTTGTGTAACATTAAGATAACAAAGCCTAACAGGATTACATTTTTCAAGCTAAACGTTTTAAACTTGTGGATCCAATATGTTATTAAAGCTTTGAGGACAGTCCCAGTGTTGAGGGTTTTAGAGAAGTGTTGATCTTTTAAATTAAAAAAATGTGGGTTTTTATCATTAAAGCCCTAAAGTTTCACGTCGACTAACTGGTCCAACGCTGATATATTTTCTTATGAGGGTGTTTGCCCCCAGACTTGCTTATTTAGATTCTATTGTAAGACTAAATCTCTCTGCCCTGTATTTGTCCTTAAGGCACACTGGAGAATCTGGAGGAACTGTACCTCAACGACAACCCCAACCTGCACAGCCTCCCGTTTGAGCTGGCCCTTTGCAGCAAGCTTTCCATCATGAGCATCGAGAACTGTCCGCTCACCCACCTGCCGGCTCAGATCGTGGCGGGAGGCCCCTCTTTCATCATCCAGTTCCTGAAGATGCAGGGACCCTACCGTGCCATGGTCTGAGCCAAGAGCAGCTTAGTGCCGCGTCAAGCGCAACTCCAAACCCTCGGCTTTACGCTGCGCCCCTTTGCCTGCTTGCCCTCCCATTGTGTGTATCATACACTGTAAAGAAAACAGACTCGCTACAATCAGTGTTGGGGGGGGGGGGGAACACATGACAACGGGGGAGGGGTCGAGGCACAAGGATCACGTTTTTGTTCTCAGTCCTCTGGCGGAAATGAAAGCAAACCTTTGGAGACTTCTGCGTTGCTCCAGAGCCGATCTCGGTCATTTAATGACCCCGGCCACCAGAACCCGCTCGCGCTTCATTCCGACTCCTAAAACGAGGAAAACCCCTCCACGTGTTTGCCAAAACTGAAGATATATAAAGTTTTAATATATCGAGTGACTGTGAGCTCAGAGGCAAGTCCCTCGGCTTTTTAAACCATAATCCCATTGCCAATGTATTTACAGTAATTACAACATCTATTATGTGAGCAAGGATACAATTGTATGCAAAAACACAAAAACAAGTCTTTGGAACTTCTTATTTACTGCTGCTGCTGTAATTTTAAACTCTGTCATCTTAGACTTTTGTTTTGTTTTTTTTGTTTTTTTTTACATAATCTTTCCTGGTCATAACTTATGTTAATTGTTCCTTGACCCTAAAGAACAAAGGTCTAATGTTTTTTCTTTTTCTCCTTCTTTCTTTTTTTGCCTTTTTTAAGTGTTTCTTTTTCTTTTATAAACTGTGCCTATGTTTAGAGTGATCCGGTGGCTCATTTCTAAACACAATTCTCCATGAAATACAAAGACATAAATTATTTCAATAGTGTTTTTATTGCTACTGTTTTCACTTTTTGTTTTTACGTGTACCCGTGATGACATTGTGTCATGCTAAAGCGATATCGGTTGTAAAATATGAAGATCCTTTTTAACAAATGGCAGCAGTATGTGTTCAGCTTTGAGCTAGTCCTCTATACATATGATAAATGCCAATCACTTGTCTGTGGAGAGGGACAGCTGGGGGCAACTTGGACTTCTCGTCCCCCCCCCCCCCCCCCCCCCCCCCCCCCCCAAAAAAGGAGTCGGGAGTGAGGCGGCTCCTGCTAGGTATTGGGAAAGGTCAGGGGTCATGAAACGTACATAGGTGATGAGATAAACGATAGATGTTTTATACATTTATACAATTTCTGGTCGTTGCCTTGGGTGCAATTTTTAGTTCTGTTTACTTGTTTGATATCTCCAGTGTTGGACTTGTTGGCCGTCATCCAGTTGATCATTGACCGACATATCGAGCGTTATTGAAATACATTTTCTGAGTCTGGAGCAAGTTGGAGAGTGTCGGAGCTTGGCAAAGATTTGATAATAAAACATTGACGGGTAACTCATCCATTTTTTTTTTTTCCTTTTTAAATTCTTTTAGTCTCTCTCTTTTTTGTGACAGGGTGTCATGCGCTTAAACACACAACTTAAAGTACTCTCTTGACTCATATCAGTTTGATTATTTAAAGATATCGTTTGTGCCACACTGTCCCAGCAATGCTGCTGCTTTCATGCACTTTTATTAAAAGATATTGGCATCCTCTGTATTGAGGCGGGCACAGAAAAGCCCCCCCCCCCCCCCCCCCTCTCTAACCTTGGGGGCATTTTTACTTTCCCCCTCCCCCCTTTTAAATGGTTTATCATGTAAATTTGTATCAATTAAATATAAATGTTGAGTTTTGCAGTCTCCGGATTTACAAGTAACTTTGGTGAAATTGAATCCTGTCGATTTATTAAAGGATCTTTGTTGTTTTGGGCTGTAAAAAAAAAAAAAAAAAACGTTTTTAAAACTCCCATATCCTGCTTTCTCCACTGCTTGGAAAAATGGCTTATTGCATTTAAAAGGAGCATTGTGTTAATTTTAAATACAATTTCACAAAGTGTTTGTTTTCCCCCTCCCCCCCCTCAATGATTAAATGTATATTAAGTTAGTATTTTTTTTTCTTTTCAAGTGACTGTACATTAAAAATCCCTACAAAAGGTCATTATTTGGATACGTGTCTCTCCCCAGTTCATCAGGTCGTATTTGGGTTTCTGTGTTGGAAGGGGTCCGGGTCCACCCTCCTTGCAGCGGCTCGCTGTTTTAGCGGGCCGGGCTCATCGAGAGTTTGCGTCAGATGTATGGGAGGGGAAACAAAACAATGAGACGCTGCTTCTAACTTTACCAGCAGAACCTGTTGCTGCTTTTCATTGACTCAACCGTACACGGATCAGATTGACGGAGGAGACGGGACTAAAGATCCACTCCCCAACACTGATGCTTCACCTGGCCACCTGCCGAGGGATTGGCCGCTTTTTTTCTTTTCTTTTCTTTTTTTTAACGGTGGGCCTCGGTGGGTTAAACAGATCAAATTGTTCGGACATGAAGCAACACAACAAAGGTGCATATTTGAGCTCAGACGCAGTTCTAGTACAAGACTGTCGGAAAAAAAAGACAGAACAGTTGTAAAAAGGGCTTTCTGTGTTCACGCTCAACAACACCAGAGGCATTGCATTCCTGGGTTTTATATAAAAGCTTTGGGAGTTTCTTCTCTTTTTTTTTTTTTTTTTTGTGTGTGTATTTAAGCTGTGTGGAAAAATGCCTTCAAGTACTCAACAGTGAGATGTGCATTAGGTATGCAGCGTGAGTGCTGTGACCCGTTTTTTTTTTTTTTTTATTCTCTAGCTTTTCCTTTTTGGTTTTTCTCACGTGCCATGCTGCGACACGTTGAAGGCCGGCGTCTGAAGACCCAGGAGGGCTGGCGGGGAAGCCGAACGATCGACCGGAGACCATTTGTCTGATTTGTCTCACTGAAAGTTTGCTCATTTTGAGCGACGTGACGGTGTTTTGCATACCGGTCTGCCCAAAATAAATGCGAGTATTTCCTTTTTCTCTTACAGAATCAAGTCATTTTAGCCCATTCTGCTTAGTTTTTTTATTTTTATTATTTGGTTCCTGCATCCTGCAACTTCACGTTTCCTCGCCTGGTTCCTTTTGTACAGGCAACAAGCATGTTGGAACACACCTGACATGGTCTGTCTGCCCGGTTCACAATCGGGCCCTGTTGCTTGGAGAACTTAGTGGCTGTTTGGTGTACCGGCAAATGCTCCCTTTTTGTATATCGCAAAGGGTCTTGAAGCATTGTGCCAACGCTTTTCCTACTTAATCTACATTGACAAGCAGCCTTAATGGTCTTTTTTTTTTTTTTATGTGTTTGGCTAATTCTCGTGTCTATGGCCACTGACTGTACTTGATGACAAGCAACTGGACGTTACAATGTAAATTTGATTCTAGTTTTCCCTCTGTCTTATCATTTCTGTTTTTCTTTTACTCTGTACAGTAATCTGTAGACTCGGTATTACAAAATCTGTTATGTGAAGAGTTTTATAAGGAAGACAAAGACTGCATTGGAAGATAATGCCAATATGCTACAAGGTGGATGTGCATTAAGCTTATGTTTCACGCGTCTGTGGCATTAAAGGGGAATTCCACCAAAACCGACTTGCATCGTTGTTTTATGAGGGGAGAGTCCTTTTGTCAACGGAGATCTTTGTTTTGGGGTGTTAACATATACCTATCTGTTGGTAGTTTGAATAGTCAAATGTTTAACATGCCTGTTATCTTTTTAGAACAGGTTCTAGAACTCTTTATTAGCGGTACCAACTCAAATACTAAGGTTTGCAATCACCCCATACCGAGAGGCATTTTAAAACCGAAATTACAATATCAGTTCACATGAGTGCATTTTAATTGTGTATTTAATTTTTTTTTTTAGAAGTTGAACATTTCAAGTACAGTTCTGGGAAAAAAAAAGAAAAAATAATAGTTTCAAGTATGAAAATCAATGATTTCTCGCCCATCCTGATCTAAAAATCCAATATGGCTGCCAATATATTAAAAAAAATAGAGCATCTGCAGCAACACCGTTAACATCTTCCATTTTGTATCTGGTTCAAGATTTCACATAGAAACCACTGTACGATCTATGTTGGTCATGATGTTATTTTTACTCTTTGAATACACGCAGCATAAAATATACTGGCATTAGCTATAGCTTAGCACAGTAGTTAGCGACAGGTGTTCTGACTTTGCATTGCATGTTTGGTGGAGGGTGCAGTTTTAATTATACTTCTGAGTTTTACTCAGAAGTTGAAATTTACAAGTTAGGAAAATAAACTGGACGCACCCCTTAGGTGTGAAACCGAAGTGGAAAAAGTCCAGGGTTTCTCCCTAACCAGTACCTTCAAATCCCAACATGGCTGCCATGTTTAAAATGCAACAAATCATTCAACTGTGAGTGAACACCTTTGTGTTTTAATGCACAAATGTTGGGAAATCAACTGGTCTGATTTTACTAATTCCTCTAATTTATAAATAACCTGACTAGTTTCTCACCATTCCTGACCACGAAATCCAATATGGCTGCATTGTTTAAAACAGTTTTAGTTGCTGTAATCAACAATTTATTTGCATTTCTGAAAATTTGCGAAATATTTAATAAAATACAAAGATACAGGACAACCACTGTTAGTGAACATGTTTTTACCTGTAGTGCTCGAAATGCACAGTAAACAAACACACTAGCATTTCATAATTTAACTAATAGCAATTAGCTTGTTAGCAGCTCAGTAATTAGTAAATTCTACTGGGTTTATGAGATGTGTGGTTTAGTCTATGGGTTAATCAAGCATTTGATTTTAACTCAAACGTTAACATTTTCAAATTTCAAGTTAAAATCAACTAGAACCTCTCTTTGAGTCGGAATTCCTAAATCCAATATGGCTTCTACGTTAAAACGCAGTGATAGCAGCGGTAATGAACTGTTTACTTGTGCCTCTGAAACTTTGTATTTTATTTCAATCCTTCACACAGATTATACTGTACATTCTCTGTTATTGCATGTGTCACTTTAGTTGTTGAATAAATCACATAGAAAATACACTGGCCTTCAATAAAGTAGATAATTGATTTGAAGCGTGAATGATTAGTAGCTGTCCTGTCGACAGCTTCTCTCACCTGTGGATCTCTGCAGCACCTTCAGAGTAACCCTGGATTCTTAAATGGATAAATGGATGCCCCACAAAACATTGATAATTTAATAGTATTTTATTTTAAGAACCATGTTTAGTGTTCCTTACACTTCAAAATTCTGCACTCATTTCCGAAAGAGGAACTCCTATAGCTTCATTACACAGAGTGAAATCTTTCAAGCCTTTATTTCATGTAAGTTTAGAAGATAATGTAGATTTCTTTGTTCAACAGCAATGGTAGTTTTATCATTTCAGCCTTACAACTAGTAGTAAGAGTTTTCAAACATAATGAAAACTCAAAATTCAGTGTCTCAGAAAATTGGAATATCTTGAAAAAGCTAAATATTGGAATCGTGGTGTCACACTCTAATAAGCCAATTAACTCAAAACACCTGCAATGGTTTCCTGAGCCCCTAACTGGTCTCAGTCTGGGTCAGTATGCGACACAGTCATGGAGGAGACAGCTGACTGGACAGATGTCCAGAGGACAGGAATTAAACCCCACAAAAGGAGGGTAAGTCACAAAAGGTCATTGATAAAGAAGCTGGTTGTTCAGAGTGCTGCATACAATCATATTCATAGAAGGTTGGGTAGAAGGAAAAAGTGTGGTAGGGAGAAGGCGCACCAGCAGCAGGGATAACGGCATATTTGAGAGGATTTTCAAGCAGAATCCATTCAAGCCCGGATTTAACAAGAACCATCCATATGTGTTTATCGCGTAATGACGTACGAGTTAACGGCTGTCCAAAATCGGCACAGCAGTCCGAATCCCTTTCCCACCCATGGTAGAGTTCTTACTGTTGATCTCGTGAAAGGTCAAGGAATTGGAGCAGGAGCAAGGGGCAATAATTACAACATTTTGGACGGAGCCAAGTTCTCCAGAGTCCTGCAAATGACCCGATTATTTAACCCAACTGGAGTTTGACACCCCTGCTCTATGGGGAGGCTGATTTCATCTTCCAGCAGGACTTGACACCTGTCCCCACTGCTAAAGGTACCAAAACCTGGATTAATGATCATGGTGTTACTGTGCTTGATTGGCCATCAAACTCCCCTGACCTGATCCCCATTGAGAATCTCGGGTACTCTAGAGGAAGATGAGAGACACCAGTACAGGTGACCTGAGGGTTGCTATCAAAGCAACCTGTGCTTCCTTAACACGACCTTAGCAGAACCGGTTGATCGCCTCCACGCCACACTGAAGCAGTAATTCATGCAACAGGAGGCCCAACCAACTATCGCGTGCATACAAATGAACATCCTTTTCAACAGCTTGACTTTTATGTTTAACATATCCTTTTCAATGATCTCATATGTTTTGACTTGAACTATTTATTTCTATGTCTAATAAATCTATACAATAGCCTATATGACTTTCACTACCTGAAATCACAATATTCTTATTTATGTATTTTTTCAACACTGAGCGCCGGAACTGGAGCTTGATCCTCGGACACTGACATGTCCCAGGTAAACACCGCCCCCTGCTGGCTAATTAAATTTTGGGTGATACATCAGCAGCCCATGTTTATTAAATTTTTATTTATTTTTTATTTATTTTTTACGCGTAAAAGGTGAAAAACAAAACAGTTAGGCTTTTTTTTTTTTTTTTTTACATTTTACTTTTACACTGTTTCTGTGGATCGGTTGTTCTTATGACAAAAGAAAAGCACTCAGACGCTCTGACCTTCTCTTCCTCCTCCTGCAGAATTTATTTATTTCCCCCGGAATTGAGCTCCTGCAGCCCAAGCTCTAGTTGGAGACGACAGGTGTCACTGTATCCTTGCGCTTTTTTTGTGCGCCCCCATGCATCAACCAGCGCCTCGACACACCAGTGTTTGTCCGCAAACAGCTTGCCACAGCGGCTCCTGAACACAGAGAACTGGGAAACATCCTGGGATCTCTCTCACTCAGTGTTTAATGGGGGGTGGGCGATCTGAATATCCAGCGCTCCAGCTAAAAGCCTCCCTGCACATTTTGTGAAACACTATGCGCGCTTCGGCTGCAAGTTCATCAGAGGGGCGGCTGAATTTCTAATAATCCATTAAAGCTGTGTTTTCAGCCGGAGTGCCTTCATGTCAATTATCGCTGCTTGCTGCGTGGAAGGGTGAGCAGGGTCGGTGCGTAACGCCTTTTTGTTTCCGTGGGAACAGGTGTGCGTGACGTCACCACACGCGGCAGCAACAGCGCGCCAAAAAAGTTGATGAGACCTAAAAGAAAACTCGAAGCAGATCTCCAAAACAGTTGTTATTGGAGATGAAGGTCTTACTTCATGAATGTTGTATGGATTTATTAGAGACTGCATTAAATATGAATGATTTAGCAACTGGGCTTTTGACTTTTCATAAATAACATTGCAATTCCCAGACCCATTAAACTTATTCATACCCCTGGCAGATTCCAATTAAAACAATTTTCATTCAAATAATAGTTTTGTTTTGATATTTGATTTCCCTTTCTGGTTATAAACGTGTTACTAAATTGAAATGAGTTGAAATGAGACATAGCCAAGCCTCAAAACATAGTAAAACAATGTGAAAGGAGTGTCAATTTTGAAAAATGAACAGATCTCTTTTTTTTTACTTACATTTTTAATAAAAATAGTATGTCACGTTTTATTTTCTTTCCCAAAAACCACAAAGAAAAAGTCTTTCTTGGCATCTCAGCAATGACACCCTTCTACTGCCGATCAGTTTTCACTAATATTGTCATGCCTTATAATGGTGAAGGCCCCTTATAAGTTGGAAGGCCTCTTTGCCATCACCCTAATGTTTTTCTACTGCCACAGATTCACTGTCAGATGTAAATTGGGGCTCTAACTGGGCCACTCTTTTCCATTGCAAGTAAAACAGCAATAGCAAATCAGGAACCCCCCTAAATGTGGCTAACAGACATATAGCAACTTGCCCAACAGAAGTGTTAAATTTAGAAGAAAAAAAACCCTACAATAAACAACATATTTATCAGACAAAGACACCAGCCAACCAAAATTTCATGGGAGACAAGTGGAGAAATTAAAGGTTTATAATCAAGGGCTGCAAGGGGGAGTTAGGTTCAAGATGATAAAAAATTAAAAGCAGCTCATAAAGAACCACTGATAAGAACCAATGTATGCAGAATATCACAACACCTCTATCCTCGAAGCAGACGGGTTACAGCAGCAGAAGACCAAACCAGGCACCACTCCTGTCAGATAGGAATTGGGAACTAAGGCTAAACTTTGCACAGGCTCACAAGAATTTACAAAATACACTTGCAGTCAGTTCTCTAACTACTAGTTAGCTGGCCACTGAGCACAGGAAATAATCGTCACACTGGCAAGTCTAAATTTCAGTTCAGGAGAAAAATTACCTGGTTTGATAAGTCTCTATTTCACCTATGACATTCAAATGAATTTGGAATAGACAACCTCCATCCTGCCTTGCATCACTGTCTCAGGCTGGTGGTGGCGTACTCTTCTTCTGACGGCTGCTTCCAGTGGTTATAACGCGTTCATTCATTTTTTTCATTCATTCATTCATTTTTATTTGTTATCATTTGAATTGTTATTACACAAAACAAGATCTCAGTTATATTCCAAAAACATGTCATACCCCCTTCTCAGTTCATAATAAACAAATAATGGCACCTCATGCCATGAGCATGGGTTTGACAAATAGAATTATACATTCTAGATACTTTTACATTCCATTTCATACATTTCATAATTTTTTTTCTCTCATACACATCAGGTCACAAAGTTCAAATTGTCTCTCAAACTTGAACAGGACAATGAGTCCAGAGTGCTCCAATGGGGTCATCAGATCTCCGTCTGATATAAAGGACCATTGGGATGTGGTGAGACATAGGATTCGCATCATGAATCTGCAGCCGACGAATCTGCAACCACGATATGAAGCCATGCATGTCAGCATGAACCAAACTCTGAGGAATGTTTCAGACACACTGTTGAAGCCATGCTACGAGGAATTAAAGCAGATCTGAAATCAGGGGGGATCCAACGTAGTACTACCAAATAATATCTAATAAAGTGGCCCGTGAGTGTATATATAACATTAGGTGCAACAGCTGATGTTAACAGAAAAAAAACTAAACCCTAAACTTGAAACTGTTGCTTTGTAATCCGATGACATTTGTATTACTTTTTGGGTCATTTGAACACATGTATCCACACAAAATTGAAATCGTATTTGCCAACCTCTTGAGGGGCAGCAGTGGAACTGCTGAGAGACTGGCAGCATGTCCACACGACATCGGGCTGGCGCTTACACATATTCTCCTCCGCGTCTTCCCTACGGGAGTTATTTCCACTCCGGAGGAGAAATGTCACACGGCAGAACTTTCCTGGTAAGAATGGGTTCCAAGTTTCGAGGACGCTCTGACACGGAACGACGAACAAAGTAGATCAGCTTGTCTTCGCCCATAGTGGATTTAATAGAAAACGGAGAGAGAGAGACAGAGAGAAAATGTGCTGGAAATCAACCTGATTTTTATCCTAAATCTGCGACAGCTCTGATCCATCACTTGTTACGTCTTCATTCTGTACACAAAGCAAACACTGGGGGAATATGTTTTACAGTTCGTATAATCTTGCTGGACAGCAAAGGGCATATTAAGACAGCTGTCTCTTTAAAATTACATTTTGGACTTCAAACAGCTGTTTGGCAGAATCCGCAGAGGCTACGCAACAATGCAGTCAGTTACCTAAAAAAACTCAGATTGCACGAGTGTAGGAAGGTGACCTCAGGCTTGTCTGTCTCACGCGGTGGTATGTGAACATCACTCCTGTTGGCTCTCTAGGTGAATAACTCAGCAGGACATCATTCCTAGGTCTGGAGAGCAGGACAAGCACATTGTTTAGCATTTTCAGCAACTTTATGTTGTGTTGATTGACGTTTTTATACAGGTATGCATGACTGTGAATTTCGACAGGGACGACGTACAATGACAATAAAGTATTTCAATTCTTTTTTAAAATTCTATGTTAACCTTCATGAGGTTTTTTTCCCTTGTTGTGGTCTTACACGATGGCTGAAGTTTTTTGGACCAAGATATAAAAGACTTGTGTTGATGTTCATGTGGTGTGGATCTGGCTGCTGCTTAGTAACAGAGTCTAGCTGCAGCTGCACTACAAAAAATGCCTGCCTTAAATAACAGGTTCAGTTGTTGATACTTACTGATGATTTTTGGTAATCTATCTATCTATCTTATTTCTATTCTTGGGCCTCTTATCAAGTGCAAGCTATATATTGCAGCTGAAATAGTTTTTGCTCATGTAAATATGCTTTGTGAGTTTTACACATTCAGGTTTCAGGATAAATTATATTTATTCATATTGTAATGATAGCACTATTAATAATTATTAATCTGTCATATTTCACATACCTTTGATTTGTACGTTTGTCACTCATTTGTGCAGGGGGAAATTATCATTATGATACATTTTTATTTATTTCTGGTTTACGACTTTTGATGGCCTTTTCTTGGGTAAATGCGAGGTATATAGTCGTTGAAACAGTTTTTTTTAGTTCACGTATATTTGGTTTCTTTTCACGATATGAACACACACCCAGCTATCATGTCGAATTTATTCATTTATTACAGGCCATCTTTTAAGAAATCTTGGTGAATAAAGTTTGCATGCTTGTCGAAGGATTTCTTCTCACGTACATTTGGTTTGAAGTTACCTTTAAGGGGCCACATGCGTGGGGAACCTGGTAAATTGCGCGCTCCTTTCGTCTTCTCCTCGCCGGTCCCGACACGTCCATGCGTTTAAATGTTTTCTTTTGATAGTAAGTGGAGGGAATATGTTCCCGATCACCACCTCCTCCTCCTCCTCCTCCTCCTCCTCCTCCTCCTCCTCCTCCGGCTGCCCTGTCATTTAAAACGCCTCTCCGGCTGATGCGGCTGTTGTCAGACAAACACGGCGGGGCAGCTCGCCAGTTTTGACACTCCTGCGGACGCATGCACGCACGGTGACCCCACGAGCGGGACACCTTTTGCAGTGTGCGGGCTATAAGGAGAGGGAGTGGCGCTCTGGTGAACAGTGAGGAGAGAAACTCCACACGCAGACAGTAACACAGCAGCGCCCGGGATAACGTGATTAGCGCTCTATTAGGTCCGGTGCCGAGCGCAACTAGATGCAGCGCAGAGACCACTGCGAGTGGAGAGACAGGAGGTGCAGAGGAAACGCTTCATCCGCCTCATGGATCTTCTTTGCCTCCTCTTGATTTGTCTAAAGAAGTTGCCCGTTCGCAGTATTTTAGTGCCCTGGCACTGGAGAGGCGCTGCCATCGCTCCTTGTCTCAGGTAAGACTCTTTATCTTTAAATTTAGCCCACTTCGGTTTTACCCACACAGAAGTGCCAAACCTATAGGCTTATTAATTATACTAGAGGTACTATGAAGATATGACCACAATTTGTTTCAAATATGCTAAATAATATATATATTATATTTTCCTTCTTGGTGTATTTTCAGATAAAGTGACATCTTTAAAAATATCCCTCACAATGAGGAGGAAAAATCCGGGAAAGTCTCAGAGGAGTGATTCAGTCTCTTCCTCTCTCAGCCTTGCTGTAAGCCACTAGTTCTCTCCTTCCTGGTGGATGATATTTGTTAACCTCAGGTGAACTCTCACAGGAAGCGGGCCAGTCTGCTACCATGGAGGATAACAATAACACTTTCCAGAACTACTCCAGCTTAGCCCCTTACAGCCTACAGATAGCCCTGCCGCTCAGCGTGCTGGTAGGCCTCATGATCCTGCTCATAGTGTTCGGTAATGTCCTGGTGGTCATTGCTGTGTTTACAAGCCGGGCCTTGAAAGCCCCGCAGAACTTGTTCCTGGTGTCCCTGGCTTCGGCGGACATTCTGGTGGCCACCCTCGTGATGCCTTTTTCCCTGGCCAACGAGCTCATGGGATACTGGTACTTTGGCAAGGTGTGGTGTGAGATTTACCTTGCGCTGGACGTTCTCTTCTGCTCCGCCTCCATCGCCCATCTTTGTGCTATCAGCCTAGACCGCTACTGGTCCATTACACAGGCCATAGAGTACAACCTGAAGAGGACGCCACGGCGCATTAAGTGTATCATCGTCATTGTTTGGGTCATCGCTGCGGTTATCTCGTTTCCGCCCCTGATCCCCATCGGGAAAGGCAATAGTGAGAAATTCCCTGAGTGTGAGATCAATAAAGAAAAATGGTACGTCATCTCCTCCTGCATCGGCTCCTTCTTCCTACCGTGCATTATCATGGTGCTGGTCTATGTGCGGATCTACCAAATTGCCAAAAAAAGGACACGTGCGCCCCCTGGAGACCGGAGGCCGAATGCTATGTTGAAGCCATCCGACACTCCTGCTGCAAACCAGAAGGAGAATGGCGCCGGCGATGCTAAGGATCGCCTCTGTCACGAGAAACTGAACGGTGAACAGGCTATAGAGCTGCAGGAGGGAGTCGGAGGACATGGGAAAGCAGAGGAGGTCAAAGGTGAGGTCAACGGAGTGGACCTCGAGGAGTCATCATCCTCTGACCATAATGTGAACAACCCATGCTCCATTAGAAAGAAAGCACACAAGGGGAAATCCAGACTGAGACAAATCAAACCAGGGGACACCAACGTCCAAAAGCAAGAGCCAAACACCAAAGGCAGCCGCTGGAGAGGCCGTCAAAACCGTGAGAAACGGTTCACCTTTGTTCTGGCAGTGGTCATTGGTGTCTTTGTCGTTTGTTGGTTTCCGTTTTTCTTTACTTATATGCTGATGACTCTTTGTGGCTCCTGCTCTGTGCCTCCGACCCTGTTCAAGTTCTTCTTCTGGTTCGGCTACTGCAACAGTGCCCTGAACCCTCTGATTTACACCGTTTTCAACAACGACTTCAGGAGGTCGTTCAAAAAGATACTGTGCAAGAGGGACACCAGGAGATACGTATGACTCCAGCTTTGTATCGGTGTATCTTCTTTTATTGTGCATCCGTTGTAAAACAGTGTGGCCATTGTGCATGAACCTACAGTGTGTGGTCGCTCAGGAAGGTGTTTATGTGCAGAATCTTCCCTTTCAATGCATCCACCAGTCACAGCTTTAACACAAAGATGGAGATCACAGAGAAAAACCATAAGATCACATTTTTATTGTATTTGCTTTTTTAAAGAGGCAAACATAGTGAAGTTGTTGATATGTATTGGATTTGTATGTTGTACTAAATGATCTGTCTGAGTATTTGTCTATTTTTGGTTTTATGAAAACAGTATTGTGCTATTTTGTATGATATGGTGATACTGATTACAAATAAGATGATGCTGGTGGACTTGTAGTAAAAATGCAGACTCTAAAGAATAAATAAAGCCCATTTGTCTGAGATGGTTTTAAAAACCTAGAGGAAAGATTGGAGTGATGATTTCACGTTGTTTTGGGTCTTCTGCGTTTGACGGCGTATGTTCAAATACTTGAATACACACCCTGCGGGCTAGGGGATGGGGAAAAGGACGGAGTGCAGAAAATGAAAAGTCAGAATTTGTTTTGTGAAATTAAATAACCTGGCTTACCATTCTGGTCTGAGGTTTTCATACATTTATTCTCAGCAGGAATTTCATATTAATTTTGAGCTTTTAATTGAGGATTTGAACCACTTGTTTTTCAGGCTGTATATATTATACAACAAACAACTGCAGTGAATTGAATTGGGTGCACAAGACACAGTTGATTTAGTCAACACTAGCAATATTTGATTAACTGTTCCTTAGCACTTTAGGCAGATATGGAAGAGTCTATTTAAATTGGTTGGTTTCCTCGTATGTACCTGGATTTTAAAGCACAGTCTATATATTTTCAATAGCGTTGAGATGCTACATCTTTCGCTTGCCTTTTCTGTTCCACAGCAGGACTGGATGATGTGATGAATACACAGCTGTGACCAAGTTACAATCATGCTGTTGATGTGAGGCAGATTTAAGCAATTTGGAGGTGGTCCTTATTCCTTATTACATCGACTTTATGCAATGCACCACTGGTGTGAAAACAGCTCCTCAGCATGATGCTGCCACCACCATGCTTGATAGTTGGTGCAGTGTTCTTTGGACTGGAACCATCACTTTGGCCCATCCAAACATAGACTTAGACAGATTTTTTTTTTTGTCATTCAACTGTATATTCTTTATGTACGTTTGAGCACAATTTTGTTGAAAGGCTCTGAGTACAAACACAAGACAACGGACAACCATCATAAATATAAGTATTTGTAATTTTTTAGCAATGTAGCGGCAAAAAAAAGAAGCTATTTATATGTACAGAAAAGTTATGTGTAAGACCATATGAGTAGCGGGAGTATATTTAGTAGCAGGATGTATTGCAATAATGAACAGATCATACGATTATGCAGATAGAATATAAAAGAAAGAGGAACTAATACAAATGTGACATTTGTCAGTAGTGTAGCAGCGAACCATTAAGACATTGTTGAAGTGAACTATCTCAATCTTTGGCTCATCTAAACATAAAATGTTCCATCAAGCAAGCTACCACTGAGCTTCTGGAAAGGACCCCGGTGAAAATTTGTGGACTATGCTTTTAAACAAGGTTCTGCCTGGAAACCAGCCAGTTTAAATCAACTCTACCACTTACGCCAAGCTCAGAGATTAAATATTAAGCCTGCTAATGTCAGAACTGGTTGATGGCTACAAGTGTGTCTTTCGGCACATGGCTGGCTTTTAAGATCCTGGACCTCTCTCCGTTCATTGGAGAGAGGTCCAGGAGCCTTTAGAGAGTGTTCATTTTAATCTTTTTTATGATCATGCTACCATTTGATCATGATCAAGTGGTAGCATGATGCTGTGGGCTTGTTTTGCTACCAGTGTCACTGGTGCACGGCACAAAGAAGACTGAGTAATAAAAAATATAATGACTTTCTTTAACTTCTTGTCAAATCAACATTTTCATAGTTGAACCTTAGGCAATTTTGGGGTTTCCAACAAGACAATGATCCTAAATAAACGTTGAAACATTTTTTTTGGAATGTAAAAGAAGGTTAACATGAACTTTCGGCAACAGTCCAGACCTCATCCCTGCTGAAAATGTATGGCCTGTGCCTAGTAGTGTGGCATCTGCCACGAAACAAAACTCCTTTTACTGAACGCTTTTGTTTCTGCCGAAAACAGTGTGCTTTAACTTCTTGCAATAATTGTGCAGGTTGATTACAAAAATAAGTGGTTGCGGTGATTCTGTTAAACAATTATTAGTGGGGGCTCATGCGTACCCCATGATAAGTTCAAACTTGTACCCTTTATTTTTAACAGTCACTCACATTCATGCTGATGGGCATATGTAACCATCTGGCTCCTGTAAAATGCTTGTAAACACTAATATATACCGTCCTCACTTACAGGGAGCTGGTAGCTCAAAAGGAGATCTACAGACTTGTCGGTCTGTTTAATCTGAACTTTTTTTGATAGCCTTACAAGGCACTCAGCACTTAATGAGCCTGAAAAGAACATGTGCAAATGTTGTTTGGGTTCCCAGATTAATTCTGTTTATGATTAGATGAAGGTCTTTTATCTAAGATATCAACAGGTTAAATTATATTTTTATTCTTTTTTTTTATGTCGCCTTTTAGGGTCCTCAAACAGAGGGCACTTTAATATGCAACTTTTATGATATAACTCAAAGAAGTTACGGTTCATTTGCCCGCTTTGTGTGATTCATCATGAGGTAAATACGGACCCTGTCAAACCTGAACCTGATCGACTGGCCTTTCTCTATCCCTCTATTCCTTTTCTCTATGCTTCCTCTTTCAAACTCAGAAGTACTAAGTATGTGCAGAACAAACAGGAACCTTTAACTGTTCATTGAATTCAAAGACCGTATGTAAATTGATCCCTCCTGACAGTCAAGTGACAAAAACTTGCCAAACTAAATGGTCCCACTGGGAGATATCAGTCAGCCAGTATACCAGCGCCTTATTCTGTCAAGCCCGACGTACACTCAAATTGAACCGTGTGCGGTGTTTCTCTTCATGTTTATAAAATGTGGAGGCATGGGGGGTGGGATTGTTAGTGTGTGAGAACGTGCAAGAGTACTCACTGAACACATAAACAGAGGGGCTGAGCTCCCACTGCATGGACACGTCTACAGTCGTCCTCACAGAGTACACTTGGTTTGATGGATGTGGGAAGCTCTTTAGGGAGACTTTAGGAAAATGTATAAGGGGTGGTGGTGGTGGGGGGGGGGGGGGTGAGGGGACTGGACACATGAAAGGGTTTGTAATAATGGCGCTGTGAAAATTATTTCCCACAAGCTCAGAAAGATCTTCACCTCATTCTTCTCCTCTGTAGAAGACACCCAAGAACATAAAAGATGGATGGTGGATGTACAATGCCTTGCAAGAGTATTTATGCCCTTGAACCCTTTGACATTATGTTGCATCACAACATAGGAGAGCACAGTTGAGAAGAAAAAGTGTACATGGGTTTCAACATTTTCTGTAAAAGCACCCCAGGAAATTGTTGAATCTTTCTGGATTCAACCCCTTAGGGCAATACTTTGTAAAACCAGGTTTTGTCGTAAATACAGCTGTGGGTCTTTTAGGCTAGGTCTCTACCTGCATTGCACATTTAAAAAGGATCTTTCTCATTCTCATTTCAGACTCAAAGAAAAAACATCAGTGAGCATATTTTAAATGCTGCCAGTGATTCTAAATTAGATTTAGGTTTGGACTTTGACTAGGCCCTCCTAACACACGTATTGTAATAACACGTGCATGGATTTAGCTCTGGCTCTATGTTTTGGTTCGTCATCCTGCTGGAAGGTGATGCTCCCAAGTCTCCAGTCTTTTTTAGCCCCTGATGGGTTTTCTTCAAGTACTGCGTTGAATTTAGCGCCATCCATCTGCCTTTTAACTCTGACCAGCTTTCCTGACACTGCTGAAGGAAACAGCAACCCCAATGATGCTAACTCACTATATGTGTTAGCAGTTTTAGTTCCCCCTTTTCATGATAAAACCCAAATGTGTAATTTTTGTCTGATCTTACCAAAGCACCTCTTCCCTCAAGTTTACTGTTTCCCACATGGGTTGCAGCAAACTGCGTCATTGAGTCATGCTCAGCTTGGTCTTTGGTCATTTACTTGGAAAGTTTGTGCAATACTCTTTCTGTCATATTCTTAGATGTTAGGTGATGGTTTTCATTTATGTTCATATTTTCAGCAGTTTCTTGTTCTTAATGTTCTCAGAGGACATGTCATATTCTGTCGTTAATTTTTCCATTTGGGTTTTTGTAGGTTAATTTCTTTGTGGTCATATTTGTGAGATAGATGTTCAGCTTCCTAGATTATTATTATTGTGTTTGTTTACTTTTAGAGTTATTTCCTGTTAGATAGCACCCCTGGTTTCTTTGTGTTTATCTGTAACTCTGCTTTTGTAAATTACTCTCCTTCCCTCAGCTCCCTCTGCCTTCCTCCGTCTCAGCTGTTCCTTGTCTAAACCTGACTGCCTACAGCTGTTTTTCCACGCCTTTCTCCACACTTCCCTTTGCATAAAAGCTCTGTGGTTGTCATTACTCATTGCCGTTACCATACCAATGTCCTCATCGTTTGACTCCCCGTGACCTGCGCCGTATTGTAAGTTGGCTTTTATTATTATCATCAAATCCTTATTTTGATCATACGACTACCGAGTTCCTGTCTGCAAGTTGGTCCTGGAAACAATCAAAACATCCTGACACTTTCAATGTTAGTGATAGAGTAAAAAGTACTTCATCAGATGATCACATTTTTAGTTTTGACACCTTTATTTGCCCATCCCAGATGATTGACATGTCACAGAACCACTTCTGTATAGTAGCTGGCACTGCTTAACACAAAGGGTTACATTCCACCAAGCTAGAGGAACAACTTTAGATGTAGGTATGTAGATTACAGTAGATGTAAGTATGTAAGTAAACCCAAGAAAAGGCGTATCATCAATTAAAAACTCAAGAAATAATTGGAGGAAAGGTGAGATGGGTAGGAAGAGCAAGATGGTTTTGTGAGATCAAAAAGTCAGCAAGAGAAATGAGAACTGAACAAGGAGCAGAAAGGAGGACAGGTCTATAATGACACAAAGATTTGAACATGCATTACTTAATTATCCACTTTTTAAAATACAAAAGCATAATGCAAGGAAATGTAACCACTATGGGGACTATGAAAAAATACAATATGTTCTATGCATATGCTGAGTTATGTTTTAGATGTTGTATTACATTGTTAATAAACTGCAAATTACATATACAAAATCATTTCCTTTGTGTCTAATATGTACTTAAATACATTTGACATTTAGAAACTCTAATTAGATATGATTGTTGGAAAAACAAATTTGTTGTCATAGTCCAGAGATCAGAGACCGTTTCAATTGAGAAACACTTTTGCTCCCCTTCCAGCAAAACAAACTCTGTCTTGCCGCAAAACATATTTTAAATATTTGCAGAGAAAACTTCTCTAGCCACAAAATTAAAAAAAAATATGTACAAAATAAATATTTTATTTTAAAGCTAAGAACTAAGAAAGTCAGAATGCATTTAAATTTTCAGATTTTAGAACTAAATAAACGTAATCATTGACAAAAGGACATTTGCAAAAAGGCCAGCTGAATGAACCCTTTCCATAAGGATGGAAAATAGAGAAAGATGGGTAGTCCACATAAAATATATAAAAACAGTGTTTGAAGCTTTAATCATCATCATCATCATCATCATCATCATCATCATCATCATCATCATCATCATCATCATCATCATCATCATCATCATCATCATTATCATCATCATCCTCAATCTTTATTCCAGACGCAAGAAGGGTCCATAGCAAAATAAAAAGAAAGATAAAACAAACACATACAAGAAGGTAAATAATAGTATTAAATATAGATATTCAATGCAGATCATCGTTAATTATAACGGTTATAACAAAAAAAAATTCTGGTTTTATAAGAGCCCCCCTCACGGGACAGTCATGGCCCCCCTCTGGCCCCCCCAAAAAATAAAGGTCTGGCTCCGCCACTAGCGAGAACAAACCTATGGCCACTAAAATGTAGAAAACCACTTGTCATTTTCCTTCCACTTCACAACTGTGCACTACTTTGTGTTTCTCCACCACATTAAATCCCCATAAAATATAATCAAGTTAGTGGTTGCAATGTTGCTAAATATGAACCTGTTCACATTTTGAAACATAGTATCTGTGATCCACTGTATCAACAGTATATCTTCACTAAATGAAAATTTAGAATTTGTTTTCCAGGACTGTGCACGAATCTAGGCCTTTGTCACAAGTTTTTTGTTCTCTGTATGTCCAACAGTGTGCCATTTCACCATGTTAACAAAACGAGCTTTGTGAGGCACAGCAGGACTTCGCCAAAATCCTTGCTTGTCTTCCAGTAGAAAAATCCATGTGCAGCAGGATTTAAAGGGTTTCGTCAAAAGTTCTTTCTCTGTAAATTTACAAGAGAACATATGATGACACATTTTCCAATATTTCAAACCAGTCAACTTTTTTTCATTTCATTTCGTACTGTTTCATGGTTGCAACATATAAAAGGGCTTGAGGCAAAAGTTTGGATGGTTAGAAATCAGAGGTGGATAATCCAGGTTGGGAAAGTTAAAAGTTTATACAAAGATTAGTTCCTACTATTTGGTCTAACATTTAAAATCACCTGGTTAAGTATGAAGGAAAACTAGGCAGGGTTTTTACTTCCTCAGGCTGGATTTACCCACTTGTGCCATTGATTTTATTCTTCCCTTCTACTAAGCTACTGTCTGTAACTTAACTGTAATGCATTATTAATCTAGCCTAATACTATGCTAATGTTAAAGCAAAGCTCTCTTTTCATTTTATCCCTGCACAGGAGTTGTTATGGATGATGACTCCTTTATAAAGACCCTATTTATAAATATGTCTTTAAAGTGTCAGTGTTTATTGTTCATTTAATTTTTAAAAGGCAGCACATTGTTTATTCAAAGTTGTAGCCTTGCCAGTAAATTCTTGATATTAACATTAACAAAAGTAGAATGGGAGGCAGATCCTTTAGCTATCAGGCTCCTCTCCTGTGGAACCAACTCCCAGTTTTGGTCCGTGAGGCAGACACCCTGTCTACTTTTAAGACTAATCTTAAAACTTTCCTTTTTGACAAAGCTTATAGTTAGAGTGGCTCATGTTACTCTGAGCTACCTCTATAGTTATGCTGCTATAGGCTTAGGCTACTGGAGGACATCAGGGCCTATTTCTCTAATTTTCTCACTCTGCTGAGTTCTACTGTTCTCCAATTTGCATTGCTTGTCGTCATTTCAGCTTTTAACTTTTTGCTCTCTCTCTTTTTTTCTTCATAGTAGGTACATCTGGTCTGGCGTGACATCATCCAGGGAAGACAGATCACCCACTATTCATTACCATCTAATGTAGAACAGATTACTAGATCAATGTGTGATTCTGTGCTTGTTTGAATCATGTTTCCAGTTTGCCATAATTTAACATGTGTCTACATTTATATAGTGTACACTGAAAGAGTTTGTGGCTCATGTAACACGTTGTCCCATCAAAATTTGTCAAGTAGTCTCCTCCATCTGGAACAATATTGTAAGCAATATCAAAACAGAATCCACAAGCTTCCTTCTTTCACAATATACTGTGATCGTTCCTGTTCCAAAGCCACACGTTGAATTGAATCTGAAGCGAAAAGGAGAAACTAGATCTTTAAATTAGTGTTAAATTTATTTAAAAAAAAGTAAATGCCGAATATAAGGCTGACGCTCACACCAGTTTTTACAGCATTTTTTTGCATGTTTATATAAATAAAGCAGCTTAAATTGCAGACTGAAGTTTTTTTTTCTATTCAGCTTTGTGCATTTACTTTCCCTGTTGTACTCTAATTTTCCTCCCGTCTGACTCGTGCACATCAACATGCTGCAGTGATCGTATTAGCCGGATGTGGTTGCTGACAGCCTATTGGAAGAAGCCAGCTGTTAAAAGCCTGCAGACCCAACCCCCCCTCCCCCCCCTCCCCCCTCCACACACATACACACACACAAACATTTAGCCTCTGGGAATCAGGGCATGGATCATCAGGTTAGAGTGCACATCCGTCTCCAAGCCTCCATGCCTTGGATGGTGGCTAGTGTGGTGTAGTGCAGCTACCACTCAGAGAGAAGAGGACAAAATGTCAGCAGCTTCAAAAAAAAAAAAAAAAAGGATGCAGGACAAACAAACATTTACAGTTGGAGGAGGCATGCGGGGATGACGTTGTCCTGACTTGCAGATGAGTGCTTGTGACTGTGGGAGGGTGGGCGTGTCTGTACTTTGTACATGTGCTGTAGGTGGCAGAGGTGAGCAGGTCATGATCACAATCAAGACACCCACTGATGCACCCACGTGGTGCTCCCCTGTACACGCTTTTTTTTTTTTTCCTCCGAGGGACATCCGCCTATCGGAGGTGGCTGTAATATGCATGATTATGCCCACTGATGAGTCACAGTTGTTTGCTCCTACTTTTATTTGACTGACTTTGTGCTTCTTCGCAGGAGGTCTGTGTGCTTGTCAGTGAAATTAAACTTCCGAGAACACATTATCGAGCTGAAGCCGCAAAGAGCTTTGCTTCTGGTTTGGCTGTCGGGTCCTCCTCGCTTGGAGAGCGTATTTCAGCAGTGTCATTTCAAATTGAGTCCCATTCTCATTAATGGCATTGTTTCGAGCTGTCACCCCTCTGGGTCTGTCCGTATTGGCGGCACAAATCTGGATAGTGGATATTTCCCAGGGAAATAATTTGTCTGGCCAAATTTATTTTCCAGGAACTCATTATGATAGAGAGCAATCAGCTCTCATCGTCCCAGAGACCACAAAGCATTATGCGACATGATTATTAGACCTTTGAGGTAATTCGCTCCGGTTGGAGAAAGAGAGGATGTACACTTTTAAATTGACCAGACCTGCATGAAGATGCTTGTGAGCCGAATAGCCAGCTGACCTGTTTGCATATAAGTATTAAATAAATGAATCTTTTATTACTGTAGCATGATCTCACCCAGACAAAAAATAAGGCAAATCCATCCTTTAATTTGAGTACGTCTATTCTGTCAGGGGAGGAGGGGACGCCAAGTTTTTCACAAAATTGCATGTGCCATACTCACTGCCAACCCTGCTGTTAATAAGACCCAGTGCAAACCACTTTTGCCAGCTGGACAGTGCTTAGACATCTCCCACAACATTTCCAAATGTTGATGAACTTTGGTCATTCTTTCTAATGCTCATTTTCTGATTACTGGATCTTTTTACATTTATGCTGGTATTTTCTAAGTGTTCGCCAGGTAAACTAACAAGCTTCCCGGAGCCTTTTGGAAGAGACAAAGGCCCACAACATAACTCATTCCCTACCTGAGCTAACAGTGAACATAAGGTGTTTTCCCTTTGCTTTGCTCCAGATATTTCTGTTTCCGATGGTAAGACTAAAAGTGCTTTTTCCTGGGATGCCCAGAAAACGTGGATTTCTCATGTAGATTGCATCTAATGGTTGTTACCCAGACCTGGTGCTTCAGTTCTGTGGAGATAAAGTTTGTTTCCTCTGTCTGACAACATTAACCTTTTGTTGCCTAGTTTTGTTTTGTTTTTGATGGAGGTATTTCTAAGTTATGAAGACTAACACACCCTTAATCAAAACGCCTGTCCTCTTGTCTTTAGGCCTATGTGTGACATTTTATTTTTTTGTTCTGCAGGATGCACACTCACAGGCCACTCTATCAAGTCTACCTGTTCAATTGCTTGTTGACACAAATACCAAACCAGCCATAGCAGCAACTCGGCGCATTTGGCCATCTAGACGTGGTGAAGTCACTTTTCTGAAGTCCAAGCTGAGCATGTGAATGAGGAAGAAAGACGGTTGAAGTAACTTTGACTGTGACATTGTTGCGGGTGCTATATGTGCTGGATTGAATATTTCAGAAATTAATTATTTTCTGGGATTTCACACAAAATTACATATTTTGTGAAGACAAAACAACTTCCTGGTGATGTTTGAGGTTTGAGTAGAACAGGTAGACTGGTTAAAGATGATGGAAAGCCAACAGTGGATCAAATAAATCTTGTTACAAGCAAAACATGTTTAATACCAGCTCTCAATGCACAGAACCTTGGAGCAGATGGGATACAGCAACAGAAGACCCTCCCAGGTCCCACTCTTATTAGCTAAGGAGAGGAACCGGAGCTGAAGGTTCACCAAAATCGGAAAATTGGAAAAAGTCTCAATTTTAATTGCAAAATTTATTTGGTTTGTACGGTCTGAATTTGCTTTAAACAATGTGAAATCATGAATCCATCCTGCCTTATGTTAACAGAATTCGTGGTGGTAGTAGCATTATGGTGTGCAGTTCTTTTCTTAGCGACCTAAATGATGAGTCGGGACTCATCATTTAGGTCGCTTTGGAGCATTTGAACTTCCTAGCTGTGTAATTGTTGCTGACCTACAGAGCAGCTTTGGGATTTAGTGAAATAGGAGATTCTCATCATGAATATTCAGCCGACAAATCTGCAGCAGCTGTCCTGTTAATATGGACCAAAACCTCTGAGGAATATTTCCTACAGCTTGATGAATTGATGGCAGGAAAAATCAAGGTAGTTTTGAAGGCAAAAGGGAATCCAACCCAGCACTAACCAGTGTGTTTTTGTAAAGTAAAGTAAAAAAAAAAAAATTTCCACTAAAATACCAGCTACCGTAACAATACACAGTGTATAATTTCCTACAGTAAGTCACTTAATCTAGCTAATTTTTTTTGTAAACACCGTGAACAGATAGAGAAAAGCGCAATTGTTAAATTCATCTGATGAAATAAAATAACTACTTTTAAATACACCTCAACAACTGTTTTATTTACTAAGAAAACAACATAAACAAATGAAATGGAGGATCGGTTCCTGAATAGCGTCCGGTAAAACAGTCAGACATTTCTGTTCGATGACTGATTGACTGACTAATCCATCTATCTCAGCAGTAACACCATCTGCCCAAACAGAGATTGCCGTTAAATTTTCCAGATGAACACCGTACACAACACCTGTCACACATCGATCATAAACTGACAAGCTGATTGGTCAGAGCGATGATCTGACGGAGTCATTTAAAAAACATTAAGGGAAGAGTATTTAAGGAAGGAGGAGAATAGAAAACTCCGTGGGGCACGTCTAACCCTCAGCTCACAGAGCACTTTGTAATTATCATAGATAAAAGAAACAAATAGTTGAGTGCTCCGTCGTCATTATTTCAGCTCTTTGTCATGAAAGATCCCCGTCTCGCTGCAAGTGAGTGACAGCAATGAAGAATACCTGTACGCTGACACGGTAGCGGTGAAGTGAGTGTGGGGCCGTGTTAGTGGGTTGCTATAGAGTCTGTAATGACTGTCTCGTGTGTGCTGAGGGACGGGCCAGTGGGCGTTTGGAGGAGATTATACCTAAGCGCTGTGCTGCTTCATCGCTGCGGCTCTTAATGACTGAGACTTAATGAACGCAGCTGGTTCATGGATTTGGCCGATTGCACGAGTTTCAATGAGACAGTTTTGTTCCTGTGGAAGTGAGACTACAACTTGACACTTTAGGTTTAGGGTACGCACGTTTTCTATGCAGGTCACTTAGAAGCACATAACTTGGGACAGATAATCTTACATGCACATGCTCTTTTAAAATGGATCACCTCAAAATGGATTACCTCAATCATTAAGGCAGCCATACAATAACTAGCACTTTTAAGTGGCAACTGGAAGCAACCCCATGACTCTACCTCTGGAGGGCAGAGCTGAGCAGACTGCACCTGGCACACCTGTTCTCAGGATTTAAGGAGCTAATTGAGTGTCAACCCAAGTCATAGGTCCAATGCATACTCCACGACAACAGAGGCGTTTGTTCTCTAACCTAGGGCTGCAAGAAGAAAATTACATATGTTTTGGAAGATTTTTCTCCAAAAAACGGCTATGCTCCACTTGTTTAGAGTTGACTTTGAATGTTAATGTTCTATTTAAACTGTTGTAGTTAACTGAAACATCTTTAGATTACAAGTGCAAAGTGCCAATTTTGAAGTTAAATATTGTTTATTTTCTTTCTCATACATGCCCTTACAAATGCCCGACTTGTAAAATGAGTTTTCCTCTATTTACCGCAGTTGTCTCTATAGACTTGATATTTTGTTCTTGAGAGAGTGATTCAGGCCCAGTCCTCTGAGCGTGAGAGGGATGTGCTGTGCGCTCCTGTTCAGCAGACTACTTTGTTTAGTCTCCGCTGTAATCCATGCATTAGCAAGAGAACACGGGCTAACGTTAATATTTATAGCTTTCTTACCTCAGAAGACATTACGCCTCCAAACAACAGACCTTTGCAGTTGCAGCAGCAGATGCTTTTCTTCTTCTCCCAATTACGTGCACAACACTGGTGTCATTTCCTCTTGTCACCAGAGGGGGCAGACATCTGGAAAAATCTTGGAATTTACGCTATACTGCTTTAAGTTGGTAGTCCAACTTATTTTGACCTGCCAATACTATTCCACTGCAATGTGCTTTCTCATGTGTGTTTTCTTTTCTTATGTTCATGTACTGCACTCTGAATTTTCTTGTTACTGAAATATGCTGTACAAATAAACTTGCCTCGCTTTGTCTTGATGCCACACCAGTCAAAAAAGCTCTTCAAGAGCGTCACATGCACTCCAAAAGACCTCTGTCTCCTTAGCAGGTAGAGTCTGTGCAGACCCTTCCTGTAATACCATCGGTGTTGTGACTTCAGTCCAGTTTGCTGTTCAGGTGAACACCCAGCTACTTATAAACTCCACTATTGTACGTTTCCTGAATGAAATCCTATACCATCGCTTTGGTTTTTCCCCTTGTTGATCAGGAGATGTTTCTGCTGGAACCAGTCCGCAAAGTTGCTGTGTGTACTCAGAGTGATCCATGGCAGGGTGGCAGGGTCATCTGAGAGCTTCTGAAGGTGGCAGCCAGGGGAGTTGAATAGAGAAGTCTGCAGCGCAGAGAGTGAACAGGAAAGGTACCAGCACAGTGCCCTGTGGAGCACCCGTACTGCAGACCAGTCGGTCAGAGACACAGCTCTGAGTCCTTACACACTGTAGGCGGCCAAGACGCAGTCCAGTATCCACTGGGACAGGTGGTGGACTCCAGTCCACACTCCTGACAGCTCCAGCTTGTCTTTCAGAAGTTGTTTTATAAACTTGTTTTTAAAACACCAGAATGCATATGAGTTAATACACTGTCTTCCAATGGTGTATGTGTGGAAACAATGAGCTTCTTTATGAACTAATTCATGCTGATCCAAAAACACTATAACTGATGGTAAGATTGACCTGAACGCACTGACCGAGGGTCACCCTGCAAGAGGCATTTGTTTTGGAGTGAGCAGATTTGTGCATTTGGGTTATTGCCCCTATTTTATACTAGCTATATGTTTTTTTATAGGTTAAACTTTGCAGAAAATCTATTGTATAAAAGAAGAGAAAAGTTTTGAAATCTCACATATTGGTTCAAATGATTTATTCCTCTAAAACTTTACATTTGAACATGGGTGTGTCGATTGTGGAGATCCTGGTCAAAGAAAGAAAAGCAACATTAACAGGAGGTTAGTAACGTTTTCGGGGTCCTTGAGAAATCAAGGGCTGACGGATTTATGAAATTTAATTGTTCTGACACAAATCAGGGCTGTTTGGGCAAAGGAAAAGTTGTCACAGCAACAAGAGACTTTGATCAATTACTTTTTATATTCACTGTGAGCCTCCAGTCGTCGTGAATTGTTCCCTCTCAGGTTGCTCATTTGGGGCACCTTGGCCTAGTACTGCCGAGCAGACATGTCGGCAGACTATGAGCGCATTCCTGTTGTTGTCTGTCAGTACTCATATCTTTGTGATGCCGGTTCTCAATGAATGAGGTTTATTGAATTTACCTCATGAGTTTCAACGATCACAACAATTTTCCCTCTTTAGACCTTCAAGGAAAAAAACTCCATAAGAAAAAAAATAGTGCAGCTGCATCAACGTTATAGCATGACGCCAGTAAAGTACGCAAATGGCTCAATGAGTGTTAAGCAGAAGACAATAGGGAGTCTATTTTTGCATGTAGAGTTCCTATAATTTTGACCCGGGTTTTGTCAAAAAAAAAAGGAAAAATGTTACACTCTTCTATTGCCTTTCTGGGCTCAATATTTCCTGCATTAAGTAACCATTTGATCTAAGAAATGAAATTATCTGAAGGCAAAAAACATCAATTTGTGGAAGCAATTCAACGTGTCGATCTAATTCATGTACAGGCGAAATTAATATCTCCACGCTATCACGCTCAGCATTCAGCCCATATTTCCATATTGGAGCTTACGATAAATAAAGCACATAACAGTTGTCATTTCAGACCCAGGGACACATGAATAATTCAGGAGCACGTTATTTTATGTGCGGTTTAAACCTTTTATGTGAAACTAAAAGCAGAAGTGGAAGCTTGCAAATGCCAGACAAAGAAGCACATTATGGTTAATTATCTGTATCATGGAAAATTGAAAGAGGTGTGTCAGTGAGCCTGAACCCAAATGATGCAGATTATCTAATATCTGGGTGTTATCGAGACATAGATCCTATTTGTATCATGGGAGACAGATGGTAGGAAACGCTAGAAGAAATGTGATAAGGACAGAGTTGAAAAGGGAAAAGAAATAGAAGGACGGGTATAGGGAGCAGAAGACAAAAAGGACAAAGTAAAGTCCCAGGAAGATTTGCTATTTTGAAAACAAACAGCCTACTAAGATCAGAACCAAATATTCACAAAGAGGTTTCTGTTACATGTTTAAAGCATATATACTGGGAGATGTGAATTTGATTCATCTATATGCTAAAACCCTACCCTGTTTGTACAAAAACACGTTAAGCTATCTGTAGTACACGCTTTACTGATACCTTCATATATTGCATCTTACCCAACCGCTGTTCAGACTAAAGCATTTTTTTTTCTAAAGCAGATGTGATTCTGTTGCTTCCCAGCAATGAGAATAATTCTATTTCACTCAGACAAAAGGCTCATCTTTCATATCAATGCCACTGGTAAATTAGTCTGAGGCCCAGGCATGGAAAATGGACTGGATAGCCCATATTTATGGGGGAATTGGGTTATGCGGCCGCCAAACACAAATAGAGGAAAACCACTGGTATTCTCTCTGGAACATTCCCAGCAAATCAGAGGGCAAGTGAACAAGAAGTGTGTACATTAAACACAGGCAAGGCGGAGTGAATATGGGCCTGGAACCCCTGGGATGCAGAATTAAAAGAGTCAAAGCAAGAAAAAAAATATATACAGTCAAAAGTGGCTTGTTGCAATATGTCAAAACAGAGTGACACATCTATGCTTGTCCAGTTTGCCAGTGTTGTAGAAAATACCAAGGGGTCGTTTACAATTCTCAACATTCTCAAAAGTGTATAAAACAAACATTTCTGGACCTTCTTTTGGAAACCCCATTTCATTATAATTGAGATATAGAACATATGTACATATGTGGCTATTGTATGATAAAATTGTTGTCTTTGCACATTTTACAAAACATGAGCATCAGAATGGTTCAGAACACAGAAAAAAATAAAATAAATATTTTTTACAGATCAGAATGGTCTGATCATGAAGCATCATGGGTTACCAGTATGATAGAAAGACACTGTCTAGGTAGAAAACATACCTAAAAAAATACCTGTCACAATCGTTTTCTAAGGGTTCTTTAGCTGTTAGATAAGCAGTTTTTCCGAGCTGTTATGTGTTGTTAAAACTAATCAAGATAACATGACACATCTACGCTCCTATTTATTTTATTTTGGACCTTTTGCAAGTGACAGATTGGTCTGCATAAAGCTGTTGGGGGGAAGGCGCTCTGTGTCAGCAACAAGATTAAGGTCCTGGGTTTGAAATAGAAACCTGGGGGTTTTCTCCATGGATTTTGCATGCATGGATTCTGTCTCCGGCTTTCTTGCCCAGATCAAAATCATGACGTTTAGGTTAATTGGTCTCTCCAAATTGCTCTTTGTGTGTACTGTGTGTGCATGGTTGTTTGCCCAGTGTGTTTCAGTGTTGCCCTGTGATGGACGGCCGACCTGTCCAGGGTGTACCCCGCCTCTCGCTCACTGACTGCTGGAAAGAGGCACCAGTCTCTGGATGGATGATCATTTACTTTGAACAGTCCAGTCCAAATAATATGCTTCTGACACTGTTTAGAACGTGACAGTTGGATCTCACATCATGGGTCCACCTGTTTGGTGCCTCTTTAAGCACAAGCTTCAGCCAGAGTCTGTACCTTGTTAATCACCCTTGAACCTTTTACACTGGATTTGCTTCACAACCCTCTGAAGGCTGTGCCTATTGAGGCTACTTGTACATATTGTTCTACCACATCTTTTCTTCCACTAAACTTAAAGGGGACATAACATGCAAAATTCACTTTTTCAGCCCTCAAATACCTTTTGTTGTGTACTTCTGGGTCCTGGAAATACTCCAAAGTTAAGTTCAGTCTTCCAAAGGGAGGATTTTATATCTTTTGATTCTTTTTGGGTCATATTTTTCAAGCTGTTCAGATTTTTCAGTTTTCAGTTACGTTTTCTTCGCTGTTAAATCACAGCTCTCTTTGCTGATCGTCGAAATAAGGTAATAGGCGTCCCACCATTTTTCTGCCATGTTTAGCCCTCACTTCAATTTTGCAGTTCAAACTCAGAGGCGCTGAAGCTGACAAGTCTAAATATTCAGTTGTTGGGTGTATTAACCCACACAAGTCACTCCTCAGGCTCCCATCAAAAGAACCTTGTTGAAGTGTCTGGTTAAACTGTATTTTTCTTGGGAATGTACCTGCATCAGTGGGGAAAGTCCTCTATGTTTGCTAGAAGCTTCAGTAATTTTTGCCAGAGACTTAATCTGATCAAAGGCTCAGTTCCATCAGAGTATGGACACGGAGGACACAGCAAAGCAGTAAACTGCAATTTCAACATACTTGATTTTAGATATCACAACGCTTGCTGCGTACTCGCTTATAGTTTCTTGAGAGCACAACCATAGCGCCTGTTCATGTTTGAAGGCTCCTTGTCATTCTCCTCGTGCTCTGGCTCAGACTCTGGCTCAAACATGTAAGGCTGACATTTAATTTATTTCATAAATAAATTTGGGTATAAAAAGTTTGTCTTGCGATAGATAATAGTATCTTGGCCATTAAACTCCAAAAAATGGCGAAGGGGTTGGAGTGGAACGCCGTGGTAGATGGTAGGGGGCGCGGTGCAAAGGGTTCCCTGATGAAGAATTCAGACCAAACCATTGCAGTTCCCCTTTCTATAGACTACATCTGAATTATTTGAATGTGAAAAGGAAGGATTTAAAAGCCTGATATTTGCCCTTTAAAATGCTTGTATACAGAGCTCCACAGAACTCCATGAACAAGCGCGTCTTTTTGTCGATCACTTTTTGTGATTTGGTGTCCTTGTAGAGGTCAGTGGCCGAACCATAAAATCTCTGTGTTGAAAAACATTTTTTGTTGGTTTTGTGTAAATATTCATGAGCTGTAAGCCATAAAAATCAAATCTAAAAGAAATATATTATAAATATATTATTAAAATACATCACTGTTTGCAATCAGTCTGTATAACATATGATTTTCACTTTTCAAATTGTGTTGTTGAAATGAATGAACTTTTCAGCGATGTTCTAATTTTGAGATGCCCCTGTTAGTTTGCTGACTTAATTAAAATTTCACATTTTATATTCTGCATAACATTAACGTTAATGTTTTTCTTTCACTCACATTAACACACAAGTATGCACGGAAGAACACTGTGTGTGAGGGTGTTTGTCAAGCACATGAATGGACTTTTACACCTTACTAATATTGTCCCCAACACTGAAGAGAAAAGCAGCTCATTTTACTGCTTCATGCTGAATAAATTCCTGGCTTTTGAAACACTGTTAAATAAACAGTTACTCCTTAAAGTAGGGCTGTTTAACGGAGAGCTAATGATTACACAAAACTTTATCATCATAACAAATTGGTAGAACCACAGCTAAGTCACTTTCTTCAGTGTAACCTCTGCTTCCTAATCTTATATAAGTTTTCTTTCCCCCCACAGAGGCTTTTAACCATGCCAATGAATTCATAGCATCCATTAATGCTAAAAGGTCAGCCTTAAAATTGCTCTGTTTGCAAGTACATTGGGAGCCACATTACAGATGCTCTATTGCACACGCCCCAGCTAATATATAAAGTTTTGTTTCTTGGTTTCTTTGTCTATCCATCCACTCATAAACTTTAAGCAAAAGGATATTTATTATAAAGCATTTAGATCTAAGCAGAAACCCAGCAGGAATCTTTTTCAGATCTGCTCTGAGTGCTTCTCGCTGCCGCTCCCCTTTAACCTCCCATCCATCTGCTTCTTCCCTTCTCCTCCCATGTGGCTATGTATTGAGAAAACTCCAAAAGCACAGATTTTCTTTCAGATTTCTGTTTTTAATTTTTTTTTTTCGTTCTCTAATTTACTGATCCTTTCAACAAAGAGCTGGAAGGGTGGTTAAAAAAAAACAGGCAGTGTGTGAAAAATGAGATGAGAGGCAAATAAAAACGGTAACACATGGGCAGCAGAGAGGGCTTGGCCGTGAATACTGATGGGATGATCATTTGCCTTTCAGTTGCATGAAAAAGCTAGTTGGGCAGGCCTGAAGTGGGGATAGAAACAAGAAAAGAAGATGGGAGTTGAGCTTTGGGGACCATGACATCTGGCACGATCTCGCACTCTTCGCTCGTCACGTTTTTTTAGTCCTTGTTTATTTCTTTGGGAATTGCTCAGTCCATGTGGGAGTGGTCTGCTGGAAATACAGACATCAATCCCCCATAACATGCAGGAAGAACAGAAACACATCAAAGTAGTGCTCTCAGCACCAGTCATGATCGATTGGGCTATGCTCAAACAGTGCTGTGAAAAAATATTTACCACTCAGATGTATCATGTTTTAGCATTTTATTTTATATTATTATTATTACTTTTTCTGCTAAATACATACAAAATGTATTTTTCAAATGTTTACATTTAATGAAGTAAAATAAGCTATCCTTTCATTTTGAATAGATTCGGAGATGGATTTCTTTGTGGTTGCAAACTATTGGCCATACGTTCTACTTCAAGATTTTCTTGTAGAGCAAAATTTACGAATTTACGATTTAAAGGAACTCAGGGTTTCAGCACATTTACAGTCTTCTGGTAGTTTGTTCTGGATAACTGGAGCACAAATGCTGCTTCTCCGTGTTTGGATCTGAGTATGCAGAGTATATATATTTGAGCCAGAAGACCTTAGTGGTCTGTAGGGTTGATACACTGATGACAAGTCTGTGATGTATTTAGGTGCTAAGTTATTCAGTGATTTATAAACTAACAGGAGTATTTTAAAGTCTATCCTCAGAGGTCTTTAGAACTAGGGTGATGTGCTCTACATTCTTAGTTTTAGTGAGGGCGCCGGCAGCAGCATTCTGGATCAACTGCAGCTGTCTTATCGACTTTTTTGAGGGACCTGTGAAGACACAATTGCAGTAATTGATTCAAGTAAAGATAAATAAATGGATGAGTTTTTCAAGATTCTGGTAAGACATTGGTCCTTTAATCCTAGAAATGTCCTTCGGGTGATAGAAAGCCGACTTTGTGATTGTGTCTAGATGCCTTTGAAGGTTCAGGTCTGAGTCCATCACTACCCCCAGATTTCAGGCCTGATCAGGGGTTACTAGCTGAAACTGTGCACTAACTAAAAGATTATTACTTATGTTATGTTTTTATTCAACTATAGAAGATTTTGGCCTGTCCATGCACTGATTTCTTCTAAGCATTTATTCAGCACTTGAATGGGTTCATAGTCACCTGGTGACATGGTGATGTAAAGCTGTGTGTCGTCTGCATAGTTATGGTAACTGATGTTGTTGTTTTTTATGATCTGAGCTAGAGGGAGCATGTAGATATTGAAGAGGAAGGGACCCAGGATGGACCCTTGGGGAACCCCACATGTGATTTTTGTGGTCTCTGATGTAAAGTTACCTACTGACACGAAACATTCCGTTGTTTTAGTAGGATTTAAACCAGTTGAGAGCTGTACCAGAAAGGCATACACAGTTTTCCAGGCGCTCTAACAGAATGGAGTGATAAACTGTGTCAAATGCTGCACTAAAGTCCAATAATACCAGAACTGTGGTTTGTCCACAGTCTGCATTTATATGGATGTCATTAAACACCTTGACAAGGGCGGTCTCTGTACTGTGGTGAGCACGGAAGCCAGACTGGAAAACGTCAAAGCGGCTGGTAATTGTTAAGAGGGTGTTTAATTGTTGAAACACAGCTTTTTCAATAATCTTACTGATAAAGGGGAGGTTTGAGATGGGCCTGTAGAGATGGTCTTACATTACCATCACCATGTCTCACTGTGGGTATGCTGTTCTTCTTCTGAGAGGCTGTTTTTTGGGTCTGCAGTGGTTTTGTAACTTTATATATGATTTGTAGTCTCTTCTTAGTTATCAATCATCAACTCTGGACGTAACAGAGTCATGGGAGGTCTCAAGTGTGTTCAAGGTTGTTTTGGGTTATTTTGTGACCACTGTGCATACGTATCTTAAATGTGCTTTTGGAGTAATATTAAAACAGACTTGAGGTTCTGAAACATTTAAGTTTTTAACCAAAAAAGCAAAATATGTGGAAATCACTAAGAGAGCAAATACGTTTTTTGCTGCACAGTAATTGAACCAATGTGGATTATAGAAAATATTCAACAAATATAAACCTTTATACCACAGTCTCACTGTCTAGCTGTCATATTTTAGTGTATGAGAAAGACTTTGACTTGAGAAGTTATATTCTGGCTTTCCGTCATTCTTACTCATCATTAGCATTCTGGCAGCTATAAAAATCTATTTTTTGCAACTTTGTGCCTCGATGAAACTGTCATCAAACATCATCCGTTCAATCAATATCACTGCTGTCAAAATGAGTCTGAGCAGGTGGTGAGCTGCTGGTCTGCAGTCCTCGACATTTCCTGGTTGCTGCTCGTGCGTTTGTGGGTTTCTTAGTGTATTTGTGTTTGTGTTTGGTGCATCCTGCCCTTCACATGGAGTCTGTCCAGGGTTCCACAGTAGTCAATTCTCACAAGATTTTCAAACCTTCCTGAGGGGATTCAATGATAAAAAGTCAAATGTATCCTCGGACTACACACCCCTTCCACTCCCTTTTACCCTCATATTTACTGCTGCTATTCTTCCACTTGCTTTGGCATATGTTTACCCTCGGTTCTTCTTATCTGTCAATTTTTTTATCTCAACATCCCATTTATCTGTTATCACCATTATTTTAACATATTTCTTTCCTCTTTTTTCTCTGGTTTTTATACTCTTCCATGCTCTCTCCTCATTTTCTTTCTACTCTTATGCCCTTACTGATTTCAGTAGGGATCTTCCAATCCCATTCAAGGCCTTTTTGAATGATTTCAGACTGTACTGTAAACCTGATCCCTCTTGGTGTCTGATTTCTATTGCTAAAAGCCTAAATAAGTAGTTATTAGTTGCTGTGTTTTTAACTTTCTTCAAATTCGGGGGTTTTAATCAATTTTCCTAGTATTTGATAGAATTGTTTTTAAACTGTCAGGCAACCTGTCACGATTTGGGTTTTGTCTTGGTTTATGTTATCAGATTTATTAGTTAAGTTTCTGCTTTTGGGGTCTTGTTTGGTTTTGTTTTAGACATGTTGTTCTGTTTAGGTTACCTGTTTTCCACCTGTCACTTTATCAGTTCTGTTTGGTCTCCCCTCAGCAATCTGTCAGCTTTCTTGCCTTGATTAGATCCACCTGCTCACTTATAATTAGTCTTCACTCCTGTTCACCTGTTCACTCCCCTATATAGTCCTGCCACAAACCTCTGCAATCTGCCAGATCATTAACGAGCCACGGTGAGTTTAGTTCCAGCATTCTTTATTCTGATTGACCTGTTGACGATAACCCGAGAGCCTTTTTGATTCTGAGCCAGCCTGTTCCCTGATCTGTTTTTCCTGCCCTGTCTGACTGATTTACCGGTTTACCGACTAGTTTCTGTCCTATGGTTATCCGAGCTTGCTTTGCCCTGTCTGTACCTCTGCCTATTTTGGACTGCTTTTTGTGTACCGGATTTTGGACTGCCCTTTTGACTATTGAGCCCGCCTGTTCCTGTTTTCATTATTAAAATCCTGTTTTTTGCCTTAACCTCACTTGTTGGGTTTGAATACTGGGTTTGCCTGATTCACGATCATAACAGAATGATCTGGCCCAACTAAAACCTATCGCCCAACAAGTTTTTTGAAGTTTTTTTTTTTCCCCTCCACACGCTATGGCTTGGGAGGGTTCCAGATTGGCGTTCTGTCCCCCTGGTATCGGTCCCAGACGCCATCTCTCCAGCAGCCGCAGCAGCAGTAACCCGCTGCCTGCTCCGAGTTTACGATTGGGAGGGCTCTTTGTCACAAATTCAGATTCAACTCAGAATAGAAGGGATCACTCACCCAGCGACACCGCTGTCGGCTCTGCCCATGGGTTTTATCCAGAACCAACTTTGTTTATGGAGGTCGAAGCGGAGGTGGTGCGGGATCTTCGCCCGGATCTTTTTTTCTCTCTCCCTCCAGAGGAGGAGATGCAGGGAACGCTGTGGGCTCCACCGATCCCGGCTCTACCGACAGGATCAAACCTCCAGCAAGTCCTGCCGTCCCGCCGTCGGAGGAGGGGACGGAAACCTGTGGGTCGCTCCTTCACCCGTTCTGTTCGGCCGACAAGCGAGTCAGTACCGCGCCCGTCCGTTGCCACTTCCTGCCCAGTGGATCGGAGTCCGGTGCTTCCCAGAGCTGAGCAGCCCACAGCGCCTCCTGTTGGCGCCCGTGATGCTGAGGATCTGGCTCTGGAGGACCAGTTAAGAGCTTTTGCCCCTATTATTAAAGACCTTAGGGAGGCTCTTTTCTGCCAGTATTCAGAGGAGCTGGAGGCAAAATTAAAGGAGGTCGAGGGGCACTATAGAGCGGCTCTCCAAGGTTTCTATAGTGGACTCAATCCTGTCCCCAAGGGTCCAGCCGACGCCCCGGCACCTGCACCTGTCCCAGAGGACCCGCCTCCTACCTCAGCTCCAGTGCCGGCCTCCGGCAGCTATAAGGCAGCACTGTCTGCGCAGCCGGCCCAAGACGCTGCAACCCCGGAGGGTCCGCAGCCGGCCCAAGACGCTGCAACCCCGGAGGCTCCGCAGCCGGCCCGAGACGCTGCAACCCCGGAGGCTCCGCAGCCGGCCCGAGACGCTGCAACCCCGGAGGCTCCGCAGCCGGCCCGAGACGCTGCAACCCCGGAGGGTCCGCAGCCGGTCCGAGACGCTGCAACCCAGGAGGGTCCGCAGCCGGCCCGAGACGCTGCAACCCAGGGGGGTCCGCCGCCGGCCCGCGACGTGGGAACCCAGGAGGGTCCGCCGCCGGTCTGCGACGTGGGAACCCAGGAGGGTCCGCCGCCAGTCTGCGATGTGGGAACCCAGGAGGGTCCGCCGCCAGTCTGCGACGTGGGAACCCAGGAGGGTCCGCCGCCAGTCTGCGACGTGGGAACCCAGGAGGGTCCGCCGCCAGTCTGCGACGTGGGAACCCAGGAGGGTCCGCCGCCAGTATGCGACGTGGGAACCCAGGAGGGTCTACCACAGGCCCACGATGAGGGGGTTCAGACGAGCCCTCTTTCAGGCCGCAACTCGGGGGCTCATCGGGACACTGGGCGCCGTGGCCCTCGCCCAGACGACAAGCGGCGCCGTGGCCCTCGCCCAGACGACAAGCGGCGCCGTGGCCCTCGCCCAGACGACAAGCGGCGTCGTGGCCCTCGCCCGAACGACAAGCTCCGTCGGGGGCCTCGCCGAGAAGACAAGCACCCAGAGCCCCATGGAGACTTAGAGGCCCCTGGACCTCTTCGGAAGCTCTTACCCCCTCATCTTTGGCTTGACAGCCAATTTCCCAAGTGGCTGACCAAACTGTCTTTGTCGGAGGTTCTGGAAGGGTTATTGATGAGGTTCTGGGTGTTAAAGGGTCTGGGAGCATCTGAAGTCTGTAGCCCGGGGCCTCCTGAACCTGAAGCCTGTAGCCCGGGGTCTCCTGAACCGGAAGCCTGTAGCCAGGCCCCGTCTGAACCTGAAGCCTGTAGCCAGGCCCCGTCTGAACCTGTAGCCTGTAGCCAGGCCCCGTCTGAACCTGTAGCCTGTAGCCAGGCCCCGTCTGAACCTGTAGCCTGTAGCCAGGCCCCGTCTGAACCTGTAGCCTGTAGCCAGGTCCCGTCTGAACCTGTAGCCTGTAGCCAGGCCCCGTCTGAACCTGTAGCCTGTAGCCAGGCCCTGTCTGAACCTGTAGCCTGTAGCCAGGTCCCGTCTGAACCTGTAGCCTGTAGCCAGGCCCCGTCTGAACCTGTAGCCTGTAGCCAGGGGCCGTCTGAACCTGAAGCCAGTAGCCAGGGGCCGACTGAACCTGAAGCCAGTAGCCAGGGGCCGACTGAACCTGAAGCCAGTAGCCAGGGGCCGACTGAACCTGAACTCTGTAGCCAGGCTCCTCCTGAACTCTGTAGCCAGGCTCCTCCTGAACTCTGTAGCCAGACACCTCCTGAACTCTGTAGCCAGGCTCCTCCTGAACTCTGTAGCCAAGCGCCTCCTGAACTCTGTAGCCAGGCGCCTCCTGAACTCTGTAGCCAGACGCCTCCTGAACTCTTTAACCAGGCCTCTCTTCTAGCTCTTAGTCCGGCGTTGTCTCCAGCCTTTAGTCCGGCGGCAGGTTCTGTTCTTTCTCTCTCCAGACGTCGGTTCCTGAGGGTCCGGTTCTACCGACGGTCCCCGAGGTTGCTGCTCGGCCGCCGGCCTATGAGAGACCTGCTCCGCCGCCGGTCTATGAGAGACCTGCTCCGCCACCGGCCGCCGGACATCGTTGCTAACCGGGGCCGTCCTTCAGGACACCCGCCGGATTACCTGTCTCACAGAGGTCGTCCGCCGGAGAACCTGACACGCCTAGGACGTCCGCCGGAGAACCTGACACGCCTAGGACGTCCGCCGGAGAACCTGACACGCCTAGGACGTCCGCCGGAGAACCTGACACGCCTAGGACGTCCGCCGGAGAACCTGACACGCCGAGGACGTCCGCCGGAGAACCTGACACGCCGAGGACGTCCGCCGGAGAACCTGACACGCCGAGGACGTCCGCCGGAGAACCTGACACGCCGAGACCGTCCTTCGGGACGTCCGCCGGAGAACCTGACACGCCGAGGCCGTCCTTCGGGACGTCCGCCGAACAACCTGACACACCGAGGCCGTCCTTCGGGACGTCCGCCGGACAACCTGACTCGTCGGGGCCGTCCTCCTGGACGACCGCCTGAGAACCTGACTCGTCGGGGCCGTCCTCCTGGACGACCGCCTGAGAACCTGACTCGTCGGGGCCGTCCTCCTGGACGACCGCCTGAGAACCTGACTCGTCGGGGCCGTCCTCCTGGACGCCCGCCTGAGAACTTGACTCGTCTTGTTTTGTTTGAGTTTTTATTTGGACATTTATTTGATTCTAGCCCTCCGTCCTGTACCTCCCTCCACCCACCCGAGCTAGTCTGTTTTGTTTCTGAGGCCGTCTGGAATCCGGCCTTGAGGAGGGGGTTCTGTCACGATTTGGGTTTTGTCTTGGTTTATGTTATCAGATTTATTAGTTAAGTTTCTGCTTTTGGGGTCTTGTTTGGTTTTGTTTTAGACATGTTGTTCTGTTTAGGTTACCTGTTTTCCACCTGTCACTTTATCAGTTCTGTTTGGTCTCCCCTCAGCAATCTGTCAGCTTTCTTGCCTTGATTAGATCCACCTGCTCACTTATAATTAGTCTTCACTCCTGTTCACCTGTTCACTCCCCTATATAGTCCTGCCACAAACCTCTGCAATCTGCCAGATCATTAACGAGCCACGGTGAGTTTAGTTCCAGCATTCTTTATTCTGATTGACCTGTTGACGATAACCCGAGAGCCTTTTTGATTCTGAGCCAGCCTGTTCCCTGATCTGTTTTTCCTGCCCTGTCTGACTGATTTACCGGTTTACCGACTAGTTTCTGTCCTATGGTTATCCGAGCTTGCTTTGCCCTGTCTGTACCTCTGCCTATTTTGGACTGCTTTTTGTGTACCGGATTTTGGACTGCCCTTTTGACTATTGAGCCCGCCTGTTCCTGTTTTCATTATTAAAATCCTGTTTTTTGCCTTAACCTCACTTGTTGGGTTTGAATACTGGGTTTGCCTGATTCACGATCATAACACAACCTGCCTCTGTTCTGTTGTTTTTTGGGCTGGTTGGCTGTTTTCCCCTCTTCTGTGCTCCACTCAGCTGATTGGGTCAACAGCTTCGCCTGCCACTGTCCTGCAAGGGTTTCCACCTGGCACTCTGTCTACAAATACCTGCCTAGATTGTCTCTTTGCCTTGCACAAATTTCATCCAAGTGCTTGTGTGCACCATCTGCTTCTCCTGTGTTCCTGTGTAACCTGTGCTCGCCTTGTCCTCACTGGATTCTCATCAGCTTCTGATTCTGGTCAAGACCTGGACTGTCTCTGGTTCTTTGATTATTGTCTAGCCCTTTGGACTATTCTGTATTGTTCAGATGGACCCGCTCACCCTGTCATTGTGCCTGTTCAGTCTGTCATATCCACATCTTTGTTCATTTACAATAAACTTTTTAAGTGCAACACCGTGTTTGACCCTAATATTGGGTTCTCTACCGATCTGACTTGAGTTGGATTAAATGTTTTAGGTATCCTACAAGCTTCTCACAATAGGAATTAACAAGATAATATCCTTGGAATCTGCCTCTACACCTGCAAAGAGAGTACCTGCAAATGTATTACAGGTTCAAACAACCAATGCCTTGATAACATCACTGAAAAATACACAGTATTATTTATTACAAAGGACAGCTAAAGCTAATGATATGGGTTTTCTGTACAGAAGGGAATCTTTAAGCACCTAGATCCAAGCACCTGTAGGTGTTTGCGAGAGTGCACTTGTGTATGTAAGGTTTATCCATAAGAAAAATGCTCAATAGTGGTTGTGAGGAGCCAAAGACCCCGCCCCCTGAGGCAGACACAGGGGAAACCAGAACCCTCAGATGCCCAAATGGAACCCCAGAGTAAAGGTGCCCAAGGAGGACCAACACAGGGATAGCTGCCTCCCCACCCCAGGGAAGAGCAGACAGGAACCCCAGAAAACCCCCCAACAGCCACAGTGCCGAAGCCCACGGGAGGTGCGGCAACGAGTGCATGAGCTCCGCTCGCAACCAGCTACACAAGAGCGAATCTAGCAATGAGCCCAGAAACCTGAGGCCCAGGAGAGGAGGCAGTCCAAACCCAACTTGACAAAAAGACAAACAGAAAACCAGGTACACAGGCACATTCACACGTTCCCACCCCAGTGCCCCCAAAATAAAGGGACTCAGTATGGTGGTCATAGAGCCGGGTGGCGCCGATGTATGGCAGCATTGCCTCTGTCGGTCTGCCCCAGGGCAGCTATGGCTATTAACACAGTTCACCACCATCAAGGTGTGAATGTGTGTATGAATGGGTGAATGAATGTAGGATAAAGCGTTTTGGGGTCATTAGACTAGTTAAAGCGCTATACAAGTGCAAGCCATTTACCATTACACACATTCACACTCACCGCACACATCCTATACTCCCAGGTCCAGGTCAGCGCCCAGGATGGGGAGGGGGGGTACCACCATAAAACCCAACAGTCCCCACAATCTGACCTACCCGGTCCATACTCCGGCCCTCCAGCCCGATCCCAGATGACCCATGGGACCCAACATCCATCCCCAGTTTACCCTAACTGACCGTAAACAGCAAACGTTAGTTTGATTTAAAGTCCGACAGTGAAATGACAATACTTGTGAGCCTTTTTATACAACTTCAGTACATTTATTGTTTCAAAGGTTCATTATTTTTACTGTAGTACTGGACTGGGACCGAGTACAAGCGTCAGCAAATATCAGTTCTGAAATGACTCAGGACTGGGGACACAAAATCTTGATTGGGACATCCCTAGGTTTTTTTTTTCTTCTCTCCTGCTGTTTTCCCTTTCCTTTCCTCCTCCTTCTTTTCCTCTTCTTGTATCTGGTGACCTCCACTCCCCAGTGGCCATTTGACTAAGTGGGAACTTGTATCAGAAATATGAAAACAACAAGCCAGACACAAGACAAGCGGGGGGATGAAACTGCTGCCCAGAGATAAGAGACCAGCTAGAGTCCCTACTCCTCTCTCTCTCTCTCTCTCTCTCTCACACACACACACACACACACACACACACACACACACACACACACACACACACACACACACACACACACACACACACACACACACACACACACACACACACACACACACACACTGTGTGGCAGCAAGCAGGTAATTGCAGCTCTGTTTTGGAGGACAGGAATTACACCAGTGGGGGATTCAATTTCAGGGACCTCCCTAAGGCTCTGCATGCGTCCTTCCATTACACCGTTATTTTGCGGGGGGGGGATGATGAACTTATCATTGTGATGTGACACTGGGGAGATGCAATACAAATAGGAACATTCACAAACGGTATATATGATTACAGAAATGCACTCCACTAAATGCTCTTTATTGGAAATCTTGGGCAATAAAGGGTTGCAAAATGAAGACATGAGAAGGGGATGAGAAAAAAAAATATATCTTCTTGTTATATGAGGTACAATAGAGTGAAACTACCTGGAGAAAAAAAATAAACTTGGATGTGTGAGGTAGTTGTTTGGACTGCAGCATCTCCAAATGCAACATGTGGCGATATCTGGAAATAGATTGCATTGTTTGCCCAGACAAAGGTCCGTTCCAGAAACAGCGCTCTTTATTGAATGCATGCAACTTTCATCGCATGAGTGTGCATGTGCATTTATGTTTGCACTGATTTAGAGCAGCGTATGCCTGTGAGGGTGACTTTATTTCTGCTTATCGCTTGTTTCCTCCCATGTCGCTTTCTTTGTGTCAGCCTCGAAAGCTCTGCGATAGATGGATAGGTATATATATATATATATATATATATATATATATATATATATATATATATATATATATATATATATATATATATATATATATATATATATATAATTCATGTCTTCATTAGCTGATAGTGGAAGATCATCATACTTAAAGAGAAATAAAGGCTTGGAACCATCCGTCTGTGTGTAATCAATCAATCATGTTTCAGAATTAATTTACAAAAATAAATTATTTTCTCAATAACACTCTAATTACTTAAAAAATGAATATATAAAGGTACATCAAAAATATGATTGTGATGAAAAAGTTGATTTTTGCCAGTTATTTCAGAAAGTGAAACTAATGTATTATATAGATACATTACAAACAGAGTGAAATATTTTGAGCCTTTATTTTTGTAACTCTGATTATGGCTTAAATGTATTACGGCACAGATAATGAAAACCAAATTTCTGTGAAAATAGCAATACAATCAATAGGTGCTTCTACAAAGTAATATTTTAAGGGTAACAGGGTTAAAAATATATTTAATTATTCATTAATTCGTTTATTCCACCCTCACAGACTTTCAGTTGAATTGTGCAGGAAATACGTCACAATAAAACTTGAAAAAGGGTTGAATTTCTTGATGTTAGTGCCCCCCCCCCAGGCATTTTAACAGGGGTGTGTGCACTTCTGAGAGCCCCTGTTAATCCAGACTTACATCACCAGAATGCAGAACAACAGTCACGCAGTTAGTTTATTAATAATGCAAATGATTTTGTGCTGTTTTCTGCAGGAGTTTAATTACATCATCTGTCTCCATTCAGTTCATGTATCTTGCTTCTAAATAGACTACGACAGATTTGTGATTGACAGAGGGTTCATGTACATCTATCAGCCGAAGGTGCCCATTTGAATACCTTCTTGGCAAAACATATATTTATACATCTAGAATATTTTCACTTTCTGACTTGTCCAACCACACACTTCAATTGCATGTGTTATGATGGACCAACACAAAGTTGTTCCTACCTTGTTACCATTTCTCTCTCTCTCTCTCTCTCTCTCTCTCTCTCTCTCTCTCCCATGAATTTGAAATGTTAGTGACACAGTGATCGTTGATAGTAGGGATGGGAAGATCTTGGTTTAGGTCACCCGGAGCAATCTCTATAGCTATGCTGCTATAGGCTTAGGCTACTGGAGGACATCAGTGTCGATTTTTCTCACTCTGCTGAGTTCTCCTACTGCTCTCTAATCTCCATTGTTTGTTGTCATTTCAGCTTTTAACTTTTTTGTTCTCTGTGTCTTTTTTCTCTCCATAGTAGTTACATCTGGTCTGGCGTTCTGTTAGCTGTGACACCATCCAGGGGGGCAGATCATCTTCCATTACCAAATAACATAGAAAGGATTCCTGGATCAGTGTGTACTTCTGTGCTTTTTGTGTCTTTGCTCTGTCTTCTCTAACCCCCGGTTGGTCGTGGCAGATGACCGTTCACACTGAGCCTGGTTCTGCTGGAGGTTTTCCTTCCAGTTAAAGGGGGGTTTTCCTCTCCACTGTCGCTTCATGCATGCTCAGTATGAGGAATTGCTGCAAAGCCATCGACAATGCAGACAACTGTGGCTCTACGCTGTCTGTATGATTTGATTGAATATGACTTTGTAAAGTGGCTTGAGATGACGTGTTAGGAAGTGCTGCTATATAAATAAAATTGAACTGAATTATTTTCTGTCAATACAAAAATCACTATATAAACAATATATTTTTAACCTAAGTATGTTTAAATCGTAATGCATTGTGATCAGGAGGTAAATCGTATGTTATTGAATCTCTAGTGGAGGAGGTATCTTAAATGTATCAGATTGTGAATCGAGATGCGTGTCATATCGGGTATGACCAGAGATACACCCCCCCAGTTGATGGCTGCTGCAGATTTGTCATTAGTCTGAGAGGCTTACATACTCCAACGGTTACAGTATTTCATTTTTAACAGATTAGCTCCTTTCCTATGTGGTCATTGTCACCAAACTGTAACCCAAGCAAGCTAGGAACAGGAGTGCACAGAGTTTCCAATGAAGGGTTGCAAACAGTGGCCTATAACAAACAAGGAATAAGGACAAGAATAACCTCCTTCTTGTTAGCCGAGGCAGACGTGACCAGAAATACCTGGGAAAGAAATAAACCTTGGAGAATCAGGCAGTTTTATGAAGCGTGACGTCTCTGGACACAGCCTGTGGTGATGTTTGATTGGGAAAAAATGACAGTGTTTGCATGGAAGAAAGCCTGTCCATCAAGAAACAAGGGACGAGAGAGTGACAAACAGAGATCCTGTATTATTATTGCCAATATTTATTGCATGCATGTCACTCTGCTCACGGGTGTCTGCGTGTGCATTTATGTCTGCACTGATGTAGAGGGGTGATTGCCTGTCAGAGTGACTACATGTTGACTACGTGTGTCTTGTAGATTTCTAGGGTCCGTGTGTTTTCCAAGACCTGCTATATTACTATGCTGGTCAAAACATAGACCATATACATACTGCTGGCTATTTAACCTCACCATAAAATTACGGAACTCTATAAAAACATATCAGAAAAAAATCATGTTGGAAAAGAGATCCTGCTGGATATCTATTATGATATGCAATGGGTAATATGTTAGGAACAAAAGGACAGGGCCGGCCCGAGGCAAAAGCGAACTAAGCGGCCGCTTGGGGCCCCCTGCTGGCCATTTTTTTATTTTTATTTATTTTTATTTATTTTTATTTTTTTTTACAATTAACAATTCAATAACTCAAACAAGTGATATAAATGAATGAATGAATGATGATGAAAGAATTTATTTAATGTTTCGTGACAGTTTGTATTCAGAAGTTTAAAAAAAAGATTGAAGTATTTTTTTATATCGTTTTTTAATTTATTTTATATTAATATATAACCTCACTGTATTCGTTTATAATATTCGCTTCAGTCACAGGCTATGATTTCGGTGACCCTTAAGAAAAATAAAGATCCACTTAAATGTGAATCATTTCATCCAGTGAGTCTATTCGGATGTCATTATAGGATATTGACCAAAGTACTAGCAGCAAGGATTGAGCCTGTTATAAGTAATATAATACATCCTGACCAGACAGGATTTGTTGCTGGTTAACAACTTCCCAGTAATCTCCGTCGCCTTTTTAATTTGATATACACTGCTGATGATAACATTGATCAAGAGATTGCAATATCCCTAGATGCCCACAAAGCCTTTGATAGAATACAGTATCTTAATTTGTTTAACATCCTTGAGAGATTGGGATTTGGTCCTAAATTTCGTTTGTGGATTGAGTTAATATATGCGAATCCCCAAGATATGGTAAGAACGAATAACATAATATTTGACCCATTCCCTCTGTTTCGGGGGAACAAGACAGGGTTGTCCTCTGTCACCCCTGCTCTTTGATGTGGCAATCGAGCCCCTTCTAATAATGTTGAGGAATGCTGCTGAACTGGGGGGAATACGCAGGGAGATGCAAAATCATAAACTTTCGCCATAGGCTGACGACCTTCTCCTTTTCCTGTCATATCCTGCCACAAGCATTTCGGTGGCTCTCATTATTGAAAACTTCGGGAGGGTTTCGGGTTATAAAATTAATCTAGAAAAAAGTGTTTTTCCCAATTAATGAACAGTCGAGGAGACTATCATTCCAGGCCTATACTTTTACAACCATGAAAGACAAATTCACATATTTAGGTGTTACGGTAACAAGCAAGTAACAGCGGATAAGGCGAAATCAGATATGGAAAGGTGGTCATCTCTCCCAATATCATTGACAGGTAAGATAAACTCTCAAAATGATCGTAATGCCAAAGTTCCTGTTCTTATTTCAGACAATACCAATTTTTATTCCTACATATATATTTTTTTAAATTAAATAAATGTACATCTACCTTTATATGGAAAAAAAAACAGTCCCCCGGATAAGAAGAGAGTTTCTAGAGAGACAGAGAGAGGAGGGGGGCCTAGCCCTACTAAATTATATGCATTATTACTGGGCAGCTAATCTACACAAGTTGCTATTTTGGATCTCGCAGTTAGATGATGAGGAAACCCCAGTCTGGGTACATATGGAAAGATATGCATCTAGCCCAATATCCCTGCGTTCCCTGATTTGTACCCCTCTGCCCCTAAGCAAGCACCTATACACAAATAACCCTGTTGTATGAAACTATATCATCATCTTAGAATTACTTTACAGGGCAACACTAAGAGATATTTCAAGGTCTGGCAACCTTTTATTTCCTAGTTTGAATCTGAATTTTCATCTGCTTCAGCATAACTAGCAGCCTCGCCAGCCCCCTTTTTTCCCTCAGGTTTGAATGGCAATAACAACCACAATGATAATAATTATATGTATCTAGTTTTAACTGGAACACAGGTGGTGTGTATGGTAGTAGGATCTGTCTTGTCGTTAGTTTGTCTGTGTTTTTTGAGCTGTTTTTGTGATGTAAATTTTGAGTCCTACTCTTTTGTTCTGTATGTTTTGAATGGGATGTCTTTTGTTTCAATATGAAAAATCCATCCATCCATCCATTTTCTGACCCGCTTAATCCCTCATGGGGTCGCGGGGGGTGCTGGTGCCTATCTCCAGCATTCACCGGGCGAGAGGCGGGGTACATCCTAATAAAAACAATTTGATTATTATTATAATATTCCCTATAACATTATAGCGTGACATTTGTATCAATCATCTTCTAGCATAGGTTATTCTGCATGGTGGGAGGGGGGCCCCCAAATCAAATTCTGCTTAGGGCCCCCAAGAGGCTTGGGCCGGCACTGCAAAAGGACACCAATTTGATGACAATGATTAAGCCACAGAGGGTTTAATCCAAAGTCACAGAGAAAGTGAAACTGAAAAACCGATGCAGTAGGCTTGTCCAGTTTGCTGAAATGTCACTGCAGCAACTCAAAATGGCACTCAGTAGTTCATATGGCATGCTTGTATGCATGACAATGTGGGAGCATGGTCCTTATGAGATGAATGAGATAGGCCTTTTCCACCAACGCGGCTCGGCGACCTTTCCGGTTCCTGTTCATGTTTTCGAACCGCATTGGTGGTTTTCCACAGAAACACAAGATGAGCTGGCTTGGGAAAAGTAGCTTGAGTTGGGCATGGCAAAATACATGGTGTCAGCACGGAACCGCAAGGTCTCCTGTGGCGCCACCTCTGGGCCGGTCCAGGGTGACTCCTCAGACATTTGAGGTGAGGATGTACGGTGGCCGAGACGTGCAAACGTATTGAAAGTACATAAATGCACTGCAAACACAAAAAGTACTCCAAACACAAAACTGAGGCTAACACACAAAACACATGCAATGAAAAATGCAGCAAAAGAGAAACGCTGCAATCACAGAAATTGATCACACAAAGTGCGAACATGCTGCAAACACAAATGATGCTGACGCACAAAGACAAAACACACATGCAACAGAAAAATGCTGCATTTTGCTACAAAATGTGGCAAAAACAACTGCAAGTTAAGAAAAGATGCAAACTAGCTCCACATTAACGGAAGTGTTCCAGACCACTAGGGGGAGTTGACCACCAACCAATTCAAATGGGACCAGACCCGGCGGCTTTCCCAAAGGAAACCTGGATAGAAGAAAGAATGGTATGTTTTCCTTCATGTTTACAATATTATAGAACAGCAGCATATATACATCCTTTCAAGCAAGGTCCACGCCACATAGGTATGAGTTATTGAAGGAAGGACTTGAAGACTCTGGAAGTGAGGTCATCTGAGGAGATGATTCATAAGGCTTGGGAAAATGAGACTCAGCGTGGGGGTGCAGTGTTCTGAATAGGGTTTCCCGTGCCTGCTAAGGACCCCCCAGATGGAACCTGCAATGAAGAATAAGGAAGTACGGATGAGGATGGTAGGTTGAAGGTAAGGGGTTGAGGATGAAGACATGAAGAGATGAAGGAAAGGGGGTGAAGGGATGGGGATGAGGATGAAGGGATCAAGGGAAGCAAAGAGGATGATGAGTTGAGGGTAAAGGAGGGTGGGGTTGAAAGAACGTAACTGAGCGGGATGTGTTAAAGGGGAGTTTTCATCACTTCATGTATGCTCAGGATTGACTTAGACAACTTTATTGTCATTTTGTATGTACAGAGTGCATACAGAACGAAATTTCGTTGCATACAGCTTACGACCGTGTAATGAGATTGTAGTTGGAATAAGATAACATTACAATATAAAGTGCAGCAGTGATCAGAATGTAACAATGCAGGAGAAAAACAGTGTGCAAAACAGTGTGCAGAAGAATGTTCATGTAAAATAATATGGTGTAAAAATACAGTAAACGTTCAGTTGTGTACTATTTAAGTGGGTTATAAAAGTTTGGCAACGTTGGTAGTGCAAAATAATGATGCAAGTGTGATGCAGAGTCCAGTTAGAGTTCAACAGTCTGATGGCAGTGGGGAAAAAGCTGAACCTGGTGGACCTGCAGCGGATGCTGCGAAGCCTCTTCTCAGAGTGCAGCAGGGAGAACAAAGCCATCGACAATGCTGCAAAGCCATCGACAATGCATACCACTGTCCCTGTGGCTCTACGCTCTTTCAGGAGGAGTAAATGCTGCTTGTCAAGACTTGGTGCAATCTACTGGATTTCCTTAGATTGAATTTGACTTTGTCTGCCTTGAGATGACATGTGTTGTGAATTGGAGCTATATAAATCAAATTTAAATTGGATTGAAAATCCCATCTGCTACATATGTTTTTTTTTAAATATAGGAATAAGTCCAGAAAACAGTGTTAGTCATGCGTTGTTGAAGGATGTAAAATTGAAAGTAAGCTGGAGCAGGATAAAGCTGGACCACAATGGTAAATGGCTTGTAGTTGTATAGCGCTCTAACTAGTCCGACGACCCCAAAGTGCTTTACACTACAGTCACGCATTCATGGTGAGGTATGCTAGTAGCCACAGCTGCCCTGGGGCAGACTGGAAGAAGTGAGGCTGCCGTACCACTCGTAGCCACTGGGCCCTCTGACCAGCGGCAGCAGGCAATTTGGGTGAAGTCTCTTGCCCAAGGACACAACAAATGAGACGGTCAGAGCAGGGTATCGAGCCGCCAACTGCAGGATGAACTCCCTAACTCCTGTGCCACAGTAGCCCCAATGTCTAGCATTCACGTTAGAAGAGAACAACTGAAAGAACTTTAAAACTGGTAATGTTACTATTGTTTGGTTTGCATTACATGCAAAACTTCATTATAAACCATTGTTGACACTTTATATTGATCAGTGTATTGCATAAACACCTATTTTTTTTATCAACTATGATTCAATTCAATTTCAATTCAATTCAATTTTATTTATATAGCGCCAAATCATGAAACATGTCATCTCAAGGCACTTTACAAAATCATGATGTAGCCTCAATGTATTCTACAATGTGTGGGGAATAAAATTTCCAGTCTAATATTTAGAACACAGATAAATGTCCCTGTCGCTTCTAAAAAATACTACATAGTCAGTGAAGTAATCAGAGCGCATTACTGGTCAATGATTGCGAGGGAATAGAGAAATTTGTTGTTTTTTGCCATCTGTCCAGCCAGATGTTTGAAACCATTGAGGGCTACATGAACCATGCAGAGGGGAAGTGCATGATTTTTGAGTCAGTGAGTCAAAGAGCAAATTTTAAATTATCTGAATAAACTGAAAAAAGTATATAGCAACGCAGAAAGATTTCTCCCGTAGTGGAGCTGAATGAGGAAATTTACCACCCTACTACTCAGAGCTGGACAGGATTTTAGGTTGCCAACCAAATCATCAGCTGACTGGATCGCAGGAAAGTGAACATGATGTCCCATAGATGTACTATTGGATTTAGGTCAGGGGACTATGAAGGCCAGTCCTGGTATCAATTCTTTCATTCTCCACGAAATACCCGAGGCCCACTGGAGGTCCGTTTGTAGGGCTCTGGCAGTACTCGTCCTGCTCCACCTGGATCAAAGGAGCAGATACTGGTCCTCCTGATGGGCCAAGAACCTCCAACAGCCCTTTCCAGCTCTCTTAGAGTAACTGACTGTCTCCTAGAATCTTCTCCAAGCTCTTGAGACTGTACTGGGAAACACAGCAACACCTCTGGCAATGTCTACATCCTCGTAGAGTTGAACTGCCTGTGCAACCTCGGTAGGCTCCAGGTATCGCCTCATGTTAGTAGTAGTGACACTGACCCTGGTCAAATGCAAAAGTACCGAAAAGCAGTCAAAACCAAAGGGGAGGGGAAGAAATGTCTGTGGCTTCCACTTCTAAAAATTCCTATTTTTGGGGATGTCTCCTTTGTTAATGTCATAAACATCCAACACTGATAATCAACCTCCTCTACTACTGAACTGACCAGGTCAATATTCCAGAAGTTTAATTGACTCGACAATATACTCAGAATAAAAAGTTTTCCTTTAAATTCTTTGAGCAGTGTATTTATACCTTATGTCTATTATATGTGAGCATTGTAACCAAAGTCAAATTCCTTCATTGTGCAAACAATAAAACTGAATTAGATGGCTTAGAAACCTAATGTTGTGCCAAAAAAAGAAAATAACGAAAATTGTGTGAATTTACTCCTCATTTGCAGTTATTTGTTTTCTCCTGGCTATTTTTCAGTACTTTTTGGCATATTTTAAATTCTGCAGTCTGGTTTTTGCCCAAACAATGTTAACCCTACTATGACTCTGTCAAGGATTTTGTTTGCTCGTTAAGAAAATCACTGAATTAATCAACTGAGTATTAATATAATATGCACATATCTATTTACAAGCGGGGGAGTCAGAGTCAGTCCTTGATTTGTATGCTAAAAGCTGAATAGCTTATTTTGTTTGATTAATACTTGCATTTAGCTGTCAGGGTGCTTGCACATAGTGCTGAACTGCAGTTCATGTTTTGTTTTTGGAATCAAAGTAAATCTGGCATGATTTGAAGTAGTGTAAAAAAAATACAGACCCATCAGATCAGGCTTAAAGCTACATTTATAAGACTGAAACATGGTGCTTAAACTAATTACCTTACCAAACTGACAAGTTTTGGTTGTAATGACCGTTGACAATGTCAGTACCTAATGAGATGACCATATGCTTTTAGATGGTCTGAAATGTTTTACTTCAGAGCCAAAATATAGTTTGTAAAGTTAATTTTGCTCTCAGACATTTGTAGGTTTCCTGTTAAAAGTGCACTAGTGACAACTGTAGATGCCAAAGAATGAAAGAGATGTATATGCTGCTAAACCATCACCTATTTAATACTGTATTCATGTTAATTTTAGTTGTTTTTTTGCAGAATACTATTCACTTGCACACTTGTGCTTTTTTTATTATTTCAGATATTTGCAGTGGACACACAACTGCAGACAGAAGCTCACATATGAATATCACGAGCATGGATGCCAGATTTATGTAGTGCTTTTAATGGTTTATTTCCCATGTTTTTTACACTGACAGGATTATACAACAAACAACATTGAGTAACTAAAAAAACCCAAAGCAGATGGATACTGTTAAAAGCATCAAACTTATGCAGTCCAAATACAGACATATACAAATAAATATTTGGTTAATGCTCCTCGTTGGAGGTTTTTTTAGGCATCAACAAGCTTCAGTTTTCTCTTAAGTTCCCAGCACTAACCAAGCACTAATTTTAAATTGGGGTGAGGTCAGGGTTTAGCAAAGCCTATTAGAAATTATTCATTTTGGCCTTGTTTATCTATTCCAAATGTATTGTTAGTTTCTTTTTTGGATGATTGCTCAGCTGAAAAAAACAAATTTCAACCATGCTGATTTGGAGTAACCTTATTTCATAAATAATTCCATAAATAACTTGACTTGGCACAAAACAGCCCTGCAGCATGATGCTGCTACCACCATGGTTGACAGTTGTTTTCTGGGTCTTAAAGCCTCACCTTTACTCTTGCAATATTATTTTTCTCATCAGAGCTTTTCTGTAGAAGAAATTTGGCCTGTCCAAATTACCAGCTGCAAATTTCTTAGTTGTACTTGAAGAAGTTGAAGAAGAATTTAATTTCTTTAGGTAGGCACTCTCTCAGTCCATGGCGATGTAAAACTGATTTTGTTGTTGATAATGACACTGGAGTTCCAGCAGTTCCCATTTCATTGAAGGCTTAAGCCTTTTTGATTTCTGGGTTATTTCTGAACCAGGATCCTTTGACTCTCACACTTCTTCTTTTACAATAGCACAACAAGATGGTGCCACAGATGGCAGCCTTGGTCCTTCGCTCTCTCATTTCTTTGCATGTTTTTTTGTGTGTTTACTCCGCTCTCTCCTACCTTCTGTGGATCACTTTCACTTGAGAGCACTCCCTAAACATCAGACATGTTCTTGGTACCCTCTCTTGGTATGTTTCGCCATTTTTCTTCGACCCAAACTTCCCTGAGATCTTGGTTGGCAGTGTGGCAGCGCTCTGTGGATATTACCAGAGACGCAGGTGAGGACAACAAGCAGGCCTTTTAATTTGAGAAACATCACAACATACCTCATCCACCCCGAGCAGAGTCCCTGTCTCGCAGATGACCACCAACTTGTCCACAACACAGTTTGACAAAAAAAGTCCCCATGCACCAATCACTCTCCCCTGATCAAACCCACTACTTCAATTCAAGATCCCTGAAGGAGATGTGAACAGGGTCTTTCAGTGTCATGAGACCAGTAAAGCTCCAGGACCTGGCAATGACTCCCCCTCATGCCCGAGAGCTTGTGCTGACCAATTGACTGTATCTTCACTCGGATCTTTAACAAGTCTCTCGAGCTGTGTGAGGTTCCCTTGTTCTTCAAACATTCCACCGCCATCTTGGTCCCCATGAAACACACCATCACAGGGATAAATGACTACAGGCCTGTAGCCCTGGCATCTGTGGTCATGAAATGCTGTGAGTTCCTGGGGTTGAAGCATTTGAAAGTCACAGGTCCCCTGCTGGACCCCCTGCTGTTTGCTTGCCAGGCAAAAACTTCACCAGATCATGCAGTCATCCTTTGACTACAATTCATCCTCCACCACCTTGACCACCCAGGAACATACGGCAAACATCCTGTGTGTGGACTTTAGCTCGGTCTTCCACACCATCAACTCAGATGTCCTCCATCAAGAGCTCACCCAGGTCAAAGTGCTGGTCTCCACCTGTCAGAGTAAGACCAGCTTACTGACTGACTGGCACCAGCAGGTGAGGCTGGGGAGCATTTTTGTCCTGCACAAGAGCCATCCGAATTGGCGCCCCCAGAGGTGTGTTCACTCCCTACTCCTCTTCTGTCTGTACAAAAACTAACTGCACCTCAGCAGGCCCATCTGTGATACATCTGAACTTAAGAGACGACACCACTTTCATTGATGGCTTCTCACGGTAAATTATGGGGAGACGGCGTGTCGCATGAGCCTTACAGATGTAAACAAACCCTAGTGGAGTAAAGTTGTTACGTTGTGAGAAGAGTGGGTTGTTTTTGTGAAAGTAAAACTCACAGTAAAACTTTGCTCGTGAGTGAGCAGATGTTGAGGAAACCAAGGTTCAGAGAGATGTCGTGTTTGACCAGAGGCTTAGCCGACCTAGATTGGCTAGCAAGCATGCTGTGATCAACAGTCCAGTAGGATTTCCTGTGAGGGCGAAGAGTGTTGGACCAGATGGATTTAGCAGTTTTGGAATGGTTGAAATTATGGATTTAGTCAGATCTATGATGAACATATCTGTGTATATATCATGGTATGAGCGACATTCGGGTGAATGTGTAGCGTTGTTGACTCAACAATATACTCAGAATAAAGCTGCAGGAACTTCAACAGAAGAGAAGAGCTGACATGCAGGTTTGTGGACTATACTTACTATATTTTGTAATAATAATCATGGCCGTGACAAATATTGACATGAGGACGAGAAAAGTAGAAGCACGTAAGGTTCGCTCTCGTGTTTAAGGGGAACCCGGACTGCCGTAAAGTGGATCTCTAGGTCACATGAACTTCAGAGCCGGAGTCAACCCTCTCAAGTTACATAGGCGTGTTTTTGAGAAGAGCAGCCTGCGCTGAGCATCCATATCGCCAAGTGCTGTATATTGACCTGAAAATCATTTAATATATCTCAAACTAAGCTAATACTTAGGTCAAAACTTACACGGCGCTGCTTTAATTACAGTAATGTGAGTAAATAATTAGTTACTTTCCACCCCAGACATAGAGCCACTGCATTGATGCAGACTTTACAATCATCACTGCTCCCAACAAATGCAATACGTTGTTTATTACCCTGCAGGCAACTGCACATTTTTTTTTTACCAGTTTTTTTTTTACCAGTCTTTTTTTGTATTTTATACACAATTATACATGCACAATCTTTGAATTCTCCTCTGATGCTGTCAAATAGCTATAATGCATGGCTCTGGCTAAGCCTATAAGGCCCGAGTTCTTCTGCAAGCAATTTCAAACCTGATCCTATGAAAAAAGCGGTAATATCAAATGATTGTGTGATAGGTTGGCAGGATGCGTATCTTGGCCTGCTGGGAGAAGCAGGACCACGGGGACACTTGGAACCCGCTGATAAATGAGTAAAATATCTGCCCTTTTCCAAAATATTTTTTCTCAAGGTGATGGTTGTTGGCAGGTGATGACATCTTAAAACAGTATGGCAGGGGGTATGAATATTGTTTTTTTTTTATTCAAGAGATACAGTTTAATGTCAATAGTGTATCAGGAGTACAAAATATTTATATGTTTTCATTTAGATTTTATTTAAAAACTATGTCAATCATTATTTTTAACCTCTTTAATAATCAGTGGAAAAATCTTGATTAGCATTACAGCACCAAACCCTTTCTCATAACAGACCAGTTTTTCTTTGCACATTTCCTCTGATATTTAGATTTATCTGTGGTAGTGAGCTCCAGGTCTTAGAGCTTGGAATGACTCCTTTCCATCACCTTAATCGTTAAGGTGATGGTAATTATTAAAATTGGGACCCTCGCTGGACCACTTCAAAACATTACTTCCATTCAGAAGAAATGTTTTGGTCAATTAAAGATTACTTTAAACAGAACATGAAACATTTGGGGCTTAACTTTATGATCTGTGATTACCTTAAGAGCTTTTTCTCTCCAAACTAGTAAAAAGAACTCCACACATTTCCATCACTTCTCCGGTGGCTCTGGCTGTCTGGTACATCAGCTCATCTTTTCTTTCATAACTCAACATCACCTCAAGGTACTGCAACAGGCTAATACACCTAAACCCAGCAGCCATTCAGATTTGAGGATATTTTCTCAATAAAACATAAACTATAAAGCTATTTTTCAAAACTAAATGTAATTTGTTGTTATACTTTACATTTAATTGTTTATGTAAAAGATGACTGTCATGATGGAAAGCAAAGAGAGAGACGTGGAAGGGTTTGATTATGGCTGGTCCTGCAGAAAAAAACATTTTGTGCCAGTTTGATGCAGTTTATCGAAAGTGTTTATTTTATTAATGGCTGTAATTTGCTGGTCATGGTTACAGTGTTTCAGGCTATGAGCACACAGGCGTTTAATGCGACCCACACCCCTGGGTTCAAAGCTGCATGTAGATGTTATTATTGAACACTGTGTGCTCTGTGCTACGAATTCTCATTACATCCGCCCCTACCCCTCTGCTCCCTTGTTTTTTAATTTTTTTTTTTTTACAAAGATGAGTAAAAATCTAATTTTCACAAATGTTTTCATCACGCAATACTTTGACTTCCGCAATATCCGTTTGCTGCATGATTCATTGTTCTTCATTCATCCAGTCAAATGAGAGATTTTTCATTGTTAGAGTTTTGCTTGCTGCACCCTCACCCAAGCATCTCCTCTAAAAGTGTACAGAGGTGATATTAATAAAACAAGTTATGTAAAATAAAAATAAATAAACCATATGAATCACTCTCAGGCGAAAGGGAACATTTCCTCCCACAGCTTTATACAGATTGCTGTTTGTTTTATCATTTCACAGTGTTTCTTTGTTTTGACGAGAAAATGAAACAAAATGCAGGAAAAACATGTGTTCTGGTGTTAAAACAACCCGTAAGAAAACTCTTCAACTTTTTAAAATGTTTTCATCATTATAAAGAAAATAAGTGACATACTTTCTATGATATTTTTCTCCACGGGCCCTTAAATCAAAAGGTGACAGCTGGACATAGCTGTTTTTCAGTATTTGTTGTCAATGTATTTTCTGTGCTGTTTTACTGTGCTGTTTGCATCACACCACTTTTCAGCCTTTGTTTAAACAGTCGTGTTGACAGAGAACACCTGGTTATGTAAAGCAGCATCCCAATGGGAGGTACATTTATTCCAGAGAGCTGCCCAGCAAAATACAGCCTGGTGGAGTTTTAACCAGCTGGCTGCAGATTTTGGGAGAACAATTGTAGTTTTTTTGGCACAATGTGCAGGTTGAACCCACAGGCAGGGATTTGTCATTAGATTATTTAAAGCAGGATATGCAGTATTAGCCTCAAGCCTTCAACCTTATCATCCTACTACTGGGTCGTTAGATTTCAAAGTAATTAAAGGTAAAGTTCTAGGCTGTGTGACAGACACTCACTGTTGCTTTGGGTTGAACATGAAGGGTTTCATTAAGATGATGAAATTAACAATCTGAAATATATTCACCAATCAATTCAGTGCCAAGATCAGACTCCTTGCACACAGAAACTAAAATGTGCAGGGCACCCATTAAAGATGGCTCCCACTTTTGGAGAGGCACCACACCTCCAAATTGTCCATAGTCTGGTTTAAGAAATACATTTTCGTGTTTTTGCCCTGCAGATTGAATCCAAAATGTATTTGTCACACTATTAAAGAGAAACCCTGGCATTTTTCATACGGTCTTATTTATGGGGTGGTGAGTAGGAGAACCACTAGGAATACTAGGAGGAGGTGGAAGACCAGTAAAACAAAAGCAGGGGCTCATGGGCTTTAAATTAAAATAATATTAGAACTCACGGTGATCAGTGAAAAACACTGATTTTGGATTTTGTGTGCATAATGTACCACACCTTAAGACTGCACTCACTGAAATACAGACCATTTAAAATGATTGAACATCATGTCATGCTCAGCAATGTGCTTTAACATTACAAAAGATATAAAAACTATAGCTTTATATATTCTGATGATTTACATTTGGTGACATCTACAAGCTACAATTCAGTTTTATTCAATTTTATTTATATAGTGCCAATTCACAGCACATGTCATCAGATGATCTGCCAATGGAATGAGTATTTTGACCCCTAAAACAAGACTATTAACATACTGCACTTGAAATAAGATGATGGAGATGAGTTGTTCCTATTTTATGCACAAACATTTTATTCCGTTGGCAGATCATCTTATTTACCTGCTCAAATCAGGGACAAATACACTCATTTCAAGTAAGTTTTACTTATTCTTAGTTCTGTTTCTGCAGTGAGTAAGTAATTGATTGGGTTAATCAGGATTTATGAATAAATATAGCTGAGTATCATCAACATAGCAGTGGAAATTAATCCCATCTGATAATTTTACCAATAGGAAGTAAGTAAAGACAACTGTGCCAAGCACTGAACCCTGTGGCACTCCACGAGTAACCCTGGAGTTTGAAGAAGATTTATCATTTATATGAAAAAAATGGAATCTGTCAAACAAATAAGATATAAACCAGGCTAGCGCTGTTGGGTTAGGGTTAACCCAACAGCACTAGCGCCCAAGGGCCTTTGCTGTAGGGCGTTGGTATGCTCTCCAATATGGTGCATAATGCACACCTTGTTTTTTTTTCCAGGTATTGCAGTGTACGCTGAGCAAACATACCTATGTCAAGTTAGCTGAGCCCTCTATATTGTTCTAAAGAGTGTGATTGTGTGAACAGTTGTTTGTATTGTCTGTCTAATATTGGATATGGGATGGACATGTGCATGGTGCACCCCAAGCCTCTCCCAGTGATGGCTGAGAAAGATTCTGCCTTACTGTCACCAGAAAATGAGTTAAATGGGTAAAGAAACTGTATGACTTTTATTTAGGACAACATAGACATCTTTGAGAAGCAGTAAAATGCTTTGTTCTGTTAAGAGAAGTCATCACTTCTAGCACTTTTGGGAACAACGGCAATCGCTGCTTCCTGGGTGTCCAACAAAACACATTAGAAAAAATCTCAGTTGTTGTCCAAGATGGTGTGAACTCCTTTCCCACGAAGGCCGCACATGTCTAAATTACTTCAGTATGAATGCAATGATCTAAGGTTGGCCGGTCATTTTTCAAAGCATTACATCCCCCTGTGTGTTTGATTTCAATATTTGCTGGTTAGCCAATGCACCTAACTGTTCTTCTATTAAATACAGTACGATGTAAAAATTATCATTTAGAAAACCAAGCCACCTTCATGAGAGCTCTTTGTTAAAGGGGACATATCATGCTTTTTATTGCCCTCCTTTTCACAATTAAATCATTCAGTCATGGTCTATATAAAGTGGAACTGCAAGGCTTTGGTCTGGATTCATCATTATTGTTGCCCCACAGTCCCTCTTTTACCCCTGTTCTGAAGTGCGTCGGAGAGCACCTTGTTTTAGTGGTCTTTTTAAATGCAGAGGAGGCACTTCACACCCCGCCCCTTCCAGGTCGTGGATCATTCCACTTCACCCCATTTGGCCATTTTTGGAGTATGTTGGGGGATGGTGTAATGAACAACTAATTACTTATCCACTTGTAGCTTCGGCATCCTTGGCTAAAAATGGGATTTTGCATGATAGGTCCTCTTTAAAGAAAGGACAGCTACTGACTGCAGGCTTGTGTAGTTTCTCAGTCATCCAGGAGATGATAATCTATTTAAAGGTATATAGCCATGTTATATGCTTATGACAAGAGACCAAAAACTGTTTGATCATGATAAAATAAGGTTATATACACCAAGCCTCAATTGTGATAGTGTTTTGATGGTTCTTTTTGAGGCTAAATAGAACCCAGCAGCAGGTGCAATGAGCAGATATAAATAGACTTGTCACCATCGACAGTATCGTAGAACTATCAGAAAGCTAGATGGCGACTAATAAATCACTACTAAATAATGCAGGACTGAGCCTGACCTTCTGCAATGCCTCGCAGGTAAAGCGGTAGCTTGGCGTGATCGAAGACTAACCGTTATTAATTAAATAAACCGATCCACTGCAACTCTAAGAGCCTCAAATCAGAACATCAAGGAGAAAGAAAATTCCCGTTCATAAACAGAAACAGGGACATAACGTCAAGGCAAGAACCAATCAATCAGTCAATCTACTTATAATGTTGTTTGTACTTAAGACTGTAGAGGCTAAGAAAAGCATTGTTATTATATTATCACAGTATTACACATGTCAATCAACTCTGCAGTAACATCTGAACGTTCATACAGAGGTCAACGTTCATACTGTATTCCCAGCGCTATTCCAGTTTTTTCCCCTCTTGGAATCATATTGTTTTGTGTTTCTTTCACACTGGATCTTGGACAATTCTTCATTGTTTCCACACTTTGCTGGGAGATGCTCATAGCTGTTAGCTGCTTCCTTGTTTATCCTCTGCTGCAGTGTCGTACTTCTGTTATAAATATAAACCAAAGGCTTCATTTACTAACAAATTGAACAAAAACAAAGTGTAAAACACCAAAATAGCCAGTAATACACCAGCAGGACGTGATAATCTTTAATAAAAACTTTGTATGCAGACAGAGTGAGCTACTGATGTATAAATTAAAAGAAATGTCAAATAACGTGGCTGTATACCTTTAAGCACTGACTGGTGTTTTGGATGCCACACATTTTTTGTGAGCCAGCGCCAAGGTTTCCAGATATTTCTGCTAAAGCAGCTTATCAACGAGACCAAGCAAAAGATCTGTTATTCCACATTGACATGAGTCTGTCTTTGGCACCTTAAATAAAAACTCAATGTTCACATTCAAATATGACAATCAGTCATGAATTGGAGTTTTTTGCGGACCCAAAGTGCAGCAAGAGTGACATGAAGATTGGTATTTACTGACTCTGGAGAAAGGAACGGGGAGACAAACAGAAAATCCAGCAACGGAGAAACTGAAACCAGGAACTTAAATACACTGTTAAATGATCAACAGCATAAAAATCAGGTGAGAAACAATCAACAGGATATCAAACAGCTGGAACTGAGGAAGGCTTGAAAAAGAGTTAACTATTCACAAAACATAAACACTAACTGAAAGATGCACGATCCAAAGAACCTAAAAACTAATAAATAATCAAACACCTTGGGATCTTGACACAATCAATATATTCCAAAGATGGGATAAGATACAATTGGAAAGAAATAATAAACTTCACCAATCTGTGAACAAACTTTACTGCCCTTTCGTAAGTGTAATAAGGAGGCTAAAAAAAGCATTATCTGTCATCATTATGATGCATCTTCTGTGTCCTCTGCAGTAAATATGGAACGAACATCGGGCATCAATGGAAATGGAAATTACCTGAGAACAGTTACTGTTTGCTGACGGTAGTGACCTAGTTTAGTTTAGATGCTTCAGATTTGATTTTATGGCTTGGTTCTCAGTGTACATCCATTAGACTTTGGTCAGAGGTGTCTTATCTAGCAAATGTACAAAGCTGAGCCTTAGGTGCAGGTGGGTAAATAAAGATTCGGGACAGTGAGGAAAGTACAGAGAGTGAAATAAACAAAACAATTGTAACTTTTACTAACTTGCAAATAGTTTTTATTTAAAACATTTATTATTCTATATCTCCATTACTTTGAAAATAAACTTTTAAATCTCCCCTTAATACCTGGCTTACAAGCAGCCAGACATTTTTGTTGTCTTTTAAAGGGATCTGGGCATCTTATGTGTTTTTAAAGACAGAGAAATAGAGAAGAGGGGACAAAACAACCAATGTCTAAAACAGCAGATGGACAGCTTTTGAAATTTATTTCACAGGAAAACGAGTAATAAATCACAAAAGCCCTAAGTTAGTGCCTGTGAGATGCATCTCATTAAATTAACTTCTGAATGTTGAGCCTTAAGCTCATTGCTCAATCAACCTTCACAGAGCTGATGTATTAATTTCTGTCTATCAAACTGTGCTATTCTGGGGAATTCTCATATAATTAAGAATAAGATCGGTTTTTCTGTTGAGATGTCCTTTTTTATGACAAAGCATTCTATGCCTCCTTAAGAAACGGTTCCTTGATGGACAAGATGTTTTCTTAGATGTTCACAAATGAAGCAAGCCACTTCCAGTGACAATTTGTCCTTGCATAATGAAACCTCACTGGTTGTAATGGACTCCTTCTTATTTAACTTAGTTAGTTTACAACTTCCCTTGACGTGTGCAGCGGGTTGATTTGGCAGATTTGCAAAATTGGTAAGCCGGAAGACCACGGCCTTGTTTATTAGCAAATACTGTGATGTAATTGTTCAAGCAACTCAATAGAGAATAGAGAAAATTTAACGGTTTCAAAAATATGATCCAAACTGAATATTAAGATATCTATACAGTACCTAAATTCAACTTTCCTGCATTCCTAGAGACTCCAAGTACACAACAAAACATATTTAAGTGCTAAAAAGGTGGATTTTGCAGGATATGTCTCCTCTAGACTCTATTGACAAGTTTAAATAATGAATGAATCACAACAGTAAAAGATTATGATGAATCTAACGGCTCGTAAGCAAAATAAAAGGGAATGAGAGATGACTGCAGAGTTTTTGCAGATTGCTCTTTATATATTTCTTGAATCCAGAATGGATGTATATGGACTTAGCTTTGTGTAACTGTGCTTTTGCCCTATAAAAAGGGAATAGATTTCTCTCTACTGTCACCTCATGCTTGCTCAGGAGGAGGGATGGCTACCAACTAGCATTGTATATGATAAACAAAATTAGCTCAAAGTGTACTATAATCTGTATCTCATTAGACTTTGGGTAATTAGATCTGAATGTGACAATATGACTGAACTGTGTTAGTTGTATTTAGATAAGCTTGAACAGAATTTGGAAAGATTTAAGTCCTACAATAGTGGATATGATTGGAACCAACTTGTCTTGTAAAGTGCCTTGTAAATTCCTTGGAATTTATTCCCATATAAATAAGTTGGTCCAAAATTAAAAACAATGTGAGCTACAGTAACTAATATATACATTTGTTTTACACATAATATACACATTACAAAAAATAATTGTGAGAACTACAGCATCAAATATTTTTTGTTAGATTTATGTTGCCATTAATCTTAGAACAACGACTGTTTTTTTTCCCTCTGCTGTCAGACATTTTATTAGAAATTGCATGATAGCAGACATAAATATGGTTTTATTGAGGAATGCCTACCATTCCATTTTATTGAAACCAAAGGGCAAAGACAAGCTATTTTCCCATAATGATAAAAATACCTGCAGAACCCTTAAAATACCCAAAGGGTGGGGTTTTAATACCAATTTGTTGCATTGTGTATTAACTTAAAAACAAAAAAACTGACTGGTTTTCATCTATTTTCTTCAGGAAAATTGCTTTTACCATGTGTCCTGTGTCAGAGGCAGCAGGTCAATAAAACAACCTACATTCAAGCGAATACAAATATCTCTGAAAGTTGTAGTATTTAACAAGACAATCTTGTGTCCCCTAGTGGTTTGAGGAGAAACAATTTTACAACATATTTAAAGCTCACTGCTACAACTGTTTCATTTATAATGTATTCATTTTTCAAAAAGGATACACATCCACAGAATAAAAGTAATAATTTTACTGAAAAGTAAATATAGTATATAAATAATTGTTTTTTTTTTATTTTGACCGGTCCAAAAAATATCAATATTTACTTCTGGTTATGATGCAAATGTAAACATGAAAGGATTCTGCACCAATAGGAATAGTAGGTTGAAGTCATGTGAAATGGACCTCAGGCGTTGCCAGATCGTAGTAGCTCTGTGATAGCGCTGAGAAATGGCTTCTTCTCTGCGTTACATTTCACAGATTCAAAAACAAAGAAAAACGAGGGGGAACACCGCTCAAGCTCTTGAGCGTTGGTGCCGACGTAAGGAAGCCATTGGAGGTTGCAGCTTTTCATACTGAACAGGTAAGTTAAATGTTTGCTAATGCTAACCAAAGGAACTGGCAACCAGCTGGAACAAGAGCAGGCGAGTTCCACCTACTGCCTAGGAGGAGTTAAACTTGTAGATATCTCTTTTAATTTATTTGTAAAATTTCCAATGAAACATGAGTGGCAAACATAAAGGGAAAATTGTGTTTTCCAAAAAAAAAAAAAAAAAAAATCTAATTCTTCTGTGCTCAGTTTACAATGCATTTTCTTTCAGGATAACCTATGCATGCATCTGTTCTTCCCAGCTTCCCTACAGAAGAAAAGCATCCCCAAAGCATGCCATGGTATGTCCAGGGTGATGTGCAGTGTTAGGTTCCCTCCTAACAGCATTTTTACTGTAGGTGAAAATGTTTAATTTTGGTCTCAACTGACTAGAGCCCCTTCTTCAACGTGCTTGCTGTGTAACCGTCATGGCTTGTGCCTTGTGGTTCCTTCCACTTCATAATTATGCAGTGCTCTGTGTTACTCTGTCACATGCAATTCCAATCAAATACATTGTAGTGTGACCCAAAGCCTCCTCCAGGTTCATGTTCAACTGCTCCCTTGTGTTTGGTTATTATGCAGAGATTTTTGCAAATAGTAAATTAATTAGGGTGCAACAAGAAAAACAAAAAATTTCAGCTAAAGCGTTTGGGTTACAGCCCCCCCCCCCCCCCCCCCAAAAAAAAAAAAAAAAACAACTAGTGTGTTTTGGGCTGTAACCTTATTGAAAAGGTTCAGCTGTGGGTAAACAGTTGTTCCCCGGACAAAACAAACACATGCTTTCCAAACCTAATTACCCGCATCGCACATTTCAACTGCAGTTTGTTGACCTACACCAGAGCAGAGCAACCACAGTTGTTTGGAAGAAGTGGTGCTTCAACTTGGGTCAATATCAGTGGGCAGACTCAACAGGACCATGATGGAAAACATCAACAAACTCCTGGCAAGAAGAGCTGCAGAGAGACAGCGAGTCAGAATCTCACAGGATTAGCAAGAGAGCATAAAGCAGAGCCTGAAGTCATTAACAGTTTGATGTTTAAATAAAACAAAATAAATGTATCTCCTCCCAGCACTTCTTGATGTACAGTATGTGTCCATTTTTAAGATTGCAGCCTATAAACAAAATAAACTGCTATGTTTCAGTTCTGTGTGTGATACATCCTTAAACTGTGGAATATAAAAATAGACGAATAATTTGCAAGCAGTTAGAAACTTTATTACCATAGTATTGGCTGCTCACAGTCTCCTGCTTGACACAGAGGGTTGTCATGGTTCGAGGTAATATCCGGATCCACACGCAGAATCAGATTCAGACTTAAAACAATAATCTGTTACAACAAGTTAAATGGGAAATAGGTGCAACGGAGGGATTTCTGTAATGTGCTTCAGCTGCGTCTGGGGAAAGAGAGCACGAGTTGGATTGAGTTGGGGAAGCTAAGTTAACCAACAACACAGTTTCTTTCAGGAAAGCTCTCAGAGAGATATGGGTTGGCTTGACTCTACCAAGACGGCTGAGCATCAGAAGACTGGTCTTCCAGGAGCAGCATAAATCTCCAGCAGCAGATGAGGAAATAGCAGCCATTTGTGTGAAACGTCAGTCAGCCTCTTTACCCTCCAGGGTAGATCTTCTATATGATAAGAGCTTCACACGATTCGCGCAACAACATGCACACTCAGGATCACGACAAAGGCGTGTTTGTTATTTGACTCTACACATTCGCTTGACTTTTAACATGGGATTTGAAATTTAACAGGTCCAGGAATGTAGTTTAGCATCCAGTCTCTGAATGTTAAAGACAGAAACTGCTTGATAAAGGAAGCAACTTACACCCTAAGTTACTACACTATACTAATTGACATGACAGAACAATAGCAACATATTCCTGAAAAGCTCTGTTTTTCTCAGATGTGTGGTCCATGCTAGTTTGCAAGCTCTACTTCCTGTTTATTACAGCGATGCATAACATCAACTTCTGACTAAATTACTCTTTGTGTAAACTGTTTAAATCGCTCCAAACCAGTGGATAGAAACACGTCTAATTCAGGGCCAGATGTGGCAATTAGATGGAAACGTAGCTAAAGAAAAGGGTTTTATTTTATGCTCAAGAAAAATTATAGATCTCCTCAATTTACATATCCCCATGTTGTCACTGCTGATATAAGGTGCATCCGAAAAGTATTTATAGTGTGACAAATGTATGTGGAAGCTCTGAACACCTGTTTTAAGGTGTTTTCTGTAATTCCTCCCTTACATTTCAGCCAGCATCTGCATGCAGCCGTTTTTAGCTGTTTGCAGAGATACACGACTGACCCAAGTTCATTCTCTGTCAGGGCAATGCAAGGACATGACATACTAATCTTGAAGCTTCTCATTCACTTCCTGGCTGCACTTGTTGTTTTAAAAGTTAAATTGTCACCTTCTTTAGAGGACTGGAGGAGTTTTTTTTCTAGAAGAATTTCCGTATTTGTCTGCTTTCATTTTACCGTCTACACAGACAAGTCGGCCAATTCCTGCCAAAGAATTGGCTTCATCAGAATGGAGGATCATGTTTCTGCTTGTCTGATAATAACTTAAGTGCCTTTTGGTAAAATTCAAGCATGTGGATTTTGTGGCTTTCAGCGATAAGTGGCTTTCATTTGAACACTCTCAGATAAAGGCTTTCTTGTCTAGTGTGTTACCAATGGCCGACCTTCTGGATGGATCTTCTAACTCCAGAAGAGAAAACTGGAGCTCCAAATTAGTGATCATTTGGTTATTGGTAATCTCTCTGGCGGCCAGATCTAGGTAGGGTTCCTGTGGTTTCTGAGCTCTACCAAATTTAATTAGGGAGGCCACAGGGAGGCTTTTTGGGATATTCAGTGTTTCCAGGTATGTCTTTTATTGTTTTCTTTCATACTTGACCAGATTTGTGCTTTGGCCTGGCGTTCTGTTAGCTGTGACATCATCCAGGGAAGACAGATCACCCGCTATTACCATCTAATGTAGAACAGATTACTAGATCAATGTGTGCTTCTGTGCTTGTTTGTCTCTCTTGTTGTGTCTCTGCTCTGTCTTTTGTAACCCCCAGTCGGTCGAGCCAGATGACCGTTCATACTGAGCCCGGTTCTGCTGGAGGTTTTCCGTCCATGGGGAGTTTTTCTTTCCACTGTCGCTTCATGCTTGCTCAGTATGAGGGATTGCTGCAAAGCCATGGACAATGCAGACGACTCTCCCTGTAGCTCTACGCTTCTCCAGGAGTGAATGCTGCTTGTCGGGACTTTGAAGCAATCAACTGGTTCCCTTATATAGGAAATATTTGACCAATCTGTATAATATGATTGAAGTTGACTTTGTAAAGTGCCTTGAGATTACATGTTTCATAAATTGGCGCTATATAAATAAAATTGAATTGAATTGAATTTGGTTTTAGAGGTCTAGGACCCACGTCGTTTGACTTTATTGCTTTATCTTTGCACTGATATTCACTGGTAACTATGTTTAACACAGATGGACTTAAGTTGCAGAAGGTTTTTAAGGATGATTCTCAGATCCATTTGAGACCATTTCTGATTGTCACAGTAAAGGCCATTAAATCTTGTCTACTTAATATTTAAACATTTAGATTTTTTTTTTTTAAATGTCCAAAAACATTTTTCCACTCTGTTATCATGGTCTATTTTGTTGAGGTTTTCAGCATTTTTTTGTCAACAACTTAAATAAAAGGAACGTAGAAGTAGACTCACAATCAATGGCAAGATTTGTTGTTTAAAGGATCGAAAGAGCACCAGATGATATGATTGTAGGGGCAGAAGGAGCAGGTCAGGACTTAGGAGCTGGTGGACGTGAATCTGAAGACAAGGAATACAAGATTAGAATAACCTTAAGATGTTTTAAATACTTTAAGCAAACTTAAAGGCCAGGACCAACTGTTTCCCTGACTCAGAACATCTGGGTATTTATGGAAGGTGGTGATTGAAAACAGCCGCAACTTTGTGATGATGCGTCTGTAGACAAGGAGGAGACGGTCTGGCCAGTCGGCCTCGTCGCGACAAAATTGGTTTTACAATTTAAATCTGTTGCAAGTAAAAAAAAAAAAAGTAAAGTGCTGTGAATGCTTTCCAGATGCACTGTATGAATGTGGGAGTGAACGTTTCAGGCATCCTGTTAACAACGTATTTAAAACAATACAGCAAAAACATTTCTGAAATATTCATCTTTGTCCACAGTCTAAACAATTTTAGGTATGTATTTATTTTTGTAGTTTGAGGGAACGGAGGTTTAAAAACCAAACAAAGCAAGCCGACAAGGAAACAAAGAGGAAAAAGGTCTAGTGTCGTTGGACCCTCCATCTATCTGTAAAGAACAAAGACAAAAGCTCACACCCCAAATAACCGTTGTAGAAACAGACACTGCAGTCTCAAGCCTCAGCACCAACAAATCAGCAGGTTGTGATTGATTCTCTTCAGAGGGTTGGCTTTAGAGGAAGCCTCCTACGATTGCTCACCTTGTCGACATAATTAACTCTATCCACCCAATGTGAACATGATTTTTACCCACACTTTGCAAAAAGGAAAATGGAAAGCTAAACTGAACAAAGAATTATGGTCATCCAAAATGCATAAACTGCCTCCTCTTGTCATTCCTGGGGACCTTATTGGGTATGCATCATGAACTGTGCCTTCATTACCAGACTAATGTAATCCCTCAGACCTAATTTATGCTGTTTAGATGAACACCAGACATATATCAGACTTCGAGAATGAGTACAGAAGGTGTTCAGGATCTTTGCTGCTGCTCCGTGCCTCGCCTCACAGCTGGGAGTCAAGTTTCCCTGAAGTCACTGAAGAGACATTAAAAGATGGCTAACCTAATAACAACAGAGCTGTGAGAACTGCCATTTGTCAACCGTGGAGTATTTCATTACCACCGGATGCTTATCTGCTGTTGGCATAACTCATATGCATGTGACTCAAACCTGCCAGCGAACTAATGAGAGAAATGTAGATGGATGGTCATAGAGCAGGAGCGGGAAAGCCCTTTACTGACACATCAAGTTTTTTCTGGAGCTGACTGTTATTTTTGACAGATCGAAATGAGTGTTTTGACATTTAGTGAATTCTGAGTTTGATTGTGTTCGACATTCTCGCCATCACATCCTCACTTAACAAATCAATTAGAAGTTTTAGAACATTTCCATTTCCCATTTTGCATTAATCTTCATTCATTTATTTATTTTTTGTTAGCTGGGAAATTGACACATCCGGGATTACTGGTGTCCATTTCTCTTGTCTTCTAATAATTCAGTGTTGTGATGCTCTGTGCTGCTTTGCCTCCTGCTCCACAAACACTAGTGGACTGTGTAATTCCTGAGAGGTTGCCTCCTCCTTTGCCCATTGATTTTCTCCAACAGCTTGTGGTCTAATTGCCCTTATCAAAAGCATGACCTGCTAAATGATGACTGCCTTTAATCGCCCGCTCCCTTGCCAGCAGCTACTGACATTTACTACAATTAATTAATGCATAGACAACAGGGAGTTGGTTTCTGTTTTGCTTGGCTAAAAGGACTGCTTTAGTTATATGAAAAAACTTGGAGAAACTCTCAAAAATGGGTTAGAAGCTGATACCTACCTACAGTTTTGGCCAGCCTGGATTATGATGCTTAATTCTTAATTAATGTTTAGTTTTAAAAAAACAAACTAACAGCAGACATCCCCAACTAGTTGCCAGGTTGAGTTCTGCGTAACTCTTCGTATCCATATCCTGTGAGTTCATGCTTTAATCTTCCTCTTTTAATCTTAACGGATCGACTCCGTCTCTGCAGGTAAAGCTCTTTAAGTAACTGAGCAACTGTCCCTCTGGGACCACTTATTATTTTTTTGTTGACAGATTGTTCTCAGCGCCACAATAAAAATTACAGCCTAAATGAAGTCCTTAAGGATCTGCAGTTTTCTTCTCACCCACTATTGAGTGATTTCAAACCAAACCCACAGTTACAGATTATACATGAAATGCTTGCATTTCTAAGATAGTTTGGTTTGCTGAGCGTGTCCCTAATATACATAAAGTGCTGTGAGATATTTAATATCAGGCAAGGATAGGCTGAGAAAATATAAAAATTGTTTGTAATGATGATTTCAGTTATTAATAACAAGCTAAATCATTAAATGGTATTAACTAAATTTTTTTGGGATTGTATTTCCTAGCCACACCAAGGCCTAATTAAAGTACGGCCTGCTGTATCAAGAAGCAATTTATTAGAACCAGTCTGACAACATGAGGTAGGCTAAAAGATCACAAAATAGAACCCAAGCCTTCATCTAAAGAAATTCAACAACAGATGAGAAACAATGGCACTGAGATTTATCAATCTGGAAAGGGTTACATGGCCCTTTCCAAGGCTTTGGGACTCAACTGAACCAAAGTGAGAACCACTTTTGACCAATGGAGAAAACATGTAACAGCTGTGAATTTTCCCAGAAGGTCCAGCCTACCAAAATTACTTGAAGTCTTCATTGTCGATTCATCCAGGAGTTTAGGAAATTCTAATCATTTTGCATTTCATTTTCAACTAAAGTGTTGTAGAGTACTAAAAACTGATCAAATTAATTTGTTTTTCTTTTCATTAAAGCTAAGAAAATTCATGACCACCCATGCTTTGACGTCATCATGGCACCTTAGGAGAGGATAGGTGGAGCACAGATGGTTTGACTACATAGGGAGATAAACCTGACAGTCATCTGCATATCAGTGAAAAAAATGGGCCAAGAATTGAACCTGATCAATAGCAAGGGATCTAAAATAACTTTTAAATCAATGAAGGCCTCACTTGCCTGAGTTAAAGTCATTGTATATGGCTCATAAATAAGACAGCAACTGGGTGAAAATGGCTGAGTTCCATGGCCAAAACCATTGCTGATGTCTCACATTTGCCACAAATATCTTGATAATCCTAAAGACTTTTGGGAAAATATTCTCTGGACTACTGAGAGAAAAAGTAGAAACTTTTGGATCATGTGAATCCTGCTTCATCTGGCAAGAAACTAACAACATTTTATACAAAGAACATCATAATGACAGTGAAACATGGTGGTGGTGGTATTGTGCAGCAGCTATATACTTTAGGACCAATATGTCTTGTTATAACTGGTGGAAACATGAACCATAATCTCCACCACAAAGTCCTGAAAAAGAATGGGGGGTTATGAGTCCTTGGCCTTAGTTACGAGTTCACTTGTGTTATCTTTATGAAATGTTGTTGCTTGACCCGGAATAGGCCATTCATACATGAAAACCCTCCAACGTGGCTGAGTTGGTCACAAGCCAGACAGGAGACCTGGAATTTCAGCCAGACACAGAGTTATTTTTGAAAGATTTATTACAGAAAACCTATATGCAGTCAGAGGACCTCTGCAGTAACAAGCAGCATTCTCCGAGGCAGTGGTGAGACCAGACTTACTCCCTGCAGAGGTGTCAGGCAGTATTGGCATAGCATTGATAGGAATTTAGGGGACATGCACTGGGGTCAAAGATGAGCAGACAAGTACAAAACCTAAGACATACCTCGCATTTTGGTGGTACAACCAGTTTGCAGGTTGGGAGGGAACTTGCATTTCCGACAGGTTGATTTGGACAGTTTTTGAATAAAATCATCCTTTTAAAACTACTTTTTATATTTACTTATGTTTGCCTGATATTAACATTTATTTTGGGACCTGAAACATTCTAGTTTAATAAAAGAGCAAATTAAAGAAATCTTTAAGGCGACAAATACTTTTAATAACACTTTAAGCATTAAGGTGTGTAGAATAATATTACTTGAGAGATCACTAAGCTTTAAACAATTGTCAGAAAAAATCAGCAAACTACTAAAAGACACAACAAATATAATCAATGAAATAAAAATTGACCAAATTTAAGCCCTTGGTGTACCCCAGAGGTCAAAGGTACCAAAATTGATTTTCACTTTGTTGTTGTTGTCTTTATCTACATCCTTGAAAACATCTTACAGTACTCTCGTTTATGATGGAAAAACTACAATATCGGCTGCTGCTGGCCTTTTCAGCTAAATTAATAATAGTCTAATTCTAATAATTCAGCCTCAGCTCTGATTTTGGTCAAATTAACAAACATTTTGGGACATTGTTGCTTTTTGTTTCTGTTCTGAAAAACAATATTACACAACGAAATGCAGAAATTGATGAAGAAAAGTCAAGTAATCAACCAAAGCATCTTCTTGGTATTGATTTAATAATCCTTACAGTAAATTAATCTGTAGGTTACTAAATGCAACCACAAATACATCGACAAACTCTGAACTGTATTCATCAGCATACAGGATGTTGCACAGTAGTTGTGCGATAAATTTAAAAAAGCTCAGCGGAGTAATAAAGATTTGTCATATGTAAAAGAAATTAAACATTTCAAAGGTTTTTGTTAAATATTTATTTTTAAAATTTGAATCTTAAAATAAACACTTAATATAGTAGATATGACCTTAAAATTATCTCTGAAAAAAATCACTCATACATATGCTCTGCAAGCAAAACAAATCAAATACCTGGGTGGCAATTTCAAAACCCATAAGTTTAAATTAAAGCACAGCAGGAAGTTTCAGGCTTGTCGAGTTTAATTAGTGATTAATGCATCTTCTGTTTGCATCACCGCAAGTATTCTTGATAGTGACATTTCCAGCTTTTTGCCCATATTTTCCCTGTTGATATTTGTTCCACCAAACTCCTTTTATGATTTAGCCACCGTTTACAAGCCTCTTGGCTTCATCTGGTGCTCATTACATGCTCTGTGTTTGCCACGTTCTCCTTCTGCAGAGAGTTTTATGGGTCTCTTTATATAAATCCAAGCTTGCGTTCCCACTAGGACTAGAAGGTTCACCTCCTTGGGCCGTCTTTATCAAATGCCCATTTACAATTCACATCTGTCTCTTCTCAGCTTGTGTAACTGACACAAATGTCGTGACCGGGCTTCTTTTCTGAGACTCACCACTACAAATTGAACACAGATGTTATAGTCTGACTGCCAAATGCAACACAGATGCTGTCAGAGTTTGATTGCCTGCTAAAAGAAGCAATCATATGCCACAATGCACCTTATATCCCTCCAAGCGATCATCATCCTGCTCTGCCAAACAAAGGAGAGCGCAAGGCTATTCAGCAGGAGAAGGCAAACATTGTAGTCTGGATGAAAATTATAATCAAGGAAGCACAGAAGTTCAACTTCAACAAAGATGAAAACTGAAAAATCAGGTGAACTGGTTTAAAAATCAAAACAGGAAACTGATGTATGTGGTACAGTGCCTTACAAAAATATTAACACTCCTTTTGTCATATATCAACCAGAAATTGTTGTGTTTTATCAAGATGTTATGTGATGATTTTAATAATAATAATAATAATAACAATAGGACCCTTAAGCAACAACTTTTGGTCCTTTCGGAGGTTATCAGTGACTGTTGGACTTCTGACAAATCACCAGTCTTCCTCATGATTGTTTAGACCAGGGGTCACCAACCTTTTTAAAACTGAGAGCTACTTCATCAGTACTGTGTCATACGAAGGGCTACCAGTACTGACCTTTGAACAACAAGAGTCCCATCTTACCTTAACTTTACGTAATATAAATATGTTTTTTTAAATCTGCGTAAACACAAGTATGATTAAAAAGGAAGAGTAACTGAATAAAATTGCATTTTAAATGCAGCTCACTGAAGGGTTGTGCTGTTTTATTTCAACAGGCTTGTGGGCACCACATGGGATCCTTGGGGGCTACCTGGTGCCCATGGGCACCATGTTGGTGACCCCTGGTTTAGGCCATATAATAACAGTTCTGTTTTTAAAAATTCTACATTTCTAATCTTTTAATTTTCTGAGAAATGACAGTTTTGGTTTTCATATATCATGGACATTAATAGAAATAATGTTTAAAATACTTCACTTTGTGTTCGATGAATCTATAAAATATACTAGTTTTACTTTTTCAATTGAGTACACTAAATATTTTAGCTTTTAAATGATATTCTAACTCACCATGATGCACCTGTATACCTCAAAATGAGGAAATTGTTGCCAGAACATCAAGTGAGGCCGTTCAGCTTAACTGTCCGTTTGATGTTTTGCAGCTGAACTGTGGTCTTTGATGTTACCCCAGCCCACTTTAAGACATACTTCGTTTGAAAGCTCTCAGTGCCCAGTGGGAGGGAAGAAACAGGTGAAATTATGATTAACCTTGAATCATTCAATTTCTCTCCATTGATGTTTTCTGTTTGTTTTTGTTATTGCGTCAGAAAACAGAAAATAATATGCACGTTTTCCAGAGGCAGAGAAGCCTGGGTAAATGAAGAAACCCTTTATATGTATTGGGTAAATAAATGCAAAGCCAGTGTAACAGCGTTTTAACAATGAGAACCCTTTAAGTTAACTGGAAGTATTATATTTAGGGCTTGAACTGTGTCTGTTTTAGTCTTGACATGAGAACAACCAGTCGACATCCAAGCAAGAAGGACAAATATGAGAGTATGAAGTCCAAAGCTTTTAGACCACTTTGTACATCCATCCATCCATCCATCCATCCATCCATCCATCCATCCATCCATTTTCCAACACGCTTATCCCCATTGGGGTCGGAAGGGCTGCTCATGCCTATCTCCAACTAATGTGTTGATTTGCATAAATTTTGGATTATATAACCTTTGGGTTGTTTTAAATTTATGAAAGGAACTGCTCTGCATACCCAGAGACAGAACCAAACACAGAGAAGCAGCATTTAGTTCTTATCCACTTATCTGGAACAAACTCCCAGAAAACTGTAAAAGTGCTGAAACTCTGAGTTCCTTTAAATGTCAAAAGAAAGTGTGGGATCAATTTAAATTGAACAGAAAAGAATACACAGCACAGTCCGGTTACTGCTAAACCGAATTAGCTTTCCATAATAGCGCGTCCCCGATGCTGCAACAGCTGAGAAGGAAACATCCGCTGCAGTGGCCGACCCCTGTGTCTATTTATTTACATTTATTATCAACTTGCGCTATGAATGTGTCATGATTTAGGTTTTGTTTGCTTTTTTTGGACTTTTCTGGACTACTTAGTTTCCACTCCTCTCAGCCAACAGCCATCTGTCACCACCCAATCCGCTCAGTCCACTCAGTCACCAGTAAATTAGCCCAGATCAGCTCCACCTGCTGCCAGGAATTACTGCCAACTCTGCTCACCTGTTCCCCTGTCTATATATACCTGCCTCAGCCAACTTATCCCAGCCAGAACATACTGTTATGAATGCTGCTGGAGAACCCGATATTCAGCCGGACACAGAGCTTTGTTTTTAAAAAGTTTATTACAGAATATGAATAGAGGCAGATGAGGCAGGCAGGCAGTAATGGGCAGAAGACCAGAGGCTGCAGGTGGGGTGACTGGCAGAACGAGACTTCAACAGGTGTATCAGGTAGTGACAGACTTAAACCGGAGATGAAGGCAGATGCTGACCAGAACAGGCGATGCAGACCGAGGAACCACCAGAACGGGCAGAACAAGCGGCTGGAACTCACAGGGAGACAGGGCAGACTTGTGCAGCACGCAGATAGAGGCAACATACAACAGTGAAGGCTGAACACAAATAAAAAAGAAGAGCCAACAAGCTGGGCACACAGAAACTGGTAAATGCACAACAGCAGAGCACATGAAGCCCGATGAGACGAGCTGATTGGGTGGTGACAGATGGCTATTGGCTGAGGGGAGTGGAAACTAATTAGTCCAGAAAAGTCCAAAACAAAGCAAACAAAAACCTGAATCATGACAGAATGCATGCTTGAAAGGCGTATTTTACAGACAGAATACTTCCGTAAACAACAAATATCGGCAGATAGTGATGTGCCATGCCCAAAACATGGGGCTCTAATAGACCATGCACGAGCTAACTTCAAGTCTTTTCGTTTTGCAGCTTGGCTCTGACAGTACTCAGCAGCAGCTCAACTCACAGCAGAACTTTGTATCGATCAGCCAGAATGGTGGCCGCGTGTGAAGATATAGCAATATACCTTTATCTGAAAACATAGAGAGCAGCAGAAGCTCCAATGTGAGTGAAACAGCTGAAAGCGGTGATGAGAGTGTGGGAATGCGTTGATATACAACAAAGGTTAACCATAACTTCATGACCACTGGCTACAATGCGTAACACTGTTTATCTTGTTCCAACACAGAGTTCTGCTGGGAAAACCTACAAGCTGGTTGCATGTTGCTTTGACACTTGGCACATGGCAAAGTTAAGCAGCTGGTCTGGTGGTTGAACTCAAACATCTGCAGAGAGACCTACAGTAATCAGTTCACAGAGGCTTTACTTGTACTCTGACTGAACCTGTGAGGTAAACTATCCAAAAACATACAAAGATGTAACTGAGGCTAAATAAAGTTTTAGATTAGTAAATTGAATTTCAGAGTGCTAAGTTTAATATTAATTATTACAAATATTTTATTAATAGAAATGTTCCAAATAGAATTTCATGAACAGAACCATCTCAGCAGCTAAGCAAATGGAATTAGAAGCCAATAAGTTTATTTAATGGAAACAAAAAGTTAAACTTTGTCAAAAATATATATTTGCAAATGAATCATTTTAGCAAAAGATGTTTCTTCCTGATCCTCCAAATGACCCCTTATCCTTTAAAAATATACCATTAGTTTTATTTCAAGATAAGCAATAAAGCATGAAGCATCATAATTTTTGTTTTTGTTACACATAATGCCATTTGGTTTCTAGATCAGCCTGGTGGAGAACCTAACGGCTACCTGCGCGCAGATCAGCAGCCTACTAATGTAGAAAAAGCTTTTTTCCCCCCTATGACGCCTAATATCGATCTCTTGGGAGAAGGGATAGCACATTAGAGTGGAGGGATCAGAGAGGCTTGGAAAACAAAGGTGGGGGAAATGGTCATAAAAGGTAAAGCAAAGGGAGTATGGATGCTCCTCACGTACAGAAAGGTGGCTGTTTTCACTCCCTTAGCTCTCCAGGACTCCAAATGGGCTGATTGGTGCATTAGGAGCTTGTTGTGGTCAGAAAAGATCGGTGGCTCATGAGGTGAAGATCAAAGGAGAAGTACTTCAACAACATAGGGTTGGAGTAAACTGTGGCGTGTGTCTGTGTATGGTACGGATACGTGTGAGCAATCCTGATTCTGCAGTCGAGCTAAAATGTTTGCAACCTCAAAAAAAGTGTCACTTTATGGAGAGGAAAAAAGGTACGAGTATGAATTTGTTATAAAACAAAACTAATACTGGCTGTAGTTTTAACTAAACAGTCGTATTCAATCAATATCCAAGTTATTGAAGGGCTACCAGTACTGTCACGCCTTTACTAATTGAACCACATTATGTACATTAATTACACACAGATGGGTGTTTTACAGCCCTTATTTTTTATGTTAATTATGATGACTATTATGGGTAATTTTAGTACCTGCTTAAAGCTTGTTATTGTCAAAAGATGCTTTTATTCTGACAAACAAGCCTAATCAGCACACATTCTCTAATTTATTGAATATAAATGTATATTGAATTCAGACTGAAAGATTCAGGGCTAGAGTTTTGTACCCATTTTTATTGAGTGTGAAATGAGCATTTTGTACCAACCCTGCAACAGTTTGTGTTTGCCAGAAGGGGCATTTTGTATTTAGCCACTTATCAGTTTGTATGTTCATTTGTTAACAGACAATATAAAGTACTGCTATACATTCTACTAGTTTATACTGCTGGAAACGGTGGTTATGTGATGAATATTATCTACCATCATGAGGTCGCCCAGAGTGGTTTTGGATTGATCGTTTGTCATAATTTCCCATATTGTGTTGGTCATCTGGCCCAAACAAAGGTCAGAAATTAAATCAACATGACCAAGAGTAATACAATGTTCCTCAAGTAATAATATAGAATTCAATGAAATTGTGTTTATGTCCATAATGGATAAAAATACAATATAAAAATGCAAAATAAACTAATACAAATACAGTTTACGGTATGAGATTGAAAGGAAAGAAATGGAAACACAAGGGTTTGAAATGGGGGTAAGAATTGGGCGAGGAGCAAATTGATCTGAAGCCTGCACATATAGTCGGCAGCAGAAATTCATGAAAATTCCTCTGAGGGTGTACTTTTGCACACGGTGTAAGATGCTAATTGCTATGATACAGATGTGCAAGCACATAAAAAAAAACAAAATGACTGAATCATTTATTGGTAATTCAAGTATATGTGAGTTCCTACAATCTGTTTTGATAATTAAACTCAATATTGGGTTCACAAGAACAATGGAAGATTTTTGCAGAATTTCAGTTTTTTTTCTTCACAGATAGAATAAATACAAAACAGCAACAACAACAACCCTAAATTATAATTAAAATGATTTGCAGTCCAGGTCTGACTGGTCTATATATTGTGTTTTTTTATGCTTGACTAATTTAAAGGTGATCCTAAAGCAAAAGAAAAGTGTTGAAAATGTTTCCCTTTTGCATTTTCAAAAGTGAAATAAATGTTTCATAAAATTTTAACTTTGTTTTAAAGAATCTCTTAACAGTGTAGAATAATCCAGTTCAGGCTTGGCAGTACAGCTATTGAATAGTTTTTAACCAGAGGTGATGAAATGCAGGATTTAATTAAAACTAAAAGTGGCCCTTTAGTGTAGCTGGCTGCTGGCAGAGCCCACGGGTCTGTTGCCATGGCTCCCGGGGGCTTCGGCACTGTGGTGTTAGGGGTTTTCCTGGGGCCCGTCTCTCCTCTTACCTCAGGTGGGGAGGCAACTATCCCTGTGTTGGCCCCTTGTGGGCACCTTTGCTCTGGGGGTCCCTTTGGGCATCTGGGGTTTTGGTTCCCCTGGCGTCTGCCTCGGTGCTCTGGGGGGCGAATCTTTGGCTCCTTTGACTCCTCACAACCACTATTGAGCATTTTTCTTATGGATAAAACTTACATGGGGGGGGGGGGGGGGGGGGGTTGGCCTAGTGGTTAGAGCAGCGCAGAGAAGGATGCAGGTACCCGATTCGATCCCCAGCGCCTGCACTCTGGGTCCCTGAGCAAGACCCTTAACCCCAGATCGCTCCCCAGGCGCCACACATGGCAGCCCACTGCTCCCCAAGGGTGATGGGTTAAAAGCAGAGAACAAATTTTGTTGTAAAGTATGTTTCAATGTATGTTTCAATGAAAATAAAAGATGATATTACTATTACTATTACTATTACATACACAGGCACACTCTCACAAACACCTACAGATGCTTGTATCCAGGTGCTTAAATATTTCCCTTCTGTACAGAAAACCCTTATTATTATCTTTAGCTGTCATTTTATACATTTCGTATTAAATAATACTGTGTATTTTTCAGCGATGTTATCAAGGTGTTGGTTGTTTGTACCTGTAATACTTTATCGGTTTATTTTGCTTTTTATATCTCTCTTTGCAGGTGTAGAAGAAGAGCCTGGGAAAAAAAATAAGAAGCAGACTCCAAGGATGTTACCTTTTTCTCTCCTTTTCATCTACTCAATTTTTTCACCTTTTCTCCATTTTAGCATTTTGTCTCATCTTTTTCCTCTTCCTTTTTTCTCTTCTACTTTCCCGTTTTTTGTGTCCATTGAACATTAAATAGTTCCAGAATAATATCTAATAAAGCTTTTTGCATAAATGGTTAAAGTGGAGCACTGTGGCAAAAGCAGTAATGGCCCACTTGTGAAAGTAAAATCTGATGGGCTCTCTTTGGCATTAAGACATCAACTGTTAATGCTACACTGACAGACAGGACATGTGAAAAAAAAGAAGAAAAATGGACATGTTCAGAGCTTCTACACATTTTTTTCCTCTCATCACATTGTCAAAATTTCTTAAGCAGTTCATTATTTACACAACCCTCATCTTCTAAGGCTCTGATAACTGGAGGTTGGATGAAATGGAAGTTTAAATCCATTCAGTCCTTTGCTAAAATTAGTAATCTTTGTTTTCTCATGTAATGTTGGGTCTTTTTTTTTGTCAAAGCTGTTAGGAACACTTGTGCACTTTGTTTTCAGTTTCTGATTTTCTTATTTATTTCCTGTCAATCTGCTGCTCAATGTTGAATGAATTACAAAGTGGAAAAAGAAACAAACATTAGTTCTCACATGCAAAGCATTTGTTTGGACTAATAACTCAGTGCTCTTCCCAAAACAAAACACATAGTGATATATTTAGAGTATGAAGTATTATAATCCTTCTTATGAAACTGATTCTTTATTGCTTTTGCTTTACTTCCATGTGCAAGTATTCTGCAAAAAAATAAATAAAGGAAAAATAAGAATAGATGGAAATATGTTTTGAGATTTAATCTTTACAGTCTTATGCTTATTTATATATTTAAAATCTGAAAGAATAAGCCCCTTGAGATAAAACCATCTAGTTTTCAAGGGGGTCCTTAAAAGGAAAAGAAAAGGAGAAAAACAGACGGATAAATGAGACATACAGAAGTTTATGCAAGAAAATACATACAGAACGGTCACAAACAACCAATCACACCATACAGTCAAACTCACAAAGCTCTCTAATAAACAATCCAGTGTCAAATTCCCTGTATATGTACACATAACTGACAAATAAAGCTTATTCTAATTCTGAAGAAAAACTCCCTGTTAACAGGAAGAAGCCTTGAGCAAAACCTGGCTGTCTGAACAGCCATCTTCTGTGACCTTGCTGGTGTTGTGAGAAGGCACAGCATACACACACAAAAAAAAACAGAAGCACTAGTCCAGAAGTACTTTCTATGTTAGAGAAAAATAAACTTTTATGCCAGCACAAGCTCCTTTAGTGGCTTCATCTAGGAGAGAAACTACAGCTCTACAAGTATAGTATGAGAAGATGGGATATTGGCAGCACTGGTTTGGTTGATTGTCTCCTCCAGGAAGGTGTCACAGCTTAACATAAACATCAGACCAGAAATAATTTATACAAAAAAATGAGAAGAGAGACAGAACCTGAATTTAATGACAGCAGCTCTAGCAGATATTGCGTAATTGGAGATTAAGTAGAGAATGTGACAGAATGGGGAAAGTGGTCATTATCTGCTCCAGCAGCCTACGCCAATAGCACCATGACTACAGAGATAGCTCTGGATAACCTAATCCACTCTAACTATAAGCTTTATCAAAAAGCACAATTCTAAACCTTGTCCTAAAAGTCTCTGCCTCATGGACAAAAACTGGGAGCTGGTTCCGCAAGAAAGGAACTAGATGACTAAAAGATCTATCTTCTAACTAGATGACTTGTCAAGATTATACCTAATTGATTTGAGGTACTTATGAATTCAGATAATACAAAAGTAATTTGTAAACCAGCTTTTGAAACAGTAATGTGCAGCATAAACAAAAAGCAGTTTAATAGATCTGTTTATTTTTACATTACTACTACATTTGATGTGTTTGAACTAAGCAGTAGAGGGATCAAGAATCAAGAATCTTTCATTGGCACCATTTTTTACCATGGTGAAATTACCTTTCAGGCAGACACCGGTTTACGATGCACACAGATAACATGCAAACACATCAGATTTACTATTTACAGTTTCCCCCCCCCCCCCCCCCCCCCCACACATTAGAGCAGGTTCACATCAGAGTCAAAGGGCTCTGTGATCAGTCCTTTTGTCAATGCTATGAGCCATGTTACATGGATTACATAGATGCCCAATGCCTTAAATATACAGAGGGTAATTTGGGTTCTTTCACATTTCCTGGACTACGTGTTTATGATTTTCCCAGAATGCATTGCAAATCACTATTGAAATGGCCACTTCTGTCCTCTTAGAAATGCTGTCTGGGACTTTCACCTTTTTGCACAAAAGAGTCTCAGAACAGAGTGTTCTCCTTTTTATTTTCACAGATTGAGGGGGAGGGGGGGTTGCTACGAAATGCTATCAGAGGACACTGAAAAATAACTTGAATGCGGATTTCTTCTGGAAACACCTCGTCTCCTAACACCGAAAACGCTCTAAAATGGCTAACCAACCCTTGGTTTGTACCTCTTTGCCTTTACGTATAACTAATTGCTCCCCTTATCAATTCTTTTTTCCTTCACAAAACATTAAATGTTTATTTGTGAAATTGTTTTTACATATAAGTGTGTGCGTGTATATTTACAGATTGTATTAGAACACTGCATAATTTTCTTTTTTTAATCCAAAAGTTTAACCAGTTTTATATTTCTCAGACAGCACATCCCTAACTTCTATCCTCAGCTCCTTCACGGCTCATCTCGTCTTTGTCTCCTCCATCTAAAATGTTTTCAGAGGAGTTGTGGAAACATTTAATAAAATATGACATCCCTTCTTCAGAGGCTTCATTTCAAAGCAGCTTTAATGAAATAAGACATGCTGGACAGATGATCTGTTCATGTTTTCTTTTTTACTTAGTTCGGTTTTCATTGTCTTTCTCTCTCACATGAGCAATAACAATGTTCTTGACAGGTTGCATATTGACTTTTAATTAGATTTACAATGTGTTATATGGTGTGTTCCTGTCCTTTCACACCCATTGAGAGACAGTCTTTAGGATACACGGAGCATCTTCCTCTATAAAACCTCCAAGACACTTTTTTTGCCCTCGCTTCTCTCTCCCCCAAGATGCATTTTAATAAAATTAGATATTGTTCAAGAGGTTGTGCTGAGACGAAATTCCAGGTAAGAGGCAGGAAGATGGAGGATCGGAGAGCGTCGCTGGTACAAAGTAAATCACACTGCAAGGGCCTGTGGTGTAAGGGTGATTCACTGGATGATGCTGGAGAGCTGATGTAAGCCACACACGCTGGCGTCATGATTTTACAATTTTAACACCAAACATGTTTCATCTGATCTTCATTAAATATAGTATTATCCTTTAAAACTACCAATCCACGAACGCTCTGTGAAATGAGAAACGGGTACCTTAACAGAATTACACGATTCTTGGGTTGGAAGGTTAAAATTTAGATTTACTAGAGTCTCCATTAAGTTTTAGTCAAGTTTTATGCATGTTTGTGTAGAAAAAATAAATTGAACATTGATGCTAAATTCAATTGCTTGCTTAATTTTTTTTAATCTTTCTGATGATAAAGGGACCAAATTTAAATAGCACTTTTCTCGCCATACTCAAAGCACTTCAGAGCCATATTCATCCTATCGTACTCACAATCATACACTGATGCACATATTTGTAGGCAGCATGGGGTTAAATGCCCCATCTATGTACATACAGAAGGAGGAAGCGGGAAACTCCGCCACAACCTTCATGGGTAGAGAAGTTGCAACTACTCTACCCACAGCACTACAGTCACCTCGTCAAAACAGCTCGAGGGCATCTGCTACAAGCTTTATAAAATCACTTCTCTCTGCACAGGAGAAGTGAATTCACTCTGTCTTGATACAAGCTTTCCTGTGTAATGGTTGCACGGCAAGTTAAATCGTCGAGGTGTCACACCTGCTGGGAAACTGCAAAAGCAGAAAACCGGCCACAGCCACGAGCTAATTGCACGAGCATTAACCTATCTTCAAGAGAAGCATTCTTTATTTCAGTTTTTAACAATTAGCATGTGATCTTGCTAGCGCAAACAAGCAGACTCCTGGTATTCCCCGCAATGAACAGGGCGTAATTTTAATGGCGTTTCAGTTTCTTAGTAAAGTCAGTTTTCTAGAAAACAGAGCAGTACGTACTAACTGCTGTGAAAAATTAAAAAATTTAAAATTAAATGACATGTATTGTGTTGACTGCTGACTTGCTGAAATAATGAGGATCTAAAACGAAGTACACGTCTATTAAAATGCTGGGTCTTAGTGACTGTTTCTACCCCTTTATTGTGGCATCTATCCAGTGCAATTTAACATAAAAACACTTGTTTATGGAAAAAGGGTAAAAAAAAAAAAAATAAAAATTGTGAAATAAACAAAACATAAAAAGGTGCAACATCAGAATTGCACACGTCTGATAGACAAGACAGTAACACTGACCATGTTCTACATATGCCAACATCCTCTTCTATTTCGAACATGTCTGGACAAAGTAGTAGGGTTGTGAGACAGACATCATTTCTTCCAAAGAAAATACCCAAATCTCAGCACAAAACACCAGAAGATTCTGAGGGTGTAATGTTAAAACCAAACTTGGATTTTTTTGGCTACAACATTCAAGAGGTTTATCTAGCAGAAAAATTAATCTGCATCACTTAAGCCCCATTTACACTACCCTTGTTAAACCTATCCATGCAGAGCTCGGACCGAGCTTGGATCAGTTAACCGTGCCGAGCTTGGTTCTTACGACCATTTACTCACCACGCTAGCACGGTTCCTCGCCTCCTAGTGACGATCTACGGTACTACTGCTCTCTAGGATTAAAGGAGGGAATCTAGCAAATAAAAATGGCGGCGCCCGTAACACTCAGGAAGTTATGCTTGGTTATCATTGTGATATTTCGTTAGGCAACCTTTGGTAAATTTACTTGACAGAGTCGGCTTTTGGGAAGTGGATAAGACAAACGATAGTCTAATCGGGGCTTACAGACACAGGAAACAACGACAGACGTTGAGGTTCATCACACTGCTAAGCAGAATCATCACTGGAAACCGTGTGGCACGGTGGGGAAGCTAGTATTTTTATGAATGTCTAAAACCGCAAAATTAGTCAGCTGACTGTAAGGAGATGACGTGGTCTGCTCATGCGCTCTTTGATATCAGAGAACCGTGCCACTGAAAAACTGGTCTAGATTTAGCGCGGTCTGGTTGTGTCTGGCATGGTTCAGTTCAGTTTGCGTTCCGTTTACACTCGATAGTTATCTCAGTTACCGAGCTCGGACCGTTCTCGGCACGGTTAAAAAAGGGTAGTGTAAATGGGGCATTTGAGATCATAATGCCCACAGTAAAACATGGTGGTGGCGGCAGCATCCAAGGGGATTACTTTTTCTCTGATGGAACTGGTGTTTTTGGCAAGTTGATAACGTTTTGACGTCAGGTGTAGAAAGAATCAGAATCAGGAATACTTTAATAATCCCAGAAAGCAAAATATGTAAAGGGATTTACCTTTTCAGCATCCTAGGAAGTCCTAATACATCCAAATGAAAATTAAAAAAGATAATTAAAATATTCTGGGTGACCTAGCTAGAGTCTATAACAAAATCAGACAGAAACTGTATGTGGTCTCTGGAAAAGGTCGAGGACAGCAGATTTCCTCACAATCTGAAAAGTGAACAAAATTTGCCAAGTCAAGACGTGGTGCACAGATAGACATCATAGTTATAACGTTTTCACATTTTGTTTATTTGTTTTTTTTTTAGTTCAGTTGTACAATAATTTAGTTTAAATAATTCCTCACATGTTTTTTTTAAGGTCGCAAAAACCAACAAACGACTTTGGCCATCTGCACACCCCAACCATCTGCATTTTTGAAAACATGCATCCTTTTTTCTCCTGTGTTTTATATAATATATATAAACCTTGATTTCTTGAGGCAAAACATTAAGAACACTTTCCTATTTACAATATTAGCCTGAAACCTTTAAAACATGGGGAGAGGACAACAACGTTTACGTATACATCCAATAGGCAATGCGTTCATTCAGTGAGACAATTACATTTAGTCTGTGAAAACAGGAAATAAAATCAAAGTTTCTAAATGTGTGTTTTGATAAAAGTTCAAATAGTCATTGGCAGCAGCAAAGCAAAAAGACAGAAGCCCAAAAGAGGACTTTTTTTTAAAGGAAGCATCTGGACAAGGGCATGACCTCTATGTTATTGGCAGTGATCACTCTTCAAGTTTGAATTTGTACTGTTTGTGATTAGATTTAAAGACCATTAAGTCTTGGATTTGGAACTCCCATATGGAGTGCTCTTTATAAAATACCAATCAGCCACCGGACACATTTCCTTCCTATTGCATTTGTAAAGAGAACACTGTAGTTTGAAACAAAAGCAAACCAGTTCTTCGTAACTTTTTTGATTGGAAGCAGTCAATAGCTTGCAGTGGAATAGTCCTGAACTTGCACCAGAACTGCTATAATAGTAAAACCTAAAAATGACCGAACAAACATCTTCTACAAATCAGAATTTACTGGAGACACAAACGAAAAAAGCAGCAGACATCTACACGTTGGCCTGCAACAAATTTGCTGCCAAAATAATCTTGTTTAGATCTAACCATGCCTCAAACATTGTGTTAAGCACAAAGGCAAGGGGAAAATCCTGTTGATAAGCGTTATATGTCACACAAACACAATATAGAAACAAATATGCTATAAAAGAGTTTGATTTGGTTACGAAAAAAGAAATGATACTGCATGCTGCCTGAGAGAGAGAAACAAGAATCTCCTGGGAATATTGTGGTGGGCAAAATGCAATAACACTGAATCAAATGTTATTGCCTAACATCAAAGCTTAACGTATAAATAAATTAGGAACAATATTAAATATTGCCTTCCCTTAAAACTCAGAGTTTATTCACTAATACAACAGGTGTTGCCAGATAGAGTCACGGTTTTCCAGCCCAAAAATCTGTTACAAACTGCCCCAACACACAAAAATCCACCAAATCAAATAATGTTAAATTTAGTGTATAGGCGGGCCTGAACGCACATCAATACTATGCATTTTCGAAAGCTGCAATCCAACAAAACCTGCCCAGAGTTTCTTTTCCTAAACACCATACAGCACAGCGACAACAATCCAGTGAGAGTGTAACATGACACATCCTCCCACTAACATGTTTGCAGATTGTATTAGGCTTTAAAACAAATATCATTTCAAATTTAAAAGGCAAACCTACGATCAGTGTGCACACATAAATATGCAAAGCTTAATTCTATACAAATTTAAAAGAATTAAAAATAAAAATATATTTGAAGACATGTTGTTACTGATGCATGAACACGAGTTGACCATTTCTAACCTAAGTTTTGCATTGTCTACTAAATACTGTTGTGCAATTACATGATTTTTAAGTTATTTAATGTTTAATCAAACAACTCTCAGCCTGTTAAGTATTGTCCGGTGAATACCAGCCCGATTGGCTTTGATATCAGGACAATGGATGAAAGGGTGAGTCGAGCTCTAGCACTCTTCTAAAAGAAAACTCTGCACAAATATGGAATAAATGAATGAGAACTTCTCTACAAGCATAAGAAATTGTTAACATAAATAAATGCTCATCCAGGGAACACTGTTAATAATGTTGTGTACCTGAATTAACAATACGTTTCAATCAACAACTCTTCTTTACTAGGCTAGCGAAACTTAACTAAAACTACTAAATCAAGATTAAATAAACAAAGGAATTATGTACACAAAAGAGAACAAAAAGAAAAATTGTTGAAAACCATCACCATAAGAATGATTCAATGAATTTCAGAATTCAGTGAGTATCTTAAAGTTAGAGAACCAAAGTTCGTTTTAAAGAATTTGGAATGAGGTGAGATTAGCTTAACTAATTTAGAACAACATTTAGTATGTGTTCAACCCATTCACAATGCAACTCTGAGTTAGATAAAAAATTTTTTGAGTAAAAGACATGTATCTTTTGCTAAATTAAAAATCAATAACCTTTAGGACATCTGATCTTCAAATTGATGTAATTATATATCTGAAAATAATCAGATTTGAATTGATAAGTTAAGATGGAGCAGGGCGCTGTAAGGGGACGATGACCGAAAGTTTGGGTGCACATTAGCACATGATGTGGCCATTAACTTGATAGCTTTTACTTAAGTTACACAAAATACCATTACTCAAAAATTTTAAACTACTTTAAATTGTTGTTTTCCTGTTCATCTTTGCCAAACCTCGTTCTTTGTGTCCCGTTCTGGTGACTGGGGGATCCTGTAGCAATGAGTTGTTGCAGCAGAGCAGCTGGCTAGCGCTCCAACTCAGGGTGAAAGTTCTGGTTGGGGAATCCAGGCGAGCTCTGCCCAGCTTTTGAAGGCTGCAACATGCCAGATCAGCAGTGTTCTCTCAGGTTTGTGGGGAAGCTTTGTATGGTTTGCAGGGATGCCATTCACGTCTTCCTATGCAGTCTACTTTGCTTTGATACCAGTTTGAGGAAATGTTGGAGGATCTCCGATGTGAACTCCATGGGTCCACAAAAAGGATCGATGTCTCTCCAGTTCGAACTCCTCATGGAGGGGTCCAGGGACAAAAGAGATCAATTTGAAATCAGGAGGGAAATTTTGTAGGGGGCATCCTGGTGTGAGGGCAGTCCTAAAGAGGAGGCTCCTACAGTCGCTTATTTCTCATGGGTATCACATTGCAGTCTTATATTCCTTCCAGCTGAGACCCTACAATACTATTGTTGGGATCCAGCATTGGAGGGACAACATTTGAGCAACACAGAGGAAAAAAGGGACTGGTAAAAACTCTAAAACTGCATAGTATTAACCTCTGTCCAAGACTGGCCGAGTAAAAGACTGCATGTTCAAAGATAGCTTGACCCAAAATAGGTATAGTCTGAGTAATGGCTGACTGTCCCCGGCCAAATTTAAGACTAGTCGCTTAAAGGTACATAGCCACATTATATGCTTATAAAAAAGACCAAAAACTGTTTTATCATCATAAAATAAGGCTATATTCACTAAGCATCCATCCTGATAGTGTTTTGTCCTTTTTGGGCCTAAATATAACCTACTCAACAGGCGCGATGAGCAGATATGAACCGACATGGCGCTATCAACATGCAGTACCGCAGAGCTTTCATAAAGCCAGATGGCGAAAATAAATAGACAAAATAATGCCGGACCGAGCTTAACCCATCTGCAATGCCTCGTGGTAAAGTGGCAGCTCGGCGTGAAGATCAAAGACCAAGAAGACGAAGACCACATATGTGGAGCTCTGCGGAACGAAATCCATCTGGCGAGAGTTAGGTTAAGATTCTCCAGGATGGTTTCCCTAACTAGGCGGACAAAGCAGCTTCCCTTCCACTTCCCTGAGAGGAGACGGCATTGAGAACAACAGCCCTGATGCAGGCATCGTGTGCCAATCCAAGCAGATGCTTGCCCTTAGAGGCTAGACCAAGAGCGACCACCACGCGTTCTCACTCTCCCCATTGGATGTCTTTAGCTGTTCATCAGAATAGGAGTACGGTAAGAGGTTGTGTCTGAATCTTTGAATTTAAATATTGTTTATTTCACTGTGTTTTTATTTTTGCTGTGGTGTTTAACTGATTGAATGCTAACAGGTCACTGAGCCTTGAAGGTACAAAATTTGTTTTTGGGAGTGCTTTTTGAATTGCATGAAACTGTATTTAGTGTTTAAACACTGATGGGCCAGTAATGTGAGCTTGTTCTGCCTTTATCACCAGGTGTGAGGTGTTCACAGTCCAGGAGAGGTTGAGGGAGATGTGAATGCCCAGGAATTTTATTCTTTCCACACGTTCCACCACCTCCTCCTGTCCGAATTTCTTGGATTTGGACAGAAATGGGTAGGGATCTGATATGCGATTAGGCTGTTTTTGCATTTATATTTGCATTTGGCAACGAATGGACGCTTCATTAGTGTGTTTAGAAAACTTTTAGGGTCCTGAGCCAGCAAAACCCTATTGGCCCATAATGTACGTCATCAAAAAGAAGAGCCTGAAAAGAAGGAGCAATATGAGATACAAATGGTGTATCATATCATGCATTGCACTGTGAGGTAAGAATCATTTTCTTCTGTTTGTAAACTTCTGTTGTACAGTCACCCACATACACAATGTGAGCAGATGTTATGCATTACGCAGGTCGTAACATCATACCTGGGTGATGTAAATTTCAGCAAAATCTCTGGCTTTGGTTCTCCCGTGTGAATGTGCCGCATAAAAGGTAGACGTACAGAGGTGATTTAGTTAATACATGGGGTCCCCGGATAATGCTTAGCCCGTGTGAATAGTGCTATGGTGAAAGAGTTTGTTGACAGTTGTTGAAAGAGTTTAACTGAAAGTGTAAGTATTTTGTCAATAAATTGTATTTTGGAAAGGCGTTGTTTGTGTGATGATCCTGGCACTGGGGTTGGGTTGTCCTTCACTCAGTACACCTATCTCGGCTCCACTCCACCTGCAATCAACCTTCACCAGTTTCACCTGGTTCCACCTCCTTATAAACCACCGCAAAACAAACCACCAGCGCCAGATTGTCTCAAGCCAACACTCGAGTACTTTCCAGCCTTTCTGATTCTGCCTGCCTGTTCTGTTGCCCGACCTTGACCTGTCTTTGGAACCCTGGATTTGTCTGACCTTGGAAAGCCTGCCTGTGAGCCTGAACCCCATTCTGTCTGTGAGTTACCGAGCCTGCCTTATCCCTTTGTACCTCTGAGCCCGCAAGTTATCGAACCTTGGATTGGACCTGGACCTGCCTTTGGATTTCCCCTTTTTTGAAACACTGTGTACACCCGGTGTACTAGTGATTATTCCTGGACCGTCTCTGGATCACACCAGGAGAGTTCCAGCAGACCATCAGCCCGGCTGCCGCCCCCACGGCTTACGCCCCGCAGACACAGTCTGCAGCCGGACCTACAGCTCTCAACAGGTTAGTGATTCAGCTTCACTCCCTCCCGACCATTTCCCTATCTATGCTGATCACTAACCCACTGTCTCTACCGCAGGAGGTGACCGGCTTGTGAGCTACGCGTCACCGCAGCACACTCAGCTACTAAATAAAGAGCCTGTTAAACGTTACAGACTAACCTGTTCTGAGTTGATAATTGGATCCGTTTTGCCCGCACGTTACAGTTTGTATTTATTCTATGTATGTGTGCAGTGCTTGCTGTTTGAGAACGGCAGTGCGTGAATTCGCACCATCTATTGTTCAATAATACCACACCTCACCTTTTCATAAAACAGTAATTGACAGAGACTAATAACTTCTGGCTACAATTTCTTTATAATCAGGTGAGGCCCTGACTTGGTCATTTTCATTAAATTCACTAACTTGGTCAATAATTGCCTTTAGCACTTGTACATATTCATGGGCAAACCAAACCTACTCTTACACAACCCTATAAACCTAGGATGATTGCCAATGAGAGAATTAAAAGGTGGCATAGAGTATTGGCAATAAGGACGTCTGCTTTTTTTTTGTTTTTTACCACAGATCCTCAGCATGATTAAAAGTTTCAGACAAAGGTTCTTGGGTATAAGCTTCAAAATAAAAACCCAGGAAAGCTTTCAAACAAAAGGACAAATTCACCTACATTGATCACAGATGAAAAAAGAAAATCCTTTGATAGCCTTAAAGAAACTAAAGAGGCTTAGAAAAACTAGAAAGGCAAATTTGCTTTCATTAGAAACATTAAAAGCTCACAGAAATTCATTTCTAAGTTGAATCAATCTCAATTTACAGATGAAAGCCTATAGTGAGTTACAGCTTCTGAGAATAATTTCTGAATCTACATCAAATGTTAGTAAGAACAAAACAAATGAAAAGAAATGTAAGATTGACATAGAGTTGCAACCAGAAATATTGAGTCTCCACATCTAAAAGATGATGCTGTGGATGAAAGAGGAGAAAGGAGAAAATAACCACATTAATATTTGTTGAAATAATTAAGCCTAAAATTATTAACTTATTATTATGACAGACTTAACTCTGACCGGAATCTTTAAAAACAAAAACAAACAATGAATGAAGTATTAACTGTCATAAAAGTGTTGATTTTTATTAGAATATGATTAAATAATGGATATAAAAAAATAGTTTTTAACCCTCCTTAAAAACAATCAATCAAGCCCTTCTAATAAATAGTGATTGACTTTTTCCATGTCTCCAGGGGTATTTTTTGCTGATTTGTCTGTGGCGATGAGCTCTAAGTTTTTGAGGTTGGAAGCCCTACTTGTCATCACCCTAATTTTTAGCTCCCTCCATAGACTCTGTATCAGATTCAAGTCAGGACTCTTGCTGAGCCATTACAAAGTTTCAATGTTACTTCAAGTCAGAAGAAACATGTTTGTCAAAATAATAAGAATAATTTAAAGTGGAACTATAACCAATATAATAGCATAACCCCACCCCAGACAAATTTTGAAAAATTCCACCAAAGTGGTCGCTACCCAAAGACCATAATGGAGCACGGATAAGTGTGAGGATGAGCAGAGAGGTTAAGCAGGGCTGTGGTCAGGATGAGAGAAAGCGACAGCAAGCTCAATTTGATATATTGAAACACAGAGAGTGACCAGAACGAGGCTGGTAGTTTCAACATGCCAAAGGGAGGCATTGTGGAGCCCAATGGGTCAGAGCCTTATCAGTTCAAGCCCCTGGCTCAAGGCGCTGACTCAGCGATGCCCAAAGTCGGTGCTGCAGGACAAAATGGTCAAGTTTCTGAGTGGTAAAGTCAAGTCAAGATTATTTGTATAGCACGTTTCAGCAGCAAGGTGGTTCAAAGTCCTTATACAGCATGAAAACATAAAAACATCATAAACACATCGAAACAGTCACTGGTTGTGAGACCAGTAACAAAGATTAAATTATAGCAGGTGAAAACATTAATACACATCAAATATGTTGGTAAATGTTCCTGTTATTATTGTTCAAAAGCAATTCTAAACAGGTGAGTTTTCAGTCTTGATTTGTGGAACATCGGAACTAAATGTTGTTTCTCCAGCTTTGGTTCTGCTTCTGAGTATGCAGAGTAGAGCAGAACCAGAAGATCTTGTACTTTGGTGCTAAACCGTTCAGTGATTTATAAACCAACAGAAGTATTTTAAAGTCTACTAGAAGACAGTTTAAGGACTTTCAAACTGGAGTGATGTGCTCTGTCTTCCTGGTTTTAGTGCAAACACAAGCAGCAGCGTTCTGGATCAGCTGCAGTTGTGTGATTGATTTTTTGGGTAGACCTGTGAAGACACCATTGCAGTAATCAATGCGACTAAAGATAAACGCGTGGATGAGTTTATCTAAATCTTATTAGGACATCAGTCCTTTTATCCTGGAAATGTTCTTCAGGTGATAGAAGGCTGACTTTGTAACTGTCTTAATGTGTCCTGGAAGATTCAGGTCTGAGTCCATCACTACACCCAGATTCACTAATTTGTTATTTTAATAACTGGAGCTGCGTGATGACCCTAGTTTGTTCCGTTTTAGGTCCAAAGATAACTTCAGTTTTGTTTCTGTTCAGCTGGAGAAAGTTTTAGCACATCTATGCATTGTTTTTTTCTAAGCATCCCTTCAGTGCATGGATGGGTTCAGAGTCACCCGGTGACATTGTAATGTAGAGCTGAGTATCATCTGCGTAGTTATGGGAACTAATCTTGTTTCTTGTTATAACCTAAACTAGTGGGAGCATATACTGTAGATATTGAATAGAAGGGGTCCCACATGTGACTTTTGACCTCTCTGATGAGACGTTACCTATTGACACAAAGAAGTCCCCGTTCTTTAGGTTGGATTTTAACCAATTGAGTGCTGTACCAGAGCGTCTGACCCAGCTCTCCAGTTGTTTTAATAATATGTCATAGTCAACAGTGTCAAATGCCGGTTCTTCCAGTCTGTATTTATGTGGATGTCATTGAACACTTTGACGAGGGCAGTCTCAGTACTGTGGTGAGCACGGAAACCTGACTGAAAAACATCAACGCGGCTGGTCATTGTAAGGAAGCTATTTAACTGTTGAAACAGCTTTTTCAATAATTTTATTGATAAATGGCTGGTTGGAGATTGGCCTGTAATTCTGCAGATGTGATTTGTCAAGATTACTCTTTTTTATCAGTGGCATAGTAACTGCTGTTTTTAAAACCTGCGGGGAAACCCTTGATGAGAGGCATGAATTTACTATTTGGATCAGGTCAGATGCTGAACTTTTTTAAGGAAGGTTGTAGGTAGGACGTCAAGACAGCAGGATGACGAACTTAACTGATTTATAATTTCTTCTAAGCTTTTACAGTTGAGTAGTTGAAATGTAGTCAGTTTCTCTGCATTTATGTTTGAACATAACATTGGTACTGGATTTGGTGTGGATTGTCAGATTAACCTTTGAATTTTTTACATTTTCTTTGCAAAGAAGTTGGCAAATTCATTGCAGGCCCTGGTAGAGTGGACCTTCGGTGGTACAATAACAGGAGGGTTTATGAGTCTTTCAACTGTGGTGAATAAAGCGTGAGCATTATTGATTTTTTTGTTTATGATTTCTGCAAAGAATGATTCTCTTACATGTTTTAGTGATGAGTGATAGTTTAGCAGCCTCTCTTTGTAGATTTCATAATAAACATGAAGTCGAGTTTTACGCCATTTATGTTCAGCCCACAACAAAGTTTTCTTTATCTCACTAATGGGGCATTTCTCCATGGAGATTTCCTCCTACCACAGACAACCTTCACTTTAATGGGAGCAATGGAATTGATAATTTTGGAAATCTTAGAATGGAAATGATGTAACTCATCTTTTGTGTTATATAGCATGGGCTAACATTGAAAACAGTAACGTACTTTCAGAAAGTTTACATTTCAATTCAATTCAAAAATACTTTATTAATGCCAAATGGAAATGAAATGCTGGTGTAAATCATGGGGAATTCTTGATCAAGTTGTTTTAGATGGTGATGGCTGTAGGCAGGAAGGATCTCCTTTAGTGGTCTGTCTTTCAGCAGGTCTGGAGAAGCCTCTGACCTAAGACACCCTATTGTTGTGCAAAATTCTGATGAAAAGGATGAATTTTCTTCATTTTATGAAGAGTCCTTTTCAAAGTCATCTCTAAATGTTCTAGAAGAGTCCCCAGAACAGAGCCAGCCTTCTTTATACAACCCAGTTGCACTAAAAAACGTGTAATACCCACATTGGTCCACAGGAGGAAATGTGGTATTGTCTCAATTTGGCACCTCAATACAGTTCAGTCCTACATTTTATTCGGCCGATTGATTTACACTGGCTTGCAACCAGGTCACGTGACTATCAAGTTTCCCCCAGCGAAAAAAGAACATGGCTGCCGTTCCCTGTACTTTATGTGGAAAACTCAACTGAAAATATCTTCATTTATATGCATTTTGATGACCTTTCTAGTGACAACTATTCATAACATTTTCACAATTATCATTCAGGGAAGGTAGACAATCTTTCTTTTTTTGCTGGAGGCAAATTATGACAATACTACGTTTCGCCCTGTGGACCAATGTGGCTAGTATACATTTTTCAGTGAGACTGGGTTGTCTTTATAAGTCTGTTGAGCTTTTTAAGTCAGTTGCTCTGATGCTGATACTCCAACAAATGATGACAGGAAGTACAGTCTGCTCAGTCCCTTCTTGTAGACAGTTTCACAGTTGCTAATAATTGTCACGAACGGGGACAGAAAGACCCAGTATTCAGGCTGGACAAGCAGATGAGACTTAGAGGAATTTATTAATAGCTGTCTGGTTAGACAGGGACAGACAGGCTCGGTGGTCAGAGTACAATCCAAGGTCGGTACATAGTAGAGCGGAATAAACAGGCAGGGATCAGGCAGACTCAGAAACTCCAATAAACAGAACCAGGTCAGGCAAAACAGGCAGGCAGTCAGATCCGGCAGGAAAAACAGGTTCAGGGGTCAGGCTGGCTCAGAATCCGGAGGCAATTGGGTAACATCAACAGGTCAAAGAGAATGCTGGACAAAACTCACCAAAGGCTCGTAAAATGGTCTGGCACTGAACAAAGGAGTGAAGCAGGAATAAATAGGGGGTGAGCAGGTGAACTGAGTAGAAACTAATTACAGAAAACATGTGGAACTAATCAAAGAAAAGGGAAGTGACTGACAGATGAATCGAACTGATTGGCTGGTGACTAAACAAGGAAGTGACAGGCAAACAGATAGGTGGTGAGGTGAGCTGACAGAATGCTGGCAAGTGAACTGATTAAAGGCTCGTGACAGAAGTGATCTGAGCAGGCCAGAAGAACTGATAACATAAAACAAAGTACAAAATCAAACCACAACAAGACCCAAACTATTCCATAAACCAAAACTAAGACAGAACCTAAATCTAAGACAGAATCGGTTAAATAAAAAGAAGTACAAAACTAAACCAACAACAGTACCCAAATCGTGACAATAATGATCAATGGAAGAGATGGCTTCAATTTCCCACCCTTTAGATTGAAATCCTCCAGAGGTTCATATAAGTATGGTCATACCTGTACATATTTATGTTATTTTCACAACAGAAGCTACCTTAGAATTAAGGTTTAAATGAAAAATATATACACTCTTGGACATTGCCGGACCTTTTCTCGGACCCCAAACCCAAATTTGCCAACAGAAGACATTATGATGTTCTTTAAAATATAATGTTCTTCTTCATACCCCCTTTCAGACATAATCACTAAATTATATATATTATCAATATAATTTTATAGATTATTATGTATAGATAGTGTTTACATTTGTTACATTTACAATTTAACTGGATTGTCTGAAATAAAATCATTCATTCAAAATTGTATTTCTGGAAATACATGAAGCCAAGTACAGAATTAAGATTGCCAGTTAGCCTTGAGCAATAGTAATAAAACTTCTGTTACATCAGTGACAGGCTATGCATGGAAAATATGTCAATCTGTTTCCATTATAATAAAATTCTATTCTACTGCAGAAAATCAGCCCTGCGTCTTTAATGGCCCACCTCAATGGTTGACCATGGTGATGGCCTTCTGGGCTTTCACACGCCAGCACCCCATACCCTGTTCGGAGTGACACATTCGGCAATCTGGACATGAAGTCTTTATGTGTTATGTGTTTGCCACTGAAACTCTACCAGCCATCATGAATCGTTCCCGTAACTTTCTTTCAGCCACATCTAATGCCACTGAAGAAATGTTGGGCTTTCCGCCAAGGTCAGGCAGGTTTGCAGGTAGTCTCTGAGTTTTAAACTTCCTTATTATGCTGCTAAATGTGTCTCTTGAAATGTCACATTTAAAAAATAAATCTTCTACCCAAAGCCCTTCGGGTGTGACGAGAGAATCTTCTCTCTAAGCTTCTGTGAAAGCTCCTTAATCTATCCCATAATTACAAGTCTCTTTAAAAACCTTCATGGGTGGAGTTTATATGCATCACAGCTGAATAAAATGAGAAATCATTACAGAGTTCCCAAAGGCTTACCTCTGTCTCAACTCCACACTAGACCAGATAGAGGTAAGGTCAGCAATATTAAACAGCTGCTAAATAATAATGACCTGGCTAAATACCAATACTACAACAAGCATTTTCTGGATTAATGTTATGTCTTACTCTATTCACTGAAAAGTCATCCAAAGCACAATCTTTGTCTTTGAAAAGTCATGAAATTTTTAAGTGCTGTTAGCTGATGAGTTCTAATTGCAACTGAAAGTAATTTAATCTCACAATGTTTTAGCAATCATTTGTTTAAGTCTGCTTTTGAGTTTGGTGGTAAAAATGATTCTAGAGGAGATGATAATTTAAGTGCTTGAAAAGAAGTCCATATATTTTTTCTGCAATCATAAAGACATTCCACTCTTCATCCAGAAGACACCTCTTTACATCAGAGCAGAGAAAAAGTAGTTTGAATAAGAGGTGAAACATAAAATAAAAGGGTTATAGCTTCTATACCACAGTGAAGCTCTGAGTGTTTGAAGAGAAGGTAGTTGAGCTTTATTTTTTTTTTTTTTAAAAAGGCTTCACTCTACATCTGAAAAGCTTATTTTCTGTGGAGTGAATTTTGTTCCATTATTGATGAAGCAAAGAACATGTTTTGTAATGGGAAATTAAAGAAAAAATGCAATCCAGAAATTAAACTTTGAAAAATGTCTTAATGAAAAATGATTTTGAGTGTAACTCCGCTCTTTGCTCAGATTTTATTTTTTCAAATTTTATTTTTATTTTATTTTGATTTAAGCCAGACACCAGATAGTTCTCACTCTCATTGTGGAAGAAGCACTTTTCCAGTCTGCAAAGGGCTCTCCGATTTCCAGCTCACTGGCTCCTCACTCTCTGGAACGTCCTGGTGTTCTCACCACTGGAATCCCTTCTCAAAGTCTCCTTATCACTCATCTGGTCGGTCCGTCCTGGATCTGCTGCCCCGGTCCCGCCTCAACCCAGCCATCCCTTACCTGCCTTTCCACCTTCCAACAATCCACCAGACCGTCGCCGCCCCCTCAGTCCTCCTGGAATTAAGAAACAAACATCCAACTTGTCAAACTCAACTACTGTGAATATACTCACCTTCGCCCCTGGATGCTCGCCAGCTCCGTCTGAACTTGAAGACTCATCACATATCAACTCTCGAAAAACTACTTCTTCTTCTCAGTGCCAATATGGTACCCGTCTCAAAGCCTGTAAGAAACTTACTGTCATCTCTTCAATAAATCATTTGGACCTTAATCTGTTGTCAATTGTTGTTGCCTGAGGGTAAATTTCTCATCCCAAGATCCTGAGAACCTTGTTAGAGTATATGGTTTTATAAAGTCTCAAAAACTGAAAATGGTTGTACAATAAATTTGGAGTAAACCATGTACATACACAGTAAGTTAAACCTTAACATGCATGTTACAAGCATTTTATGCTATTAAAAGACACACAGGAGGTACCATTATTAACATGCCTTCTTGCTGGATCCTTTTAAGAGGTGAACAGTTAATTAGTTGTAAATATGGCAGATCAGCGAGAATTCATGAATGTGACATTAACATGTACCACACAGTCTGTGCATTGGTTTATGCCAAACTTATCTTTAACATAATTAACCTTTGAACCTCCAGGTTTAGGACACACATCTCTATCCTGATCTGTCTCATGGGGTTTATACTGAGCGTGTCAGCACTGCAGAATACATAGCTCAAATCATCCCTTCTATTTACCGTGCTTCCTCCTGTTTCAATATGACTCAGGCGAGAATAGTCTCCTTCCTTCTTCCTCCCTCAGAGTGGGAAAATTGAATTTGCAGGAATAAAGAATGGTGTTAATACTCTGATGAATCAAAGTTAGCCTCAAAGTAAATTCTGCGAATTTACTTTGAGGCTTTGAAGTAACCAGAGACTTTTACTGCGAGACTCTGCCTGGAGTAGCACTTTCATTGCTCTTTCTCTACAGTGATAGGAGATCGTTTCCATGACAGTAATGCACTTTTGAGATGTAAATGAGAAGGAGCTTGGATATGAACTTTAAAATATGAGACACCTAACCAACCCCTACTTTGAGGCAACACACTTTTTTCGATTTTCTTTTGTCGTGCGAAGTGGAACAAAATAGCTTAATTTTAATTTGTTTGTGACGTATTACTTTAGTCTCAGTAGAACCAACCCATGCAATTTGTAAATTACTTCCCACTTGACTTTTCCTGATTTTTTGATCATGTAGGTTTGAGGACGTTGCACTTTGTGACTCTGAGCAATCTCTTTAAGTTGGTCATTCCAATTTTCGTCTAATAAATTAGAATTATGGTAGATCTACTGTACTATAGGATAAAAAAGATAAAGAAGCTGCTGAAAAAAGGAGTTACATTGTAAGAATAGGTAGACTCACTGAAATCTGACGGCCTATAAACTGAAAACTCAAACAACCTGTCTACATCTGTCTTCCTGCCCTAATGTATAAAAGTTATGTTCAGATTTCATAGCCTAATATCTTGCTGTGTAATTGGTGGAGCCATGCAGTAAAGGAAATCAATCTACCCATCAATTATCTATACCCTCTTATAGACCAGTTCATTGTTATTGTTTTGATTCGGGTTTTTCGTGCATGCACGCTTGACTGGTAGACAACAGGCGAACACAATGGCGGACGCAAACAAAGAAACTGACGAGTTCTCTAAGTATTTTTGTTCTTTAGATAAGGTATCACAAGATCATTATAAGAGTAAGTTGATTGTTGATGGTATCAGATTGCCAGTTCCATAAAGCAAAAGCCTGAAGGGATGGAGCGAGTCTGTGAAATGACATGTTTGTGTAACATACGAAAGCGGAGTCGGACACAGACAGCGCCTCAGCAAAGAGGAAGACCCGCCACCGGTAGGTTAAAAAAAAAATTGTTCACAAAAGATTATTTTGGTGTTTTTGTCTTATTAATCCTTTTCACAGACTCATGCCAGAGGCTTTGCAAACATTGTACATGTACGTATATTATTACGAAACGAACGTTTACGTCTTGACTTTAGTATATATCCTAATTTTTTATTTATATAATTATTTAAGTAGAACAATGACCAGTGCAAAATTAAGTTGTATTTACCGGAGATGAAGTGTAGACTGCAAATTCTGTCGTGGTATGATGGCTTCCACAGTCGATTGGGATTGTCTGCATGCATCCTTTTCATTGAAATTATCCATTTCTTTCTTCTTTCTTCGTCCTTCGGTAAACAAAAGAAACGTACATCCGGCGATTTGGAATGCCTCTGTGTGCAACTGGAAGCACAACAAGTCGTAGGCATTGTTTACAGTATAAAAGTCTAAATATAAACTAACAGTACGCTCGAATTCACCCGTTTTGTCATGCTGGTAGGCAAAAGCTGTTTTTGCCTACCAGCGTGACCCGGATGTAGCGCGGATGTAGCTTGTGACGTCACGCGTGACCTGGTCTATATGTGCAGGGGGGGGCATCTCTACTTGATCATTGGATGAGAGGCAGGGTATACCATGGACAGGTCACCAGTCCTTCACAGGGCGACAGAGAAACACACAAGACAAACAACTATGTACACACACACACACACACACACACACACACACACACACACACACACACACACACACACACACACACACACACACACACACATTAGGGCAATTTGGTGAGACATTTTGCACAGTAGGAGGAAGCTGGAGTACCCAGAGAGAGTTCCCAGGCATGCACAGAGAGAACATGTAAAAACCAGTAGAAAGGTCCAAGGCCAGGACTTGAACCCAGGACCTTCTTGCTGCGAGGCAACAGTGCTAGCACAGAAAATTAATGTAAGAAAATAATTTCTTGAAACTGAAATATCAAGTTACATTTTCTGCTATTTACTTCCCCAAATCCACTCTTTGTAGAATGGCTCACAAAAAGAAAGCTTCTGTTGAGTGAAAGCCATAAGAAGTAATGTAGGGGGAATCGTAAACATGTGGAAATTATGCTAGTACTGCATCAAAACCCACCACAAAACATGGTAGTGAGAGCATCATAGGAATACTTTTCTCTACCAAGGACAGGGACGTTGGTCAGAGTTGACGGGAACATGTGTGAAGCTAAATAAAGGAAAATTGAGATGGATATAGGGGTTTACCTTGCAGGAGCACAGTGATCCAAATATACAGCCAGAGTTATAATGGAATGATTTAGATGAAAGCATATTCCTTTGCTTAAAATAGTCCAGTCAAAGTCCAGACACAAAGGCAATTGAGAATCCAGCAACGCTGGTAGTGAAAGATGCCAACAGACTTCATGCTCTAATTTCATACTGTTCTACAAAGTGTTGATTTATGCAATGTTGCTCTAGACCAGGGGTTCCCAAACTTTTTTAGCCGCTCACCCCCTTCCATGTCCCAGCCGGGTTGGGCAACGATTAAAATCTTTAATCGCGATTAATCGCATAATTTGCCTGATTAATCATGATTAATCGCATTGTATGCGCAAACTCCAAGAATGAATTCAAAAGTAGTGTAAAGAGCACTTTTATTTTAATGTTCTGCTGCCATATGAACAAAAGTGTTGTAACATTTGTAGCACTTATCAGTAACACATATTTAGTGTAAAGCTCAACTTAAACTGTCATGATTTGGGTTTTTGTTATGGTTTATGTTGGTCTTTTTAATTAGTTCACTCTCCTGTCTTAGTATTATCTCTGGTTTTTATTATTTGCTTATGTTCTGTTTAGTCTCAGGTTTGGTCTTTATGTTGACGTAAACGACGTAAAGTCAGGAGAGAGAAAGAGACATTTTCTGATTCTGGCTCGTTTTCTCCTCCCGGATCCGTTGCGATTCTCTCCTCTGTTGCCTCCAATTTCTCTCTCACTCTCTTCCTCTCCTCTTTAATGACTAACTTTCACCTTAGATGTCTCACCTGTTTCCCTGATTTCAGCCTATTGAGCATATTTGCGAGAATTATTGAAGCAGAGACCACAAGCCATATGCGCATATACAGCACAATGCTGATTTTTCATCTTAAAATGAAGCGTAGAAGAAGATTTCTACTAAATAAATAAATTTTCGTGTTAATAATGTATCGTTCCGTTATGACACCCAAGCACCAGACCGAGGTTTTACTGCTAACACTTTATTTTAGGACGAAGAAGACGGGAAAGCTTTCACTCCGCCGGTACCCCGAATCACGACTCCTCTCCCCGGAAGCCACACATTTCTTGCGGTATGACCCCAAAGCAATCTGATTTAAAGGAACAGTAAGTGTGCAGCAGCATTTAGCAATAAAGTCTAATAAGGATCATTACAATACATTTTTATTTATCGATTAAATTAACAGTTTTTTGAGCTTTACAAAAGAAATGCTTATTTACACATCTATATTGCTGGGGGGAAAAATACACGGTCAGACGCCATTACAGTTTTCGCCTCGCGCACCCCCTAGTGGCAGCTCGCGCACCACTTTGGGAAACCCTGCTCTAGACTGTTAGATGACATAAAACATTTTTTTTTGTTGTTGGTTATAAGCAGTGTGCGATTTGCAAAAAAAACAGAGGGGGGATCATTTCAAAAGTTTTATTAATGAATAAAAGTTTTATTAATAATGGTTAGCTAGCAGGTGCTCTTTCAGGTAGCTAGCTAGATCCAGTAGGTTAGACTTTTGTTTTTAAACTTGCGCTATCTACTGTCGGGACTCGGGAGTGGGTATTAGTTTACTTTAACCGCTTTGAGCAGAAAACGTAATAATACTCTTTAAAAACAAACAAAAAATTTAATTTACAAATGTGAAGGACACAAGAAATTTTGAAAACTCCATAATATTCAGGGGTTAAAGCTAAAATCATCAATTTGACTGAACATTTTTTCTAGTCAGCCCATATATTCCCGGGGCCGTGGACGTCATGCCACCTTAGTAACCTCATTTGCTTATTGTGCAAAGTCCACTTTAACCAAATCTGGTAGTTCCATTGACAATTCCTGTATCTCTCCCACCTTCCAGCTTCAGATACCCCGTTTACACTACCCCTTTTTAACCGTGCCGAGACCAGTCCGAGCTCAGTAACCGAGATAACTATCGAGTGTAAATGGAACTCAAACTGAACTGAACCAAGCCAGACACAACCGGACTGCGCTAAATGCAGCCCATTTCCATGTGTGGGCTCGGCCCGTTTTTTCAGTAGCCCAGTTCTCTAATAACAAAGAGTGCATGAGCAGACCGCGTCATCTCCTTACAGCCAGCTGACATTTCAGACATTCATAAAAATACTAGCTTCCCTACCGTGACACACGATTTCCAGTGATGATTCTGCTTAGCAGTGTGATGAACCTCAGAGTCTGTCGTTGTTTCCTGCCTCTGTAAATCCTTATTAGATGTTCGTTTGTCTTATCCACTTCCCAAAAGCCGACTCTGTCAAGTAAATCCACCAAAAGTTGCCGTCTTCGCCTGACTCGCCGCAAAAACGATGTATCACCAAGCATAACTGCCTGAATGTTACGGGCGCCGCCATTTTTATTTGCTTGATTTCCTCCTTCAAGCCTAGAGAGCAGTAGTACCGCACATCGTCACTAGGAGGCGAGGAAACCAAGGAACCGACATAGCGTGGTGTGTAAACGGTCGTCAGAACCAAGCTCGGCTTGGTTAACTGATCCAAGCTCGGACCGAGCTCGGCATGGATCGATTTAACAAGGGTAGTGTAAATGGGGCTAGAGCCTTGGCGCCATCCTGGACAGCCCTCTCCATAATCTCCTTCACTTTCCACATCCATAACATCACCTGGTTAACTTTCATATTTGCAGCATCAAGCAAGTTCTTCCTTCGCACATTTGCCAAACTGGTCCACAGTCCACTCACCTTTCCACTTTACAATTTCAAAACCCTCCATAAACTGCAGCTAATTCAAAAGACAGCAGCTTGCATCATTACATCATCTTCTTCACACCTGTACATTAACTCCACTGTCACATTCAATATAAATCAATCCTATGATCATACAAGGCCAACAACAGCCATGGACAAAGAGGGACACATAACCAACACTATCATCTGATCATACATTTTAATTTGACACAGATCGCACATTACAATAATCAGTCTCTGCTTTGCCCGTTATTGCTCACCAATTAATTATCACAACTCATGAGTTTATAAAAAGGCATTAACCTTTTTGAAGTTTATAAAAACGGTTATATTTTAGCCCAGTGACATTTCCAGGATGGACTCTGTGTCTCCACCTCTCGCTCATTGACTGCTGGAGATGGTCAGCAGCTCCTCCACGATCCTGTGTTACGTCAAGCTGCGTTTTCCAATCAGATACGGCATGACGTAACACCTGTACGGAAAAGCAGGTATAGAAAATCCATGGATGGGAGGTTACATTTTTAAAAAGTTTAGTAAAATTGGTTAAAGTTTATCAGAAAAAAACATAACTTTAAAGATGAACATTTTTCATTAGAAAAATGTTATTAAACTTCTGCGTTAACTATTGTTTAAGGTAATCTTGGCTGGTTTAGCTTGTCTGTCTGGCAGGTGTTTTTGGGTTGGAGTAAAATGAGTCCATAGTTCCGCAGGAGGCTTTTTCACATGTTTCTGGTGCGACTCGCTTCTACAGTGTCGCTTCATATTGCGCTCCTCTCCGTGTAAAACTAACAATTAACTACAAAAACTCTCTGAGAATCACCTTTCTCTGGTCTCACACAGTTAGAACCCGTTCTCCAGTCCATGTTGTAGCTGCAGTTTATTTGTTTTATTTTTGACGTAGTTTCCTTAATAATCTGTATACATCAAAATCCTTGTCATTTTATTTAACGAGTGTCCTGGTTCAGCTGCTCATGAGGTGGAAGCTGCTGCATATTGACTGACAGCCGCTCTGACTGTAGCTCTGCCTTCTTTGTTACAGAAAAGCGCAGGTGGAATAATAAATATGATTTTTTTTACTTTTTCCGAATCAGACCCTGTCAAACCGGGACATCGTTTCACATTCCGACCCTTCTTCAAAAAAAAAAAAAGCGCGTCATGCTAAATTAGCCAAACTAGAGTGTTACTCTTTCAGTTTTAAATAAAACATAGCAGTGAATCATGGGGAGATCCCTGGTTAGTCGCTGCGTTTATCAGCAAAATGACAGGTGACATGGCCACAGGTGGAAATAACTCATCAATTAACTGCAAGAGCAGTGACAGACACACTTACCGAGGGAAGTTGTTGTCAGCTGTTCTATCCGCTGAACTTTCTGACCTGGTGGTTCGCTGAAAAATCCAAAGAAACCTTTGACCACCACTACTTTCATTCATACCATCTGTGGTCAGTTTGAGATGTTCTTCCAAAAGTTAAAATGATTGAACACCGATAAACCTCAGACTGGCAGATCTCCGCTTTGCAAAGACCCGCCCTGCTCTCCTTCTGATTGGCTAATGTCCCGGCTCTGCCAGATTTCATTGGTTGAGCGCAGCTTCTGTTAAAAATCTTGAATAAAAAGTCTACACGGAACATTTTGCGCTCATTTTCCAAATGACGGAAATCCGTCGCAGTGACGGAGAACTTTAATCCCTGATAATATTACTTATTCAGATCAGAGGGAGGAGGAAGGTATCCCCCCAGGGATAAAACATGAATGACCAGAGGGGGGGGACATCACAAACAGAGGGGGGGTAAATCCCCCCCCCCCCCCCCCCATCCTCCCCAGCAAATCGCACCCAGGTTATAAGTGTCCAAAAGTTTTCAAAAACACTAAATGTGTCATGTGCTTTCCATGATATTTCATTCCACTTGCAACTACTACTGTTTCTAGTTAATCAACTTTATATTACTGATTGATTTTCTTCTTTTCTTCCATTTTAAAGCAACTTTCCTTTACCCAGAACATTTTCTTCTACAGAAGCCAGTATTTTCCCTCTAAAACTTGCCTTGAGTTTGATGTGTTCTTTGCCATCCATTGTCAGCTAACGCAATCTCTTGGCAGGACAAAAAGTCAGCTTGGGGACTCAGAGAAATGAGATACTGGGAAAAAGAGAGTTTTTCAGAAAAACCATTTACCAGAAGAATAAAGTGAGCAAGAAAGTGAAACAGAACCGGAGTGATAAAATGGGCTTTGGAGACTGATAGAAAGGCCGAGAGGGTGGGAAAAAGGACCTTCACTTTGTCATCAAATAAAATATTGATACCAACGGCAAACATGTAAAAAATTAAGAATAGCTTATAGTAGTAGAAGTAGTCTTATTGAAAATGAGGTTTTTTTTTGTTTTTGTTTTTTAAATGAGGAAAGGTTTAACACAGAAAGAAATAAGACTGTCAGAGACGCTATATTTGGGAATAAATATGAAGGTGATGTTTGTAGGCTAATCGTCACTACATTAGGTAATCAACATCCACGTCTGCTGGCTGCACGATTCTGTCTGCAATCGCTGTCATTAAACCCTTCCAACAGGTGTCCAGGTGAGTGATTATAACCTGAGCAAACAGGACAAGATTAATGGTGCGAAAGGGCACAGAGGCGCTGCAAAGGTGTTGGTGCAACAATGTCAATGAAAAGGTTTTTAATGCTACAGAAGTTACATTTTCTAACGTGTGGTGGCCTGTGGGAACCGAGTATGGATTTCTGACCAAATTATTTCTAAGAAACAAATTAGTAAGCCACACAAAAAAGAATACAACAACCAGAAGATTGACAGATCTGAAAAGTATAGATACTAGTGCTAATGCCTTTTTTATCCTTAATCTGACCTAGTCCATGACCTAGTCCAATTTAACTGAAAAGTTAACACATGTGAGCATCCTAAATGCATTTTTGTTGAAGTGGGCTTTGACTTAATTTTGGTATTCAGCCTCCAGCGTTAGGAGTCTGTGGGCATCTTGTCAACAGATCTTTCCAAGAGATCCCAGATAGTTGTAGTCAGACTTGTGGGTTTTGGATTGGTCATTCAGAAACTTTGATGTCACCAAAAAAAAAAAAAAAAAATCATAAATGGGTCAGTTCTCAAATGATGTCGCATTTTTCCTGGGACAGCTGGTTTCCTGGCTGGTGAGACAGGAAGAGTGCAAATTACATTGCCAACAACTGCAATACTAATCATTTTGGAAGATGACGACATCCCAGGAGCTTCATTTCAACCCGCTTCAATGGTGAAACCCAAATAGAACAGCGGAAACGTTGGAAAGAAAGCAGTATAGTAGAAAGGTAGGAGAGGCTTTCGTCTCCTCTCTCACAACGGATCAAACTCGAGGAAGAAACCCGTTGAATTCGCAACTAATACTAAGAAAAAATATATTTGGCGACTGTGGCTTGATGGGCTGAGTAGTTGTCTTGCAATCGGAAGGTTGTGGGTTTGATTCCAGCTGCCCCCTGCCACATGTTGATGTGCTCCTGGGCAAGGCACTTAACCCCAAGTTGCCTACTGAGCATGTATCGGTGTATAAATGTGTGTATGTTAGAGTGTGATTGGTTGAATGTGGCTGTAGTGTACAGCGCTTTGAGTGGTCAGTATGACTGGAAAAGCGCTATACAAGTTTAGTCCATTGATGTATTATTGCAGGCCTATGTTTTAATTTATTACAGAGCTCATTGCCGAAAATAGACTTAAAAACAATCAGTCATCCCGCTGTAATCAGACACTCAGATCCCCTCTCCTCTTCACACACACACACACACACACACACACCCACACACACCCCTCTGCGGACACACAAGCAAGATCACTGTGAGAGAAACATCAACTTGATCCATGAAAAGAAGCAGAAGACCGGCAAGAAAACCACCACACACTGCTTCTGATCATCACAAATACACGTATTTAGCTGGTATTTCACACCGCAAATTTTACTGCTCGTAAAGTAGTTGTCGCGTGGGAGGCGGGGTTTAGCCCCGCTCACTTGCTGCATGGCGCATTAACCAGAAAAAGAAGTTCTGTCTGAAAAAAATCAAGCCCAAAAAAGCGAGTGCACGTTCAAAAACACTCCCAACAAACCACAACCCCTGATTCACCAAAGTTACAAGTGTTTAGAGAGAAACAAGCACAAAGTTGCTGAATGCAGCACTGAAGCTCACATGAAGCCGCTGAGAAAAAGACAAATGAACATATCCTACTGGCCCAGATAATGCAGTCGCTGCTATCAGATCTAGATATTCAAGTGTTGGCTCCTTATGACCGAGGAACTGTAGAGACCACATTTAGGTGTCTTTGGTCAGATTCCACAGTAACGTCATCTGGGTTACAAGCTCGTATCCAACACTGACATTTCTCTGCAATTCTTCGGGGTTGTGGAAAATCAATGGAAAAAAAAAAACTCCCTTCATATGATCACGATCACCGCATCGTCAGTCACTCCATCAGATACCAACACAGCAGCGGTGTTTTGTTGTTGCCATATTATTGTCTGTTGAGGAGATATTCAGGACAGATCTGTTCACTGTTTAACTCAAACAAGTAAACTATTCAAGCGTTACCGCGCTGCTTGTACTATGACAAGATGGCGGCGACAAATGCGTCTAAATTAAGTAATTTGACTTCATTTGAGCAATGCCCTATTGTTTTTGATGTATGTTTGGACTCACGTTAGTAGTGGGAAAAAAATCACTTCATCCTAAGATTTTTTGCTGACCCCCGATGGTTTTAGGCTAAATCTGTTCATAATCAGAGGTGGGTAGAATGAGTTACACTCACTCCACTACATTTATTTGGACACATTTATTTATAAAAAAATTTTTTGGGGGGGGGTTCCTGCTGCACCATACATTTTACTTCTCAGACACAATCCCTCAATTTGTGTAAGACTCAGTAGAAACTCAGACTTGGCTTGAACTGTTCAGACATACATACATGTCACCCAGTGTAGTATTGATATCAAGAATGGTAAGTTGTGAAAAAGGGATATAGTGGATAATTCTTTTGTGTGCCTTATTTTGTCATTTCATAAGGATGTTATTTATTTTTTACTCCTTTTGTCATTTTATTATTTGGAAATATCAAACTTCGCACATTAAGTAAATTGTTTTCTCTCTGTGTAAAATTGTATCAAAAATTAGACATTACAATTGAATGGTTACTCATTACTTGTCTTTTCACAAAAAACTTTTTTGCACTTTTTTAATTTGCTCTTTTACATCTACTCTTACTAATTTAATGCTGAATTTCGTTATGTCCACATTGATTTTGCCAAAACAAAGTTCAATCTTATGGAAAATGACCCCAGATCACAATGTTTTCCACAACCAGTTTGCATATATCCATACCAAATAAGGAGAGTGCAGGAGGTCGGATGGATGGATGGATGGATGGATGGATGGATGGATGGATGGATGGATGGATGGATGGATGGATGGATGGATGGATGGATGGATGGATGGATGGATGGATGGATGGATGGATGGATGGATGGATGGATTGTACCCCTGTCCAGATTGATATCTTCGTATAATGAGATAATGTTGATATTTTTATATGGTTTAAGCCAACGGATGAAAATAATTAAATATTAAGTTATGCAAGAACAGCTAAACTTTATGTCTGGTTGATGAGAATAAACTCAAACTGCCATGAGTAAACTAAAAAAGACAAATACTAAGAATACTAAAACAGAGTCAGAACGTTCTTTGGTTAAGAGTGTGCACAATAATCAGTTGTATAGTTGTACACAATACATATCCCATTAAAGGGCCAAAAAACGTTTATTTGAAATTATTGTCATAGTATCCTTTTTAGCACAGAGACATCTTTTACCATGAGTGTGTTCACTTTTGTAATCCTCTGTATTATATGTTTAATGCAGACACCTGCCTTTATCCATCCTCTTCAAACAGAGAAAAGAATGAGGCAGTAGCAGTTGCTGCAAACTTCATTAAAACACTTCATCATTGTTCTCTTCCACAAACCTCTCGGTTTGACAGCGTCGGTTCTACTCCGCCTGATTTGTCCAAATCAATAGGTGAGTTTAAAGATGTCTGTGTTCAGCCTGGAGCTCATTACATGGGTCGGTATTATTTACTAGCCTCAGGCTGCTTACTCCTCCGTCCCCCTGCTCTCCCACCTCTTCATCCTTTTCCAGCAGAGTATTTCATACAAAACACCACCACAAAGTACGACTTGCTCCCCCTCAGTGTCACCGAGAGATGGTACCTCCAGTGAGCCAGCGAACACACTCACATTAAACCTGCTATTGTTGAGATGTACACTGCACAAACACATGCTGTGTATTTTGTATTTCCACTAAGTTTGCTGTGTTCCCACACGACAAAGGCTGAGAATCTTAAGAGTTTGGTTCATTTCATTTTTCAAACCAACACAGGAGGGCAGATGAAATGGAAATAAAATTGATTGGTTACAGGAAAAAAAGGACTTGCCTGATGTCAATAACATCACAAGGGAATTCAATGCAGTGCAGTGAATCAAGAACAACACAATTATTACTCACAGGAACGCAGTCAGCGTGTTGTACAGGGGTAACTCAGACAATAAATGCATAAATTCAGCAGTAATGTAATAGGAGCTAAAATTACACAAAGCCCCACTTATTCTCCTTTGTTTGGATAATCATGTTAATTTCACAGTAAACATTTTACATTATATTACCAGTTTAGATACTGAAATCAAAGTTTGCTCTCTGTAAGCACATCAGATTAGAAAAAGTAGCTATTGTTATCTGTTAGATGCCATTAATAGTTCAACCGGATGCGGGTACTAATGACTGACCTGAGGACACACCTGGTCCAGAACAAATCATTTCTATTTCCCGGTCACACACTATTGTGTAACTAAAGATGCATGACTTTAAGTTACTACAGGTCCAGTATTGCCTTTTACTTGTGTGACAGTCAAGCATACACAGTGCAATCTCCACCTAAGCCAGGCTGCCACATATTTTTTTGAACATGTCAAAAGACTTTCTGGGATGAGGAATGATGAAATTTACACAAATGCTACTCAGAATTCAAAGTGATGATTCAAAAATGACATTACCCGATCTAATGCTGGCTCCAACCGGAGGGCAGTCCTACTTATTTTCTGATTTGTTCAGCTAATGATTACGTTACCACTCGGGGGCCCTTAGAGACATGGACTGAACCAAGATGGTCAGGCATATATTATCAGAATGAGTGAAATGTCATCGCAGCAAGAAAAACTCTGTCCTGACACAGTAGTAAGCTGTAAACCTTACACCCTCCATTTCAATATACACAAGCTATACAAAACAGGGGCATATCTTAAGCTACACATATACTTCCTAGCTATAACAGGACTTTATGTTAAACAAAATGCGCTTCATTTCTAAAGGAGTAGGTCCATGTCAAACGGGTCAATAGACAAATGTAGAAAACAGGACGTCCCAACTTGATCGTCTGAAAGACAAGTCCTCCATAGGTTGACAACATGCCCGTAGACATCACTGTAGGAACGTAATATTTATAAAACTATTGTATTCAGAATTAATACTGACATAATTAATACTGACCTAATATTCAGGCAACTAATGAATTCTATTTGTCAGCTGTAGCTAAAGATTACAGGGCATGTATTTCAACTGCCTCGATAGTTGTTAGCTTAGCACTTTGATCAAGAATCAATCAAGAGTCTTTATTGTGATTATGTAACCATAATGAAATGCTGGTGAGACATAGACTCAGAATTCACACATAACACACAAACACAAATCAGACATCCATGGAAAAAACTACGAATGAAAACAATGAAAACAAAAACAATAAATGAACTCTGCCAAACCTGTCTGTGCCTCTGGGTCAGTTCAGTTGACCTTGGGCATCCAGTTGGAAGAAGTTGGGCCCAGGTGAAGTCTGGTTACCTGAGCAGCAAACAGGCAGGAAACCAGGCCTGGGCAAGCTGTACACAGCTCTTGGGAGGGGTTGCGTTCAGGCTGTGTAAGAGAGGACCTCGGCTCGGGCTCCCTGGCGTAGCTGCTTCTTGTGAGGGCCTGTGCAGGTTGCAGCAGACAACTTCAGATCAGCTTTCCTCTTAGTTTAGCCTGGCCGCATTAGAGCAGACCGCTCCGCATCATCTCGATGGCTGTTAAGTCCCGATGTTGGTTTTGCAGAAAACAGACTTTACCGAGACTTTTTCTCATCTTACACTCATTGAAAGCTGTTAAGTTTTGCCTCTGAAGTGTCCATCCATCCACGTCATGCAGTAGAAGGCAGCTGCTGTCTGCTTCCACAGAGGTGCCCGCTGAAAACAGCTCGTAGCCGGGAAACGCCTGAAAGCTCTCCCCATTCACAGAGCAGCCCACAGCAGGGGAGTTAGCGTGAAATCAAACCTATAAGAAAAAGTTTCACTGCGGTTAAAAATCTTTTGCACTTTTAACATATTCTTGGCACTCCAGCCATGGCTAAATAAAAAAAATGCATAAAACTGTAAATTTAAACTCTGTGAGGCAAATTTTGGAGCAAACTTTAACAGCCTTGTCTCCCCTCTCCGCTTCTGGCTCTGTCTCAAACACACAAACACTGTTCCACAGGCAGTTGCAGGCAGACAGAGGAAATGTAGAGAGGAGCTTTTCCTTATTTTATTATTAGTTTAAGATGATGTGTGATCCAGATCATAATCCTTAAAAAAATATCCAGGGCAATGTTGCATATAATTGTACAAACATTAATTTGTTTTATATATGTTTTTATTTATAATGATTTATTTTTTAGTGTTAATCATTTCTCGCAGATTTCTTTGAAGTGTCAATGTTGCAACAGATGCAAAAGATTTAACATATTTAATCTGTCAAGAGAGAGATTTTAGGTTGGGTTAAATTAGATGCACTTCTAGGACGTAAAATGAAGTCCAACTTGACGTAATAGGAATGCAAAGTAACAACAATAAAAACTGGCAAAGGAAGTATTGGGAAGGCTTGCCCCTACGTAAACTCAAGGACCACTGACTTCATTAAAAATAGGCAACCAGGTGAGACCAGGGGGCAAAACTTGTCTTTATGGGTATTTACTATGGCCATAAAGGGAAAGATCTGCCCTCTTGAGGTGAGATAAACGAACAGACAGGAAGGGAAGGTTGTTGGGGAAACAGACATGCACTGTCACTATCGGCATACGGCCATGGGACCAAAGAGGGGCAATTGGGATGATGCAGTCGTCAAAGTAGAATTGGGAAAAATAGCAAATCAATAATGTGACAAGGCCGAAGTAGCGGGATCTAAAAATCATTGACTTCAATTAAGAAACCTTGTTGAAGCACAGTTTGCCCCCCCCCCCCCCCCACAACAAATAAATACATAAATAAAACACAACAGATTCTTGGTGACCCCAATGTGGTTGGAGGGAGTTTAAGACGGCTTAGCGGAGGAGAAGGTCCCGCCAACACTCACAGTTAAGACAGGCAATATGGAGAGCAGAATCTGGTTCAGTTGAATCAGCAGTTAGTATAAGTCAGAAAGATATATTTTACAAAGGTTGTTTTAGATGTGAGTCCATCTTAAATTTGTAAATTAATTTGACAATGTCAAAAAATATTTTTTCATATTATTAAAACATATTTATGATGAAATCAAGCTCTGCTACAATGCGCTTGTGTCGTGCTGGTTGATAGAATATAAAGACCATGGGGAGGAAAAAACGTGAAGACAAATAAAATCTGAATTGTCAAGTGTTTTCTTACTTTTTTCATCTTTGAATTCTGATCAGAATAGAGAATCAAGAGCTTTAAAAAAACTTTTTCAAAAAGTAAAATAATTAGTAAACTGCTTTTTGAATTTAGCCAGTTTTATTGTTGATATATAAATTAGTTTGATGATCTAAAGTGCTATCGAAAGTAAAATAGAAATAAAAGAAATCTGTAAAGGGGCAAAAACCTGTTCAAGGTGCTGTACAATATATGTTTTAGTCTATTTCTGATCCATTTGGATTTACATATTCACATTTATGTTAAGGATTTAAGGTACAATGTAATTAAAAGAAGTACTATAATAGCCATGAAGCGAGTCTTTACATAGACTTGATGCTTTTAATCAAGTATTAGATTAAGTAATGTTTATCAACCATTAGAATAGGGAAAGTTAATTCATTAAAACTTAATTATATAAATTATAACTAGCTACAGTGTCTGTGATAAATGTCACCTTTACCATTTTAAGCTGCAGCTCAGTGTTTTGTCTATATGAGTCATACACATAAACCGAACACCATCATTTTTAATTTAGGGACTTGATGAGTAAAACGTCATCTGTTCGTGTCCCTGAAAAGTAAATCTGTTTGACCAAACGCATCATCAGAAATAAGATGAGTCATCCGGTGTCGACTTTCTAAAACAAATTTAAAACACAGAGCAGCTTTCCTGGAGAAGAAGGATGTGGTTTTGCCTCCTCTCTGTTTACCAGTATGCTTAACCATTGAACGTCAACCCACAGAGCTCACTGCTGACGGCACGTCGGAGGGGGCCGGGATTGTTCTGCCTCTGCCAAATGAGGCGGAACGGGGCTAATTCTATTTGAGCTTCACTTCTTGAGTCAACTTTACAGCACAATTAGAGAGAGCTGGAGGAGAGAACAACTGGGAGTGGGACAGACACCAATCTGACCTTTTACTAACACAAGGCACAAAATGCTGGATATTAACTTCTCATTTTGCAGGATTTGGCTTGGCACAGAAAAATGACCACATTAGGTTCCTTTTTCAATCCCATTCAGAATCTCACCATAAAAAGTGCCTGGTGGCATAACCAAGCCCAGAATCTGCCTTACCGCTAAGTTTGTGAAGAAGCAAACCAGTAAAGTTCCTGAGAAGGGTGTGTTGTCCATCCAGTGATGTGTCATTCAGTAAAACACAATTTTAGAGTGGTTCTTACTTTTTTTTGAGGATTTTAAATTGAATGATGCTGTTTTTTTTGAGGTAGAGGTGAGACGCTCCACTTTCTGGAGCTTTATTTGCTCTATTGGAGAGTGAACAAAAGATGTCAGCTGTGTTTATCAGGGGGCATACCTTCGATACTTTATGCAGAAAACAAAACAGGTACAAAATGTTTGCTTCAAGGTCGGAGAAAATTTGTGATTGTTCATGTGCAAGAGTGGGCACTTGTACACATGCAAATGTTTGGGAGGGGGGGGGGGGTCATTATGCGGTGCTAATAAAGAAGCTCTCCGGTTGAAAACGTGGGATGACAACAAACTAGGAGCGTCATAAGAGACTTTAGACGAGTGCGCTATAATTATTTTCCACTGCTACAGACGTTCCCACAGATTGCTGCTCTGAGCCCCAAAGGGATGTTCAGCAGTCCTGCACTCCTCTCCAAAAGGAGCATAGTGGAGAAATGTTTCCTACATCCCTCTCAGTCAGTATATTTTAGTGGTTGATCTTGTTTACTGGGCTCATACATATGTTCTTTTAGTGATTCTGGGTTTATTCAAATTTTTCAAGTGGTTTTGCAGGTTTGTTCAGACGGGAGTGAATGTAAAACAAGTAAAACAAAACAAAACAGCAATAAAAGCACCTCAGTTGTAGCCTGGAGTAAAGTCAACAGAAAGAGAAAGTTTAAAAGTACAGCACAATCCCTAGCTAGACAGTGGTAAGCTCCCCAGGGCTCTTAGCTGAGAGAAAGGCTGAATTACACATATTTGTTCAACCTCGGCTCTGAGCTACAGCTGCTAGGGGTTAAAGTCTGCACTTTGCAGCAACACTGCCAAGTTTCAATCTCATGGTGTAATAAGTGGAAATGTAGTGGGTTGCAAAAGCTTTAGAGCTTTTAAGAGCCAAACCCAATCTCTTTCTCACACTTCTCGCTAATTAGAGTAGTACAGGAGGAGTAAACTAATCAAATAACATCAAGAAAAAAAAAAGGTCTTTATGTTGCATTGCACACATCTTTAAAGATCATAATTCATTATGCAAACACAATTAATTATGCACAATTATTCAGTGTGATTTCATCACAAATTAAATCAGCATAGCGTGCCCTGCTATTTAACATCTTGTCTAAAAGGCTTCTTCACTTCTTTACGACCAGCATTTTTTTCTCTGAGAGTGTGGAGTGGGCATTGTTATTTGAGGTCACGTCAGTCTTTGACCAACCTGCATATTTGTAAAGCTCTGATCAGAGCTCTGATTACCCCGTATGTTCCTAACAGAGCACTTCGCTCTCAGACTGCAGGTCTGCTGGTGGTTCCTAGAGTCTCTAAAAGTAGAATGGGAGGCAGATCCTTTAGCTATCAGGCTCCTCTCCTGTGGAACCAACTCCCAGTTTTGGGCCGTGATCAGACACCCTGTCTACCTTTAAGACTAAGCTTAAAACTTTCCTTTTTGACAAAGCTTATAGTTAGAGTGGCTTAGGTTACCCTGAGCTACCTCTATAGATATGCTGCTATAGGCTTAGGCTACTGAAGGACATCAGGGTCTATTTCTCTCACTCTGCTGAGTTCTACTGCTCTCCAATTTGCATTGCTTGTCGTCATTTCAGCTTTTAACTTTTTGTTCTCTCTTTTTTTTCTTCACAGTAGGTACACCTGTTCTGATGTTCTGTTAGCTGTGACGCCATCCAGGGAAGACAGATTCCTCGCTATTACCATCTAATGTAGAACAGATTACTGGATCAATGTGTGCTTCTGTGCTTTTTTGTTTTTGCTAAAGGGGAGTTTTTATTTCCACTGTCGCTTCATGCTCAGTATGAGGGATTGCTGCAAAGCCATGGACAATGCAGACGACTGTTCCTTAGGCTCTACGCTTCTTCAGGAGGAGTGAATGCTGCTTGTCAAGAGTTGATGCAATCCACTGGGTTTCCTTAGATAGGAAATGTTTTTGACCAATCTGTTTGACTTTGAAAAGTGCCTTGTGATGATATGTTTCATGAATTGGCGCTATATAAATAAAATTTAATTGAATTGAATTAGATGTCAGTCATGCCTGTGAATTGTGACTTTGGCAGTATCTTTGTAGGTTTCATTGCATGAATCACAGTGAAATTGGGAGAAAAAAAACTGTTGTATGTTTTGATACATGTGGCTATCTCAACAGTTTATGCTTGTTTGCTCTTTGCTACACATAAATTACTCCCTTCATCCCTCCTCAAAACCACCGGTTGCTTCTGTTTAAAATGTGTCCCTAATCTATAAGATAAAGGCAGACAGCTGCACTGATTATTACTTAAAGGTGAACTATAATGCATCCTTAAACATTTAGGATAGGTTTATGGGCTATACCAAACATGCTCATTAAATTTTTTGCACAAAATAATTCTCAGAAAATGAGATTTCAACTCCCCAGTTTGACCTATTTTGAGATTATTTAAAATGTGCTGTGTTGTAGTTGGCCACGCCCCAAACTCATTATTTTCACTCGCGCTTCATACACGTGAAAATGACTGCCAGCAGATATACACAATGGTACAGCTGTACTCCTTGATCCTGAGTCAGACCCAGAAGCAGAAGGGTAGCCTCTAGCGCAACCAGCAAATGGTTAATGGCTTGGACTTGTACCACACTAACTACTCCCGTGACGCCAAAGCGCTTTACACTACCATCAGGCATTAACGCACACATTCACACCCTGACGGTGGTGAGCTATGTTAGCCGCCACAGCTGCCCTGGGGCAGACTGACAGAAGAGACGGTCGGAGCAGGGAATCAAACCAGGCAACCCGCCAATTGCAGGACGAACTCCCTAACTCCTACGCCACTGTCGCCCTGGGTTCAGTCCAGTGAAATTTTTTTTTAATAATAGACACATACCATAATATCACAGGACAGTTCACCGTCGGTCGTGACAAGCTCGTGCTCTGCTCTTTTCTTCCAGCTACCATTAGTTATTATGTGCAACATACTAACTTGTTTTGTCTACCCAGCTGCAGTAATAACACACAGCATTTTTTGATCATTCATTAAACTTTTGCTATGGACTGGCCATCAACAACTGAGACTTTCTCTGAAAATCAGGGACATTTGCCAGTATAACCCTAAGCTATCAGTAGCGTTAGCGTTAGCTTGTAATAAATGTCAGATCATGTTCTTGCCAAAAAGCAATGCAAAACACACAAGACAAATCATTAAGTGCTTACTCTCTGTCATCTGCAGATTTCCAACAAACAGTAGGGACAGAATCTTCCTTCAGTAGAAGTCTTTTGGTAAATCCTGCCATGTACTCCCAGTAGTTTTCAAAACAGTCCTTTGGTAATGTCAAGGAAGCTTGTCCCTGACTGGGTTAGGGTTTTGCCATCAAAAACAAAACAAAGCCACACATCTGTGTTCTCCTTGAATGGTAGAATGTGCATGGACACGTTATTTATTGCAGTCAACAACAAAGTATTTGTCCTTTCCATTGTACAGCGCATAAATCGGTAAACGTGTCCCTCTTCTAAAAATAAAGTGGGAGGAACTTCGCTTGGTTTCCTAGGTGAAGGGTTGGACTCGGCTGGGGTTTCTATGTGACGGGCAATGCCCACACTCATTGCTATGCAATAATGGTGAGGTTTTATAAACAGGTAATTTTTAGACACCAAAAACACATTTGCTCACTACCATTATAGTACTTCTTTAAATCACAGATTTTTTGTCATAAAAGGTTACCTTTGAATTAGGGATAATTTGCACCAGAATAAAGTTATTCCTGGAATAACCTATCCCAGAAAAGTTTTACCAGGGAAGTCTAGATGTACAGATTAAAAAGATTCTCCCTTCATAAATATACAGGGTATATCTTTATAAATATGGCTTTGTGAAGCTGCTGACAGAAACAGCTTTTATCAAAATTAGTATTACCTGCAGGATATTGTGTGCTTCAGTTTGGAGAAAGAGGTTCCTCCTACTGTAGAGGTCTTGAATTGCAGTACCCTACAAAAGTAGTCGTACTACTTTTTTAAACTGTCATAAGACTACAAAGCTCAGTATATTTAAAGGTGTATAGTGCAAGTTCCAGAGTTGTTGCTGAAGTATGCCCCCTCTGGTGAGAAGTTCAAATGACACTTAGTGATGTGCACACACAGCAGAAGAGGAAAAGACCTGTGCTACGACCACACAGGTATTTTGTTTAGAGGCGTAATGTCTATATATACACACACACATATACATATACATATATATATATATATATATATATATATATATATATATATATATATATACATATACATATATATATGTATATACATATATATATATATATATATATTGAAGTTACCCCGTTCTCTCGCTAATGAAGCAATGGCCTCAAAAAGGTTGTCAGGTGAAGGAGGGTGTGCAGCGTGTCACTGGGTTAGGGTGACGCGCTGCACGTGTAAGCCGAACAATTCTATTTTCAGTCTCCTCTAATCCAGCCACCGTCTTCCGCATCTTTGCTGTCAGTTACCTGGATTGTGACAAACTGTAAACGGGGCTTCTTCATGCCAGCAGAGAAGGAAGTAGCAGGTGGAGGAGGTTGGCGCTGTGATTGAAACAGATGTGAATATTACTGGATGTCTGACCACGCTGCACGGTAGCTTGACTCAGCCTCCTCCTACAACTCATGCAAACCCGGAGGAGGAAAGAGAGGGATCCATGTGTACCAGTGGTGAACACAATCCGCTGCAGCAAGGAAACGCTACCAGTGTCTGCCGGGCTGGGCTACCATATCACACTTACAGCAAAAACTCGGCTAACCTGACGTGGAACATGAGCAGGGATCAGGCAGAGGAACGGAGAAGCTGGAGGAAGAAGTCATGGAAGAAGCCAGCAGCTAATGGGAAGAAGCTAAGAGCTTGAACACTGAAGGAGGAGGGTAAGAGAACAAGCAAGCAAACCAGAAGAGGTAATCAGAAGAGATGAGGTTCAGGTGTGGCAGAGAGAAGGCAGAGCAGCTACAGGAGGGAGGTCAGTTAAGAGCTGAACAGAGAAACAAGAAACCCGGAGGAAAATATCTAAGAGAGATCTAAACAGAAATGATATATAAATGAACAAAAACAGGCTAATACACTTGGATTACAAGGAAATGAAAGGATCATAAAGATCCCAGGTTCAAACTAACATTTTCGATTTGACAAAACATTTTGAACCTTTTCACTATGCTTTATTAAAAAAGGTGATATATTTCATTAAGTTTTATGGCTTTGATGTTGATCTACTAGAGTTTATTACACAGTTCTTATAACACAAATGAAAATCATATAAAAGAAGTAAATGAATTTAAGTCGTCTTCTTCAACTTCTATGCAAATCCAAGGTTTAAATAATATGAAATTGAATGAAATATGAAAAAAGAAAGAAGGAAGGAAGGAACGTTCTGCTCAGGAAATTGGTCATCACCGCTGAAAGGGAGCTATTTGTGATTAAATGGATTCATACAAGCAAAATTACCACAAAGAGAAAATAGATTTTTACATAAGTAATAGAATATCCTAAATGCCAACATGCACATAAACTCTAATTATGGACATCATTTGCATGACAATAGAATCTAGTTTGGAAAATCAAAAGCATTTTCATTTATTTAATTTTACAAGCATTTTTATTTTGTCAGTGTATTTTTTTTTAACAAGACCTTAAACCCAGAGATATAAAAAAGAAAGAAAACCCTCTCAAACAATTAGTTTCTGACCTTCAATCCTTTTCATTGTCACAAACAGATTTTTGATCCCATTTAAAAATACAGAGAAGGATAATTTTGAGTTTTAAAAAAAGAAAAATTCGAATGCTGGTTTCTTTTGTTTGCATCACTGACAGCCTTCGTTGTGTTTGTGGAAACCAGTCACGATGTGGTGGGGAGAGAAATGATTTTTCAGTAAAAGTAAGTGGTTTGCTTCATGAATGATAATCATAGAAGCTTCAGTTGCTTGGTTACTCTCACATGAAATCAGAATTTTTGGGAGGGGAAATTGAGGACGATTTTTGATCCCCAGGGATTTGCGCCTTCCAGTTGCTTGCTTCCAGCAAAGCTCAACCTTATTTTGGAAACCAAAAATCAAACAGCTCCTCTTCCCCAGGGGTATAATTACTTGTTTTTTATATGTATTAAAATGAAAGATTGTACTCTGATTTTGTTTGTATATTGAGCTATGATATTTTTTTCAAATCAAATATCCACAAAAAACTTGACTTTCTGATTGACCGAGTTTTACAGTGTAATAGGTTTCTTTAAGGTTTATCACCTCATCAGTCCTCTACATTGTGTCAGTACTAAATCAATTAATAAAGCACACAACAAAATGGTTGTGTTGATTAAAGAGACTTTAACTCATTAAGAGAGTCAGGCTGTCATTTCTACCATTCATTAACATCTAGCTTTCAGTTCAATATGGATGGTCTAAGAAGCTTTTAGTGGCCAAAATATAATTTAGCAATTTAATCATAATCTATTATTTAAATGGAATTTTTTCACACCTTCCGTTTTAAATCACACCTGTTTTCAGTTCTGTCTGTTTATGATGGAGATATCAAAATAGTTTAAAATAAACAATATGAATTTACTGTGTTGTTGCATGAATAAATCGCTTAACGCTCCCTCGATCATCCACTCATGCCCGCAGTAAATTGTGTGCAATCATTTTAAGCCTTCATTAACAGAAGTGTGCAACCTGTTTGTGATCTGCTTAACAAGTAACAGATTACAAACTTCTCAGCACGGGGCGATAACCCTTACAGCCTATGGAAAGAAGTTGTTTTTGAGTCTATTAGTTTTTGATTTAATGTTTCTAAAGCATTTACCTGATGGAAGTGGGTCAAAAAGTTTATTCCCCTGGTGGGTGGGATCTGTGTCAATGCATCTGGCCATTTTCTGGACTTGTGCAACATAAACCGTGTCTAGATCTTGTAGACGGCATCCCAGGATCCCCTGTACTGTCCCCACCACCCCGTGCTAAATCCTTCCTCCCACACTGTTACGCTGAAACATAAAATGCATTCTATTGTATATAGCTACATTCTATGAATATAGCTTACAGAGAATAAAAACCCATACTGAGGAAAAAAGCTTGGATGTAAACTGTGGTATTTAGTATATTTAAGTTTGATTTCTTCCTAAATTGATACAAGCTGCTGCTGTTGTTGTAAAATCAGATTCTTTACTGCCACATTCAAAGATTTTCATTGCCGTTGTCTGCAAGAGCAAGTTAGCCTTATGTAGAGAAATAGATGAAAGGAACACTCTTGGGGGCATTCATTGGCATTACTTCTAATGTAATTAACATTTTAGGAAGCCCTGTGGGTCTCAAATGTCTTTACCTGTTGTTGATACAGAAACTGTGGATTATTAAGGCTCAATTTTAGTAGATCCAACAGATCTTTTACAGAGACAGCTATCGGAAAAAATGTAAACAATTTTCATTCATCGGGTGATGACCATTTAGTCAAAGTGATGATTTCCACACTGAATGCATATACATTGATTTATTCTGGCAACATGCATCCTAAAAAAAAATTAAAGAAGCCAGATTTGTTGTATTATTTTGTTTTCTAAATATATTCACTACTATTTTTACAGTGTTGCGCTGACTGAAGAATGAAGTTGGCTTGTAATTATCAGTCCTTTTTGGGCGAGTTTTAAATATGTTGACATGAAAATGGAATTGCATGTAAAGAAATAAAAGGATCTAAAGAAGGGGTCATTACTTTGTTGTAAGCTTCTATCACAAGTAAAAGTGGATTTTTTTGTCTGTTTGCCGAGACTTGTGTACTCAAGACTGAGGAAATCAAATCAAAGTAAAACATTTAAATAACACATAAACAATCTTAAAAGTTTAATTTTCTAAAATCAAATGTTTTAGCTTTGCAAAGAGAGAATAAACAAATTAAACTCAGTTTATTTATAAAGCACAAATTCACAACATGCATCATCTCAGGGCCCTTTACAGGACAAACAGGTCAAATTTATAGTATTCTTTCTGGAAACATAAAACCAAATCAATTAAGTATGCAATACAATCAAATTGACAGATTCAGTTATATACAGTTGAGGTAAGCTGTAATTCTTCTTTTTTATTTAACCTTTCTTTAACCAGGTAAGTTGGTTGTGAACAAATTTGATGACCTGGCCAGAAGGCATCAGCTTAAGACAAACGTCTTGAATGCAATCATGATACAAAACACTTTCGTCAAACAGACATTAAAACAAACATTATACACAACTTCTGACAAATTCAACCAAATTCAGCTGATCTTCAGTCAAATAGTGAAAAATTGTCTGTCATAGGTAGCCCAGCCAGCTACATTAAGTCAATTACTTTACAACCATCCTTCTTGCTAAGCAAGTGTGGTTCCCCAGCAGAAAGTTGAGTCAATTGCTTCAAGTTGTTGACTTTGCAGGAACCTCTCATGTTAAGCAAGAATTTGGTGACGGTGGGCAGGAACAACACCCATTTAACTGTAAGAAACTACCAGCAAGAGTTGCCTGGAACGATTGCTGTAACAGATTTGAGAGGACAGAAACCAACAGAGAAGCACTAGTCCAGTCTGCAGTCTGGCACAATATGCAGCAATAGTGCCTGGAGTATTCACTCAATCTTCTATACCATTGTATTTCAGTCACCCGATATGTAAAAAATAAATCGGGCATATTGGTCTAAAGACTGCTAATACAAATATCTGTGAAATAATGGGTTGCTATCAGAATCTAATTTTACCACAGTGAGCCGTTTGTAGTATTACAACAAATTAGAAATAATTGGGAAAAACAGGAAATCAGCCACAAAGCTGTAGACCATGTGTCCAACAGGGGGCAGTGGATGCTGAGGTACATGGTGAGCAGTGATCACCAACTGCAACAGAGATCCAAATTTGATTTGGCCTCCAGATTAGCTCAATAACTCAACTCAACAAGTGCATATAGAGAGCATTAAATAATTTCCCTCTGGGATTATTAAAGTATTTCTGATTCTTATTATGGGATAGGTTTCTATGCCAAGCAGATTTAAAGGTTTACATCACCAAGTGCAATGCAAAGCGTTGTTAGATGCAGCGATGTAAAGCTCACCACCACTGGACTTCAGAGCAGTGAAGGCGTGTGACAAATCATGCATCTCTGTCCAATGGATGAATCTGTGTTTGGTAATTACCAGGAGAAAAGCACACGCCTCACTCTGTTATGTCAAGTCTAGAGTTTGGTGCTGAGAGGATAATGGTGTGGCATTTGTGTGGTGAGTTTAGGGTGGCAGAACTTGACTGGTTTGCACAGGGAAGAATTAGAGCAGAGTGCCAGCCTGGCCTTTTGGGTCTCTGCCCACATGAGTGGGCCACCACAATGACACCAGTGAAGCTCCACTGAACTGACATTGGGATGGTGGACTCTTAAAAGTATCTGGGCGTTCATCTGACCAATAAACTGGATTGGAGTCCTAACACTAATGCTCTTTACAGTTTGGGCCAGAGTAGACTCTGCCTTCTAAGGCAACTGAGATCTTTTAGACCAGCGGCCCTCAAACTGGGGTCCGCGGACCCCTGGGGTATATTTACATATATAAATCAAGCAGAGCACTATGGCGAAAGCGATAATGCTCCACTTGTGAGAATAAAATCTGTTAGGCTCTTTCTGGCACTAAGACAAGAATTATTATTGCCACATTGCCAGACAGGACACAAAAAAAGAAAAAAAGATCACATTTCATCTTGTTGAAGAGTGCTCAGAAAAAGAACGACATCAACTTCTTGTTGTATTTGATATATCCTATCCTAAGACTTGTGGTATTATTGTCACAAAGACCTTGCTTAAAATCAGACATTTTGACATGGAACAGCAGGATGAGCTCAGCTGTTTTAACAAAGGCTGAACTCCACTCCTGATCTTGTGAAAGCTAGTTGTTAATAATGTTCTCAAAAGCAGGACTTCTTCCTGCTGGCAGCCATCTGTCATACATAAAAGCTTGTGCTATTCTCAATAATACTATCCACCTTGAAATAAGGCAGTTAAATGTGTTGGACTGTTTACATGTCCAAGGTGTACCTCGCCTCTCTTTGTCTGCAAAGATTAACCTCAGCCTCCCCGTGACATTGATCAGTACAAAACTGGAGATGAAAATGAATTAAGGGAAGAAAAGAAGAAAAACTAAGAGGAGGAAAATCACCTATTGATGTTTGGTTTTCCAACATTTACTTTCAGTTACCTTTCATTACCAAAATCTATGTAATTAATTTATGAGTGATTGTAATTGAAGGTTTGCATCGCAGTCAAGGTGTTCCAGAGATAGAAAGGCAGAAAACAGAAGAAGTCGTGCAGGGAGATACAGTCCAGGAAGATAGCAGCACTTCAGCCACCGAACAGATCCTAACTGACTGTAACTTGTGGAAATCTTTCAGTATGTAACTCTGACTTAATGCCAGCTTAGGTAATGTTCTTTTCTGCCACTCTTTGGCTGCTATCTGTCAAAAGCCCTACATTGTTATACCGGTGAAGCATTACTTATCATGAAAGCTAATTTAAAAGCAACTCCTCTTCGTCTTCTTCCTACTACACTTTTCAATTTGCCGATTTAGCTTTCACAGCCTGCAATGTAACATGCTAGACAAGTTGAAAATTGAACTGATTTTTTTCCCTTAAAGTGATCTGTCACTTTGAGGCCAGCCAGCAACTATTATACTGCTTTAAGCACCTTTCCAGAAAAGACGTCAGAAGCCACGGGTGGCCTTGAGAACAAACACATGTTCCACATCTCTTACTGTGATGGTCCGTCATATCCTACTGTCTTCTCCTTATGTCTGTAAACAAACACTGACAGTACCGGTTGTCACATCCTTTTTGTTTTTCGAGATGAAACCATAAGCACCATCTGTGCCTGGATTGTGCATCCAGGTGGGGGGATATCCTTGTAAATGTTATTCTGCTGGCTGCGGACCATCGGCGCTCTGCGTAAAAGGTTTGGCTGAAGCATGCGCGCTGCTCCGTGAGATTGGACACCATCTGCAGGGTGTCAGTTGTCCGTCTGTGTGCACGTCAGTAGGAAAAAGTGCAAGGATAAAACTTTGTCGGATTTGTTACTGCTCGGGTTTGGTGTAAAAATCTTAGCTGCAACGTGAGCAACATGCTTGTAGCCAATGTAAGCAGAACAAGCACATTTCAATGAATTAGAAAATCATTAAAAAGTTCATTTATTTCAGCAATTCTGTTGAAAAGCTGGAAATCAAATGTATAGATTTATTACCAACAGACTGACATATTTCTTATTAGAATTAAGGCTTATAACCGATAAAAAAAACTAAATTTATGTTTCTCTGAAAATTGTTATGTTACGCAAGACCAATGAGGAAATGATTGTTAATACAGAAATGTCTGCGTACTGAAAAGCATGTCCATGCACTGTGCAGTTCATGCACTTAACACTTGCTCAGGGCTCCTTTTGGGTGAATTACTGTATCACCTGAAGGTGGCATTTAGGGGAACAGCTTATGGGTCTGCTGAGGTGTTAAGAAAGCCCATCATCTTCAGCTCATCTGTATTGTTATGTGTGGTGCCGCCCATTCCCTCTTGACAATGGTCCATAGTTTGTCAGTGGAGCTTAAGCCAGGTGAGTTTGCCAGTCAGTCAAGCACAGAAATGCTAAGGAGCCAAGTTCTGCCAGAAAAATAAATCAGCATCTCCATAAAGCTTGTCAACAAAGGGAAGCATGTAGAGCTTTAGCTTTTTCAGGGTACATTTGTGGTCCTCAAAAGTCTGGGAAAGTATGGAATTTGTTTTGTCTGTTTTCCAGGTCCAGATGAGTACTGAAAACTAAAAAATAAAGCTCCACGTGGAGACATGCTTGGCCGTCCAGACTTCTTTTTGCTCTTTTTATTTTCTACAGCAGTTTATGACACTTAATAATCTGAGTGGTCTTTAGGTTGATATATATTTGAATCACATTCTTAATATTTGATTTGCAGCCTATGTCCAGAGATGACCAATTTAACTGTCCTGCATAAATGATGTAGAGAGAATCTTCTGGGGGTATAGATGAATCCTTCTCTCGTTATTATGATCACACCTGGTGGGAGAAAACAGTCCTTTCGCTTTGTGCCTTCCAATCATTTCAAGAGGCAGAACTCACATAATTACACCTGTCAAACAGATTTCACACAGAATGCAAAGTGCATTTTTGGAAGTGGCATGGGATGCAAGTAAACGAAAAGACCCAATTAGATGCAAATTCACAGTTGGCAATTTGAACTGACAGAGTGAGAATATGTCTGCATAAATAGAAAATGTTTCCATTTAGAAGGGAAAATAATCTTGTGAATAATGGAGTTTTATAAGTCTGCCTTTGAGTCAGACCCAGTGAAAAGGAAAAGAATAGAAGCGGAAGGACAGGATGCTTCTAGGAAATTCAGGCAGTCAGAAATTATCTCTATTTTCCTTTTAGAAAAATAATAGTTCACAAATGCCAAATGATGCGAGGCAAAAGTAAAAAAAAAAAAAAAAAAAGGACAAAGACAGTGAATTAGCTTCTATTCTAGAAAAATGCTTTCAGTAGCCTTTGGGTTTTTAAAGTGTCTTGGTATTTAAAAAGCATGAGACAAGTTTATTCCCCAAAAAACAAAAAGGAATGAGGACTGAAGTAATAGAGCACAGTTGACCAAGGGCAGATTAAAGTACCGGAGCACAGATGGTCCCGAGTGAAAGAGCTGGAGGTGGGATGAATCAAGCGCAAGAGTACTGTGATGGAAAGGCCAATATGTAAGGAATAATTTTTCAGAGGGAAACCCCAGCTCCACTGGGGCCCGGGGGACAAGCATCGATCAGCAACAACGATGTTTGATCAGCAACAAAAAAGAAACATCATCCAAGCTAGGGGCTGACTCAGGAGAACAAAAAGCACTGAAATTTTCTCTGTGTGAACTGAGTGGGGAACAAAGTTTGGAACAGCAGCAGTGGATTAGGCTGACTGGAGAACATTTTTGATAATGCCAGAGGCAACAAATAGACGTTTAGCAGACTCTTGAAGTGTGGGCTTGGCATCAGAGTGTTCAGCTTGGCAGTGGCACCATATGCATGCTGTGTAGCTGTGGCAATGTTACACTGGAGGACTGGAGAAAAATAACTTCTCTCTGTTGGGACAGTGAAGAATGCTTCACACTCAGATTTAAAAAGTACCAAGAAAGTCAGAAATGTTGGACATGTAAAGGCAAAAGGTTGACCACACTTAAATCAAAGATGCTTGTAAAATGAATGTGATGCTAAAAGAAACAATAGTATGAAGAACAAAAGCCATGTGGTCCCTAGATAGAAGACAAATGTGTGACATTTTAAATAATTTAGATTGCAAAGCTGTTTTTAAAAGTTCTCACACAAGGTGTGACATCACAAAATAATGATTAATTTTCATTCCAAATAATACATAAGTGTTTTTTCCTCTATAAATGAAAGAATGAATCATGTTCACATGTTTGTGAGTGGTGGTTATTGTCCTGATACGTAAATCAGGGTTTGGCTAGCATCACTCTATTAGCCGTTACCATAGGCTATTCACCACTCACTATGAGACAACTTTGAGAGGGATATTTTTTTGGCCAACACAGAAGATCCAAGTGATTTTACTTTGCATCTCTTCACACCAAAGCAAAAATCCTAGGGAGAAGGAGATGGCAACAGCGGGCTGTTCGACACTAATTATAGAAGTGAACCAGCTGGAAATGTTGAAATTCCACTATAAAACAGATATACTCCACTCCAACATGACACCCAGGAAAATAGTAAAATTTCTAACAATAAAATGTATGACAAGAATCTTCAATCTAAACGGACTTCTAAGCTGCCAGAGAACGCGCGAGTTACAAGGCCACATACCTTAATATTATGCAGTGGAGCTGTGAATGGGATTAAACACCATAATACACACTGAAGCCTTGGGTGATGTCAGAAATATTGAAGAAGAATTTAATTTATCTGCTAAATAAAGTTGAAGGTTTTAATGTTAAAGTGTTTCTCAGTGGACCTCACTTGCCCATTTATTGTGGACATGAGATTTTTTCAAGATGCTTAACTGGTTAAAAAAACATGCAGTAAATCATCTGTGACCTCCATTGACAACTTTAATATTTTCTGCACTGTTTGCACTATTCAACCACTTTTCTGTTATCTTTGTAAGCATCATTTCCAATGACTTAATTAGCCAAAGGAGCGTCATAAGAAAATGTATATTTAAGGATAATGCCACTGAAACCTTTAACCAAACTTACTCTTCTACGTACTCTTTGTCCTGTAACTCAGTAGATAACTGTCTTAAATGATGTCTTAAACTAAAGTTTAAGACATCATTGACTGCATTACTCCAATTAACCTGGGGGTTGTTTATGGGAAGAAAAAAATCTCCGCAGAGTGTAATGAGTATGAATTGAACCCGGTATTCAGCCAGACACAGGGGAAAATGTAAAGGAGGTTTATTGATGAACAAATGAAGGGGGAGGTAGAAACAAACAAAAACAGTCTTCGGGAGAGTCCAGAGGGGCGACAGGCAGGATGAGCTGCAGGGAGCAGACACAGACCAGGGAATAATCCAGGAGAGAGACAGAGCTTCTGTGACAGTCCAGACCGGGGACACAGAAGCGGGTCCACACCAGATCTGAGTAACTGGTAACCCAGAAGCACAAAAAGGATTAGGCAGGCTCGGCAACTTACAGACAGGCAGGGTCAGGTTCACGGGCAGACAATCCAGGAATAAACAGAAATCCGAGGTCCAGCAGCTAGTGATGTTACGTGATGTGCCGAGGCTTCGAGGCGTGTGTCGAGTAATGGAGGGGGCGTTTCCGTAATGCGCGTATCGAGGCTTGCTTCATTTAGGGGAGGAGCCGAAAACGATGACGTCCAAAGCCTCGCTGCCCGGCTGTACCACGTGACTGCTTCGGGAAGTGGCTCAGATCTTGGCGCGGGGTTTGACAGCTTTAGAAACCCCACAGGCTCCATTCAAAATGTGGGTTGTTGTAGGCGGTTGCCGGTCATCCCCACAAAACTTGTTCCGGCCGCAAACTCACCGCCTCGCCTAAGCAAATTCCTGCGGGAAACACTGAGTTTGGATAACAGAGTTTGGATAGTGGTTATTTAGTTTGAGACAGTTAGTTTGGTGTTTGGAGAGTTTAGGAGAGAGATAGATAGGTAGGAGATTTAGGAGTGCGAGGACAGGATAGGAGTAGGATGGAGCCGGCGAGAAAGAGGAGGATTTCCCCTATGGAGAAATTGTTGTTTCTTAATAAAAATGCATGAAATCATCCAAGTTACACAAGCATTAGCCTATTCATTACCCCCTCCCTAGTTCCACAAGCACTTTCACTGTCCTCTGCCTGATTGAGCCCATGCCATTTTTCTAGAGTCACAGAAAAACATTATTACACAACATGCCATATCACATGACACTACTATTTTGGGAATAATTACACACAGAGAATACATTCAAACAATATTTTATTATACACATATGTGTATACATAATTTATGTAGACAAATCATTTCGTCCTACACTTTTTGTGAAGTCATTCCCAAGAGCCATAATAGACAAAAAATCAATGCATCACACGTGTTAAGATACAGCTGGCTGTGATTATACACCTGGCCAGTAGGTGGTGTCGTGTGCACATGAAGCTCCAAGAAATGAACCCTTTCTCGAACCAGTTGGCTCAAGTGGTTCAATGCCTCATGAGGCTTCATCTCACCATCACTACCAGCAGCAAATCAGGTCCGATATCCAGGCAGGCAAAAACAGAAACAGACAAGGGTCGGGCTGGCTCGGTAACAGGAAGCAGAAACAGGTCAGGAGCAGACAGGCAAGCAGAGTAAGGAATCGCTGGAAGTTCGCACCTTGTGGATTGAGACGTTCTGGCAGGGAAGTGGCAGAGGAGGCAGGCTTAAATAGGCAGGAGAACAAAGGTGAGAGAGTGAGCTAATTAGCCAGAAACAGGTGGAGGTAATCAGGGGAAGGGAAGTGGCTGAAGGAGGAAACAAGCTGACAGAAAATACGTGGAAAGGGACAGAAACTAAACTAATTCGAAACATAAATAACCACAAAGACCAAAACTAAGATAGAAACCCAAAATAAAAACTACACTAATACTAAGACCAATAACTCAAATCATGACACGGAGAAGTGCTTCAGCAGTTAGAATTGAAAAAGGGAGTGTCGAAAAGTTGAACGCAGGTGGAGAAAGACTAGACTCCAGGTTCACTATGACATCTATAAAGAGAGACTTTACAGATATAACTTACCAATGAAAAATGCAAGGGAATCTTTCTTCTCTGAGATCATCAGCAAAACTCATGCTCATGCCTTATTTGCCATGGTCAACAGGTTAACAAATCCTCCTGTGTCTGTGGCATCTGAACTTCACTCCACCAGAGCCTGAAATTAATTTGCTAACTTCTTTACTGAGGAAATCCAAAGGATTAGAGGGGCAGAATTTGATCCATATCAAATTCAGTCTCCAACTAGAACTGATCTTGACAAAATGTCCCAATTCAGCCAAATAAACTACAAAAGCTTAGAAGAAATTGTTCATGAGGTAAGTTCTTCCTCTTGCTGTCTTGATATTCTATCCACAGCTTTCTTTGAGAAAGGTTTATCTGTCATAACGTCTGATTTGTCTCAGATAATAAACACGTCAGGTGTTTTCCACCACGCCATAAAAACATTAATAATCAAGCCTGTGTGAAAAAGAACAAATTGGACAAACTACTTCAAACTACAGGCCCATCTCCAACAAACTACAGGCCCATCTCCAACATCACCTTTATCAGTAATATTATTGAAAAAGCTGTGTTTCAACTATTAAATAGATTTATAACAATGCCCAGACACTATGACGATGTCCAGTCAGGTTTCAATGCTCACCACAGTACAGAGGCTGCCCTCGTCAAGGTGCTGAATGACATCCATATAAATCCAGACTGTGGAGGAACCACAGTGCTGGTATTATTGGATCTAAGTTTAGCATTCAACACAATTCATCACTTGATTCTATTAGAGCGGCTGGAAAACTGAGTCGGTCTCTCTGATACAGAACACGACTGGTTTAAATCCTGTTTAAAGGACAGGGATTTTTTTGTGTCAATAGATACCTTACATCAGAGACCACAAAAATCACATGCAGGGTTCTCCAAGGGTCCATCTTCGGTCCCATCTTATTCAATGTCTACATAATCCTTAGATTATTTTAAAAAGAACAACATAAATTACTTTAACTATGCAGACAATACACAGCTCTACATCACAATGTCAACAGGTGACTATGAACCCATTTGAGCGCTGAGTAGAAAAAAAAATGAATGCATGGATATGCCAAAATTTTAACAATTAAATTAAAACAAAACTGAAATAATCATTTTTGGACCAACAGAGGAACGTTCAAGGGTTATCTTGCATTCCATTTAGCTCGGAAGTTGAAAACAGGAGCTGGGAATGGGGAAAACTCAAGTAAAATTATTCCAATTAATACACTCAGAGAAGTCAGGATTCCAACATGGTGAGGGCCAGGAAAGCTGGTTCGTAGTACCTCTTATAAACATCCTTTAAAGCTGTACTTTCCACGTGTAAACACCACTTCTAATTTGTTCAATTCAGAGTTGCAGCCGCTACATAAAACATTGATTGTAGACACTATTCAATAATATAATTTAAAATTCTCCTTCTCATGTATAAAGCTCTTAATAATCAAGCTCCATCATATATCAGAGCTCTGATTACCCCGTATGTTCCTAACAGAGCTCTTCGCTCTCAGACTGCAGGTCTGCTGGTGGTTCCTAGAGTCTCTAAAAGTAGAATGGGAGGCAGATCCTTTAGCTATCAGGCTCCTCTCCTGTGGAACCAACTCCCAGTTTTGGTCCGTGAGGCAGACACCCTGTCTACTTTTAAGACTAATCTTAAAACTTTCCTTTTTGACAAAGCTTATAGTTAGAGTGGCTTAGGTTACCCTGACCTACCTCTATAGTTATGCTGCTATAGGCTCAGGCTAATGGAGGACATCAAGATCTATTTTTCTCCCTCTGCTAAGTTCTCCTACTGTTCTCCAATTTGCATTTCTTGTTATTTCATCTTTTAACATTTTGTTCTGTCATTCTTTTTCTTCATAGTAGGTACACCTGGTCTAGCGTTCTGTTAGCTGTGACATCATCCAGGGGAGGCAGATCATCCACCATTACCATGTAACATAGAAAGGATTCCTGGACCAATGTGTACTTCTGTGCTTTTTTCTGTCTCTGCTTTGTCTTCTTTAATCCCCAGTCAGTTGTGGCAGATGACCGTTCACACTGAGCCTGGTTCTGATGGAGGATTTCCTTCCTGTTAAAGGGGAGTTTTCCTTAGCACTGTCGCTTTATGCATGCTCAGTATGAGGAATCATCGACAAAGCAGACGACTGTCCCCTGTGGCTCTACGCTCTTTCAGGAGGAGTGAATGCTGCTTGTCAAGACTCAATGCAATCAGCTGCGTTTCCTTAGTTAGGAAACTTTTTGACCAATCTGTCTGAATGATTTGATTGAATATGACTTATTGATATAGCACAATTCACATTGTGTTGTGAATTGGTGCTATACAAATAGAATTGAATTAAATTGTTACAACTGTGTCTTTTGATATAAACATGTTTTATCACAGCTTACTGTAGTTGATGTGAGGAGCTGCCCTATTAGATCCGACAATAAGCCTTAAAAGATTTCTCCAATTTTCCAAGGATGAAGTCCGACTTCAGCGGCTGTTACAGTTGATTTTTCTGATCAGAAGTCGGGATTTCCGAGTTCTGACAGCAAATGGAATGCAACATTAGCACACAGCTTCAGTTGCTTCATCTAGTAAAAACTGATCAGGCCTGAAATCTGGGTGTAGTCATTTTTAACCACACTATATGGCCAAGTGTATAAACAGTGGTTGCACATGTGTGACACAGGGCAGCAATCTTCGGCGCAGACCGTGATGCGGCAGACATTAATATCCATCTTTTCATGTACACATCCAAGTTCAAAACCGGAGCGTTTATAAATCCCCACTTTGACCGGAGTTTTTGGGATCATTCGTTTTAAGGGTGTATAACGCTGTTTATGAGTGGCTGAAAGGCATAACTGCATAAAAATGTCTCGTTTTTCCACAGATATCCTGCTACGTGTTGACTAGGCCTCAGAGAACAGACTTTAAAATACTTCTGTTAGTCTATAAATCACTGAATGGCTTAGCACCAAATACATCACAGATTTGTTATCTTTGTATCTGCATACCAGAACCAGAACTAAACATGGAGAAGGAGCATTTAGTTTTTATGCTCCACTCATGTGGAACAAACCCCCAGAGGACTGTAAAAGTGCTGAAACCCTAAGTTCCTTTAAATCAAGGCTAAAAACGTTTTTTTTTTTAAAGTTGCCTTTGAATGTCAATGTTGATGTTTGTAGTACAACTAATCTTATATCTTGACCTGCTGCTACTATTACACAGCAATGTGCTTTCCTCTGTATGTTTTCTTTTCTTGTGTTCTGTTCATGTTCAGCACTTAAATTGTCTTGTTACTGTGCTGTACAAATAAACTTGCCTTGCAGCCCCAAACCAACAAAACTGCACAAATGAATCTGGCGAAGAATAAAAGCTGGAAAAAGGCAGTGTTTATGGACAAAATTGTTCAAGAAATACAATTTGATTATTGTTTAATTGCTACAATATAGGATTTGAACAAGACAAACACATATGGCTGAGAACAAATTTCTAACAATAATACTCATAAAAATGTTCCCAGTCTAAACGACATGAAAGAGAGAAATTTGGAGGAAGGTTTTTATTACTTTCTCAGAATTCAGAAATTTACATAGACTTAAGATAACTATCACTTTGAACAATTTGGGAAAGCCAAGATGACAATGTCATGGCTTTGTAAGGTTTTGACAAGTTAAGTCACAACATTTGAGTTAATGGAGGCACACCTGTGGATGTACTGTTGAACACACCATAAACACATTGCTTATTGCTGCTGCCACAATCCAGAGTGAAACTAGTCCTGTGGTGAAAGGTTGCCCGGAGATAAGTCACTACTAGCTGCATAGAGGGACTGGTCCAGTTTACTGCATAGATTGCATCATGGAACATCTCAAGATATAAATCAAGATGTTACATTTTTTGAGCCAAAGGGTCTTCCAGACCTGGACATTGGCCCTAATTATTCAGTCAAAAGTGTTACAAAGTTGGTCAATGACACCAACATAAATGTTTTGGAGTAGCCACCTCAAATACTGATCTCAGTCCCATTGAAAATGTTTTGTTCCCCCCCATTGGACTGATTTCTCTATGCTCAAATTGCTGTTGCAATTATTTTGCATATATGCAAAATCCACAGCAGAGGAAAAAAGTACAAAACGATGACCTTAGTAAAAGAGCACAATCAATTGGTCAGTAAAACAATGTGTAAATAGGACATTTCTGTTTTTTTTTTTTTCAATCCAGCCGTTTTAAACAGGTGAGAAATGAAGAAGGTGATTAAAATATTCTCAGACAGGATGGTGATTATCTCAGATAAATACAGTCATACATTTGATTGTTTGAGTAATAGGTTCTTGAAATAAGATTGTTGATTGAGAGAAACATGTGTTCTCAAGTCTTAAATGTTGAAAGTCTTTTTTTTTTTCTTTAGTCTTTGCTAATAAATGCTATTGGTGCTAATTGTAGTGTTACTCAAAATTGAACATATGTTACTATGACAATGTCCACTGAACGTCTTTTCATGAATAAAGCTATCACACACGAAATTAACATAAAATGACCTTGGCAACAATATTTTCTCCAACTGGAGGAAAATAATGAGAGCTGATCACATAAAAACAAACAGAAACTCAGAATGTGTCCTCATCTTTCTCACACAATGCACATAATGGATGTTGTATGAAAAATAAGTCAGCTCTGTAGAAAAAAACACCAGAACAACACAGTCTGCTAGCAGAAGCAAAGGAAGCCATGGAGGCCAACTATTCTTAACCTCAGCTCCAGATTGCACATCCACTCGGCGAGCTATTTCAGCAGTTGCAGAAATAGAGACAATCACACGGACAGGAACACAGAACTTAAGCAGATATGTGAGGATTAACGAGTGGCTAATGGCAGGTGGATGATGGAATTGTCCCATTATTCCTCCCATCATCTGCTGCTGGCTTTCTGTGTTACAGGCACAGCAGAGGCAGGTGTTTTTGGGTTCAATCCAAAGCTTTTTTTGGTTCACCCATAAAGTAGATCTGAAATGGCTTGTTTGTTTGTTGTAACAATCTAATTTTTTTTTCAAATAAACAAAACAGCAGTGAAATTTTTGCCAAACCTCCTACAGATAACAGGTGCTTCAAACTGCAACAATAATGGCAGTTCTTTATAGCAAAGTGGCAAACTTAACACTTTATCTAGCCTGAATGTATTTAATATATCAGGATAACTTTACCTTCTTATTAGTTCCAGGATGAGTAAATTATCCATCCAGACAATCTACAGGTTTAAATTGTGATAACCTCTCAGTTAAATGTATTTTTTCTTTTGTTTGGTAAAATGTAACAGCACAGTTGTCTCACATTAAGAATCTCGTATGTTCATATCTCCACAGGGGTCTTTCTGTGTGGTGTTCTCATGTTCTCATTCTAATGTTCTCAGTTCTTATTATCAATCAAGGTAATGTTTGGAGATCCTAAATTACTATACGCTTCAGCATCAATGGTGTGTTGGCCCAGTGATAGACCAGCGAATTAACCAGAATGAACATGGCATCTTGCAAGTGGCACCCTCATTCCCCAGCCTCGCCTCTGTCAGTCTGCCTCAGGACGGCTGTGACTACTAACATGGGTATCTCACCACCATCAGGGTGTGAATGGGTGAATGACTTATTGTAGTATAAAGTGCTTTGGGGTCATCAGATTAGTTAAAACACTATACAAGTACAAACCATTTACCATGTATCATTTAGGTGCTGATCTTTGTTAAGAGAGTTGTGTAAAGGTCCACTACTATTATTATGCAAGGTCTCTGTTGCATTGTTCAGCTGCCATTTATAATTTTATTTTATTTAGGTCCTGTTTCTACTCTGTCTCATTTGGTCTCTTTAACGTGCTCTCTATAGTTTCTTATGAGACTCAAATAGTCCATCCCTCTAACTAGTCTCAAAGCTGCCGAGCCCAGTATTTCTGCTTATATTCTTGGCAGTTCTGTGTCCTGTCTATCACCTCATGTATGTAAAAAGCGTGAAGCTAATGAGCTATATGTATCTTATCATCCTGAATTCAAGAAATCAGGAGTTTTATAGTCCTTTGTAATACCTTTGACTCACTGGGTGAGTGTGGAGTGGAAAACAGAGAACAACGATTGAAGTCCCTGAAATATGAAGGAGGCAGAGGCTGTAAAGTTTGCAGCTGTGCCAAAACAGTATGTCAAAGCTCTGAGGCTTCAGCGACATTAACCGAGAGCGAGATGTGAGCTGTTATTGAAAATGATGTGCGAAAATTCCCGTAGAGGGTAATATGTCTGAAGGACAACCACCAGGATCTCAGTGTCTCTTGTACACGGCTTCTCAACAGTGAGCCAACATTAATCATTCCCATTGCTGCTGCTGCCCCAACTCTTCTCTTACCACCACCGCTCAGGTTTTAGTACAGACTACTTTAATACAGACACAACAAGGTAGAGAACATGGGGCTAATCTGATGTACTTTGCATAACATTATCATTGTCCAATTGATTGTTAGGAATTTTTACCCAGATTGCTTCAGCTTGGGGCAGAAATGTTTCTTTCATACAAAATGTTTTCCTCTCTTACTTCTTTCCTCAGGCAGAGACTGGAATGATGATGTTGACGTAGGGTGTACAGCAGCTGCAGACAGTGGAGCTAGCTGGTGAAATGACTCTAATTACTTAGTCTTAGACCATCATTTTTGGTGGGAGAGTTGACGCCCAAGTTAGCCTTTTTTCCCAGTTTCCAAATCTGTGGTAAGGGAAAGGTTATTTCAGTGCTTTAAAATTGTCTGTTCTACTATTCAGTTGACTCTTGACAGAATATGCTTAAAATGACTAAGTCAGCCACGAACGGACCAAAACTAGAAATTTACAAAGTAGCCATCACCCATACCTCATGGTTTGGTGAGGTGGTGTGTCCTGGTGCCTATCTCCAGCAGTCATTGGGCAGCTTTGTGAAACACAAGGTCCTTGTTCCTCCTCACCAGTTGCTTCCATGAATGTTACAGTTTACAATTACTCCGGGGCGACAGTGGCACAGGAGCTTGTCCTGTAACAGGCGGGTTTCCAGTTCAACCCCCTGCTCTGCCTGCCTCAGCCGTGTGTCCCCGGGCAAGACACTTCAACCCCTTTTCCTGTTGCCGGTGGTCAGAAGGCCCAGTGGAGGCGATGCATGGCAACCTCACTTCTGTCAGTCTGCCCCAGGGAACCTGTGACTACAACTGTAGCTTACCACCGTCAGCGTGTGAATATGTGTGAATGTGAATGGGTGAATGTAGCGTGAAGCGCTTTGGAGTCCTCTAGACTTGATAAAGTGCTATACAAGTACAGGCCACTTACCCATAAAAACATAGACTAGACTAAAAATACTCTGATCTGTTGACTTCCGCCTTCCTTACTCTCTATAGGGAACTGAGGTATTTTGTCTTAAAATTTGGTTTATGAAAACATAGCACAGCTAGTAGAAAAATTTATAATGGCATCTTTTTAATTGATGACATCTAAATGGACTTTAAATGTAAACTTCTGAAAAGGTTTGGTTACTAACTGTAACAGTCAACAGCCTTATTGTTGACTTAAACAGTCAACAATAAGCTCAGTACAGTGTCACATCTCCACAGCTAAGTTTTATTTTTGTCACTTGCTACTTCTTTATTTCACTTGTCTCCTCAGCTGCTGCTCAAACAACTTCTTTTACATTTTTGCAATTTTAACATGAAAAAGGAAATTAGAATAATTAATTACTAAATTTTCTGTGCGTTTGTGTCAGATGAGTTATTCCCGGGAACTTTCTAATCTCCGAAAGTGCTGAAACTGAATCCTCCCAAATGAGCAAACAAGACAAACCGTGCTCAAATACACATTGTCAGTGCAAACATAAACAGAAACCCAGTACAGCATACACACGTGCATGCAAACTCAAGTTGTCCTGCAGGCTGTTGCTCATTAGTCTTCATTGACACACTGAGCGATGAACCCTGGATGGCGGATGTTGAGTAGGATCTCTCAGCCCCACTATGTTATCTGGGGCTGAGTAAAAAAAAAAGAAGCATAAATCAACAGAATCTCACAGCATAAACCAGTGACCAAACTGGTTAATGTTAAGCTGCAAAGCAAAGTGTCTGGGATAACAATGTCTGCATGGTGTGCTCTTTTATCAAGCAGACACATCTGAGAGATAGCAGTGCCATGTTAAACAAAGCGCTACGGTAAGTCCCTTTGTTACTGAGCTCATTCTATCTGAAAATATATGACGTATAAAACTACATCTGCAAGAAGAAGCTTGGCGTGTTGGTCTAATTTGCATATTTCAGAATATACCTAACTCTGCAAGCTTGTATGTGTGTTTTAAGTGCACTTTTAATTATTTCATGACGTTCATACACACAAGTAATTATAGAAACATGATAGACCTCTTCACAGCCTAAGTGTGCCTGTCTATTTACGGTTTGTGTTTCTACCCAGAGCTGATGATGAACTCTTCTGCAGAACCACACCACATAAATAAATTGGACTATTCATAAAAAAAAGGTCACTTTAAATGGAGAATTATGGGAAGAACAAGCAGACCCCACACAACAAGGCCCATGCTGAGATCTGAACCAAGGGCATTGCTGTCATGCTAACCACTGCATCACTGCTGTGTGGAACAAGTAAATAAATAAAAAAAAAACTTTAAAATGTCTTTTTTTTTTTTTATTACGTTGTCCAAACTGAAACCTTTCACCGGTGGTGAAAAATTTCACTCTTTCTGGTAACTGATTACTTGTGTTTATGTTCTTGGCCACAGATTACCCCCAGTTTGTGTCTGTCTACTATTTTTTAGAGAAATGAAAACAAAAACACAAGTAATGTCTAGATCTCTTGGACTGACCCCCTGACAGCTAGCTGTGAAAGCAACAGTTGACCTCCATACCCCTATGGTGTGATCACTGTAATACGCCTCCAGGTATCAGTGAATTGCAAACCAACCAAGGTCAGAACGATGTTTCCAAAAAATAAATAAAAATAAAATAAAAATGATGAAAAAAGTTAAAGTTTTATTGGTTTGACCTCAACAACTAAGACTTTCCATCCAACTTGCCTTCACCAGCTATTTTTCAGGGTTTCCATGGAGCTTCCAGTTTTTTTGTCACTTATGTTAACCAACCAATGTTAAAAAACTGCTTTGGTTTTGGAACAAAAAGAGTTTAAAGAAATGGCCTGAAAGCAATAACATGAAAAAGAGAGACACAGCAGTAGTTTATATCCCTTTGTGCTTTCATTCTTGTTTTATTGGAGTGAGCTGCCTGATCTACAGGCTGCTGGTGTCCAGAGTCTGCAAGAATCCTATAAACATTTAATGATTCATTGTTAGTGACACAAAAGATTTCAGACCAACAATAAGTGTGCTTTGCTTTCTGTAGGTGTAACAAAGGCCCGGTTCTTTACTGGACAAGTACAGACATGCACCTTATTGTAGCAAATACATGTACCATCACACTTATTGTGTTATTTAAAAAATGGCAATAGTTATGTAAAATTATTTAAAATTAGGTGGCATAATCTATATAATTAAATTGGATCTTAGTATATAAAGAACACACATTTATGGTGATTAAATTTGCATGCTCTGAAAAACGGTTTAGATCAAGGTGGACACAGGAAAAAAGGTTCCAACCTGTTTTTCTGGTAGTTAGATTTATTTAAAGGAATTTGGAGAAAGCCATTTTTAATCCTGTTAAACTTTGATAAAAGTCACCCTCTGTGAGGGGATAACAAGCTCAGATGGAGTACCCAAATGTAAGATTTTCAAAGATAATGGTAGAGAAAGAAACAATATGTTTTCTCTGGAGACCTTTTGTTTTCTTTCGGTAAAAGCAACTTTTTTGTGACTACAGAAAATCTTTAAAAAAATAGATTGCCAGGTTAAAAACATCTTTGACCTGGTTTGAGCTTTACCTTGAAGGTTTTTGCAAGGAAGTTCATTTCACTGTACCATTCAGCAATCGTTGTGGCCAAATACACATTTTATATTGTAAAAGAGTGCATTGTAAGACAAAAAAATAATAAATAATAAAAAAGGGAAAACACAAGTGATGAAAAAATATATAAATAAATGTTTTTTTTTTCTTTAAGCCAAATTTTTATTATCATTTCCCTTGGCCAGACAGCATATGCCAGTGGTACCACAATAGTGGCCATAGGTCTGGATCTGAACTAAAAGGAAGCCTTATCTGCACCCAAATTGGTTAACAAAGCGTCTTGTTGATTTTTAACCTGGTACATGTTTTTTTCTGCTGTTTACACTATTTAAAGATTTAAAAAGAAAAATTTGCTTTTGAGATAATTGTGGTTGTTATGGCAGGAGCCTCCAGGTGTCCTGTCTCTCTGCTGATAGGATTCAACCTGCCGAGAAGCACAAATACATAAACAAGAGAAAAATCCTGCAAGAAAGAAAATTTGCATGACTGTCAGAAGAGAATAACTGAGGGGAAAGAGTAAGGTGTTCATTCACACCAGATCAACTTTTACATGTTTGGTATATTTTCACATATTTTCTATAGAGAGTTTTCACCAAAAAAAATAATAATAATTTTACCGAAGAGCGATTTAAAATGTCTAACTGAAAATTTGTTTCCAACTATAAAAAAAAAAATTACATTTAGAAAACAGAACTTTTGCTGAAATCAAGTTCCACTGCTACCAAACTTGAAGCAATGACCTGATTATAATTTGTAATCTCATACTACACTATGCTAATGCTGTCTAATCTGATAAACATTAATTCTCCTCATCAGGACAAATGCTTGAAATGATAGTGATTAACAACCGCAGGCAAGTTGGCCATTTCTACTGATTAAATTAGCTAAAATAAATACCACTAAGGGGTTTGGCTGCTGTTACATCAGGGACCCCCAGGATGTGACATTTCCACCTCTTATTCATCCCTCAAGTCATGCACAGTTTCACCTCCAGTATTCTGCTCTCTGTAACAGAGTAATCTTGTTTTCTCTACGGACTCATAGTTTTAGATCTTAGTTAAAAAGACAAGGCCAGAGTTGTGTGCTGTATTTGTTCCTCCAAAATGGCAAATTTAGATAGAGGAATAATTTGAATTAGACTTTTAAATGAGTGTGATGTTTCCTTTGATGACATAATTCTGACTCAGAGGATTTTAAAATCTTTACACCAGATTATCATTTTCATCATAACTTTCATCTTACTATGTACTTTTGAGATTTTATTTTTTCGACTAATTAAAGACTTTAATCCTAGTGCCCTGTGGTGAATAAAAAGTCACACTTCACAAGTTCAGCTAAACTGTATTTAACACTCCATCCTCATCCTCTACAACACATATAAGGTAATGTTTCGTGTAATGATTGGTTTGCAGTGTCTCTGACATGACATGGACTACCGGGGGAAAAGGACATTTCGCCGCCCGAAAACACCTCACTCTGACCCCCAAACAAGACACGTGCGATCTATCGGATCCTATTGATCAGCTGGCCTCATGAGAAAGTTTGGAAAATCTGAGATTTGTGATGTGCCAATCCTGATGACAAGCTTCTTTGGTTTGTATTACTGTACTTGGGGACCTTTTTCTGTGGTTTTGGGGGTATAATATGATCTGTTGTGCACCGATGAGGGTGTGTAAATGTCAAGCACATGTACCAAAGGCCCTGCTCATGTGCGGTCAGCTGTGTCTCTTCGTTCAAAAACAGGCAAGTCGGAGAACGTTTTGTTCTACGTAAGTTATCTTTCTACGTGATTCATATTCTACAATTAGAGCACACCATCAAGCAAACAGGGGAAGTACCACACAGTAATAGCCCCAATTTGAGACTGTGTTCAGGACATTTTACTGCAGACTGTTTCCTGAACATGGGTGAGTTCAAGTCAGGGTTTTCAAACAAACTTCAAAAAAAAACTTCTGTTCCAACACTGGAGGTGGCGACCACAACACTGTCATTACCCCTAAATTCATTTAATTTCTATATGCTGTCTTGTCTGATAAAAGTATGTGTAGTGTCTGAAGCAGCTGTGCAGCGAGCTCTCCGCCCGGTCCCTCGTCAGAGAGCTCGCTGCACAGCTGCTGTGGACCGTGGACTTCGGTCCCACTGTGGGGATGATGAATTGTCACGCCAGGTAGGAGCCTTTGGTCAGCTTGGCCTCGCCTGTCTGACATCCTGCGACACAAATACTTCCTCTAGCCATAATACCATAATATGGATTTGTGACAGAGTGTTGCACCAAGAAGAGAGGTGTGGGTGGAGGGGGCAAGGGTGTGTGGGGGCACGTTTGACCGGTTTCCCAAATATGGTTATAGCCAGTCAGAGTGAAGTCAACTAGGTAGAGCCATATATCATTTCCATGCCCAACTATTTTACTGAGGAGGGAGATCTGGCCTGCCAAAACGACCCCTACATTAAGGTGACATTATTTCTTTTATGAAATTCTTTGGAGAATTTACATATGTAGCAATATCACCTACATGAAATAGCTTATACAGTGATGTTACTACTCTTTTAAAAGCTTCACTGGTTAATTATAAGCTGCTGAACATTCATTCATTCCATCTAGAAAAAAAATATTTTGTTCTGATCAGTAGAAGTGGAATTTTTGTTTTTCGTTGTTTATATCTGTGTTATTCTGGTTTGTTAGATATGTTTTATATCAGTGAATACCTATAGAGGTGCCTGGAAAAAGTATTTTCATGCTTGTTGCCTCACAGCCCAGAATTAAAATAGATTCTGTTTAACCATTTCATTCACAGAACATGCTTACAACTTTGAAGATATATTGTTATTTTTCTTGTAAAGCAAAGGCCAGACAGGACAAAATAACAAAAAACATAACTGGTCACCCTCCTCTAAAGTCAGTGCAATTACAGTTTAAAGTTGCTTTGGATTCGTTTCATGGAGCTTGCTCCTTGATCTTCATGGTGTGATGCATCTTGTCAATGCGGGCTCACATGGCAGGATAATTAATCCGATTTTTGCGCCAATATTCCCCTTCAAACAATCTTAAGGACACACTCATTATCGCCGTGGCTCTTAAGATAATCTTTTGAGATATTCCTGCCATGTGTGGTGTGTTAAGAGTGATCTGGTCTGCTCGGAAGCACATCAGGACCACTCCAGCCTCATGTCAGGGATATTCAACATGTTGGATTGTCTTGTCCTAGCCTGTGGGTTGTTCCTCAAGGACAAAAGAGCACACCACTTGTTGAAAGTGATGTGTAGCCACTCAGAACGCAAGGTTACGGACACCCTGAGAAAAAAAATGCATGGCTCAGCAGACTGTATGTTTTTCCTAACACTTCTTACAAAACACCAGGCAGTTCACTGCCCTACGCCAATCCTTGAGCTACTTTTTATAGTATATATAAAATAGGAAAAACTTATTTCTACACAGCAATGATGAAACTGATTTTTATGTATGCTTTTCAATTCAAAAAGTACTCTCATATATATTATTAATGTTTAACAATAAACCCAAAAAGTAATTCTATTTTTTGCATTTGAGTGATGAGAGAGAGGAAAAGGAACCTCCAGAAATGCTCAGCTCTGTTTCAGGTTTCCAGCTGTATTGTCAGGTCCACTTATGATCAGCGACTGATAATTTTTAACGGACTAGACATGGAAGTAGAGATGTTTTACTTTTGTCAAAAAGTGAAAGAGGAGTATCAACACTTAATTGTTAATGGGTTAAAATAGAAAAAAACACACACAACTGTTCTCCCGTGATTGTCTCAACATACCAAGACTACCTAATATGAGGAGAATCACATCTATTTAAACTCCATTCACGTTTACGCTCAGTATTGCACCTTTTCACCAAGTAAACGGCTCTAGATTTCTGACGAAAATACAATTTGCACTGATTGTCTGCTGCCACAAAAACTCCACCTTCCTGAGTCCATTCCAGCTGTCTGCTCTATTCTTGTAAAATATATTTTGTTTTTAGATTGACCTGCATGAATGGATCAAATGAAACAGACCCAAAATGTACATATATAATCACTGAATAAAGTAATAAAGTAGTTTGAAGTTCTTGTCGGTATTATTACACTCCTTGTTTGTAAGAATGAGAACTGCTTTTTTATTTTATTTTATTAAAGAGTACCTCAAGGCTCCATTCTTGACCTCTTCCTCTTCTCTCTTTACCCCGTCCCTTTGGGGTCAGTTATAAGAAACCTTCTGTTTTTAGGCAGAAGACAGTGGGACTTTTATGACACTAAAAAGGAAAATAGTTGCTCTAAAAACAAACTTCTCAAAGGCCTTGCAGAAAACATGGATGTCAACACAATTTATGTTGTTTGGGCCCATTGATGTTTCTAACATGACTGTTGACCTGGGACCTTAAAGTCAGTATCTGACACAGACTGTTACAGACCTGAGTGTAAGACTTGAGAATAATCTTATGCACAGTTAAAATCTGTAGAAAAAAAACACTTTGTTTTGGTAACGTCTGGTACCAGCTTAATTTATACTTAATGATACCGGTTTGAGGCGATGAGGAGGGTAGATTTTCCCCCATTGGTGCGCTGTGCGCAAGGGATAAACAGTGGGAAAGAATGCATAAATAAATGGCTAGTACAGCGCTTTATCAAGTCTGACGACCCCAAAGCTTTACACTATAGTCAGTCACACACACACACATTCACACCCTGACAGTGGTGACCTATGTTAGTTGCCACAGCTGCCCTGGGGCAGACTAAAAGAAGTGAGTCTGCCATACATCAGCGCCACCAGGCCCTCTGACCACCGCCAGCTCACAATTCGGGTGAAATGTCTAACCCAAGGACACAATGACAGACAGTCGGAGGGGGGGATCGAACCAGCAACTCGCCGGTTACAGGACAACCTCTTGCACCACCGTCGCCTTGTGTAAAGATAAAGACTGTGAAGGGCTCCTTTAGAGGGAACAGGAGGAATGAGGCGTCTTAAAAAAAGTCCCTTAAAATGGCCCTTAAAAGTGCGCTCCTAAATTACATGTAACATAATTATGCGCACCGAATTCAAGTGCAAGGTGACGCAAGCAAGGTGACGCAGCACGCCCACCGTAGCACCACTGGCTCTGTGTCAACAAAATAGCATGAAACACAACTGTGTTGTCCTCTCCAACTCTCCTATTGACTTTAATTGGGGCATTTTGCTACAGGCGGAAGGACATTAAACGTAATGGTTCATGTCTTGAAGGCTGGCTGCTGATGAAAGCCCCTGGCTCCGAGAGAAGGGAGGGGAGAGGAGCAGTAAGATCGTTGAGGCACAGAAACATAGCACATTTAATTCAGAAACAATTTGGAATGAATAAATAATAAACTTTTAAAACAGACTAGGTGGCGTTTTAGACTGCATCTGGTTAGTGGATCTGTTTTCTGATCCAACAAGCAGTCATGACTGGTTCTGGATGAAGGCTTTATCTGGCAGCCGCTCTCCCCCCTTGCCTCCTGCGTACGCGGTACCGGACGGTACCAGCTTACTTTCACCACTGGTTAAGACCAAAATTATGTAACTCTGATCGCTCTTCCTGCTCCTCTGTTAACCGCAGCAGGAATAATTACTGATGACCACAAGCTGTGAAAGAAGCCAAAACAGCTCCGCAGAAGAGTTGCGTGTGTCACACGGTCATTGCGTGAGAGTTGAGAGCTCTGCCTAGAATTATTTTTATTGACTGTAAACCTTTTTATTCACAAAGGGAGTTCTGGCGGGTTTTCACGTCTCAACAGCAGAGGCTGTTGTCAGCTCAATGACCTGAAAACAGCCGTAGAGAAAACCACCAAGACTCTCACCTTTGCTCTTGGGGATCAGGGCTCTCCAATGAACTTACAAAATACAGACTGCAATGAAGTATCCCACCAAGGATAAATACACACTAAAACACTGTTAGACATCTTAAAATATGGATATTGCACTGTCACCAGGGCTACTTTGGGACTTTCTGATCACTGTCTGCTTTATCTCATTTTAACCTATAGCTATAAAAGAAAAACTTCTAAGCCTTTGGAAATTAGGATCTCTGAGGGAGATGTAAATAGTCCCTTTAAGTATCATGAGTTCAGGAAAGCTCCATGACCTGGCAATGTGTCCCCCTCACACCTGATAGCTTGTGCTGACCAAGACTTTTACCTTCAGGTCTGTGCTACAGAGAGCTATTTACAAAAAGCAGACCCCACAGAGACAGAAGGATGTTGTGAGACATCAGTATGAAGATGTTGGGGCAGGAACGTTTAAGCAGGAGGCCTAGAGGAAGACCGAAGAGGAGATTTATAGAAAGAGGACATCAGGTAACTGGTATAAGTGAAGAAGATGCAGAAGTTAGGGTTAGATGGAGACAGATGACATGCTGTGACAAACCCTGAAAGAAAGAAGCCAAAAAAAAGAAGAAGCAGCCACAGCGACAGTTTCCCCCCCAGGCTGTTTCTCTGATGAACAATGAATAGTCACAGTACCCTCTTTGATTCCACGCATATTTGCACCAATGCAATTATGTATTATTCTTTTTGAAAACACTCTTTATATGCATAATACAAAAAATGATATTTCCGTTTTGCATATTTATACGTTAAATGTCTTCCTTGTTTGTGTGGACAAGCTTGCCGATTAAAGCTGATTCTGATTCTACTATTTCATTCCAATAATCAGTCAATACGTGTAACGAGGCCAGATTGAATGCTTTGTACTTCATGTATGTAACAGGACTTACAGTTTAAGAAGATTTATTTAACTATATAACAAGATGTTTTTCAAAATGCAAACATACAGAGCAATATGAGGAACAGCAAGAGAGCACCTACATAATATTTTTAATATCTTTAATAATATTTTTATTATTCTTTAACATAAGTGGTATAAAGATTAACAAATACATGTAGCAAAGCAATTTGACATTTGTAACAGTAGTGATGTTGAAATAATACCATTAAATTTACCATTGGAATTGTGTTTTACTGCTTTATGCGGCCTCTGTTTTAAGCAGTTTTAAATTCCAGGCAAATGATATAGTAAAGAGGCCTTAATCAACAGTTAAAGCTGCTCTTTTATGCAGAAAATAACTAGATTCAGACGCTGTATATAAAATGTAGTTTTCAACAATCTAAAGTCCTTTGTAAAACATTCTGTCAGGTAAATCTAAATGTACCAGGCTTATGTACACACTGAACCAGCGCCGGTTATTTAAATATGCATTAAAGGATCTGATTTCATTCACTCCTTGTTGAAGGCCACATTGGCAGAGTCTTCCAAGTTCAGTCTATTAATATCTGCATTTCTTTCTAAGCTGTGTGAACTTCAAGTGGCAGATCAGCCTAATAAGCACCACTGCGTTGGCTGTTATGACACTTCCAACCACATTCATTTACATCACTCTCTATGGTAAATCCTGCTGAAAAAAAGTTTTTACTCTAATGTCTCTGGTAGGTAAACATGCTGGGAGCTGGAGGGGGGAAAAAAGAACATAATTGACAAGCAAAGAGAGAGTAAGTGGATTAGGGTGGATTAACTTTAAAGAGTATACAGATGAAGAACCTCCTCCATCAGTGAAAAGAGGATAATTGGTGTGATCTTCTGACTTTAGCCATCCTCTGCAGAATAACAAGGTGACGTTGAAAAACAATGTTCCGCTGCAGCGCATGCACATACGAGCTAAAATGGATACCAGGGTTCACAGTCACCACTCATACACCCACAAATATTCAGGCACAAACAGTCAAACCCGTAACCTTGCAAACTGTATCTCTTTTGTATATGTAGTACCCACTCACTGGACTCATTATTCACTAATGCGTGTAATTAGAGCTCTTTGATCAGGACGGATGAATACTCAAAGTGTACACTTGGTGGAAAAGGAAGAGGTGTTGTGGGCATTTGTTGTGTTGTGGGTTAAAGGGAGAGTTCGGGAAGGCAATAGCTGCTTTTTGCTCTGAAATGCCTCGTAAATGTATCTGCACAAATTGTTACATTTTGTTTTATTGTAACTGTAAACTACAACCTATTTTATTATGATTTTATGTGATAGATCCACAACTGGTAGCATGTTGTGATGTGGCAGGAAAAGGATAAATTTATTTACATATAAAACCTGAAAAGTGTGGCATGTACATGTTTTCTGTCTCCTTGACAATGATATCCTTAACTAAAAATCAAGTGCCACCAACCACCTTCAGAAGTCCCCCAACTAGTAAAAAGAGTTGCCCTGATTGTAATGTAGTAAATTCATCAGTTGTGTGCTGGCATCAGAGAAGATAAGAACAGCTTGGTCGTCCTACTGTGATCATGCTTGTTTTTGAAAGACGGTATGTTCTTGTGGTTGCATGGTGGATGCTTTTTAAACATTAGTGTAAGGGAATGATAATACCCAGAACCAGTCTTTACACCATCACCCACAATGTACATACAAATGTTCCCGGACATATTCTCCTTTCCTTGTTTGACTGTTTGTGCACGATGGAAGGAATCAGATTAATTCTTTTTCTCACTCTTTGAACCTAATGGTGTCACATTTATATTGACAAGAAGTCAGGTTGGCTTTCCTTTTCCACCCTGTCAGTTGCAGTTGTGAGGTATACTGTTAATTTTTAAATAGCTGATCAGTACTTTGTGAGATGGGCAAAACTTGGGACATTATTGAAGAGCCTTTTCACTTAAAATGCATGAACTCAAGCTAGCTCATGCCAGCTTCCCTCACCGACAGAAAAACTGCATGCTCAGCAAAAATACTAACTTTTCAAGGTGAAAATATTTGCTAATTTGCACTTGGGCATGTGTGATTAACCAACAGCTGTGGATGTAAAAGCTTGAAAGGTTGGACTTAGATTTAGTATCTCACACTCAGAGAGCTTAGTTTTCAGAAACCTACATGCACCAAATGTTGTTGCAGTCAGTCCACCTATTCTCTGAGATTTAAACAAAAGACTGCCAATGAAATGCACCCAGCTACTTTCTGCAACATAAATTCCAGATTTCTTGACTTTTTTTGCACAAAGATGACACAAACATATAGCAATATTTGTAGTTAAACTTTATCTCATATATACATATTTGGGATGTACATTACACTTCAATTTTACACATAATTGTGTCACACTTTCTTATTGCCAAAAATGTGGAATTGATATTTTTAGTTTAGGCTATTTATTGTTTTAAACTGTATATGTGCTTTCTATTTGACAGTCAAATTCTTGATGATACTCTGGAAATGTATCCACTGAAAAACAACTAAGGATTATTCTATTTTATTCTGGGACATGTTTATTCCCTTTTAAGATTTGCAAGTTACTTGTCTTTGTGATAAAATATTACCTTCAACAACCAGTCTAACCAACCAAATTGAGAGCTGGTTTAAAATCATGATTCCTGTATCCATACATCTTTGCAAAGCAGAATCCCCGCATTATAAATTGAGTTCAGTTTTATCTTGTCTTATGTGTCCAAGTGTTGATTTTCATTTTAATTTAGAACATGAATTTTTCAGGCAATGGGGCCTGAAATTGCTTCGTGCTTCTACTGACTTTGTCTTTGATTGGCTGTCAGGCACAAAATTAATAATTATGGTTTCAGTGTCTCCAGCATTAACATTCAGACTCAGGTGAATTTCAGTGATATTGGGGGTTGAACGGACATTATCATTATCATTTACTTGTCGCAACAGGAACTTCAGACTCAGCAGCTTCTCCTCCTACACACATTTCAGCCAAAGACCCAGCATGCCCGGAGAATGATTAGTCTGATAATTAGAGTGGCAATGCTATTATTGTAGCTAATGCTTCCAGAGCAGAGTCGCATCTCGTTAATCACACAAAGCAGATGAGTAATTTTTGACAGTGAGGATAGGTGGCCACCTCTGCCCAAATAGATGACAGTTGTAAGAAGATGACTCACAAATCTTCAAGGCCTAAAGGTGATGTGCGAACCTTTAAATGTACAAAAAAAACTTCATGCTACTGATGCGCAGTGGGCTAGTGCGTTATCACTGTAAGGAGAAACAGAAAGTATTCAAGAAATATTCACAAAGTGCATTTAAAGAAAAAATAATTTCAACGTCTCCTGAATGGCTTATCTGAACGTGTCGGTGGAGGTCTTAAAGTTGAAACCAATTACAGTAAGCAAAACAAGTACAAGTCAACATTTTTCTAATGGGGCCACTGACATAAAATTCATAACCCAAGTAATCCAGAGATACAAAGAATTCAAAACAAATTCCACAACATCCATTAAGAACATGGGTCAGGGTCAAGTATTGAACAAATGAAGAAAAAGATGTGCAAAAAGACAAATATATTTAGAAAGCATTCCTGCTACTATGTCAAAATGAATATTTTACTGGTTTAATATTAACTGATGGTCAGAGAGTGTTAGAAAGGCATGGAAATCGTTTTTCCCAGGAAAAGAATAAGTCATACACTTGACTGGAATAGCCTCCATGCTCCTTTAAAGTTTCCTGCTGACGATGTGAACAAGCAAGTGAAATACTGTGAGAACACGGTCCGTTTAAGATGAAGCCAAAGCTGAATTCTTAGAATGTCATTGTACACGCAATGTTTAAAGGAAAGATGGTTTTGCTCAACTGTAAACTTTACGTGCAGGTGCCGCTCCCACCTGCACATGTTCTAGAATGGTCTAGTAAATTACCTTACTTGAATTCAACTGAATATCTATGGAAATAACTTAAGATTTGAGTGCATAGAAAGGACTCCCAGAAGCACGTCTGCAAGATAAATTATGTTCAGAGGTTTAAAGGGGCCTAGTCATGTATTTTGGCCATAAAAGGAAAACGCAGAAATTCACATATTCATCTTCAAATGAAACAATATACGCCAAATGTTCCTCCTGATACTGTTGAATTAGTCCTATTTGAACCTGAAAATAACTTTGCGCAGGGCGCGATCAGCAGACATAGGCATTGTTGCACCATCTGCCAGCAGTACCGCAGAATTATCAGAAAGCAAGATGGTGACACTTGTTGCAGCTGCTGTAAGAGCCACCAGACCGTCCTGCAGTGCCTCGCAGTAAAGTGATGGCTTGGCATGGTAGAAACCCAACCCAGTCTACAGGGTTATGCTTACTTGGCCTTTTTCTTTTCGCACCTACCCGCCGGGCGTTGTTAACAAGCTCGGCTCCATTGCTTAAAACACAGAACATAAAACACAGAAATAAAATGTGATAAGCCAACAGGGTGCTCTAATTTCATTGGAAAACCTCTGTATGCAACGGGAGTAAGCTACTGGTACAGAAAATTGTAAAGCCATGGTACGTGACTAAGCCCCTTTAAATTTGTACTTTCTACAACACTTCCAAATTATGCAAAATAACTTGTGTTCCTACAAGTTAGTCTTGGCAGCATGTCCTTAATGTGTGTTGTTCATTTATCGAACATCGAAAGATGTGGTTAAAGCCTTTTTGCAATCAGGACATGTTTGTGGCATGCTTAGCATGCTTTCCACAAAATAATAATAATACTTCATCAAATATACTATCGGTCAACTGACAATAAATTTCAATCTCCACCCTTGTTCAAGACATTTAGCATCATTTTTTCATTTGTAGGAAATTCATGCTTTTTTTATGACTTTTTCATCCCAAATATAAACTTTAATAACAGCACAAAGGAAGGTTGAAGAGCGTATTATTACAAGGAAATAAGGAATTGCATTTAAAAAAATAAATAAATAAAGTTTGTTTTTAATCAAGGACACAGTCAGATGGAGGTGACGCATGCAGTTATCTGGCTGTGTTTTAACGAGTCAGTTAAAAACTTACTTTCAAGTTACAATTACAGAAAATGTCTGCTTAGGTAGAGAAAAACACTGCTGCCATCTGCTGATGCAGAGAGGATAGTACAATTGTACCTAAAAAAAGCTGATTGAGACAATGTGTTTCCTGTTAGGTCTTTCTTTAGGATCAGCTTTTAATCAAAAAGATAATTATGATCATTTGAAGCCCTTATTAATTCAGATTTGTACATCCTAGTAGCTGTTCAAGACAGTTGCTTTAAGCAAGTCTAATGTGGAGATGCTTTTATTGTTGTTTTTTTCTCTTTCACACAAGAATAAACATTTTCTTGATTTTATAGTTGGGTAGTAAGGCTTACAAATGTTTTTAACAATAAATGTAGCTATTTATTTTATTTTATTTTATTTGCTCAGAAAAAAAGAATATCCAATGGATTATTTGATTTTTATTTGAGATGACAGATGGGAAAATAATTCAAAAATGAATTCTCTGTCACATGCAGTTAAAATAATGTTTGACAAGGTCCTGGTGCCCACTCCATAGATTTCCCTCCATGGCAGAGAAAAAGGTATGCAGCTTCGCGGATTTCTTCATTTTTTCATTTTCACAGGAAGGAGAAAGAAATTATGTGGTTCAGTCAAGCCCATCGCCCAGTTTTAGGTGTTAAAACATTGATTTTTTTTTTCTACCGTTTGTAAGTTTTGCTTCAATAAACTGAATTACGAGTAATATTTGGTTATTTCAAGTATTCCTTCAGGGGAACAGAATAAATAATTTCAAATAATATAGTATTTCAAAATATTGTTTGTTTGACCACTCACTGTAAATCTGCCTGGGCTGAATTCTTCTGAGTAACTGATTACAACCATATTGCAGTTTCAAAACAAGACTAGTAAAAGCTCACTATGACGACCATCATCCATCATTTTTTATTTCATTTCACCTCTGTGCTGTGGTGTTTGCATGTCACGTAATATCATTTTAAAAATAACTCACATAGACCCCTACTGTGAATGGAATATTTCTATAGACATGAATTTTTCAAAATTGTTATCTATAAATACTGTTGTGAATTTGACAGAAGCAACTGCTGCCAGCTTCACTAGAGGAAATCTTAATGCATAAACTAATATTTTATTAACGACCAAATGAACCACCGATAATAGAAAAAGAAGAAATCTGTGCTTTGGGCAAGATTTGTTTTCTTAGTTGTTATATACTGGACATGCTGTTTATTACCTTTGAAGTGGTGCCACACCCAGCTTTAAAAAAACTGATCCTGAACATATTTATTCTTACTAAGATGTAAATACTTTTCTCTACAAGACCGAACACATTCAGCTAACATTAGATTGAATTAGATAATATTTTAAGGCCACAGGCTGGGCTCTTGTGAGTGTCCAAATGTAATTATCATACAGCGGTTATGATAAAATGTTAAAAATATGCAGTAAAATTAGAATTTCTGTCAATATTTGTCAAAAAAAAATCCTCCTTGAGTAATGATCTTATGTCTGTTAAGGTTAAAACTCCCAAAAGAATGTAACCTTGTCCTTTTCCCTGGGTAAGAAGTCCTTGAAGTCTGCCTTCAGCCAGATCTGATGTCAAACGGCGCTGTTCATGCTGTGGAGTAAATCATTATACACATGAAATATGCAATGAATCGAGTGGCAGTATAAACGGCACACAGACCTTTTACCTACTAGTGGGTTGAAAGCGCACATGTCATGTCAAGACGACTCTGTGCTTCCTCTAAGGTCACTCGGCCGTGGCAATAACTGTTATGGTTTCTGGGTAACATATCTGTAAACACCTGTTGGACAAAACTGTTCAATGCCAGGCGTGGCATCGAGGGTGTTTGTCAAGAATGTTATATGGTGTCGAGAATGATTTATCAAGATGTAAACAGCTGTCTAGAATCATCCATTTAAACCCCTGTCTGTATTTCCATCGAGGAGAGACTAAGAGAACCTTATGATGGGTTGTGTGAGTTGTGTATGAATGACGTGTGAATAAACGGTCTCTCCGGTCTCTCATTTTGGATTTTTTTTTTGAAAAAGAGGTGTTTGCCTCCTCCTGTCCCTTTCCGGACTGCAATACCGACCACGCAAAGCACTTCACATTTCAGAAACATTTACACATACTAATATTAAAGTATTTCGGATAATATGCAGATCAACATGAAGCAGGGGTAGAACGCATGTATCAGATACCGGAATGGAACCCACAACTTTTGGATTATTCTCGCTCTCTCTAATCTATTTTTTCCTAATTGCAATCTGATATAGATGTGCCAAAAAAACACTTTATTTATATGTTTGTGAGGGCTTAGTCAGAGGGTACAATAGTGCAACACAGTGATGAAGGAGAAACGGAGAAGATGCACCGAATGACTAGCCTGCACATGCCAAAGACATTAGACATTGTGCCTAATCTTGTTTTTTTGAATGGATCATTCTTTAATCTTTCAGGAAGGTACATTTTCCAAATATTCATATTTTGGTCCAAAATTTGAAGAGAGGAACGCCCAAACATCCAACCACCTCCATTCTCAGTGTAAGCTCTGGGCAGACAGCACCTGCGTCAGACTCTGCTGGTGACCCTTGCCTGCCGAGAGACACGAGGCCGAGAGACCTCGTGGAACCAGGACCAGAACCAGGACCAGAAGCCCAAGCCAGTTCCGAGAAAATGAACAGCATCTGATGTAAAATGGAGGAACTTCTGTCCTGACAAATGATATGACTGTTTTTTGGCACCCAAACTCCAGGCTTTTCTCTGTTGGGACCCCTCGTGAATCCAAACCCAACTTTCCCTCTGACTCCAGACAGGAATTTAGACATCAAAACTATGTAAAGAAATCACACGTTTACCCTTTCAAATAAAGACCATTTGATAAGGGTCCATCTTTATCATCTAAGTGACTAATTGTTAAATAGTCAGTTGATTTAAAACTGAAGTGTTAATGTTGCGATTCTAAGATTAAATGTATGTGTTAATGTGTGCAGTTTAGATTCCATTAAAAAAGAGATGTTGACATTCAGAGAGAAATATCTTTAAAGGCTTGCCTCTGATAAAGGTTTATTTTTTTTAATAAGACTACTATGATTTCTAATACATGATGATTGTGAGCAGGCCTTAGTGGTGACACATTAATCCAACTCATCTACACTTCACCACTTGCATTTGAGGGTTAGGTGTTGAGCTACCATAAATATTTGCCTAATCCTTTTTGCACATAGCAAAACTTACAGATTCCCGCGTTCATTACCACAATACATATTGCATAAACCCAAATTTTAATATTAAACCAGTAAAATCCAATTATTGATTGAAATCATGATATGAATGGGAAATTGAGTGGAGGATAAAAGTGTGACAGAAAAAGATCACTTCAGAATTGAGGACTGTGCAAGTAAGACCATTGAAGAGCCTGCGATGGAAGTTGGTGCTCCAAGAGCCACCACACACAGTTATTTCTGTAATCCATGTTAATACTATGACTTGTACTAATGTATTCATACCCCTTTGAACATGACCCTTGAATGCACATAGATATAGCTAAATTTGCTTGTTACTTCATCTCAAGTTTATGAGGTTGATTTTCTCTTAATTTCTAAAAGTCATTTGTCACATTCTTTTTGTCCCAAATGTCACACAAATGTTCATTTTTGTCACAAATGTAAAGTTTATACTCACATTTTTAGTATGCACTACTGCACAGTTAAGCAGTACTTAGCACTGTTGCCTCGCAGCAAGAAGGTCCTCGGTACGAATCCTGGCCTTGGGGTTTTATGCGTGCCGTTTGTATGTTCTGACCATGCACGTGTGTCTTCTCTCTGGCCAGGTAGAGTTAAAAAAAAAACAACAACAATACAATTAGGTTAACTGGTCTCACTAAATTCCCTCGAGGCGTGGATGTGTGGAAATGAACAATTATGGTACCACTGTCTCCCACATTAACATTTAAACTCAGGTAAATGTTGTTTCTCCTCCTACACACATTTCAGCCAAAGACCCAGCATGCCCGGAGAATGATTGGTCTGATAATTGGAGCGGCAAGGCTATTACTGCAGCTAATGCTTGCAGAGCAGACTCGCATCTCGTTAATAACAATGCAGATGAGTCATTTTTGACAGTGAGGATTGGTGCCAACCTCTGGCCAAACAGATGATAGTAAGATGACGACTCATAAATCTTCTAGGCCTGGAGGTGATGTGCGACGAACCTTTCAATGAATAAAAAAAAAAAACTGTTACTGACGCTTAGTTGGTTAGCGTATCATTATTGTAAGAAGAAACAAAGTAAGTATTCAAACATATTTACTAAGTTAATGAGAATAAAATCATTCTAACAAGCTTTCTGAATGTATACGCTGCATAAAAAAAACCTGAAACCTTATTTGTTTATTTATTATCTGACATTAAACCAGACCAAATGTTTTCTGTTTTGGGTCGGTCAGGATTACCAAAGATGATGATGTTGTCATGGCTTTGTGAGCTTCTGCACTATTTCACAGCATTATGGTTAAATGGAGGCATACCTATAGATGTAACCAAAGGAAGACAGCTAGGATATCTGGAAAAGAGCCGTGTACCTTCACAAATCTGCCTCTTCCTCGGGCACAATTCCCAGTTGCCTGAAGGTACTACGTTGCTTAAACAATATACAAATATATAAGAGAGCCAAATCCGGGCCAAAAAAATCAACTACAAAGTGCTCACTTCCATTTTCGTTGATTTCAATGAGGGGGCTGTGCTGATATGTTATGTCACTCAAAGGACTGTGGGATACCTTAAGGGTTTTTAGCGCCGGTAAGGGACATCGCAGGGTTTCTAGGCAAAATTAGCTGCGGGAGGGAGCATACTGGCTACTTTTCCAACCTCCTTCCTTACTGACTGCACTATTCAGACAGCACTTATCATGGTGACTGCTTACAAACTTCTGCTTTGGCTGAAAATCCAGTCCTCGGTATCCACTGTCATGCATGTTTTAGATGTTTCCCTGCCTCCACACACCTGTCTTAAATAAATTGCCGATGAAGACAACATTGCAGCCCTTGATGGCTGCTGGGAAAGCAATGAAATCATTTGATTCAGGTGTGTTGGAGTAGAGACACACGTAAAACATGTAGGGCAGTGAGTCCTGAGGACCAGAGTTTAAAACCACTAGCTTAGAGCTGATATGATTTATCAACCCTGGATCGCATTTATGACTGAGATCGTAAAGGCTTCATCTTAAATGGTTTGGATGGATATCCAAGGTTGGATCTGGACATCCCATTAATCCTGGAAAAATTGATTGACACATTAATGTGAGATACTGTATGTCTGCTGATGGAAGATTCCGCAGTTTCACCTAATAGACAGCTGACTAAAATAAACAATCTGTTTCATGTAAGGATTTTAATTAGGTTTCATTTTCATATATATATTAAATAATGATTTTTTTCAAGGTTTCCTTAACCCAGATTTTTACCCCCTAGTAGCTGCTGAAGACAATGGGTCTACTTCAGCTGAGTCTAACATGGAAAAATAAGGATTTTCTGGTTTCTATTATTCCTGTTTTATGAAACAAAATATATATTCTATTCATCTAACGGTTTATCACAAAGTATCCTTCATTTTCTAAAATGTTATGTTTTCCCGATAAAATAAAAAACACCAATATGCATGCCTGATTTTATTTTTATTTAAAAGTTGTGACTTTTTATTTATTTCCGAGACAGCATCAACAATCAGGAAGAAAAAAAAATCTGAAGTTATTTTTCTGGGAAGGTCCTAGTTTTCACTCCATAGATTTTGCTTTCATCGCCAGGGACTGCATGGCAGAGAAGAAGGTGTACGGCTTCGCAGATTTCTCCATTACTGCGTTGTAACAGAAAGGAGGGGGGAAGAAATCCAGTGGATTCGACAATCCAATCACCCAATTGTAGGTGCTGAAACACAGAGAGATGTTTAACTTTTTATAAAGTTTGCTGCAAGTACGGTAACTGAATTTAAATAGGAAAATCTTTCAAATATAATTGGTTAGATTTGAATAAAAAAATTTAAATGAAGTGACAATATCTATAACAAGCTCAGACATTTTGGCAGAGTTTTTTGTTTATTTTGTTTTTTTACTTGAAGCTACTACTCTTTTACTGTAATGGATTACTTAAGTTTGAAAACATATATTTATAAAAATGAATGCTCCTTATAGTGGTGTTAATCTGTATTAACAGTAGATGGCGCTGGTGTGGTTTTGTTTGTCAAACCTGATAAGGGTCCATCCTGATTTAGGAGAAAAGTACGAGAAAGTCAAAGGAAGACAGCCAATCTCAGTGAAGACAGTTGAATATGTATCTGCAAAAAACATAAAACACGAGTTACATGTTGCACTCAAAATAAAATTAGTTTGTGGCGAGCTTGTATTGTGAAACAAATAATGGGAGGATGACCATAATGGAGGGGTTTTGAACATGTCAAGCCACAGCATCTTAATGAGATTTAAGTCCAGACTTTGACGAGGCTACTGCAAAACCATTCTTTTAATGATCCATTCAGACGTAGATTTGCTGGTGTGCGTTGGATCATTGTTGTGCTTCATAACCCCGGTGTCCTTGAGCTTAAGGTCACAAACTACCAGTACCCAGATATTTTCCTTCAGAAAAATAACATTTTTTCAATTATGGCAATTTTTCCACATCTTGAACCCGCAATGTGGCCCCAGACCATTAGGCTGCTACCACCATGTTTGATAGTGGGTTTAATTTGCTGTTTATGTACAGACTTAGTTTTATGTGATATGTAACAGGATGCACACCTTCCAAAAAGGTAAACCTTTGTCCGATCAAAAAATGTGTTTGGCAAATGTGAGATGTGGGATTTACTACTACTACTATTATTACTATTACTAAAAATATACTAAAATATTGCATCAGACCAATAGAGAAGCAACATTTTTCAAGCAGATATGGGAACTTAAAGAAAAGTATGTTTAATATCGACTTAATGGTTGTTTTTCAAAAGGTACTTTTAATCTGACATAGAAGCCTCTTAGAAATGGGTATTATTATATTCTAATTTATTGAATATGACTGTATAGTCAGTGGGGAGATCCCACATGAAGAGATTTTTGTCCCCCAGTCAGCCTTTCCATCGGGTAAAAATATGAGGTGACACGGCAGCCGACTTTATTTTCCCAAGAAAAAAGAAAGCTTCAAAATGAGAAAGACGAGGCAACATGTTATTCCAGAAGCTAACCACCATATTTTTTAGACTATAAATCGCTCCGGAATATAAATCAAATCAGTCTAAAACTGCATCATAAAGAGAAAAAAAATACATTAATCGCACCGGTCTATAGGCTGAAAGTTGTCAAAATGACACCTAAATTAGACCGTGAGCGTAGCGGTGCTACGTGCTAAGCTAACAGCGCGACATGGATGTTTCAGGGCAACATAAAGCTCACGTGCATCAGTGAACTTGTAACCCGCCCGGACAACAGACCTGAAAGCTAGCGCTAGCTGTCATTAGCTTCATGGACAGCCCAATAACAGGGTTCTGTCGCAGTCTGGGCCCTTTGAGCTGCACCACGCAACATGTGTGAATGCAGACTAAATCAACTACAGCGAAACAACATACAGACATGTGTTCAGTCTTTGTTGTCTATAAGTTAATGTTTCAATTAATTTTTAAGTGGTACAAGAGCAGGATAGTTTCCACAAGCCTAGCGGGCCCTCTTGTGGCTATAGATGGTAATGTTTACTCCTTGGTTCATGCTGGTCAATATGAATTACCATTTAAAGATGATATATAAGTCACACCTGAATCTAAGTCGAAGGCTTGGCCAACCTATGAACAAATTGCGACTTATAGTCCGAAAAATACGGTACTTAAGTAGTCAGTACATATATCAGAGTCAGAGGATTTTCAGTAAGCGATTGGATTTCAGGGTATTTTTACAAATTCCTAAAATATTGTTTTCCTTACAGCTCCATCATCACTTAGACTCACTGGATCGCTCTAAAACTTACGAGAGCCGGATGTCGCAGGTCAAGGGGTTCATTCTTACCGTTATTTGGAAATTGTCCAAACCAGGTGTTGGTCAGCAGACCCATTCCCCAAGAGGAACTGGAGCCAAGGAATGCCTGGCCAAACAGTTTAGCATCAGCGGGGACATGCATGGGCATGAAGTAGGTATCCAGCGGCAGCTTCCTACAAGACATGGTGCCCCAGTTGATTTCATACATGGTCTCCTGAAAGAATGAACACAGTCAATCAATCACAAGTCAGTTAATGTAAAACTACTCCACACAGAATTTATCTTGGTGGCTGAAGGGCAAAAACTTTGTAGATATATTACTAAGCCTAAGAATTACGTTTCCTTTGGAGCTAAACTGGGAATGTTTTGGCATTCTTCTGTCACAGCTGAAATTTGTTTTTTTCCTTATTCTTAGATGCAATGGGGCAAAAAAAAAAAGTATTTAGTCAGCCACTGATTGTGCAAAGTCTCCTCCTTAGAAAGACAGGTGTCTTTACACAGATAACGGGTTCAAACAGGTGCCATTACTACAGGTAACGAGTGGAGGACAGCTTCTTAAAGAAGAAATTACAGGTTCCTGCTTGTTTGTGGGTGACCAAAGACTTATTTTGTGCCATAATTCACAAATAAATTCTTTAATAATCCTACAATGTGATTTCTGGTGGGGTTTTTTTTCTTATTTTATCTCTCATAGTTGAAGTGCACCTGTGATGAAATTTTCAGACCTCTCTCTTATGTCTAAGTAGGAGAACTTACACAATCAGTTGCTGACTAAATGCGTTTTTCCCCCCTGTATGAGATGTTAGGAAGAGCCCGTCAAGTCAGTAACAGAATGAACACTCAGATTAAAGTAATCAGAACATATTATCCTGTAGATTAATTCCTTTGAGAATGTTTTGAGTTCCAATAAAATACAAATACACATTACATGAACTTGGATTTTAGTGCTCAGTTTCCCAGAATAGAGCTGCCATTTAAACCATTTATGGCGCTTTAGAACCTCATAAATCTGACGTTTTGTAGCTACGCCACACTCTCACCTGGACTTGCTCAGGAATCCTTTGCACAAATGATGCAAGACCAACTGTCGATGTTAAATACAATGTTATGATCTTATTACCATTGTTTTGACCTGTTTATTTAGATACCTCTCAATACATGTCTAGTGATGTTCTTTAAAGTCGTGATTGTTTTTTTTTCATTATGATGATGATTATTTAGAACTCGGTGAGCTTTTGACATGAATGCATTCCTGCGGTTTTAAACTAAGAACATACGAGTACACTCTGAGACCTTGAACTAGTTTTCTGCTTCCATCCACTGGTATACAGTTCAGCCCACAGTTATTCTGATTGATGGTTTTGAAGTTAGCTTTAATTTCTTCTGACTGGAAGTAATATATTTTGGGTTTGCCCAACCAGAGTCCCAGCTTGAGTCAAATAGAGAATCTATTGAGGGACCTAAAGATTAGGGTGATGTTAAAGAGCCCTTCCAACCTAAAAGACCTAAAACTCCTCACTCCTAAAATAATAAAATACCTGTGGAAATGCAGAAAGCATCTCAGGAACAATAAGAAGCATTTGGTGGTTGTAAAACGTTTTCCATTGCCTAATATTGTTTTACATGCATTTCTTAATAAAATGTGAATAAAATCCGACACATTGATTTTAGATTTTTTCTCATGATGTAAAACACTTTGAACCGCCTTACTGCTGAAATATGATATACAAATAAACTTGAAATAAATGTTTTTCATATTAATAGCCCTTTCTTGTCTTTTTATTACTTATAGAAACAGAACCAGAACCAAGCAGAGAGCACTAAGCGGAATTTATCCGTCGATTTGTTTAGTTACATTTTAAAAGGTGTTTTTCCTTTATAATTTTTCACCACGAGACAAATATAAATGCAGGCAGTTTCCTGCTTGGGGAGCAAATTAATAGTTTAATAACTCTGTACAACCTGCTGGTAAAGCATCAGCTCATCCACAGCGACGGTATGATTGCCGAGGCTGCCATAGTGTCTGGCCCGCATTCTGCGTCCGAATGCATCATAAGCCAATGTTCCTGATGTCATCATTGAGCCATCGGCGGTCATCTGTAAACGGGATTCAAATGGGAGAAAGTGAGTAAGAAGTCAAAGATTGTTCTATTAAGTGTTAATCTAGACGAGATTCCAGCTGGGCAAATCTTAGTGCGAGGCATTAGTGAACGCACCACACTAACACCACCAGTCAGTAGATCTGGAACAACTAGAGAAAAGCAAATTGAAATCACTCAGAAATGCACTAAACTGAAATACATTTTTAAATGTACCACTATTTATTGTCAGCTTTCTCTACAGCTTAACCGGGGGAAACAAAAATAACCTTCCCCCCCTTTTGTGCATAAACTAAACTGCAGGACAGGCTCCAAACAAGAGTATTAAACATATTTTCTGTTCCCAAAAATACTTACTGCAGGGTTTGGGTGCCTGGCTGGTAGTAGCAGCCAGCAGCAGGCTGAAGCAGGACAGAACACAGAGTGGGTTCATGGTGCAGGAAAACCTGTAGGCACTTTATTCTGGAAACCACAAACACAGACCTTATATACCTGCTCACAGCTGACTGTGTTCACACCTTTTTATTTTTTTCTGCGCTGTGCTTTTTATTAAGTCAAACAACTTCTCCATATCCTTCAGATAAGGATGTTTCATTTGGTCAGATTGTGGAATGGAAAGCTAAAGTTACAGATTCAAAAATTAATAATACCCCTAAATAAAATGTTGTGTGAACAAAGGTCTTCAAATGTCTCCTAAATGGTGAACAGAGTTCACCTGCATGTAATTTAATAGATGTATTAAATTGTATTAAATTGTTCTGTGACAGTCTCTGAGGTTTGTTAGATAACTTTGGTGAACAAAAAGCATCATGAAGATCAAGGGGCACAGCAAAGAGCGGTGTGAGGGACTTTAGAGAATGGTTAGGTTGTAAAACAACATCTTTGGCTTTTAACTCCCAACAGAGTACTGTTCTACTCATCACCTGAAAAGAAAGAAAGAGTACATTACAACAGTAAGTCTAAAGACTTGCTTGTCCAGCGAAACTCACAGGTCAGGTAAGGAAAGCATTAGAGATCCAAAGCTTGGCTTTTATGTAAGGATGTCAAGAAGAAAGCTCTTGTTGAAAGAAAGCCTGAGAATAGCAGGACAAAACCTCCCTCAAGCCATGGAGGAGACAGTGAGATCACATTTGAAATGTATTTACACCTGGAACATACCATCTACAAGGTGAAACATGGGGATGCTGTTGTTGAGCAAGGGTAGGAAAAACGGTCAGAACCGATGGGACAATATATGGAGCTTCAAATGATTCTGGCACAACTTCGCCTACTTTCAACATGCATGTAGAGGAAATAAGATCTGAAGACTCCCGCAACACCTGAAATAAGGAAATTTATTGGCAGACCGAGACGTTTCCTGATGGAGGCCACCGCCAAAATGGTCTGCTAATTAAGTTTTACCCTAGTGTTTCAAGATAGATGGAGCAAAATCAACTGCCAGAAACAGACATAGGGCCTGTAAAATCTGACAAAGAACATGAGCCTGGAGCAGAGGTTCACTGTCGAGCCAGAGATGACATAGGCTCCGTCAGATCAACGCATATTCACGTGGTAGAGCAGTCAAGTCAAAGTCCAGACCTTAAGCTAATAGTGGATTTATGACAAGTCTTGGAAATCAATGGAAGCTCAATCTGACTGAGCTTCCATTTTCCAACACGCTTATCCCTATTGGGATTGCGAGGGGTGCTGGTGCCTATCTCCAGCTGTCAATGGTACACCCTGGACAAGTACACCAGTCCATCACAAGACACACACTCACACCTAAGGATAATTTAGAGAGGCCAATTAAGCTAACAGTCATGTTTTTGGACTGTGGGAGTACGCATGCACAGGGAGAACATGCAAACTCCATGCAACCCACTGTGCCACTGAGCATCCCCTGACTGAGCTTGTCTTGCAAAAAAAAAAAAAAAAAAAAAAAAATCATCACTAGATGTACAGAGCTGTTAGTGACATAACCCAAAAGACATGCAATGATAATTGTACCACAAGGTGGTTGAATATTGAATTTATAGGGTTGTGAAACATGCCAAAAACCTATTTATCACAGGGGAGTTTAACTCCAGGCTTGGTGAGCTACTATCCCCCCAACTTGTGGATACATCCCTTCTTCAACACACCTGAAACCTGATGAGAGAATTTCTTTCTGGTCGGTTAGAGCAGAGAAGTATCCAAAAGTTGCAGGACGGTTCTGGAGTACTGGACGTCCTTATAAAATGCATTGTAGTTCTTTTGAACTGATGAAAAAAATGTGAAACGTTTCAAAGGGGGTGTGAACAGTTTTGCAAGGCACCGTGATGAGTTTTGATAGACTAAGATTAAATAAATTGACTACTTCATGGATTATGCACAAATAGACAGTTTATTTTTATGCATTCGTTGCATGTGTATATGTGCCTGATGAATTTATGAGGATCATATTGTAGCTCCCGAGTCAGAGTTCAGGGGTTAACTCAGGTTTTGACTACAGATGGGAATATTCACAAGTTGTGTTTAAGGAAAATCTTCATCTGCACATTTCTCGACCTCCAACATTTTTTTACCACCTGTTCAAACAACATCTGTGTTTTTGATTGAGCCAATAGTTTCCAGAGCATTCATAATCATGGCCGAAGCTGTTTTTGTCTTCCAGTGAGTCGGTAGGAACATCACAGATTCTCACCGCAAGTAGTTCATGCTGAAGCTAGTGAACCAAAGACAGCAAAAATATCAAATGTGTGAAGTTTCTGTGAGTTGTAAGAATGCTTGCTGGCACTAAAACGGAAAACTGGTTTAATTTCCCTTGAAATTTTAAGTAAGTAAAACTTTATTTCTATAGCACCTTTCACCAACATTGACATCACAAAGTGCTTCACAGGAGCAAAAACTATTTAAAAACACAAGACATGCTTAAGCAAATGCCCGTCTAAATAAAATGTCTTTAGATGTTTTTTTTATAAGAGACTTTGTGTTCTGTGCAGCGAAGAGACAGCGGAAGAGCGTTCTAAAGTCTCGGAGCCCCTTCCGAAAAGCACGATTACTGTGATTATTAAAATGGTTCCAAAGTACCACCAACATTTGCGCCGATGAAATTAAAGTCCTAGGAGGACAAAGAGGATTCAGAAGATCCTGTATACATTTAGGAGCCTGACCATGGATTGCTCTGACCAAAATTTTTAAATACATCCTAATGTGTACAGGCAACCTTGCAGAGAGAATAGGAGCAATTGCTCCAAATTTTGAAGGAAAATGAATTTGCAGGTTGAGCAGCAAAGAGTGTTGAGCCCATAAAAACGTTTGCCATTCATGAGTTTTCAGCATGTGAGGTAAATTAGCGACGTTCTCATTTATCGAGATGCATTGGTATAATAAATCGCCACTTTTCAGCTAGGTCTGAATTGCAAATACGTTGTTCAAACAAGAAACAAAAATTACTGCTAGAACATGGCAATTTGCAGGAAGATGGGCTGTGACGTGTTCTCGTGGTTTTCAGGATGTTTATGTCTAGAAATAGAACGCTTCAGCTGCACATGTGGAAAAACAAACATTGGGACTGGGAATCAACCAACTGTGCGAACTGGATCCAAACAGTCGGCTGAAGACAGTCTGACATATTTAAGAAAACATGGAGGGCTGCATCCAGGCCGCACCTTAACATCACAGCACACAGACATTTCAATAAATGATGGACATAGAACAAAAAACAGAACAGGTCAGGGTAAATGTTATGTTTATTTCCCAGTATGCATCATAACTTACAACCTGTTTTGTAATCCTTGTCCTAACAAACAAATAAATACATTTCAGTGCAAAAAGCTAAAGCCATGTTAATTAAAATAAGATTTAACTGCCTTTCATTAATTTACAAAGCCAGTAGTAGACACAAATTAAAAAATAAATATAATTAAAAAACAGACTGGCAATGGCTGAAACCAACAAAAGAGATGTTTAGAGAAAAACATTATTTTTGGTTTAGGTTCCCTATTTTGCAGCAAAGCATCAACATAAAAAAATCCTTCTCATATACATATATGAATACTGACATTATTAAACATGTTTTAATCGTGTTACAGTTTTTCTGAGATTACTCTGGATTTCTGCGTATTTTCTGTACCAAATAATTATTTACATAATTTGGGGTATTTTTAATGAAGAATCGAGCTCAAAACGAGTTAAGCTACCAACCTTTTCCTCTCCATTATTTATTTATTTTTTCTTAACCATGAGCGTCAGGTTATACGCAGAGACCCTGAGTGCTGACATTGTGCAAACAGAAACAACGAGATTGGTTGTTTAGTGTAGTGAGTCCGACAAACGCGCTGCAGTCGCGTTCGCTGAGCGGGGTGAACGGAGGGTAAAAAGGCATTCATCGAGTCTGATATGAGCTCAAAATGAATCAAAGTTTCTGGTGCCCACATATGGCCATTCAGTCAACAGGAATCAAAGCATTCATCCCTCTTTTCAGTTCAGACTCCCTTTCTCATAACTAGATCTAGTCTACATGAAGCACTTCTAGATCTCTTTGCTTTACTCAACTCGAGTTATAAATTCAGCAAAAGTCACATGAAGAATTTGCTGAATAATCGCTTTCTTTTTTTCAGTCTTGAAGGCAGTCCTGATCCATCCCTGTAATGCTCTCAACACTGGTCCAGCTTTATGTTATTCACCGTAGACTCCACAGAAACACCTCATTTTTCTATAGAAGACTTGTTCATTTACATTGAGACCCTTCCGGTCCCAGCAGCATATTTTGCTGGCATCTTTGCAGCGTCTTTCAGACCACTGAAGCTAACTGAAGCTTTGCCAACTTGAAATAAAAATGACCATGACGCATGTAAAACCGATAAAAGGAAAGGAAGACCATAAAATAAGACAAACCCCCAATTAAGAGAAGCTTTGTCAAATCAAACAAACAAAAATTAACTGTTGGAGTAAAATTTAGACAATTTTTCTAGAGGCATAAATTCTGCTCAGCTTATCTTTCTCTAAAAGAAGAAATCACACGGATGTGTTTGAGAAAGCCTGCTTCCATTTAGGGCCACAGATATTAAATGAAAGGTGTCTCAATGAGAACAAACTTGGTTCTTGAAGGTGTTCAAGGTGTAAAAATTGTAAGACAATAAAATAAAAAAATAAAAACTTCAGATGTTGCAGAAATTTCAGATGCTCAGTGTGTCGTCCACATTTCAAGTCTTGAAATTGTATGGCCCCTTGGTCGTCAGACCCTCAATTTTGTCCTTTGCTCCTCCAGGGCCCTCTGTCAGCAGTCAGAGACTTCAGAAGCGTTGGAGTCGCTGGTGAGCTTCCTGCGTTGCCTCACAGATTTCTCCTCATCCTGCAAAACAGAAGACAGCTTCTTTAACATTAGATCTGAATGTTAGAGAGTGAAACTCAGGCCCGTTTCCACTTCAAGAACCTTAACCAGGAACCACCGCAGTTTTCTACTGCTACAAATCTCCCCCAGAAAGTAGCACTGGAGGGTAATGGTATTATCTGGAACCTTTGGGCTTTCTATGGGGAGGTCAAGAACATTTTGGATATTATAGTTTGGTCATCTCACTCCAAAATCGAGTGCAGTTCATATTTTTGGTTGACTTTAAAAACTTAAAAACACAGAAATGTGCTATCGGCCCTCTGTGGAGAGGGCAGGAGCAAATCCTACAACCAACATGACATAACATTATTGGGTCTTAAAACATGTATGTGATCAAATAAAACACCTCTGCCCTCCCAGGATTGTGCATCATTAACACATTCTTAGTATGAACATAATCTGGCACACTGGTGCATGTCTTGGTTCCTTAAGGTCTGCAGCAGAGAAACACGTTTAAAGCTGGGTGCATGATTTGCACAGGACTGACTTTGCATTAGTTTTATGGAGGGACATTACAGAGGTAAAGGAAATCACTGGCTGCGACATTTTATAAAAAGACAAGAGTTTTTACCCATGTTTTAGACTGACTGCTGTGATACAATCGGAGGTCAGCGGCTTATTAGTCCAATTTTACAGTTTTCTGCCCCTTTCTGGAGCCGTCTCTCCTAAAGCAGCCCGCATGTTTAGGGTAGTGGAAACACACCTTTAGTGTTCCTGTGGTGTCACATTTATGCACAACATATGCATTTATACATGTTTCTATTTGAAATTTAATTTATTCGTCATCAGTTCGTTGCATTTTCACCAAAAAATCTGATCAATATTTATCAACATTGAATCATAATTATTGTAAATAAAAAGCAGGAAGATATGTCATTGTATGGGATCTATTAATAGTTCCTACCTTGCAATCTTTTAAGAGCATTTATGGAGTTCAAAAGAAAGCAATACAGTTCAGATTATAGCTAAGATTTAACTGATTATTGTGGTGGTAATCTTAAAATTTCTCTAAAACCCAAACTAACTTGTTAATCAGTCAAACCCTAAATTAAAAACTCTAAGCTTAAGTGTAAGGTGTAAGAACAAGGTCTTAAAATATTGTTTAGCTTTGATATTTAATCACCTTCAGTCATTTCTGTGTCCGAAGCTGAATGAAACTGAAAGAAAAGCCAGGCGGTCTGTTTGGAACGACCTCAAAACAAGCTTGTGTGAGGTTTTGGGTGATAAAGAGGAAGTTATGAAACAGTTTTAGTTATTTGTCAGACAGCCTATGTTGTTGATTTTGCTTCATTAATATAATCCACCAACTATTTGAGGTTCAGGCAAAAACGAGAAAACAGAGGCAGACCCGAATCATTTCTTTTGGTAATTTTGTTTTACCAGGACTCACAGTCTGGAAGACTCCGTTTTGTCCCCACTCTCCTGGGGAGTGGTCTTCAGCATCCTCAGCCTCGTCCTCCTCCTCCTCCTCCTCCCCCTCTTCCTCTCTCACTGTATCCATCCCATCTTCTTCGTACTCTGTCAGACAGTCCGACTCCTCTGCTGAACACACACATTTGCAGCACACATTATAAAGATAATGTAACTGATCCCCCCCAACCCCCCACACACATTTTTTCCCCTTTTCTCTTAATGTTGTTTACATCATATAGAGACATTGAGATTCCTTAAAAGGCTCCATTAAATCAATGCATTATTATTATTATTATTATTATTATTATTAAAACAATAAGAAGTGAGAGCCCCAGATCCCTGTTTATCAGAGTGCCCTAATCTAACATGCGAGCAGAGCAACATCTGTCCCAGAAACACGCCTTTATGGACAGAACAGATATTTTCTTGCTCTAAATCCCAAACTGGGAAGCAGCCTTCACCTTCTGCAGCAAGGTAGCTTTGCACTGGCTCTATCCTGGACACGATCTCGGCAAGATCCGTGAAGTCAGCTCCTGGACACGTGCAGGACTAAGAGACAAGGAATCGTCTTAATTATACTGTAGATCAAAATCTTTCATAGTAAACAGATACGTTCTAAAGGAAAGCAACAACATTCATGATCCATGTATGTGTGTATGGGCTCAGCTCACATCTGCTCTCTTGCTGTCGTTGTAGTCAGCAGAGCGGTGGTCCTTCAGCATGTTATCGATGATGTCGCCTCGAGCCCAGCCAGTGAACAACAACTTGCCGTGCTGATAGCCGATGTCCTGCAGGCCATTCAAACCAATGCAAAAAGTGAAAGAAACTAAACAAAACTTGCGCAAATTGTTGCCGAATACAAACTTCTCGAATACAGAACATTTCAACAAACAGTGGTTAACAACCAAAGGTAAATGAGCCAAACTCAAATAATTTAACTTAGTAAATGAGAAACATTTGCCACTGTGAACTGCAGCTCAGGATCAATCAAGTTTTTTTTTTTTTTTTTACTTCAATTATAGATTTAGATTTTCTATTGAAAGAAATCAGTTTAAAGTGTGACAGTTTCTTAACCTGTAGATGTGAATCAAAACGATCCACAACAATTATTGATAGAAAAATGCGATCCTGAACATGATTCCTCCACATTGTAACAAACTGGAATTTACTGTCATTTTTGTGTCAGTTTGTTTGTTGCGGTCGTCATATTTATATTGCACAACTGAGACCAGAAGAGAAAAATAAATATATTTCTCTCATCTGCACTCAAATAACATTATTATGATGTTGGAGTGAGTTTGTCCTCCAACATCATAATAGTGCTATTTGGTTAGTAAATGAGGTGTTGACACTGTCAGAGAGCAGGTGCAAAATATGTGCAAACAATTTGAGCTTCAGTGCTTCTGTTTGTATTTCTAATGTCTATTTTTTAATTAAAGGTGCAAAGCCACATTATTTAACTTTTTTTATTTATACGTCAGTAGCTCACTCTGGTTGCATACAAAGTTTTTATGAAAGATTATTACATCCTGCTGGCGTATTAGTAGTTTGCAGTTTTACGCTTTGTTTTTGCTCAGTTTCTTAGTAAATAAAGCCTTTTGTGTTTATTTTTAATAACAGAGGAAGTACAACACTGCGCATGCACAGCAGGGGTTAAAACAAGGAAGCGGCTAACGGTAATTAGCATCTTCCAGCGAAACAATGAAGAATGGTCCAAGAGCCATTAGAAAAACAAAAACGCAAAAAAATATATGATTCCAAGATGGAAAAGACTAGAATGTCACTGGGAATACAGTATGAAGGAACGCTTAACCTGCTGATTGCTCAGATGTGACCGCAGAGTTGATTGACGCGAGTAAATGTTCTGATATGAAGCTCTTAAAGTTGCTGGTCGGTTGACTTAATTAATAACGGTGTCTTCGATCACGCCGTGCTGCCGCTTTACTGCGAGATATTGATGCAAACCGGCATTATGATAGTTATGCGATACCGTCAGTAGATGGCGCCACGTCTGTCTATATCTGTTCATTGCGCCTGGCGATGGGGCTATTTTTATCCACAACAAGGACCATCAAGACATTATCAGGATGGAGGTTTGGTGTATATAACCTTATTTCACCATGATCAAAAGGTTTTTGGTCTTTTTATAAGCATATAATGTGGTTATATACCTTTAAGATTGATGTAGAAAAAAACTTTCCTTTCTTACTGGAGGACATTTAACATTTTAATTGTGAAAAAGCATCTGGTTAACAGTTTTCTCATTGAGCTCCTATTATGATTTTTAGTTTATTGCTTTGTGAAACTCCTTGAATGAGCTTCGCTTTACAATCCTCTTGGGGCAGCAGTTCTAACAGTTTTTCCTTTCACCAAACTTTCCATTAAGATGCTTGGAAACAGCACTCTGAAAATCCAGCTCAAGTGACATTTTGAGGCTTACCATACTTTAAGGAAAGTGCCGAGTCAGAACTGTTCCTCATGAATATGTGGTCAGAACATAACATTTCTGCATAATAAAGACTTTTTTATTGGTCTTTAATGATATTCTTTCCAGAGAAACTGTGTTTGGATTTTTACTAGCTAACAGACACAAACATTTGAAACATATATACACAAATCTATAAACCAGGTTTACTCTTTAATGTAATTATTGAATTTTTTTTTTTTTTTTACTGACAACCTACTTTATTGAGAGCCACCTTCAGTGCTTGATGGTAGAAATATTATGTCCAAAGGATGCTGTAGGAATAAAACTTAACTCACATAGATCTCATCAAACTTGCCAAAGTCCATCGTCTTGAAGCGGTCAATAGGCGGTCTGATGTACTCGCAGTAGGCACTTTTCTTTACCACCTCTAACTGCCGCACACAAGACACATAAGCCAAGCGTGACTGGATCTCTGCCATGTCGGGCACCTGCGGGGTCGGTCAGTGAAATTAGACCAACAGACTGCTGTTTGTGGTTGTAGCAGTTATGATGATTTTATAGACAAATCCTTATATCTAAACAATGCCCCTAAAGAGAATGTTTTTCAGTTATTTAAGTTGCAGTCAGTCCCGTACTTTACCTTCACTTTTTCTGCCCAGGGATTGATCCGCTTCCACAGCAGCCACCACCCAGACAGGCTGTCGCCATAGTTGCAGAGGTCGGTCTCGTCCTGGCTACCCACGTCAATGGCGATCACTGTCCTGGTACCCACGTTTCTCGCAATGTCCGCTGTTGGACGTTTAACACCAGTAGCCACAAACACACGGTCACACAGATGTACAACCGCAGCAAGACCAAAAAACAGCGGCAAAAAGCAGAAGGAAATGAACACCGTGTACAAGGATTGTTTGTTTGAACATTGATTTAGAGAAGAAACAGAGTTTGGATGGACTTGCACCACAAAAACATCAGTTTATGCTGACATTGTCCAGATCATTTTTGGTCAATTCGTTAGATAATACTCTGACATGTAGACAAAGAAAACTGAATATTATCCAGTCTAGTAAGCATGGGGTTTAAATCATGGCTTTTCTCTCTCTCTGAGGTTTGTGGCAATAAACATTTTTGTGGTACTGAGTCCATTTAAAGACAGAAACAGGAGGACAACCCACAAACCCCAAGCAATGAACCCCTATGCTAACAAAAACAATTTAAAAAAGAGCTGGTTTAAGATCCCCAAGAACAGGAAGAAACCAATAAATATTGGATACCGAATTTAAAAAAGGTTTCTTCCAATAGCAGGATAAGTCTTTGCTGGGAAAGCTTTATTTATCACAAAGCTCAGGATCAGTGTTTTATCAGTGAGACATGATTTCCAAATATAGGCGTTTCATCTGAACTATCAGGAAAATCTTAATCAGTATATTGTATGCATATACAGCTTAAAGCAGCACTTCTGTGTTTAAATGTAATGAATTACATAGAAATCATAGAGGGCAGGCACAGCTTTAAACGCATTAAGTAATAAATACAATAATCTACACAATGAATGAATAAATCAAAGTTCCTGCTGTCAGCATGAAAACAAACTTTTTTTTCCACAAACGACTGACAGTAAACCAACTTTAAATTTTCAAATAAATAAGGCAGACAGAAACGTATGGCTGGGCGAGTTGTGTTTGAGGTTGGTTTTGCTTGTTTTGGGAATCAAAGTTAAAAATGTGTGACATAATAGTCCATAAATCAGCCACATAAGTTAGTTAATTGAGCTTTTTGCCAATGTGTACACATCAAACACCAATTCAAAAGTACCGTCAATAAGAAATAGTTTCAAATGACAAATGAAAAAAAGAACCTTCTTGGTTGAAACTGTGAAGAATTATAGCAATTCGGATAAAAATCCCTAGTTATAATTCATCAGGTAAGGTAATAAAAATACCAAATCGCCCAGCCCAACAAAAGACAAATAAACTTGGATTTTACTATCAGAACAGACTGGTGTGTTATGCTAAATAAAAGTAAAGTCTCACAGTTGTTTTAGTGTTTGACTGAAGGCGAATTCTCCATCCAATACTTCGTTCCTCTACACCAGGCTGTTTGACAGGTAAATCTTCTCACCCTCCTCAACACAATAGCAACCTGTGGCTGTAAATTCAGTAATCTGCTGACTTTTCCCATTTTTTTAACCAGAGTTGTATTCAGCAAACTGCTAATCATTCATTTATTTCTCATAAAACTGCAAATATGAGACTTGACTGATGGAAAGTGAAATCTATTAGTGGCTTTCAACTTACAGCTGAGGCCACAATTATTCATACCCCTGGCAGATTTTTGGTTTAAAGTAATCTAATAATTTTCCCTGCCTTTCTTTTCTGACTGGGAGTAATATTAAAATTTTGGGTGAAGTTTAATCAATGTCCTGACTTAAATCTGACAATCTGTGGAGGGAGCAATAGATTAAGGTGATGGCAAGGAGTCCTTCCGACCTCAAGTATGGGACTGCTCTAAAGTCAATATAATTTTTCTATTGATTATTGATACATAATTTCTTAATGTGCCATTAAAAAGGGAATATAAACAGATAAATTATCTTTATTCTCTTAACTGACTCTACTTTAGCTTTTTTGAGAAATAGCCGGGCTCCTATGCAATAAAAGGATTTGTATCTAAATTTGCCATGGGTATTAATAATTATAAGTTTAACTTTATGTACTGGTGCATTTTAATATGTTATAGGATCATCAAAACCTTATTTTAGTTATTTAATTCAAGAAGTGAATCTGGATGCATTAAATGCAGACTGATATATTTTGAGTCATTGTTTCAGTAATTTTTAGATGATTATGGTCGGCAGCTAATGAAACTCAAAATACAGTTTCTTTTAAAATTAGAATATTGTAACAAGTCAATAGAAAATAATTTTTTAACAAAGAAATGTTATGTTATAGCTTACATATGGGTGAGGAAGTCTGTTGAATTAAAAGCGTCAAAATATCCTAAATGGCATTAATATGCTTTATCCAAGCATATTAAAGGAAAGTTGAGTGGAAGAAAAAAAAAAAGAGGGGGGAGCAACAGGGAAAACTGCAGACTTGTATTGATTATGAAGCAAACTCCACTCAAGAGACGTGGCAGATTCATAAAGTGCGGATGTAAGCTGGAGTCAGAGCTTAAAGAAGCACCACACACCCAGACGTGTCCAAAACATGGGGTCTCAACCTTAGCATTAATCGTGTTTAGCCACTTCTGGACTGAGCAGAAGATGGGCCCTGATCTAAACCAGTCCCAACAATGCAGACAACCAAACACGCCACAGGGCTGCAGAGTGAAGCTGCAGTGACGGAGTAAGTCATGAAACAGGGTCCCGACAGACTATTGACTGTTCAGGGAAATACTTTTCAGTTGGCTGACATTTCTGGAATAAAAATTTTGTTATTTTTCAAAAGTATTTAAAAAAAACTGTTTGGGCTTTTAATAGCTGTAAGCCATACTCTGAAACAAATGACTATAAATAAATAACATTTTACATGATATTCTAATTTATTAAGCTGTACCTGTCCATGATTTGATTTTTCATAGGATGAGTTAACTGAATTTACATTGATCTGATTTTTTTTTTAGAATGGGAAAAATCAGCATTACCACTGGACTACCCTTAATCATTCCCCAGTCTCCTTACTTACCGTTAGAGGTAAACATTAGTAAATAGATTAATATGATTCCCCCTTTACAAAGCATCCCCATCCATCGCTCCACCTTCCCCCTCCTCAGAGAAACAGGAGCTGGCCAGACATTCAGGCACGGAGCGTTTTGGTAGAGGGTGGGGGCTGGGGAGCTGTCCACCTGTACTTGCCTGGCAGGTTGTTGATGTAGCCACCGTCCATTAGCAAGTTGCCATCTTTGGGGTCGCAGAGAGGCGGCAGGTACCCCGAGAGGGTCATGCTCGCCCGTACATAGCGCCACAGAGAGCCTGGCACACCAGGGAGGGAAGGAGGGAGGAGGAGGAGGGGGGGGGGGATAAAATCTCAATAATGTTTGCTAAACTTTAATTTATTAGTGTTGACACAGACAGCAATCCAAACACCAGCGGGAGCTCAGCCAGAGGACAGTAGCTGATCCCTGCATAGGCTGGGACTGCCGTGCTGCTCACCTTTACACCCTGTTGCAGACCTCATTACCTGGCACAGAAGCCCTGGGAGACTTGTGCAAAAGGTAATGAAGGAAATGGCAACCACCAAAGAGCACTAAGGCTTGCTCGGACCTCCAAACTGAGTCCCATCAACAGTGCTTTATTGCTTCAATAATGCCAATTCACTTATTGTGTACTTTGCTGCAACATCTACATATCAGCTTCTGTGCTCCTGTATTTGCAATGTTCCTAGTGACAAAGCAGCAGCAGATGTTGATGGGACAATGTTTCAAGGTCTTTCACAGTGAACAAGGGCAGAGAAGCAACCAGCCTACTCAGTCCTGCAGTGCAGCTCAGAGCCAGCAGGGGGAGTGAGCAGGCTAGACGCTGCATGGGTTGGAAGGATAAGGAGCACCACAGAGAAAAAGCAAAGGGGTGCCACTGTGCATGGACTACGCTAACTGCTAAAGTGGGATTATCCTACTAAACATAACTCTGGAGAGACAGCCAGCTACAGGAGTTTTCAGGTTTAAATTTAAGGGCTTTGTTCAGTTTAGTACGGGTTTAAAACGTGCAATAGCAGGATCCAGAACACATATTCTTATATTTATAGCTCATCTGCAAGAACTGGCATGCAGACAAAAGGAAGCAAAGCCAGGGAAGAGAACAGGAGCTGTGCAAGAGAGGCTGAGTATGTTCCTGTAGGCAGAGATGATTGAAATAAATGAAAATAAAAAATTAGGAGAGTGACACGGTCATGAGAAATCGGCGTCAGTTCAGTCCACGGGACAGAAACATTTAGATTCTCTGAAACACGATGCGTAACCAACAGAGGACGCGTGATGCAGGTGTGATGTTTCAGGAGACGTGGGATTCAAGGACCAGGTACAGAGTTTCGCAGCAGTATTCACATCCTTAAACCGTCACATTTTATGTTAAAATAATAAACACCAAAGCATTTTAATGGGATATTACATGATAGACCAACACTAAGAAAAGCAAAACTGAAGTGGAAGGTAAATTATGTATGGTTTTATTTTGTTTTTTGTATTCATTCCCCCAAAGGCAATTAAAATATATTTTAAAATAAAGCATGAAGCAGCTCAAGTTCAGTAAGACTGGATGGTCAGCCTCTGTCGATATAAATCAAGTCTTGTTAAAGCATCTCAAAGAGATTTAGACCTGGACTTTACCTGAACACATGAATATGCTTCGATCTAAACTGTTCCATTGTAGCCCGGCCTCATGCTTAAGACCAGGGCCGGCGGCCCATAGTGGGCGATGGCGCACTGCCCTCCCTAAACCGCATGAAAAAGAGAGGGAAAGGAGTTTATTTGGCCATTCTAAGTCTTAATAATGTTGTCCAATCAGCAGCCTGAATATCGCTGCGACGGCAACCAGCAGCCCCGCTGCTTAAGACTATTTTGCTGCTAGATGGTGAACCTCCGCATCAGTCTCAAGTATTTGGAAGCCTCTAACAAGTTTTCTTCCAAGACTGCCCTACATTTAGATAAATTCGTGCTCCCGTCTACTGAGACCAGCAAAAAAAACAACAACAAAACAATACCTCCACAGCATGGTGCCGCCACTACCATGTTTCACAGTGGTGTGAATAAGCTGATGTTTAGTATTAATTTACCACCACAGTATTTACATGTCCTACAGAAAGTTAACTTTTGGTCTCATCTATGCAAAGTATTTTTTTCAATGTGTTGGCCAAGTTCCCTTAAATGGATTGTGAATGCTGACTGAGGATGATTGAGAATGCTGGCATTGAGGGTTTCTTTCAACACTGGGCATAAAAGGCCAGATTTGTGAAGTGTGGAACGAATAGCTGTGCCACAACAGATCCGGAGTTACCTCTTAGATGCTCTCTAGGTAACGCTCTCTTTGTCTGATTTCTCGATGTAGAAGGACGGCCATGTCTAGGTAGATTTGCAGGTGTGTCATATCTGAATAGTGCTCAGCGAGATATTCAGAGCTTTACCCATTCCTGCTTTAAGTGTCTCCACAGCTACAGCACATCCCTGACCTGTCTGGTGTGATCCCGGACTTTCTTTAAAGGTATTAGCGAAAACAGTAACGAATACAAATGCAGACCAAGCATCAAATTTTCAGGATGATTTTGAAAACCATGTATACTTTCTGTTGGTCCGGCACATAAAATCCCAGTAAAATACATTAGAGTTTGTAGTTGGATCGTGGTAAAATGTGAAAGATTTCAGGAGATGTGACTAGTTTTTCAACAAATCACTCAGCTCAATATCCATGTCCTAAAATCCTTGTAATGGTGTTTAAAAGTCAGCTAAGCCTGACTAAACTGCTCAATATAGGAGATCTCTCAAGCTATTGTATGAAAATAGTAAGAAAAAAAGAACATAGTTGTGCATTATGAAATTGGTTTTTATGTGCCATATCCCGAGCTTTCAAAGAAAAAATATTTCAGCAGAAATGTTTTGGACAAAAAGAAACTTGATGAGCATGCATTAGATGGTCAAACATGCATGAGCAACATCTCAGATCCCAGAAATGTTGCATAGCTGGATCATAGGCCTACATATTGAGTGGGTTGTGTGACCGTATCACAGAGCCAATGAAACCTACAACAGGATGCATCTAATAGGATACACAGACTAAATCATGAATGTCGGACTAAGTATTTCCTTCCAAACCATGGGTTCCCAATGTCCACCTGGTCAAGGACGGGTTAGTTACAAACGAGAAGTGGGGAAGAGTAAAGAGGAGGGTAGCCAAGTGGTTGGCTGTTGTTTCAGTGACCGAGGGGGGAGAGAGAGAGACACGGGGTTTTAGTGAGTGGGTGTTCAAAATCTGACCTGGGACATTGTTAACATAGCAACCATCCACAAGCAAGTGGCCATCCTTGGGGTCGCACAGGGGAGGTAAATAGGGGGTGTAGGAGGCGCTGGCTCTAACATAGCGCCAGACGCAACCTGTCGGGAAATGGAGATGAACAAGGAGGATCACATAAAATATGAGCCGGACTCCACGTCGCAGATGGAGAAAGGAAAAAACAAATGAGAAGGACAGAGAAAGGAACAGAGAAGAAGGCAAAAGACGGAGAGGAAAGAAAGCCTGTGACACGAGAGACAAAAAAGTGAAAGAAGCTCCAAGGAGAGAAGCGGAAAGAAAAGGGATGTGTTCTCAGCAAAGTCTACTTACAGGACTGTGCAAAGGTCTTGGGGCATCCCAGTTCTCTTTATACAGTGCCAGTCAGTTGTTTATACTGACTCAGCATGAACATGAATCACTTTCATTTCTGGCTTTTAATTGTGTATTTTAACTGTTCCTTGTTTGAAGGTTGAAAATGACACACAACTTGAATTTTAAAAACAAGAAGAAAGTGCACAAGTTTTAAGTTCTTGTGGAGTTAAAATGATACATACTAGCTCTAATACATACATACAGACCCGCGTTAACATTTGGTTAAATGTTCCTTACCAAGTTGCAGAGAAAGCACATGGCTTTTTTAGCCATCATCAAGCTTTTTCATAACTCTGGCTGCATATCTAACCTCTCTGGTTAGAAGAAACAGTAGAGATGTCTGGATGTTTTCCTGGCACGGACCTTGCTTTTAAACATAACCCATAACTTTCCAAAAGGGTCGGAGTCTGGACCAACCCAGAAACTTATTGGTAGCCCACTTTATAACTAGTTCTGACTGTCTGGTTGGAAACACCCAACCGTTTGCAAGATTTTTAAAAATTCCTTATTCCATTCAGTTTGTGCAATGTACCAGTAACACTGGCTACCACTTAAGAAATACGTTTGGAGAAATCAGTCTTATCAATGACACCAAATGGCCCAAACTGTGTCTCATGCAACCATAAAACCTTCAACAGGGCCTTTTGCATGTCCATGTGGGACGAGACAACTTCCAGTCATGCCTGAACGTGTTAGTTTGGAGGAGGCTCTTCTTTCTTAGACAGCACCCTGGCTCCATCAGGACATGAAACGTACTTTACGCAATATGGTGACAGTGATGCTCAGACATCTTCCAGTTATGATAGGTCTGAGATTTGGTGGTTTCTCAGTTGTTCCCGAACATCCTAACTAGGGCTGGAACAATTAATTGGAATAATCATGATTAATCGATTACTGAAATCTTTGTCGACTAATTTAGTAATCGAATCGAACTGGAGCACACAGACTCCAAAATAGGCTATTTGTTCAAAGAACAGCCCACTTAGAGCAATAACTGAGCCAGAACTAAACAAAACAAAAAAGTTCTACATTTTGTATTTCAGATAAAAAAAAAAAAAAATCTTCTTTGTCTGTAAATATGCTCCATCCAGAACTCAAGTGGCATAGTTTTAGTTTTATCTGGTTCTTCAGTAAAAAAAATTGAATTAAATAAAGAAATACAAAAGCTCCTATTAGGCACCCTTTTCTATCCGATTATTAAACCTTTAATTGAAAAAAAGTCGACAGATTAATCAGTTAGCAAAATAATTGTTGGCTGCAGCTCTAGTTGTGACAAAACAATAGCCCTATTTTCTACTGTTTTGCCAAACAGGGATATAAATAATAACCTGACAACAGCCAGATGCATGTCTCGCTCCGCCTAGCTCCACTCACATACATCTGGGACACCGCCGGTAGAGAGTGATTTCTCCAACCAATTTTATGGTCTGGCCAATCAGGACGCAGGGCTGGAGTTTCATAGATGTGACGTAGTGGAGACGCGACCATGACGTGAGACTGTTTTGATAGCAATGGCAGCTCGTCGAGGAAGCAAGCGTTAACATTGATGCTGCCATTTCTTCCGTGTTGTCCAATCTACCTAATATTGTTTCATTAAAAGAACATCAGAGAACGGCTCTGAAGGCTTTTGTTGGTGGAAACCATGTTTTCGCCCTTCTCCTGACCGGATTTGGCAAGTTTTGTTTTCCGGGGCGCGTCCGCGGCGGACGCGGAAGCGCCCCGGAGCGGTTAGCAGTTAGCGCAAACCATATTAGGAGGCCTTTAGTCCTCAACGCGGTTGCCCGGGATCGACTCCGACCCGCGGCGCTTTGCCGCCTGTCTTTCCCCCTCTTCCTGTCAGCTCACTGTCAATAAAACGGGTGCCACTAGAGCCGCAAACACATAAAAAAAAAAAGTTTTTTTTTTCCTGCGTCACTCATCAGCGTCACGGGTTAGCTTCGGTGTGAGTGGTTGAAATAGCACGTCGATAAAGATGACAGACAAGTGGCTTATCCAATCATATGCAAGGATTTTTGATAATGCCCAGCCTTCAATAAAGGCAATTCCTATGGCGGTGTCCCAGATGTATGTGAGTGGAGCTAGGCGGAGCGAGACATGCATCTGGCTGTTGTCAGGTTATATAAATAAGCCCTTAATAATTAAATTGCCACAGTGTGAGCATTGAATTTGCGACAGTGGCGCAAGGACTTAGGGGTTGCCGGTTCTGTCTGTCTGCCTCAGGGCAGCTGAGCCTACGATATAGCTCAACACTGTCAGTGTGTGAATGTGTGAGTGGGTGGGTGAATGTGGGGTAAAGCGCTTTAGGGTCCTCAGGACATGATAAAAGTGCTAAACAACTACAGAGCATTTACCATTGAGTTAACCAACTAGCCAACTGAATTTCGTTTTGTTTGTTGGTTTTTTTTTTTTTACATATTTTTGCCATTCACAATGCATTTGAAATGTGCATTAAATGTTTTTTTAATCAACATGTTTGTTTAATGAGGTATGTTAATTTACAAAGTATCTCTTCTTAGATTATTATTATTATTAATAATAATAATAATAATAATAATAACAACAACAACAACAACCCTATTGAGCACTACCATTTCCAATTGGACAAGCGGTCAAATGTTTAGGGAAACTGTACCAGAATTTTGGTGAAGGCTATAAAAGGAGAGCAGTTTATCTGCAACTTGCTGGGGAAAATCTTTTCCAACATTTTTAGGAGTTGTATGAATCCATTTGAGCATGAGGGTATACCTAGGCACCTATGTTGATTAGACAAAATACTTGTGCATTAAATTCAACCCAAATTCCTGTTTTCAAAATTAATTCCAGGTTTAAGATGGTGCCATGGTTCAATGCTGGATGAACGAGTAAAACACACCATTAAAGGCCCACGATTAATGCCATTTAGTGTTCATGAAGAGTGGATGTTAACCTCTTGCTGGCACTGCTGAAACTTCCTTGGCTATACATTGCAGGTGCTCTTGAGTAACACTTCTTTAAGCTTTGTGAAGGTCTGTCTTTGGACACTGGCTGCTTCAGAAAGCTTGGGAAGGTACTCATCAATATCACTTCAACAGTCCGCGAGAAAATCTGGCACCTTGGAGCCAAAGTATAACATCAAGGGAAGTTTGAAATGTTTTAGGTTAAACTGTAATCGAAACTCGTAGTTATACATTTTTAAGTGTAGCCAGTACTTTAAAATAAACTATCACCCAGATTTGTCTTGATGACTCAGAAACAGACAGAGGGATTCTGAATAAATAACTAAAATATAAAACCACTTGCTTGGCCGAGCATCAGTCAAATTTAATGTTAAACTATTAGGAACCAATTTAACAAAACTTGTTTATAACCTCATATCCTGAATGACTGGTGTTTTGACTGAGCTTAAAATTGCATTAGTGTTGTTAGGAGACTGGCTCAAATGGGTCAAGTGGGAGAACAACTGTGACAGCAGCAAAGGAGAAAAAAAGTCCTTGATGGACAAAGGAAGAGAAAGATAAGAGTGAGCAGACCAGTTTTAAACTACTGGAGATGTTATTTGTTTCTTAAATGGAGATCAATGGGGAAATTAGCAAAATCTGTGTAGTCTCAGTAGCTTTGATGTCTGGATAAGGCCAAAAGGATCTGAGAGCCATGAAAAGGGCTTTCATTAACTTTTTCCTTCCCATACCTGGAGTCCTGAAACAGCACCAAATAAAACTACAGGAAGCACAGAATGGAGGTAAATAAAGGACAGAAACAACATGGCATGTTATTGGGGGGAGATGGAAAAGATTTAAGAAGTGATGTGTTCTGGATCCTACATGTTGACATGGCAGGGGATTTTTTTAGAGTTTTGGAATCACCATCTACATAGGTTACTACATCTAGAGCGCACGCTTTAAAAGGCCATCAGTGTATATTTATATTGTAGCAATTTTGAATATGTGAGTCAGACAAAAATGATAAAAAAAGCCATTAGCACTTTATGAAAAGAAGGAAAGTGGAGAGAAAGTGAGAACAGAACAGGAAAAAGGGCTCTACACAAAGTCCATAATGTGAATAATGACAGACAAGGATTTGCTGCAGCAGTTAGTCCAGACACATGCCAAGGTGCAAACATCAGCATTCCTGCGGGACTACAACCTCGAACTCATTAAATCCAGCACTAAAGCTCCATAAATAGCAACAGCAATGTTAATTTGATGCATGAAACTTTAAAGGATAATTAAGTATTACATTGACTGGAAACCAGAGCACTGGATTTGAGAGGCTTATGGCAGAAAGGTTAATAATCTGCTAAGATCTACCCAGACAACACATTCAGTAAACATTGAGCAGACACACAAGCATATAACAAGGTTTTAGTGATATGTATTCAATAAAAGATATTTCTAACTCTGGCTGCAGCAAATTCAAAAACACTTAGAGGTTCATTTGTGCATATAATCAAAAACAATGTTGATAAAAGATGTGGTTTTGACTTTGCTGAATAGTTTAAGTCTTTTCAATTAGACTAGGCTTTCTGCATTTCTTTGATGTTTTTGATGCGGATAACAGAACCGTCCACTTCCTCCAGTTCAGCCAAACGCTGCACTTGGATCAACTGGAGAAACTACTTTTTTTTCTTTTCTTTTTTTTTTTTTTTTTAGAAATCCCAGCCTATCTTCATGCACTTGCAAAACTGTAATATAGGCTGTGCACATTATTTTGAGAGATCAAGGTAGTTTTCTTATCACAGAGCTCACATAATGACCAAGACTGGGACTTGGTAACCGTAAATCCCTAATCCTGTCTGACTCTGGTGGGAATAAGAGAATCTTGATCCAGACATTACGAACTTTCAAACATCATGGCCAATCTCAGAGTTATTCGCCATTTTAGATCTGGTGTGAGTTGTCCTGAACATCTAGATGTGTTTTATGTTTTGTGCTCTGATAAAGTCTCTGAAAGTTCTTACTATTAAGCAAACTCTTATTGGTGTGCTCTATATTTTTCTTATCCTTGTGGACGGTTTCATAACTTTAATTTTTCTTTTTAAATTTAAAAAAGTGCTAAACAAGCAACGTCTTCCTAATTGTTAGCCTAACTATTTATGCAGATATTTGGCCTCAGTGGAGGTTGTCAACACATTTTGATTTTTAGCACAAGTCGTAAACCATATCTATGCGATCTTCAGGTCCAATCAGTACAAAAGGTTTTAATGTTAGATTATTCCATCTTTTGTGCTTCAGGTTGTTCAAACTATTATTTTTTTTTAGATTTAATATCAGGTATAAAACAAATTGTCCAGAATAGCTTTTGATGGTTGGCTGACTGCAATAACATGCTATTATATTGGTTCTTTAGTGCAACTGAAACACGTTTAAGTCAGACCCAACTTCACACAATGGCTGGGGCTCAATCACAGCAATGTTATTAGATCACATTGTGTTAAATGACAAACATTACTTTATTCGCTTATATATGTATATTTGCTGATGAATCATGGCAATGCGTATGACAAAAGATCAACTATGAAGGCAGATAAAGAGAGCACTGAACTCAGCTCGGCTGTAACTCACCATCCTGATGGACCCGCATGGCCGAAGCTGTGATGTCTGTGGTGACGTTAAAGTATGGAAGCCACAGGTCCTGAAGATAAAAGACGACATCTTTAAATTTAGCAGCATTCACTGATATTGTTATGATTATGACTTTAAAGTTCTACAATAAAAATAATAAGTCTCACCTCAATTTGCTTGTCCTGAAACACTTTATAGATGCTGGTGTTAAAGGCTGAACCAGAGAACATGGAGGTGATGGGATAGGTCAGGTCCAGGACTGTTTTAAATACTGAATTCATTGCCTGTTAAGCCAAAGAAAATACAGATATACCCACCTTTGTTCTATTATTAATTAACATTATTATTTCTTCTTAATTAGCACAACGTGTACATGTGAGAGTTTTCCAATATCAGAGATGAAGGTGATTTAACTTTCATCTTAAATGAAAACTACTAACTACGTATAAGACATGGAAAAGAGGGGATAAGGTAACGGATGGTACTGAACCTTGGACCATTCTCTGGCTCTCTGTTTAGTCCGAACGGCGCTCCTCTCCTCGGCATACAGTGCCCCGATGAACGAGCCAATCGATGTGCCGCCCACTATGTCGATAGGAATTCCCGCCTCCTCCATAGCTTTAATCACACCCACATGTGAGCAGCCTCTGCAGGACCAAAACGCAGATGGAAAAGTTCAGGATGTGGCAATTTATAAGATGAAGAAGGGGACTTTCACATTATTTGCACAAAATAATAATTTCTGAAAGTGGCTGGTCTTGTTTTTACTAGAAATGCACCACTGATGCCATTTCTGGCAAAACCCTGATTTCAAGGTTTGTTTGGAATCTGACCTTCAGCTTCTCATTTTTAACCTACCAGATAATGTGTAGCACTCTCCGTTCTGCACATTATCAACCTAGGCCTACTCTTATCGAATCCGTTTGGGGAAAGGAGGGACATTCAGTAGAACTCTCCAAGCTGATTGGGTGAAGCGACACCTAATGCCTGCCCATCAAAGGTTGTTTTAGCCAATCACAGTATCAAATTAAAATGTAAGCAGCAGGTGCTATTAGAAACCACAACAAGTTACACTGGTCAAGGCATTTATTGATGTTCTTCTTTCAAAGATGAAATTGTGGATGCTGCCATGTTTGTGTTGGTTCAGCTGTGGGCTCAGCAGCTCTTGGCTTTGTCACAGCTGGTATGTCACATTTAAGAATGTGCTGCACGTTCTTTAATAGAGGTAGTGGTTTTTAATTTAACAGAAATCTAAGGAATGCTACGATTTTCTCAATTTATTCATCAGTTTACTGGTATTTTACCTTCATATCACCACAAGTGCGTCAAGTACAGGTGGTTGGTGGATGGAGCTATAGTTTATGAAGTAGTGGGAGTTCTTAGGTGTTATGCATGTAATGAATGTGGAGGGAAAAAAGGTCCTGATATCCCAGTATTTTATACGCCAACCACTGATTAGAGCCAGTCAATGCAAAATGTGCCAGGTATGTTCACTGGTCAATTGACTGCTGCATCTGTGGTTTTAACAATCTTTTTATGGGCTCAGATACGAGCTCACCTTGCTCCGCCTCCACCCAGCACGAGTGCAATGCTGTTTCCAGTGAGGACTCGGGCCAGCCGAGAGAAATCGCTGTGTCTGTCCGCTGTTTTCTCAAACACCTTCTCATAGACTTCCCTCTGCAGAACAACACAGAGACTGCAACAATTCCAGAAAACAATAAAACAACATAAAAAAAGCCTAAAGAGTAGAGAAATGTACCAGCTTAGTGAGGCTTCGCCTGGAGAAAACCCTACGGGGACACTTCAGGTGGAGATGACCAGAGCACCAGCTGCGCATGTTGAGCCACTCGACTGTTCTGGACGGACCGGGTCCATCTTCTTTGTGCAGGAGGATGAGCTTCTTCAAAGCCCGGACTGCTGTGTTTTCCAGCATCTGCTCCAACTTTAGGGAAAACAAAGAGTGGGAGGACCGTTAATGAGTTGCTATTTTCCATACAACCCTCTGCTCTAAGCTCTCAGCCTGCAAACACATACTTCCCCTAGAGTGGGTTCCTGGTCCCCCAAACCCACTATAAGGATGCAGTCAGCCTGCCGGATGCAGCGCTGAGTCCACGGCGTCATACTGTTGTCAGTCTGGTATAAGACGATTCGATTGATGTCCTCCTGCTGGGCCAGCCAGCCAGACAGACGATACTCATGGATGCTGAAAGCAATCAGAAGATGAGGAACAGTATTTCATCCCAGCAACACACAAGAGACAACACATATTCTAAAAAGGGACAACATTTAAAGTTTGAAAACCACTACGTCGGCTCAAAAGTTTACACATCCCTTTGAAATAATAAGACAACGATAAAGCATTGCAAACCTTTACCACATTTAATGTGATATCAGTATATCTTATGCAAAACGTGCATATCTTTTAAAAAATAGAAATAACAAAATAAAAAAAAAATAATAAGAAGAATATTGCGAGGTATGCACACTCTTGAAATAATTTGTTAAAGAATGCTTTGAGTTAATTTCATCATTCAGTCTTTTTGGGTTCATACCTGCCATCATTTCTAGAGAATCTGATTAACAATAAATAACGTTTGGCTTTTCTAGTAGGACTCCAGTGACATTTACTTCAGCTAAACCCATTTAGCAGAGAGGCTTTCGAAGGATTAAAATTACGGAGTAAGAGCGCAACACAGTTAGACAGCATCATGTATAGACACACCATGACAGAGTAAGGATAGTCATCAGTACGTAGGGAACATAGGACACCAATGTCATTACAAACACAGGATATTTATCGAAAATTAATGAAAACAAGATAAGAACCTCTCAAAAAGGCTCGCGAAAGGCAGATGGCAAGACTGAAGGATGAAGTTGTGGTTTTGTTCTAGATGTAAAAAGCCTCTTATACTCATGTCTGGATCAAGAAGTAGGGTTGCATGACAGTTTTTGGTTTTGTTTCTTTCTTTCTCTCAAAAAGGACAGAAATAAAGGAGGAATGGCACAAGGATGGAAGAACAGAATGAAAGACAAGAAATGAAAGTAAGGACTCAAGGCAGGAAGGAAGAAAGACAAGAAGGACGCATTTGGACAATGAGGTAGTGAATAAAATCTGAATAAAAACAACAAATATATTTCATACTATAGATTCCTTTTATATTTTCTAGTCCTGGAAAATATTGAAAAGAAATTCAATACCTTTCCAGGCTGCGTAGCAATAAACTTCTAACAAATTAACAAATGAAAGGATTTGAGGATGTGTTTAATTTTAGAAATGTTTGCCATTTTTCTGGAAAAAAGGTGTATGTAATTAATGGAAAAAAAAATAAATCTTGAAGATGACCATCAGACTGACCTGTCGAGAGCAGAAGCTCCCAGGCGCTCCCTGATTATATCACTGGTGAGAAGCAGAGTGGGGCCTTGAAGTGTCAACCGGAGGAAAGGTCAAATTAATAAACCAATAGAATACAAGACGCAAAGACATTCAGTTCAACAAGATGAAGAGCATTTCCAGAAACCGGGTAAGTTACCAATGGCACTGAGGGCGTGGCTAAGCTCCAAGTTGAAAGCGTTGATTGGCACTTCATCACATACAGGGAGCACAGCCACAGTGGAGAGGTTATTGGCAGGGTTGGTAACATCTGCACTCGTTGTCATGTTTGGCAAACTCAGAGCTGAACCTGGTAAACGGGGAGCAGTGTGTGTGAGTGACATACAGGAGGCTGGGCAAGGCTGCAGGTAGAGAGACGTGAGGGAAGGGTTTGTGACCCTCTGACCTGAGAACGGTCCCCGACCCTGCTGCAGGTTCCCCAGGATCTTCTGGCCTAACAAGTGGATCAACCTTGTCACAACCTTAAGGGAAAAAAACAACAAAAACAACACAAATCAACCAGAATAGGAAACATAAAGTGACACGATTCAATAAATTAATAAATAAAGTTTTAAGTACTTATTTAGTTATTTCATGTATATTTTGGAATAAGTTAAAGCAGGGCTGTACAATATGGGCAAAACTTATATTGCGATATAATTCTTAATTTCTGTCGATACGATATAATTTCCATATCGATATAAACAAAATAAAAGCCTGAGAACGACTGCCAAGAATGCCTAAAACAGATGTCAGTACAAACTTATGGCAATTATTTTGCCATGTTTGTAAAACATTTTAGAAATATTTGCTTTAAAAAAAAATAAAACAAAGTTACACAAAACCCAGAACATCAGTCAATGACAAATGCTATAATCATAGACTGTAATGTATATTGACATATTGCAAATGTAATATCACCTTTATTGAATAAAGTTATATTGTGATATATATTCATATTGAATTATTGTCCACCCCTAATTTAACGGCGTCATTACGGCTCATCAGAAAGACCCCAAAATCTCATTTGTTAACCTGAATAGCAACTCAACGGCAGACCAACCACCAAGTCAGCAGAGACTTTGTTGAATTATTTATTTCATTGTAGTATTTTAATACAGATTCTCTGAAGCAAAGCCTGTGTTTTGCGGTGTGATTATTGTATTTATAAAATCTTAAACAAAATATTATTTTCAATACAATGTTTGTCAACTAAACCAGAGCAGGTTAAGGAGCCATAAGTGCACAATTCAATACCCTGAGATAATATGTCTAAAAAGTTTTGATATTGCCTTTTTCTATTTATTGAATGACTGCATATTTATTTATAGGCTCTCTTTGGTAACTGAGAAAACAAAGCAATTTATATATTTGACAGATAACAGAACAAACAATAAAGACTGGAAACCCCTTGATTTTCTTTCTTTTAATATCTATCAGACCTAGAAAGACTTTTCAGTGAGCAGGCTTTTAATGATAAAAATCATTCACCTGTGGATAACGTCTTTTAATGTTGTTGAGCGTTCCCTCAGGCAGTTTAACCAGCTCTGTGTCTCTCACTGCGTGCACAGTGGTGGCTCGGGGCTGCTTGGTCAATGCCTCTACCTACAGGACAAAGAAGGGGAGAAAACTCACAATTTAATTCTCCATAAACATCTTTTGCAAGTTCAAAAAAACCTGAAATTTTGCCAAAAGATGGAAATGTTCTTACCACACCAATGAGGTCTCCTCGGCCATATTCCCCAACCAACTCTTTCTTGCCATTTGCCTTACGAATGACCGAACGTAGACGTCCATTCAGAATAATGTAGGTGCAGTCTGACTGGTCATCTTGTCTATGGGTACGAGATTAAAAATGTAATAGCTGCCACCATTGCAAATAACAATTACATCCAATTTTGTTTCCCAAATAAATGCTAAATGTGTCTCTACAAAGATGCATCTCAATAAATTAGAATGTTACTGAAAAATGTAATTCTTTCATTGATTGAAAATTGTGTGGAAGGAAAAAGTATGGTGCACAAGCACTTGGGAAAACCCCAACCTTAGGTGCAGTGGCAGTCTACTGGAAAACCCTCAACTCAGCAGTTATGCCCCTGAATCTGTAACCCATAAAATAACCTTAAAGGTACACGGCCATGTTATATGCTTATGAAAAAAAAAGACTAAAAACCATTTAATCATAATAATGTTATATAGAGCAAGCGTCCATCCTGATAGTGTTTTGATAGTCCTTTTTGGGCCAAAATATAACCCCCTCAATGGGCGCGATGAGCAGATATAAACCGATGTGGTGCCATCTACAGGCAGTACAGCAGAACTTTCAGAAAGCCAGATGGCGACTAATAAATCACAACTAAATAATGCAGGACTGAGCCTGACCCTCTGCAATGAGGCGCGGTAAAGCGGCAGCTTGGCGTGATCAAAGACCAACCGTTATTAATTAAATAAACCGATCTACAGCAACTGTAAGAGCCTCATTTGAGAACGGAGAAAGAAAATCCCCGTTCAGAAACAGAAACAGGGACACAGCATCAAGGCAAGAACCAATCAATCAATCGATCTATTATGTATATAATGTTGTTTGTACTTAAAACTGTAGAGGCTAAGAAGAGCATTGCTATTACTATTATCACAGTATAAATAAGGAGGTTTACTCACATCAATCAACACTGCAGTAACATCTGAGCGATCGGTAGCTTTCGCTTCAGTGAACACCAACGTTCATACTGTATTTCCTGCGCTATTTCAGCCGTTTCTGTCTTGGAATCATATATTCTTTTGCGTTTTATTTTTGTTTTTTTACACTGGATCTTAGACCTTTCTTCATTGTTTCCAGACTTCCCTGGGAGATGCTAACAGCTGTTAGCTGCTTCCTTGTTTATCCCCTGCTGAACATGCACAGTGTCGTACTTCTGTTATTATAAATATACACGACGGGCTTTATTTACTAACAAATTGAGCAAAAACAAAGCATAAAACATCAAAATAACTAATACGCCAGCAGGATGTGATAATCTTTAATAAAAATGCTGTATGCAACCAGAGTGAGCTACTGACATAAATAAAAAAATAAAAATAACATAGCTATGCACCTTTAAGATTGCTGTATCAAAAAAATATTAATTTCTTTATTATTCTTATTTTTTTTAAAGATATGAAGAATATGTCAATTTCCCATGAGACTCAATTTTTGCTTTTCATTAGTTGTAAATCCTAATCATCGTAATCCACAAAAATAAACCTATTATTTCCCTTCACATTGCAATAAATCTATATAAGCTTAACTTATATACATAAATCACTAAAACTTTTTCAACATATTCTAGTTTACCGAGATGCTTCCTTCAGTCTAGTCCAATAGCAGCAAACATGGTAAAGAAATGTGTAGATGAACTGTTCCTGAAAACAAGGTTGTTTTAATATTTTGCTGCAAATAAATGCAAAACATTTTTTTATGTCTGTAGAGTACCTGTAGAGGGCTCTGCCAGCTTCAACAGCCATCCAGTCAATTGCAAAGTCCATCTGCCTGACAAAAGCTGACATACGAATGGCCACTGTGTGGGCCACACTCAGCACCACACTGGGCTGTTCCCTCATAATCCTGCAGAGGGCAGAAACGGGGAGAAATATTGATTGAATGCACTCTAAAACACAGCAACAGCAAAGAAAAATGGACCGTTTTCTTTGGGTGAAAGGAGGAATTCAAAGGAAAAATAAATTGGACTCTTTCAAACATAACTAGCATTTTTTTTTCCACATCTAATCTTTGGCCACAGAAAAGAAAAGAAGATAGACTCACTCATAGAAATCTGACTTTGAGATCTTCAGGTAAGTACAGTCTCGGACGGCCTTAACGGTAAAGATAAGGGGCTCTCCGGTGAGCACTGCGAGCTGGCCTACCATCTCTCCTGGATGGGTCACAAACAAGCAGACTGCCTCCTGTTTGTCGATCATTCGCTGGTAGACATGGAGGCAGCCAGACAGGACGAAGTGCAGACTCACGTCCTGCAGAAAACCAAACAGAAAGGAGTGGCCACGTGTGTTTGTTTTAGCGCCAGTTGCCACATATATGTCTTAGAACACATGTGGTATCGAGAATGAGACTGCAGTGCTTTTAGACGCATGTTTAGTGTAACACACCTGGTCTCCCTGTCTTGCTAAAACGGCTCCAGCTTTCGCGTGGTGCATAGTGGCTCTCCCATTTAACAGACCCGGGTCCTAGAAGAGACAGAAGACAGAAGATAAAAAATGTAGAAGATAAAACATGCAGTCAAGCCAAAGCTACATGAAAATGATCAATAAAATGTTCACACCTTAGTAAAGTTTCTGCAGTCCAATTAATCTGAAAAACCGTCCTCTAGTTGCACTACCGTCACGTTTTGAAACATTAAGTGGCGCAACACAAGCAGACACAGAGAGGAGCTACCATTATGGCAACACATCAATGGGTACAACATCCTCACGCAGATGCAACACGGATGTAGTTGTTTTTGTCTCAACTCACTCAGCATCAACTACGGAAGTTTTAAATCATCGGTTCAGATGTCTGGAAGCTCACTCCAGGGTCTCCTCACGTTTTTAATGCTGTAACTGCAAACCTTTCCAGATTCAAGTATAAATATGAAAAGTCCACTGAAGTTAGTTCAAAACAATAAAACTATATAAATAACTGGATAGATGGATGGATGGATGGAACAAGCAATGATAGAGTAAACAAGTCTAGTCCTGCACAAGAAAGGTTTGTATTAGCAGGTTTTCTGGAATGAAAAAGTAAGTACACCCATAAAAGGAGGAAAGCAGAAAGCTGAAAAGAGAAGAATCCTGCATCCTGTTGCAGTCCTAACACTTTAAAAATAAAAACATTTAAATCTCATATTTTAATACTTTTGCCACCAAGTGTTAAAATAAAGTAAATAAAACCTCAGATTAGCAACAGCAAGCTCGATCAACAAAAAGCAATTATTTAATTAGCTATAATATTAAAGCTTTATTATTATTATTATTATTATTATTGCTATATTATTAAAGCAGAGTGTAATTAACTAAGTACACCCTTATTGTTTGGAGATAAAGGTGTGGCAGATAAAACTTGATTTTGATGTGATAATGTGCAATTATATTTCTAAAAGCAGAAGACTTGGTAGTTTGCTGCTCTGAGGAAGAAATATATCAGGGAACTAGTCCTGTAGTTTATTTTTTACCACAGTGAGTTATCTAATGGTAAAACAACAACAAAAAAAAACTGTTAGGGTGATTTTTTTTTTTTACTTATAGCAAAAAAGAAATAGTCTTTGTGAATAAATGAAAAAGTAACCCATACCTCAATCCTCATGAGTCTGAGGACCTCTTTTTGAGCTTCCTCAAAGAGAGAAGCGTTGCTGCGACTCGACACAGGAGTGTAAATGTTGTCCACGCCTGACTCTTCCTCGGGATACAAGTAGATACCTGAAGGAACTTCATCCACCGTCACTCTCCTCTCACGTTGTTCATGGGAAACAGACTGCAAGAGCATTCATTCACATCATTTAAAAACAGAACATTTTGAAAGCCACTTTCATACAAGTAACTGGATTCCTGCAGTTAGTTTCCTCACAGCTATAATAAGTTACTGGGGGTTCAGTTTTCATTGTCGAGTGAAACTGAACACACTCGGTTTCATGTCAGGAAGTTAACGTCAGTTTATCATCTTATTTGAGTTGTGCAATGCACCGACCCGAGTGAAGGTCGGAGGAGTGTTGCCGTCTTCTGCTGAGACAGAAATCCGTCCTCTCTCATACGCCATGTCAAAATCGGACCTCAGACTTTTCTGCATGCCTGCGCAAACAACAAGACACATTTTAGTCTGATAAAAAGGTAAAAAAAAATTGATGTAAAAGGAAAAAAGTACTGAGTACTTTAAAACTAGTCTGAAACCAGAGTGATGAACTCATAACTTTTCAAATGAATCCCCTTCAGTCATTTCTGTAGACAAATATGCAGTATATATACAAATGTGTTTGATACAAGTGAAAGCAGGAACGCTAGCTTCCGTGTTGAAGAAAAGATCATTTTGATGTGTCAAATCTTCCAAAAGCACACCACAGAGTCAACAAAGCTACACTTTTCACTCTGCTTACTTTCATATCTCACCACGCGTTTGGTTATAAAACCATAAACTAGCAACTCATCACTTCAAAATGACCGACAGAGAGAACTGCAACTAGAACAGTTTTGAAAAGCGGACGGACCAGTATAAAAATTACCGTAACTTATGCAGCATTGAGTTCAGATCATAAAAAACAATAATGGGGAAACTCAAACAGTTTTATTGCTTAAATATTAAGCTTCAACTGTGACAGACGGACGCAGAGACCGGTTGAACAGCAGCACTGTGGATCCAGCAATTAAAGCAGACCTGGACCGTCTCTAGTTACACAATGATATTCATCTTTTCCCTTTAATTTTTCTCAGCAATGTTACATTTCGTAAATGCAGAATGAAAATGAACAGCCTAACCCGTGACTAGTTCAACTAAAAAAACTGTTCAGTAATGATGACAAAAAAGGCAAAGTACATAAATAATCTAACATTTCTTTAGAGGAAAGTGGAGAACTGTTACATGATGATCAATGATCTCTCACCAGAGATGTCCACAGGCATAGAAATGGTCCTGCTAAGATTTGGCGGACCTCCTTCTTTTCCTTGTTCCCCTCCTGTGGTTAAGCAAAATTAACTGTTATTTTGTTCAATTAGTAAAAAACAATGTCCTTTACACCCATTTTAACATGTAAAATACATATTTCCTATAAATTTATGACAGAAAAATACAGTGACCAGCCTTAATATGGAACATGGAAAAAACAGACAGAAAGGAAGGATCAAAGGAAGGACAGACAGGAAAAAAGGAACATAAGGAAGGGAAGATGGAAGGTAATAGTTTAGACAATAGGGTAGGAAAGAAAGTCTGGAAATACCCATTCTCTTAACTTTTTCTATACTTAAATAGAAAATTTGGAAATCAAATTCCAAACTTATTCATACTTTTCAAGTAGGAACTTTTAATCAAATTTATCCAGTAGCTTTTTAGTTTCAGGGACGATTTTAATCAAAGTAATAACTAAGTCAGGCAGAATTTCTAATTTTGCTTTTTCATCGTTTTTTACACATATAAAACGATTTTACTGCCTGTGTCGGATGTCTACAAAGAAAATAATATAAAGTCTAAAATCAAGAAATCGGAATGGGAAATATACTCCCACATGGCCAAAGCCCCACCACTGCTAAATTCATTCCCTTCGCCCGAATGTTGTGGAGCAGCAGCTTTAAGCCTTCAAAGGTTCCTGGTCCTTGTGGAACCTTCCTTTAGTCAAAATTAAACAGCCAGAGGACTGAGCATTATATAAGTTTAGTATTATGATTTTACCGGCAGCTTCGCCTTTAATGGCAGCTTCCCGATGCTCCTCTGGAACGGTCAGGCTGCCGAAGCGCTTCCCATGGCGGACAGGACTGGTGCGTGGAGCGTGCGGTGACGGCGGCGGGAGGCGTGGCGGCTGCATTTCCTGTGAGACACGGATAAAATCTGCAATCAGAGCCTAGCAAAAGATTAAATCAATGAAAACTGTTTTTTGTAAACTTGATTAATTATGTTGAATCACCCTAAATTCCATTGTCTCCTTTATAACAGACGTGTTTGACACAAAGTAAACAAAAAGAGGTTTATACAGAACCCTGTAAAAAAGGTCTTTGGATAAATTCTGTAAATTAGCAAGAAACCAGCTGACATAAGTCTGCTTGGGTTTTTGATATTTATTTTAAATACATTCAAAAACTGTTAAAACCATATCTTTACATAACCTACCGTATTCTTCAGACCCTAAGGCGCACCAGATTATAAGGCACACTAAATCTTCTTCCCAACTGTGTAATATCACTCCGCCCCTTCACGTAAACAGCTCTCTATCCGTCTCTGTCGGGAGGGCAGAGTAGATGGACTACACTGTCCTGTTTCTAACATAAGGCCAAAATGACTTTTATATCGAATTAACTTAGTAGGTTTATTGTTGCTAGTGTGTACTCCGGGCGCGGGCTGCCTAAAGGCTTCCACATACTCGGGCCAACTGTGTGCATACTGTGAGCTGCGCTGACTCTCTGAGGATGTTTTACCCTTCATAGTCGAGCATACTGTTGCCTACATTTATTGTGGCAAATTCCTACAATTCCCACACTTTCTGTCAGTGGGACGAAGCGGCGTAACGGATGGTAAAATGTATGATTAGCTAGCAGAGCACCTAGAGCCGTTTCTTTTCCAGCAGGCTCCCACCTGTCAGTGAGAACAGAGAGGGACTGTGATGCTGCTTGGAGCAGCTCAGTGTACACTATACACTATAACAATAATACATTTAGTCTGACTGAACCTAAGATAGTGAGAAAAATACATGCTTTCGAAGTGCAATTAAAAATGCTCCAATAGAGCCACCTCTGCATTAGACAGACATTTTGCTTTATATTAATTACCCCCTTGTTGTCTGTGTGCCGGACTCTGTCTGATAGACTCACATGACTGAAGAGCTCATTGGTTAGTCCCAGGTAGTTGTGCAGGGCGAGGACTGTAACTCTCTGGAGGCGAACCATGATGATCTGAACAGAAAGGAAAAGAGAACGATCGATGGACGATAACAATATGGGATCGCCCTTTCCAGACTGCTGCACCTCAACTATTCAACAAGCTTCTTTTCTTTTTACATTATATTGAAAATACATTTTTAGACATTTTTATTTAGTCATGCAGTTCCTTCTTTTTATCATCTCTATCATTTTCTTTTTGAATCATGTTTTAATTTCTTTGTTGTATTTGTGAACACATTTTTTTCATTTGTGACAGGAGCTCTATATAAATAAATAAATAAATAAATAAATAAATAAATAAATAAAGGTATATTTACTATTTAATTACTCACGTAAACCTGGTTCGGTATCTAGAACAGCTCACTCATACAGATAACAGCAAAATGAAGGGGAACACAAAGCTTACCTGAACTACTCGCACCAGACTCTCAGGATACTTCTCAAATATAGCGAGGAAGGCCTCAACAGGTAAACGGAGAACAGTGGAAACCTCTGCAGCTCGTGCCGACACCGTTCTGTAAGGCTTCTGATGGCCCTGCAAATAAAGATTGTTTTGACTGCTATACTTCACACTTTTTTAATCTTAAACATATTTAGGTAGTATCAAACATTCAACCAGGTCATTGACAACCTCATCATTTAGGCATTAAAAGCACACTGGATTCATACTGAAATAAAATCCAACATCACTGTGTGAATTATGGTGGAGGAAGAAGGCTTTGTAAGTCAGTAGTCTAATATAAACGATTTCAGGCATATATAATCCATGCTGAGTGGTTGGGATTTAATATGGTGCGATAAAACTATTTTATCTCTCTTAGGGTGCCAACTATCGGATTGTCTGTGAATTTGAAAAGCCTTTTTTTTTGCGTAGATGTGCTTGCATTATGCGATGTGACCTACTGTAATGACATCCAGAATGCTGAGCAGGCTGTGAACGCTGTCTCCAGCATAAACCTCCTTGACCACGCTCTCTTTGCCATCCTGGGGGGACAAGGAGGAGACGTTTAGGTGTGCAATCACCAATCAACTGTTCTCTTTCTATTAATTCTTTTACAAGCAAATTTAGAAAAATAAAATACATTTGAAAGGGTGTCTTTATCAGGACAAACGCTGAATAGAAATTTTAAATTTGAATACCAGTTTCCATTTTAATGTGAAGAGAAAATGTCCAGAAATGACTATTTCTTTTGCCTTTAAGAGAAATAGGTATCCTCTACAACTATAATAAGAGTTTTGGCTCTAGTAGATTGGTTACAAGCTAAGGTTGCATACAGATCAGCCAGTAATTTACAGATCCTCCTAAACTCAACGTGTTAGGTGTCGAAATCACATCTTTCCACAGAATCAGTTTCTTAAGTGCCAAATTCTCCAACACCAAAAAGCTGGGACCAAAGAGCTGTCTAAGGGCTTCAGGGACAAGATGGACCGGCAAAAAGTTGAACTACAAGACCATCTGCAAGACGTTTAGTGAGAAAGTGACAGCTATAGGTGTGATCATTCAGAAATAGAAGAAATATGACCAGCTGTTTCCATCAGTCTGGAACTCCATCCAAGATTTTACCTCCTAGTGCAAGGATGATCAAGAGAAAGGTGCTTATCCCTATAAGCCCACAGCTATACAGGAGGAGCTATACCAAGGCAGCTGAGACAAGTGTCACCGCTGGTAACACATTACAATATTCAGGATTAATATTTTGAAGCCTGTACACGTGCAGATCTCCCTTAGGTTTGCCAGTGAACATCTAAATTATTCAGAAGAGGCTTAGGAAAAAGTGTTGTGAGACCAAAATCAAATATTTGGTATCAACTCAATCCGCCGTGTGAGGAGAAATGCTGAGTATGACTGGAAGAACAACATTTCTGCAGTCAGGCATGGAAGTGGAAACATTACGCAATATTTATCTGATAAGGGTACAATAAGAGTTCATCCTATTGAGGGGCTAATGAACATAATGAAGAGTCATTCATCAAATACTAATCTTGGATGAGAAGCTTCCCCCCCCCCCCCCCCTGTCAGAATACTGAAGGTGAGCCATAAATGTGTATTCTGCAATGACGAGGACCCCAAAAGATACAAACAAGGAGTGGCTAAAGAGGAAGAAGAATCTGATTGAAAAATGATGCAGTTTGCAGACATCCCTGCAACAGAGAACCGTAGCAGGAGCTGAAACTTTCCGTTGCCAGGTAGCAGCCAAGAAGCCGTGTGTGTGGTTGTTTGTCCTGCTTATACACATGGGAAATGAAGAGATAGGAAATGCAGCATCACCATTCCCGTAAGGCACAGTTCTAGTTTTCCATCCTGAACCACGTAGATACTGCTGTCTGGCTGTCCTGGCCTGAAGACGTACTCTCCCTGCTGGAACTGCAGGAACACCATGTGCTTGCACAGCTCCAGGAAGAGGGGCTTCTCAAAGTGACCCAGCACGCTACAACAGACGACAAATGAAAAGCCGTCAAGGCAAAAACGGATACGTACGGCATGAACAAGATTAGCGACTAGACGTGTGAAAGGTGTCTCCTTTCCTGACCTACCGGACATTTTTGAGCATGTAGAGCACCTCAGAGGGGAGGTGGGAGTTGGCCACGTCAAATTCAGTGAGGTCTGCCTCTAGCACTGAGGGAGGGGGCTCCTTCGCCTGAAGGATGGGAACCTCCTTCTTGAAGCGCAGGATCCTGCACGAGGGAGACAAAACAATGATGAAGAGAAGAGGGTAGAGAAGAGTGGAGGGGGTCAAATTTTATGAAATGCATTTTACTTTTTGGCAATGTTGAGCATTTTCTGCTTCTTCTTTAGCCGTGGACGAGAGGAGGAGGAAGAGGAGGAGGCTGTCCCCACCAGTGAAGAGGTAGACTGCGAAACCTGTCAGAAAACGGATGTAAAAACAGGTTCCCGTGTGTTTCTTTTTGTAAACATGCACCTATGAGCAAGGGTCATCTTTGGAGGATTGTAAAGTGCTCTGTTCTTGAAATGTTTTCACTTTTTGTCAAGTTTCAACTACAAACCCAAATGGATTCACTGAGATTTTCGGTAGAAGGAAAGTGATGCATGATTTTCACATTTCTTCACAAATTAGAATCTGAAAAATGTTTTGCGCATTTGGATTTCCATCTTGCTGAGTCAGTATTTTGTAGAACCAGCTTTCTCTGCAAATACCGACACAGGTCCTTCTGGCGTTGCCTCTACCAGTGTTGCACCTTAAAAGACTGAACTTTCTGCCCATTATTTACTCAGTTTGGATAAAAATGTGTGGGAAACTATTTTCAATTCTTGTCACATTCTCAATTGAATTTAGTTCTGGACTTTGACTGGGCCATTCTAACGACTGAATATGCTGAATGTGGGTCTGAAAACTCTACAATCCATTACAAATATACAAAGAGACATTTTTGGCGTCAGTCTAGCTAAATCAAACTCATTTAGAGCCGCAAATGTTACATGAACCTTTGAAAAAAATACAATCAAGACATTTTGATAAATATCAACTCCAGAAAATGTGCTGTCATTTTTAAAGAACCATCATTTAACTTAGAAAAACATAAAACTCATGAAAAAAAAAAAGAGGATGGATACATTTTCTTCAAGAGGATGTCGATATTAGCGGAAAATTATTTACATAAAAAAAGCTAATTGCTCCCAAGTAAAACAGATCTAAAAATATTACTGTTACTCTTAGAGTCATTGTGGAAACAACACAATTATTTAATTAAAAAACTGCTAAATCTTTTTTTGCTATCATATATCAATATAAGAAAAACTATTGTCTCTTTTCTATTTTTAGCAAATGGCTTTAGGAGCCATTATGGAAGGTTAAAAGAGCCTCCATAGCTGCAGGTTGGAGACTCCTGTGCTAAATCACCCCACTGTAGCTCTGGCAATGTTTTAATTTCGTCTTAATATATTTTATTAAAATATATTACATTTTATTTAGAAAGGTGAACCTTCACTCCATTTTCAAGTCTCTTGTACCCTATAACAAGTTTTCTTCCGGGCCTTTTCTGAATTTAGCTCCATCTATCTTCCCATCAGCTCTGACCGGCTTCTACGTTTCCGCTAAAGAAAAGCAAACCCAGAGCATGATGTGGTTGATCTGATCTGACCGCAGCAACCTCTGTTCACATATTAGCTGTGCCTCCTAAATGAGTTGCAGCAAACAGCAAATGGAACTTCTTGTGGTTTTCGTCCGACTCCTCCATAAAGGTCAGACATTTAAGCAGACAGCTAACAGTTGTCCTGCCAGCAGATTCTCCCATCTCTGGTGTGGTTCTCTGCAGCCTCTCCAGTTACCATGATCCTTTTGGTAACTTCTTTAATTAACACTATCCTTACCTGGCTGAGCAGTTTAGGCTGGACATGTCTTGGCAGTTTTGCCATATTTAATTCGTTTTCTGTGAGATATCTAAATCTTTTCGATATCGTTTTTAAACCCAACCCTGACTGAAACTCCACCAAGACTTTATCTGTGGCCTGCCAGCTGTGTGCCTGTATTTAAAAAACATATCTGCCCCTTAACCATTTGCTACTTTGTGTTGGTTTATCACATGCAATTTAAATAAATTACATGGAGGTGTGTTGCAACGTCACACAATGTGGACAACTTCAACATTTTCAGCCAGCCACTCACTTTCCGCATAATCTTTCGTCCGTAGAACATGACTTTGTCTCTCTTACGGAAGCGATACTTGGGTGCCTCCTGAGCCTCTATGTCTGCGAAATAAAAGTTAATGTCAAAATAAACCACTGCTTTATAATGCACTTTTCCCCCCACAACAATTTTCCAGAGCGATGGGACTCTGCTTTTACTGACTTCGAAGCTGGATCCTCCGCAAGATGAAGAAGATGAGGATGGCGATGAGGACTATGGCGACGCCGGCGCCGATAACCATTCCCACGATCTGAAGGAGGAACAACAGATAAGGGAAGGAAATGGATGCTAAAAGAAAATGATGGTCACAGGTTTTAATTAAAGTTTTAAATCAAATCTGCTTGGATTTTACAGATAGCGGTGGACTAAACTTCTAGCTAACGTGAGTCATGGTAATAAAGCCTCCGGCTGCAGTGGTAAAACAGCTGAAAGAGAAGGAAGACAGAAATGAAACTGTTGCAGTGACGCACAGCCACATTCTCACCATGCTTGTCTGTAGTTCTTCCTCCACAAAGGTCTTGAGGTTTTCAAATCTGTCCTGAAAAAAAAAAAGAGGCAAAAAGAGAAATGCAGAGGCATCCTAGTGCACGTTATAGTCAACAAGATAACCGTTACACATCATAATGTAGCTGAGTGAAAAGTAGACCCGGAGGCTATAACTCCACTGAGCTGTGAAAGCGTGTGGGAACCAGGAATTTGCCCTGCAAGCAGCAACGCCTGGATGAAAGGGGGGAAAATCTTCCTTTTTGCCCGTGTTTGGACGCAATAATGATGATAAAACACACACAGGGCTTCTCTTTGCTATTTCCAGGTAACAAAAGGTTAAAATGATTTCATCCTTTGTATCTTGTTAAAAAGAGATCTTAATCACTTAGGTTTAAAAGCATGAAAGTAAGAGCTTATCAAAAAAGTGTTGAGTGAGTGCAGAGATCCAACATAAATACGACTGATTTGTCTTGTATGTGTTTGGCAAACCGCCATGTGTCGCACAGTGAGGTCAAAAGTGAGGGAAATTGGTTTTTAGTGTTTAGGCTGAGAGCCACCGAACGTTTATCTTGTGTTATCTGTGATTATTTATACATCTGTAACAAGCTTAATGTCATTTTACAGTAATTGCTCTGAACTGGGAAAAAAGTACGAATGAAAGTGGAGGGAGTGCAATATATAGTGGATTTCTCACGTACAGCACTTTTAAATGCCAGGTTTTCTGAGGATGAAGTGATAAATCATTTCAAAAACATTTTTCCACATTCATGTGAAATATATCTTGAATATTTGAAATAGAAACGTAGCTACAAGGGGGAGGAAAAAAAAGGGGAATTAACTTGGTGTGCACTGCTTTAGACTTTTTTGACTTAGTTTCCGCTTTCAGTCTTCTTGGCTTCCTATCTGTTATCAATCATGGTGAACCTAATAAAACAAAAGTAATATTCAGTTGTACTAGCAGGATCATAAAGACATTTGCCCATTTAAATCCTTTAGCTAATGTCAAAGTTTAGATAGAAGTGGCTAAGGATCAACATTATCTAAATTTGAAAAAAGTATCAGTCAGGAAAAAGGTTTAAAAATTATTACATTTTCCCTTTTACAATATCGACGTTGCAAGAGGGAAGAATTTATTAGTAATTTGCAAGAACGTGGTACAAAAGTGACATCGCGAAAAATAGAGCTTTTCTAAAATTGCTGTGGAGACAACAGAAAATAGCTGTGAAACAGCAAAGCTGAAGGAGCTGTGGGCACTGCTGGTTAAAGTGCTCGAACGCAAAATTTGTTAAAAGTACATGAACAGATACTGTATGGAGCCAGGTTATTGCAGCTTTGTCTTTTTATAATTATCCCCTAATAAATTTTAAATTTTTAATGTACAATAATTTTACAGGAAATATTACATGATTATATTATGAACCCATGATCATTAATCATGGTATCACTTTTAGTCTCAGAAACAGGGTGTGTCACCAGAGCTGTTATTCGTAGACGAGTTCAGTTTCAAGTATGAACACAGAATGTTATTGTCCTAAAACAATTAATCCAGTTAATTGTCGAGAGAAAATTTACAGAAAGAATTTGTGTGAGTGTTTACCACAACATTTCGCAAAACATTTTCAGTAAAAAAATTTCAGTAGTTCAATCCAGCTGCAAAGCACTCCACATTTTTGCAAGTATGTGGTTTGAAGTGGATTAGGAAGGCTGTGGAGTCTGCTGATCAAGACAGGTCATGCCAGTAGCATGCGCGTTGCATCTGAATACCCTTATGGCTTTTCACTTTTTTTAATTCAGAAGTCACCAAAAGCTAATGCAAAAACACAGAGCTCTAATATATCACTTCAAAAAGTGCTTTCAAGATAATAAAAGACCTAAAATGTGAGTCAATGAAAGATTTGGACTCATAACCACGTGCAATAATTCAAAACTTACCGGGGAATTGTCTTCTTGGACCTCTTGTTCTGAGGTACTCTGTCCCATTGTAGCCTTGTGTCTTCATAGGGATGGTCCATCAACGGCCACTACGACCAAACAGGAAGGTTTAATAGAGACTGCAGGTCATTTAACAGGGAAAGCAGGTACAGCACAGGACTTATCTACCTTGTTGTTGATCTGTTTGGGCCAGCCAAAAAACCAAATGAGCTGCTTTTGTTTGCATTAGCTCAGTTATACACCTCACAGCGTGTTAGAACTACGGATGTTAAACGCTCTCCGTCTGTGTAAGTCAGAGGTGTCCAAAGTGCGGTCCAGGGACCATTTGTGCCTGGAGTCTAATGATTGGGAAAAACAATGGTAATAATTTTGGTGTGAATCCCGTCCGCAGTTCAAGAGGAGCACCAATTTGGCTCGCCAGAAGAGGTTGGTGTTGCAGATGGACAACCGTTTTTAAATTTCCCGTGTGAGATTGTTACTGTGAAATAAACCCCTATTAAAATGACTAAAGTTTCTTTCTTTTAATAAGGCAGTCATGCAAGACAATTTTTTTTTCAGTTTCAAACATACATCAATTACACAACAAGCACTTTAAAATTATTCTTGCATTTTTAATTTGATTCAAATTGTTGTGGCCTACGAGTGTTTTGAACTGTACGATTTTGGCCCACAGGACAAGTTTGGACACCTCTGGTGTAAATCATAAATCTAGTACGATTACAGATGCACCGATCAGAAATTTGTTGCCAAACCGCAATCCTCGGTTTTTGTAAAACCTTTAACCTAAAGGTTTTAGATTCCAGCTGATTACGATCAAACCTAGAATATTATAAGACATTTTGGCCTTCCTGTCATTAACAGTCAACAAATATTTGAGTGAGAAGTAAAGTCAACATCACGCCCTGAGTGTGAAAGGGAGTAACTGTTGTTTAACAGTCTTTTACTATGTTATAATGAAGAATAAAGGGTTTTGTCTATTTATTTTTTTTACATGTACTGTTGCGTTATTTCAGGCATACTAAATAGAAAAGCTGCTTTTCTAGATGCGTCATGGCAGATTTTCTCTACAAACGTCTCAAGACAGAATCCTCATTGAGTGATTGACTTTATAAAATCAAGACTGGATCCAGCATCCAAGTAGGCCACATTGATGTCATAGAAACCTGTTTTTTTAGGACCTTCAAATACACTATATTGCCAAAAGTATTCGCTCACCTGCCATGACTCGCATATGAACTTAAGGGACCTCTCCACACCAAAATATCTTTCTGGACCTTGCTTTGTGCACTGGTGCATGGTCATGTTGGAAGAGGAAGGGGCCATCTCTAAACTGATCCCACAAAGCTGGGAGGATGGAGTTGTGCAAAATCTCTTGGTCCGTTCACCGGAACTAAGGAGCCAAGCCAAGCTCCTGAAACACAACCCTACATCAGAATCCTCCCTCCACCAAACTTTATACTTGGGACAATACAGCCAGACCACTATCGTTCTCCTGGCAACCGTCAAATCCAGACTGGTTCATCAAATTAGCAGATTGAGAAGTGCGATTTGTCACTGCAGAGAACGCGTCTCCGCTGCTCTAGAGTCCAGTGGCGGCGTGCTTTACATCGCTGCATCCGGCGCTTTGCATTGAACTTGGTGATGTGTGGGTTGGATGTATGTGGCCTACCGCTTTGTGGCTAAGTTGCTGTTGTTCCCAATCGTTTCCACTTTGCTATAACACCACTGACAGTAAAAGGTGGAATATTAGGAGTGACCAAATTTCACAGCTGGGCGCGATGCACAGGTGGCATCCTATCACAGAACCACCCTGAAATTTACTGAGCCCCTGAGAGCGACCCATTCTTTCACAAATGTTTGTAGAAACGACCTGCAGGCCTAGGAGTTTAGGTTTATACAGCTGTGGCCATGGAAGCGATAAGAAGACCTGATTACCATCATTTGGATGGGTGAGCGAATACTTTTGGCAATATAGTGTATTTGGATTGCTTGTGTGAGTGCATGGGTGTGTAGGTGAGCTTGTGTGTGGCAAACTTGATCCCACACTAAGTAAACCATAAACATGCCTTGACATGTCATAGAAGAAATAGTTTATAAAAAGCTTCTTACATCGCCTCGCTTACTTTGAATTTGTTTTATGCACCTCACTGACACTATAAACAGCTAACTTTGAAACTTCCTCCCCCTGTAACAACTACCACACAGAGGAGTGTTATTGCAAACACAGCCCGGTAAAGCTTAAGTACGGTGCATTCACTGATCTATAAAACATCTGTTCATTGAGCTTCTGACTAGTCGATCACCCTTCGCAGCACACAGAGCTACTAATCGTCCGATTCTGGTCACCAGCTAATTTCTCAGAGCATCTCGAAGAAAAAGCCAAATCAATATTCAGCTTTATGCAAAATTTCAGAAGAATATCCGTGTTTTTTCAGCAGTGAAAGATAATTTGCTTTCAAGGTCATTTATGTACAACCAGGTGAAGATGATTAATTCTTTTTTTTTTTTTTTTTTACTATTTTCATAGCAACATCCATGGATATAAACTGCTTTACTTGTTGGAGTTTAACAGCTATTGGACACTTAACTCAGGGGTGGGATGCCGTTTTTGTACAGCTGCAGAAGCACGCTTTGAACAGTAATAAACTTCAAACTGAATTCATCCCTTACTTTACATTGAAAAGATCTTACTTTTAAATTTAACGTGTGGAGGAGGAAGTTGTCAAAGCACATTGCTGGCCAGTTGCTTTAAAATGGCCGTTATCCTTTATCGAGGTTAAACTTATTCATCCTAACTCAAGTTTGTCCAAAGAAAAAAAAGAAAAAACGAAAATTAGGTCAGACTTTTGTCTGTCACACAAAACCTCAGCAGGATGTCCGTGTTAGAGATGATGTATCAAGATGCTTTCCCTCCTACCCAACGGACCACATATTCCCTAAGGAAGGATGATCTCTTTTTTTTTTTCTTTGCAATAAATTGCCAGCACTTAAATTATGGATTGAATTTAATTTTTGAAAGCATATTCATACAAAGAAAACAATTTAGCAAAACAAAAAGTTGCTCAACACAGAGTTCAATGCTCTACACGTCCTATGGCAAGGCTTTTCAAACATATTATCTTCCTGTTCGTGCTCTTTTCTGCTGCCTTCCCTTCATCTGTAAAACCACAACCACAAACCAGTTGTGCCATAACAGATTTTTATTTTTGCATTTTTAACCACTTAAATGTTGCTGATCTAACAAATTTTCCAGTAAGAAAAAAATTAACATAATTAATCCGAAAAAGGAGCCCTGACTTAAGTTATTTAGAGTGAAAAAAAACTATCCAAAGCAACCTGTTCCAACATAAAATAAAAAAACAATTGCCTACACTCTTAATCATGAATTAACAGTGATTAACCACATATTTTTTTGGCAAGACGTGTTCAATTTCACTAGCTACACTGTGACCCTGGCACAAATTTTCACATAAAACCTTTCTGGCAACAGAGAGTAGGCTAAAGGATCTCAAAAAGCAACATGTCCTGATCAAAAAGTTAAGATCGTATAAGAAGGAAACAAAATCATTGACATCTATCAGTCTGGAAATGGTTACTGAGCTATTTTTAAGGCTTTGGGGTTCCAGCAACCCCAGTGAGGGCCTTTATCCACAAATTGAAAAAGCATGTAACATTCTTGAACCTTCCCAGGCATGGCTGATAGAAAATTATTAGTTCAAGAGCGCATTGACAACTCATTCGGTGAAATAAGAACAAAAATGGCATCCATGGGAGAGTTCAAAGGTGGAAACCACGAATTCCCGAAAAGGAACCGAAGAATGATGTTGATGATCCTGGAGACTTTTGGGAAAGTTTACTGTGGACTGAAAAGACAAACGTGGACCTTTTTAGAAGTTGTGCACCCTAATGTCATACATCTGGCAAAAGCACTAAAATTATTTCAGAAAAAGAACACATAATAAATTAAAGCAAATGGGGCCAAGACCATTGTACTACCATCACAACCATGTTTTATCAGGACCACATGAAATTATTGTAATAATTTGATGCAGAGGGGAAACAATGTCTTGCTCCTGCAGCAGAATATATTACTGGAGTGAAAACAGCCTGGAAAATAACACAAACTGTGTCTGCCGAGTGTAATAACTAAGTATTTTAGGACAAAAAAAGAAATGTAAAATGTGTTCTGCTTTGGGGGGTGGGGGGGAGGGTTGATTACTGAGGCTGGTGACCAGAACCAGCTTGATGGTCCCTGCCTGGATAACCAACTTGTTAGAAAAGTTTCAGTGTGGAAGGAAGAAGCTTCATGAGTTAGCTTTTAAAGTACTGAAAGTGGTTTAAAAGAAACGTGTCAAGAGGAATCTATGAGAGCGCAAGACTTTCACCAGAGAAGTATTTATCTTTATGAGGTCTCAGAGGACACGGCAGCGTTGAGCCACACACTCAAATATACACAGCAATACTGCTATTTCTGTAATGCTAGCTGTGCTAATGGCTAACAGAACATGCTGGGGAGTTGACGGTGTGCTAACGGTTAGAGCAGGGAGGATGTGTCCTGGAGAGGCCGCAGGTTCGCTGCTCCAAATCCCACAGAGTGCCACTCTGGGTCCCTGAGCCACAGAGCGCTCCCCAGGTGTCACACAGCGCCAGCCCAGCGCTCCAGAAGAGACGGGGTAAATTATACATTTTATTGGAATGCTGTCTGCAACGATAACTAAAGATGATTATTAATATTTTTATAAAGCCAGTTTAAAATGTCAACATTGTGGTATTTTTTTTCCCTCTTGGTTTTAAAAATATTACCAAAATAATAACATATTCTAGAAAAAAAACTTATCCTAAAATGCAGCATGACGACAACTCTTTTCCTAATATAAATAACTTATGTACGGTCACTGCAGGAAGGCTAGAAAAAAGTAGCTTCAGTGCTGTTCTTATAACTTATATAGTTGTTCTTTAAACAATAAAGAAAAAAAGCTTTAACAAGCATGTCAAAGCTTTATATATATAAAAAACAAAAAAAAACAAAAAAAAAACATAACATTAAAAAACCAGCCACAAAATTCCAACTGGTCCAAACATGTCACCACTAAACCTTCTTAATTTCATTCTAAAAAAAAGGGTTTTATAACCAGGAAACTGTAGTTAATAAGTATTTTAATAATTTAGACTACCAGTAGAACTAATTTAATTTGTATCAAATGTAAACAACAGTCCAGAGTACATCTTTAAATACTCTTTTGCTTTTAAGAACATATTAAGGAGAAATGTAAACATTACGATTATATCAAACGCAGAAATGAGAACGTCAACTATACTGAAAATCTATCTAGAGATGGCTTCTGCGTGAGACTTAGCCAAAATTGTTCAATAGCTTTCATTTAATCATTTATGTTATAAATGAGACTTTGAGCTGTGTATCTCGCTAAACTATACTAGCACAACTGGCTAAAAAAATGCTGTATTTCTCACTGATCCTGGAACACTCTGCAACACTCAGCGGGATCGGCTGCAGGTCTGCTCTGATGCATTTCCTGCCTAAAGTACTTTACAGCATCAGTGAACGGGAGAGGGGGGCCTGAACTGCTGTACTGCTGAAATTCAATCAGTGCACGGCTGAGGATGGACGGTCGCGTTACATGGGAGTAACCCTGTGATTCATAAACAAGCCACAGAACAGGATGCTGCCACGAAGGCCACAGCATTGAAGACCACTGTACTGCCATTTTTTTTTTTAATAAAAAGCGCCACACTTTAACCAGTAAAAAAATAAATATGACTATATAATACAAATAGCTTTGACTTAATGGCCAAATAACAAGAAATATTCATTAGATATCAATGTGTACAATATCGCAGCACTCCATAAATGATTATTTATTGGTATATTTTAAGTACCATGCATTAAACAAAATCTGCATGCTAATGATATTTTTGCCTCAGTATCCAAACATGATACATGTTTTTAGTGGCTGAGATGTTAAGGCTCAAAAAGCAAGGTTGGGGTGGTATAATGAAGGAAAAGAAAGACCAAGTAGTCAGAATATGTGGAGTAATCCTCATAGAAACCATCACCATATCCAGTCTTGGTATCATTATTTGTTCTCCTAATGGTGTAGACCTAATATCAGCCGTTCGGTTATCAGGCCCCTGTGTCTGAGACGAACACTTTAAGGCTAAGTTTAAAACTTGTCCTTTTGATAAAGCTCATAGTTACAGAAGATTAGGTTGTCCTGAGCAATCTCTGCAGGTATGTTGCCATGACCTTGACTGCTGGAGGACATGTGCACGTTTTCTCCATTCTGCTACTCCTACACATTATGCATTGTTCACATTTATTACCAGCATAATCTTTGTGTTTTCTCAGTTTTATTCCTTCCCCTACAAGGTCGCCGGGGCTCAGTGCTCCAGTTTTCACCTCTGTCTTCTTCCTGGACAAAGGTATTGACACAGCAACGGCTGCCGTTTACTATGTGCACCGTTTTTGGATCCCTTTCCATTCAAAGGACCGTGTCTATTTCCTGAGGAATTACTGACAGGTATTGCTGTAGATCTGTGTATGTTATGGCAATTGAATGTTCAAGAGAATACAGTTATTAAAAATTTAGATTATTTATTCATTTTTGTTTAAATGCTAAATATCAAATGGAAACACAGGCAGGTATTTTTCTTTTTGATGTTAAAAAAAAAAAAATTGATGAGAGATTTAAATTTAGTTTGAGAAAAAACAAAGATAACGTTGGTCAACTCTTTTCAAATTCATACATGGGGCCACACTTCTACAACCACTGTGCACTATACAGTACACTGCTTGTCCAGTGGTGTACAGAAAAAGTCACATTTCCTATCGTCATGCGAGCCTTAATTCTGGTGCAGCATTTCTGTTTGCCTGTGTCTTTTCCCTGTACAGTCAATAATGAAGCAATTACTCCTACGAACTCCGTTTACTCCTTGTAGCCCTGGGGTCCGTTCTTCGTACGTTGCTTAAAACATCCAAGATCAAATGACACATCCAAGATGATTTCATCCGGCTAATCATGATCCGGCTAATTGGGTTCTTCGAACACACCTGTTGTTTACGATTAGTATGGCTGGATTGACTTATCTGAGACAACTGCGCGTTCATGCGTTTGTTTAAAAGGGGAAATGTATCGATAGTAGAAACATTGATCAGCAACGCCGCTATTGGCTGTTCAGCATGGCCAAAGAACGCCCACAGTTTTTCTCCCAAGCAGAACAAGAGCTTGGAAGGTTATGCCGAATTTGAGTCATTAATTAAAACACCTCAAAATCTGTTAAAGCCAGGAGAGAGGGCTGGCAAAAAGCAGCAGACAAATTAATGCGTAAATACTGTCCATGGTAGATGTTTCTATCACTTTCTACAGTATGAATTTTTGCATTTTAATAATCTCATATTTACTTTGTTCTTTTATGTCAGAGCCTCCACGGGACCCACTAGAACATGGGGACAAGTAAAAGTGAAATACAAGAATATTCTACAAAATGGTAGCCTTTAATTATTATACTTTATTTTAAAGAGGCACTTATGTCAAGAGATCCAAATTTCAGTGTCATTCCTTAGACACGGGAAGTAAAGGACGCATGCAAACTGGGATTTTTAATAAAAAATTATTTATCTATAAAAAAAATGAAGTTCTTCCTTTTCCAAGTCATCCACAGTTTACACGGTAAAACTGTATTGCTCCATGGCTAGATAATCCATCCATAGTTTTTTCTAATACAATATACGGCTCGACAGGAAGCAAGCCTTTCAAAGTAAACTAAACTTCACAATAAAATGGCCCGAACAAATCTTCTTACTGGATAGGATAAAAATAAAAAGCAAACCATCATACAAATAACTTAAATATTTTAGATTTATGGCTCCAACACCACTTTTTCCTCTTTAAAAGCCACTGTTAAATGATGTGTTTGTCTGTTTATAACAGCCACCAAGAAAATCTCTCTACAATTATACTGTCGCGCTGCGCTAAAGGGTCCTGTCTATTGCGCAATACGCGATTAATTTGAAAAACTCTGCAAATTATTCTTGCACCTTCCGCAACAGGTTGCAGTCGTAAAAATGGACATGGCTACGGCAGACTTCCCTATCTCCTCCGCTTATACAGCCGTGATCTAATCTTGTTTACATGAAATAAGCCTGCTCGAGAGCAGGCTTAAGCTGGCGCACATGTTGCTATGACAACAAGTGCAGGATGTCTTTCGAAGAACCAAACGATCCAAGATCATGCCAAATCGTCAACAATGAAATCCTGCTAACTGAGTTAGCGACGTACGAAGAACGGACCCCTGGTCCAGTGCTTCTATAGTATTGCTGTTTTTGTTTTCTGTTCTAACCCAGCCCCTGGTTGGTTCCAGCCAGTGGACACACAATGAGCCTGGTTCTGCTGGAGGTCTCTTCTGCTTAAAGTCCATATACTGGCTCTCTGAATCTCAGAGAATGGACTTTAAAATACTTCTGTTAGTCTATAAATCACTGAATAACTTGGCACCTAAATACATCACAGACTTGTTGTCAGTGTATCAACCCTCCAGAACACTCGGATCTTCTGGCTCAAATCTACTCTGCATACCCAGAACCAAACACTGAGAAGCAGCATTTAGTTTGTATGCTCCATTTATCTGGAACAAACTCCCAGAAGACTGTAGACTTTCTTTAGAGTTGTCTTTGAATGTTAATGTTGACGTTTGTAGTCCAACGCGTCTTATATCTCGGCCTGCTGCTACTATTCCACAGCAATGTGCTTTCCTCTGTAATGTTTTCTTTTATGTTCTGTTCATGTACAGCACTTATAATTGTCTTGTTCCTGAAATGTGCCATACAAATAAACTTGCCTTGAACAGGTTGAGGCTTCCCCTCTTTCCAAAAGCTCGATTGGAAGGAAAGGTTGCTGCAGTGTCAACAACTTACTGAAAACGGGCTGGGTTCCTTAAAATAGATTAGTTAAATTGAACTTGGAGAGAAGCAAAAATAATGGCCTGACAAGCCCATGGAGAATAATTGGACAAGTTTGTCTTGTAAGCGGTTTAAAATTAAATAAAATTTCTTGTGAACGGTCGCTAGATAAATAACCTGTGATCAATGTTTGAAACTGCTGCCAAAAGCGCTGAAAAACAGTACTTGGTGCAGGAAAGGCTGTAAAATAAATAAATAAATAAATACTCCAAAGTTGGATAGGAAACTTGTTGCCACACAATATTGCTTTTAAGTTTCTCCACACTCTGGAGTTTTGCAACAACAATGTAAGAGAAGTGCAGACTTGTAGCTGCAAAAGGGGTGACACACTATCCAAGCCCTTGTGTCCCATCACCCTCCCTCTGCACAGGCCTGCTTCCATTGTCCTCTTGGAAACAATGAAAGCCAGTGTTGACTCCACAAAGCTATGGACTACCAGCACAACTAGCCAAAAAACAACAACAACAACAAAAACCCTTTCAATCATGAGATCATTGTTAATAGTGACCAACATTTGCTTTAAGTCCTTAAGATTGGTTCGCCATTAGAAAAAAAGGTAAGTCAAATAAACGTAACAGTCTAGTTTACAGTGTTTATACAAATGATATATAGGAAATAACGTGCTATTGTCTGTGCTAATGGGGCAATAACAGCAGCGGTGTAGTGCCATAGCTGCACTCTGCTCGTATTTCCATTCAACCAAAATAGTTTTGCATGTTTTCCTCTCACAGGGTTGACTTCCTGACCTCTGGAAATTTCCTCTTCATGGCTGTTTGGCTGTGTTGTAAAGATAGATACCCCAACAAAAAAATGTAAATCGGAAGAACATAAAATCGGGGAGGTTTCCATTCCACAAACCAGCAAAGAGAAAAAAAGGGGATAAAACTAGAATGTTGCAGTAACCAAATACGATAATAAATTCATGATACGGCACCGTTGGTCACACAAAAGCCAGAGATGACTTCTCCTGACTTTCATTATCTCGATCTGCCCGGTGTTTAAACCCCATTGAGTGAAAACAGGCAAATTAAAACATCTCAGGCGAGAAGGCAGCACGCTGCCAATCCCAGCTAATGTTGCCTAATGGCTAACAGGGTCCATGCAATGTCGATGGCAGTCCAAAGGGATGGCCACAAGCATGAATGTTAATGTCACAAACACCATTTAAAAAATATTTTTCGTCTCCCGATCATATTTTATATTCTCTTTGACCTCCACGGGAGCATTTCGACAGATAACCAATGCTTTCCTTATTGGAACACGACCCTTTCCACACTAACACCGAAGGAAAACGCTTCTACGGTTACACGGCTGTGTGCTCAAACATGCCGTGAACATGACCTATTTGGTTAAATATTCATTTTTTTCCTGTGAAACTTACCTAAACTGATGCGCTCCCGTCAATCGTCACTGACTTTCAAGTGGAAAACACAGCGGAAATTATGTTTAGTCAAGCCCCTCCTGTTCCACTATGACTCTGTCCAATCAAAAACCGACATGGCGGAAGTCCAACCAATCAGAACTACCGCACAAGCTAGAAGCGCAGTAACGTGCCGACCATGTTTGTCATAGACAAACGCGTTGTCCAATGAGCTTAGAGAGATGTAACAGCTCAAGCCGTGATTGGATGGCGGTGGAAATGATTGCCATGGCTAAAGTTCGATTACGGTACCTGTAATAGAACTTTGACCGGACAGCGCCTCAGATTGCAGGATTCCAACAGTACAAATGTGACTTTTTTACCATAATTTTCTGTTTCCTTTATGTTTTTTCTAAAGCAGCCGTCTCATTCATTCGATAGTTAATCTATATGGAGCCCAGAGAAGCATATTGGGCCACAGTGGGTAGGAACCAAGAATCAGTTGCAGCTATAAATCTAAGATTAATATAAATTGAAGAATTATGAAAAAAAAACACTGAATCATACTACCCATGGATTTTACTCCCACTAAAGCTACTGCACCCCCTTGTGGACATTACTTTTGTAATTTACTCCTTGATTAGAAGAAGTCTTAAACACTTTCCTGTCAGGTTAGACCACACTACAAAGACTGTATGTAATGGCTTTAAAAGGCATTTGTTATTTCCTGAATATCTGTTAGAAACATGCATGAAAATAACGTCTTTTTTGGGTTTACTGGATGTCAGTGTCACGTTTAACACAGTTAACAGATTAATATACTGGAAAAGTGGATAAGATGATCTGCAGTTTTAAACAAATTCATTTCGAATTTAGCCGAGACTAATTAGTAAATCTCCGAAATTTTTTGTTCCTGATCAATTTAAATCTAAGCAAATAAAGATCATATGTGGGGCTCTTCAGGACTTCATTCTCAGTTACTTTTACTCAACATCTAAATGATCTGCCCAGCTAAGAATATGGAATAGTACTACCACATAGGTTACGACATCTACTGTGATTAGTGGTTGGTCTGGCCTAAAAATCTAGACCCTTCAGATCACCAAAGACCCGCTCGTCCAGTGTCTCAGGACCAGAATTAAACAAGGTGAGGCAGCGTTTAAAATTTATGTGCATCTCAGTTCTGGAACAGACTACCTGAAACCTGAATGCGCATAAACTGTTGCCTCCTTCAAATCAGGACTGAAAACATTACTGTTAACTGCAGCTTTCTCATAAAGGTCAATTATTGCCTTACCGGTTAATTTATATATGTCTATGGCATTTAAAGAGTGCATTTGAATATTTATTTTTATGTGATTTTAAATTACTTCACTTTTTTGATGCATTTCTTGTATTTAGTCCTTTTTCTGTATACTTAAAAGCACAGTGTGAAAGGCATTATACACATAAGCTTGCCTTTTGCAATTAGCTACTTCTTATAAACTTTACAAATAAAATGCATAGAGGGTGGAGCTTGAAATAGATCTAAAAAGAAAAAAAGGAAATAAACGGATGATACCAGTGTCTAGATTAAAGATAATAATCAAAAATAAGTGTTGGTCACTGCGGTCAATGATTCATGGTTTACTTTAGAAACCTAATCTCATTATTAGATTGCAATTTATTTATTTATTCACTTTGTTTTGAGTGAAGCCACTTTCCTTACAGGGAGTGAGCTTTATCTGGGTAGAATGAGTGAGAAATTGTGGTCTTAAGTCAAACCCTAGAAGAAAGTTTTTAATGTTATTTGATCAAAAATGTTGAAGAAATTTATCACATTTGTGTGTATATGTCTAAAAACATTCTATCATGATGGCGTCCGCACCATAACAGAGCTTTTCTACTAGATTTGTGTGTTTGCTGGAAAAAGCATGAAGACAAATATGCTCTTTTCATGTACACACCTACCGCTGTGTGTAATAGAGTAATCATAGCCTGGCGAATGAATATTTCAAAAAGAAAGAAAATCCCCTCCTGCATACCTTATAAACTGGAACTAAATTATAAACTTACCCACTTTGCCAATAAATGTTATTTTGATCGGATGTAAAGTAGTTAACAGTTGTCGATCATTGAGGCAACATTTACATTTCCAGCCTTTGTAAATATCCCTTATCTGCATGGAGGTAGGACTGAGTAACACTTTAAAAAGTATTTCTTCAGCACTTAAAATAAAATTCTACAAAACAGACTGAAAAATCTTCAGCGGGCTAGAATGGCCCCTATGTGGTTGATAAACAGTATACTCAGGTGAAACAAAATTATATATTAAGTAATTTGACATTAAATAGTAATAATCATCATTATACATTTTTACTGTGTCCTGAAAAGTACCCACCAGCATTACTGCTTAGTCTCTCCTTACTCAGCTCCAAATGTTTTCACCATGATGTGAAATAATGAAGACGATAAAATGATTCTCCTTAAAATACATAATCTTTATTGAGACACGAGTGCCTGGTAGTGGGATTACAGGTCTGCAATGGGCTTGTGAGGCCAGTAAGGATTTTTGACCTTGTCCAACTTGGTCTCAGGGAAGGCGTCGTAATATTCTTCCATGGTCATCTGTTCAAAGGGGATCATGTTTTTAAATTTTTCCAGCTGGATAAAAAGAGAAAAAGGGAGCGAAAAAACAGAATTAAAAATATATACTCAAACACCATCACCTAGTATTAACTAAATATTTCAAGTACCATATTACCTTTTTCTCATACGAAGCGATACGGGCATTTGATGCCTCAATGTAGGCCTTTGCACTTTCATTCTGTGAGAAGAAAGTGAAAGAACAGATTTTAAAATAAACAACTGCTAATCAAATCCACACATTCTACAAGTTCTAGGTTTTGTTCTGCAACCTTGGACATAAAAAAAAAAAAAAAAATGTGCAATGCTGCAAAGGAAGTGTGGCTTTGAATTTGTGTCCAATTTTCAAATGTGAAATAAATACAAAAATTTCTATACAACCAAAGGAAAATTTCTTCAATTATGTGCTTGGTGCAGCCACTTACAGCCTCGGCCTCCTGTGCACTGATGATGGTTGCCTGTGTGTCGACAGGCTCAGGGACCTTCAGTGCTTTGAACTGCAAAATTACACAATTACAGATTACACAGATATAGCGGTAACTCAGCGGGATGATCATATACCCAAGTAAAACAGGCCGTTTAACGAAATGGGATCTTATTTTGAAATACATACTGACTGAGATTAAAAAACTGTTTTGTAGATTGATTTTCTTTTTTACCATAAAATAAGCATTTTTTAAATTTTATTCTTAAGAACAAGTCTTTTAATAGGAATATGGGTGTTACGTGTTTAAAAAGGAAAATTACCTTCTTCTCAAACTCATCAACCAGACCCGGTTTGGCCACAGCGCTCCTGTAGTAACTCCAGTCGATGGCTGCAGGAGCTTCAGGCAGGGTGGCTAGTCTGGTAAAGACAGAAGAACCGGGTTTAATACATTAAAAGAAGAGAGAGGAACACTAAAACAGACAAAAAAAAAAAAAAAAAAAAAAAAAAAAAAAAAAAAAAAAGAGTTAAACATATAGAAACTGCTGAGAAAAGAAAAAATGTTCACTTAACTAGTCTTAAAACATTTGAAAATGAATCATCTGCTAAAACATACCATTGCCTAGAGTCTGCTGAAATATAGCCTGGCTGAATAATGCAATATTCTTTCATGTCAATGGGTGGCAGCATGTAGCTAATTGCTGTGTTCCTTAGTAGAGACAAGATTTTAAGTGATGCATGTGACAGGTAGCGGTGACAGTACTGGAGAGGTTTTTAAAAAGGCAAGGCAAGTTTATTTATATGGCACTTTTCAGTAACAAGACGATTCAAAAGGAAAAATGCAAACTCCGATTTCAGCCCAGGACAAAATTTAGAACCAGATGAAGGTCCTAGTAAGAGTGGTGGCCAAAAGAAAACAAGGACAGTGCCGTCAAGGCAAAACAGCGAAAGCCATCTTTCGTTCAGATTTACTTTCACCGGATATGCAACGGCACTGAACCAGGGTGATGAGCTGCTGCTGGAATTCATCAGTCTGCTGGATGGTACCTGCTTTGACCGGCGCTGTGGGCTGCCATTCTGCGGCATCCGGCGAGCATTCTGGGGCCAGGACCAGGGACCCAGAGTGGCAGTCTGTGTGCTTTGTATCCAGAACCTTGCAGGGTTGACATCAACAAGATATCAACCTGTCAACACTGTGTAAGGTAATAGATAAACATCTGAAGACCCTTGAGGACGAAGTCATTTTATTTCTCTTCTGCCTTCACTGAGAACCTTGACTGAGTCAGGGATGGGGATGCACAATATATTGGCATTAAAGCTAGGGTGGGCGATTTTTCTGGAAGTTTCCCCAAGTTCCTTTTTTGAATAACTGTGCATGTGCAAGACCGGCTTACCTCGCTCTTCAGGAGGTCGCATCTTAAAAATCTCCCAAATCCACTCTGGTCTTATTACTTTCTACTGAGGCCTTCCTCTTCTTTTCATAAACATGAACGCAGTTCGCTTCATGCAATTCTCAGCCATGTTCAAAGTATACGGTGAGAGCAGTGGAGCTACAATAAACAGCTAACTGCTAACCAGGCCGCTAAGCTAACTGGATACATAAGCACTAGTAGTGTGCATGTGCAGCCAGCAAACGGAAACTATTAAGGAACAAGCACAGAATCCTGCGTTACACGAGGGCGTCAGAATGATTGGCATGTGGAACAACCAGTAGATAAGGCGATACCCCCGGAACTTGAGGGACAGAGGGAATGAAAGCAGGAACAAAACTCTGTCAAATCATACCCTTCGGATAGAGGGGCATGGATTGGTTAGCGTTTACACAGGCCTGCAGCTCCCACAGAAAACTATTTTTAACCTCCCTTTTTATAAATACATAATGTATTTACTAAAAAGAAGAGATTTGTTTGTCTGTTTCCAAATTCTACCAGGATATCGGCTTTGTGTCCATCTAAACAGTCCTAGGTTCCACACAGAGTATAAATAAATTCAGACTATTATCACTAAGGTTGTTGAGTATACCGGTACTAATTTGGTAGCGAGGTACTGTGGCATTTAAAATGGTACTATATTGAATTTGGATGGGACCGGTACATGCAGCGCTGCAGACAGTGCCCTCAACAGTGCAGCGGCATCGCTGAGAGGACGAGGAGCAAGTCGGGGAGAGCGCCACTGTTGCCGACTGAGCAACTTTGTCGTTAGATTTAGTGAGTTTTCAGATCCCTCTAGTGACTTATTTTCAGAAAAGCGACTAGCAACAAATCTAGCTGTTGGAGACAGACAGACGTAAAAGCATCGATCCGTCTGCAGTTTACTGTTTTTAGCGAGCAGCGAGTGCTGCTGAGAGCCCCGCCCTTCCCTCCTTCCAAGCACTGAAGTCAGAGCTTCGTCCTGCTGCTGCCTGCAGCCCGCCTGCCGAAGGAGACGCGTTCCACTGCTTGTCCACATTTCACACGAATCACATGTGCAAAACTACTGCTGATCCTGCCCTGGTCTACAAAGCGGGATGTTAATATAATTATTTTTTCACTGAACCGTCATTGCACTAAAATACTAAAAACTAAATCTCTGCTTGGAGAGAGAGAGAAATCTTTCCTCTGCGTTAAAATGCTCGGCTCAGGCTGTGTCTGCAGTTTGCTTGAGCTGATCACGTCAGATCTTGATAACTATCAAAGCTTTCTTCTCATTATAGAAGTTTTTATTTCGGTTAATATCACAACTTTCCTCTCATATCATTACTGTTTTATTCTGGCAATATTATAAATTTGAATTATGGCCCGATCCATGCACTAAAGGTTCGAACTAAATGTATTTATTTAGTGTGGGACTTTGTTGCTACAGTTGCTATCTTATTTTAATTTTTAACACTTTTATTTGTTCTCATTTTTCTAACTTAATACTTTTATTTGTTCACACTGACTGTTCTAAAATAGTTTGAGTGCAATAAGAACATTTTAGTGTTTTGAATTGTTTAATTTATTTTAAAATTGTGTGCATTAGAAAGGCTTGTCTTTGTGGTATTTTATTTTATTTACTGATTGATATGTTATTATTTTAAGATTTTTTTTTATTAAAATAAAGTCAGTAATGACATTTTTTGTGTTTTACCTTTCGATAATTTTTATTTGAAAAAGTATCGAAAGGTATTGAAATACATGCTGGTACCGGTACCAAAATGTTGGTATGGTGACAACACTAATTGTCACTATATATTCTGAATGTATACTGTAAAAGTCTACAGAGTCTCATTTTGGAACGTTATCATTGGTGATGTGCAGTGGCTCAAAAACGGTTAAAAACACACTGTTCTACGTATTTTACCATTTTTTATGGTATGCTGAGAAATGTATTGCAGACGATCACTGCTCAGCTTTTCACAACCATCTTTCACACAGAGAAGTATCTCCTTAATGCACTTTGTTTAGCTTTGCCTCAGGGTGAAAACAGAGACAGGAATTTTTCCTCTTACAAATTTAGATAAATATATCACAGTTCTAGTTAAATCAACCACTGCAACCAACGATATGCGACATACTTTGCAGCGATGGCATCACTGCGGGTCTTCAAAGCGTTGAACTTGCTCCGCTGGTTGGGTGGGACTCGCTCAGCAAATGCCAACCAGTCAATGGCCTTCAGGGCTGCACGACGGCCTGCCATCTTGACTCTCTGAAACCAGAAAATTTATATCCTTTAGACCCACAAATGACCAACTCACCCAGAAGGGAGAACAATGTTTTTTCTTTTTTGTTTCCTGCAGAAAGTTTAGATCATGCCGACTTCAACATGCTTCAAGTTAACTCTTCGGAGTAACGACAGCCACAATATGAACAGTTTAATCGCAATGTTTTACTTTATAGCAGCGACATCATGTGAAGATGATGGATAACCTACATGCCATGGTTTGACCACTGCTGCGCAATTTTTAGTTTTATTACCTTTCTATTCCTTATTCTTACATTAATAGTGGCTAACATTAGCTCAGTCCCTTAGGCTGCTAGCCTAGGTTGGAGGCTATTTCCCCATTTATTGCTGTAGTGTTGAAATAATTTTAGTAAGGCTGCACTTAACCAGAATGCATTTGACATAGTCCTCCTTTTAAATTAAAATACTTCTACTGAGGCTACACAGTCAAACCCCAGGAGAATTTAGTCTTTAAAAGTATGTTATGTCAGTTGTGCTTAACACAACTTGGCAAAATTGCACAAATTATAATCTGTCCAGAAGTGTTCTTTGACCTACATGCTCTATTATATGTGATTTCTTTTCCTTTAGGGTTATACTATAGAAAAAAGGTGATTTTTTGTTGCCACAATAAACCTCCTGTACCTTTTGGGTGAATTTATTATGAGATATAGTTCTGCTAAGATTGGTAAATTTCCTGTTTTCCACTTAGCAAATGAAAACAGGAGCCATTTAGCCATTTCCAGTCAACGGGGAAGCTGCAACTGCTTCACCAAGGTCATTATGCTTTAACATTGTGTGAACACTCGTGTATACTCCTGCGCAACACACTAACAAGACTCTTGGTTTTCTAAAAATGATCGCATGCTGATGATCAGTTAAAGAAGCGCATTAAATTAACAGCAACTGAGCGCATTTTGACCACAACCTTTTGTTTATGATCATTAAATAATGACGGTGGCATCAACTGTGCACTTTTGTACACTTGTGGTTGGATGTAAATAGCTATGAAACCTGCTGAAGACCAGATGATTGTGTTATTATCAGCGGGTCTGCAGTTGCAGTTTATGCGCCATATACTTGATTTGTAATTATGCTACTCACTGGGCTGTCCTCTCAGAAGCAGCTTTACATTTGCTTCTGTTGGTTTAACCCTCAAGAATTTCTGTCAAGAATGTTTCTTGTTATCCATTTTTTTTTCATTATAGTTAGCAACATTGAGGAAGTTTACTGTTAAAAATCAGTTTCAACCATAACTCAAACTATGAATGAATTTTTTTACATCAACTTAATGGTAGGCAAGTTAATATTTTGACATCTTTATATACAGAGAAATTATCAGATTTTTCACCTAAGGTCATGCCCAATTTCCGGTTTTAAATGTTTCATCTGAGGAAGAAAGCATAATGTCTTTTGACTGAGTGCAAAACTTTCTTATTCCAACTAATTCTTATGTAGAATTTTATTGGGACCACTTTTTACAGTTTTTAATGCAAAGTAGGGGACATAAATTATCCCAGAATCTCAGCTCCAAATAGTCTGGCTTTATTTTCACACCTATACAAATGATCTTTCTTTTGAAAGTGCTTTCAGATCTCTTTGAGACTAATTACTTTTGACATACAACTGTCGGATACAATGCTAAACCTCCTGATCCTACCTGCGATATGAATAATAATTCATATGCCCACCAGGAAAACTATTTGCAGTTTAAACAGCAGCAAAGTGATACTAAAACATTAAAATAAAGTCAGTAATGAGCATGCGCGCACAAAGCGCTCATGCTTTTTTTTGTCAAAAACAATTAAAACCTTAACAGGTTAAAAAAAGACCTACATTAGAACTAAGAATATATATTTTTTTACAGTAATAAACAAACAGGAAATGTGATTCCTAAATTGTGCAATTCAATCGTATTGAAATGAAGTTTAATACCTATAAGTTACTCATATTTGCCCAAAAAGGCACTTAGACAATGCATTGGAACATCATCAGCAGCTGTTCTTGCCTTTTATTTGTAATTATGCGGCCAGTGAGTATATAATGTCTTAGACCCATTCATTAACATCTGTTGTAAGAAAAAGGTTCAATTCTGATAACTTGTGTGGTCAAGAAACAGTAATAATCTTACTGTTTAACCACAGCCGGAAATTAAACTATGCAAGTAGTGGACTTTAAATACAGTAAAAAAGAAAAAAAACAGTTGAAAAGATTAAACAGAGACTGAACTTGTAGTGAAATCCCCGTCCTTGACATTTTCTAACATTAACACTGGCTAACGTTAGCTTGTTCCGTTAGCCTGCTAGCCAAGGTCAGACGGTTCCGTCCAGATCAGAGCGGTTTTTTAAATAAACAGCGAGCACCTCGAGTGCTCACCTGACCACTTCCTGTATAAAGACACAGGAGTGAACTAAATAAAGCATTTTCTACACAACTGTTCTGCATAAACCTTTCAGTCTATAAAGGGGCTGTGTACTCACCTCACTGCAGATAACTGAGTGACGGAGAAGAGAAAAGGAAGTCCTTTTTCTTGAGCTACAGTGAGTGAAGCAGTAGAGAGTCACTACTGCCCCCTATAGGAGAGGCTGAGCACTTGCAGATGATTCAACTCCGCAGTGGCCCCTTCAGAAAGTTTTGAAAAGGGGGCTGCTAGAAGGTGACCACAGATAATCTTGAGGTGACAAGCAAATTTGTATGAGTGGCTTGTTGATTAAACGTATTTTTATGACCTTATATATGTGTCTGGGGGCTGTAAGGGAAATATTTGTAAAAGAAACTTCAAATATCACTCATAATAATTAATATATGATTTGAAGGCTAATAGACACAAGAATGAAAATGAAGAGACACTGCATTTATTTTGAGCATTCCAAATTTTCAAATTAAAGTTATTTATTTGCCTCAAGTTAAAATAATTGGCCGCGCAGTGGGTAGTGTTGTTGCTGCCTTGCAGCAAGATGGTTCTGGGTTCGAGTCCAACCCAGGGTCTTTCTGCATGGAGTTTGCATGTTCTCCATGAGTTTGCATGTGTGGGTTCTCTCCGGGTACTCCGGCTTCCTCCCACACTCCAAATGGTCTCTAAATTGTCCCTAAATGTGAGTGTGTGCGTGAATGGTTGTTGTCCTGTCTGTCTCTGTGTTGCCCTGCGACAGAGTGGTGACCTGTCCAGGATGAACCCTGCCTCTCGCCCATGAGGGATGAAGTGAGTAAGAAAATGGATGTATGGATGGATGGAAGTTAAAATAATTAGAATCTAACACATGGAACAACAACAACAATATCTTCTTAAGGCCTTGATGAGTATCAGGGTCCATGATACCAGATTTAAAAAAATAAATAAGTCATTAGATAAATATTTATATAGGTTGTCACTAAATTGGAAACACACATTAAAAAATAAAAAGAGGGCTGTGCTCTGATGGGGTAGTGAGCATGACCTATGTCCTCCTGCAGGTTCAATTGCAACCGGAGGTCCATTGCTGCATGTCTAGTGTCTCTCAAACCCTCTTTCCTGTGAGGCTACTTTGAGTTTACAGTGAGGCTACTTTGAAAAAAATGAGCCACTAGTACCAGAAAAAGGAAAAAAAAATGAGTAAATACAATTACTACATTTGTCTCTAATTATTTCAATGTGTCAATAAATTATCAAAAATAATTAAATATGGAGAAAAATACTTTCATGTTTAATATATGTTTGAAAACATCCACAATCATTGGACTATTTATAAAAAAAATTGTTCCCTATACTGCTGTACTGAATTTATTGAATTGTATGTCTGCCCTGCCCATGACAGTCTGCGAGTGGGGCTTGATGAGCCGAAGTAAAAGCGTGTATCATTTCATTATAGACCCAGGATCAGTGGAATCCTATGAGAAGAAACGCTGAACCTGATAATTTGTAACATGCAAGAAATTCACATTTTAAATATTAATTTCCCCATCAAAGTCTTATTTGTCCATTCAATAAGCATTGGTCAATTGTTATACAGTACTTAAAATTTGTTTTATTAAAGGTATTTTAATTTTACAGTTATTTTCAGTTGTATGTATACAGCACTTTGTTGACCGTTGTTGTTTTAAAGTGTTTTATAAATAAATATTGTATGGTACAAACTTGACAAATTATTTATTGATTGGATTGATTTATTAACTTATTGATTAAATGTTAAGGACTTGTTGTCTATTTATTTATTTATTCCCATTATTAAAGAGTGTATCAAGTGAACACATAATAGTACTTATTACAGTACAAATTAATTATTATCGGGAGTTGATCGTGGCACTTTTGGCTCTCAACCTTAACTCAAAAGTTGTTGCCACCTTTAATTCTCTATAGGTACATTATTGATTCATCTAATGTATTTACTTGCAACTTTCATATAAGTTGTATAAGTTATCACATACATAAATAATGACTAAGCTAAATGTATTTATTTATTTTAATGTGTTGGATTCTGGCATTATTAGTCCTCCATAATTTTAAACTGTAAAACCAAGACAACTTAAGTAGCGTATAACTATCAAAAAGTTTCAGAAAAAGTACACATTTCCTCACATTTTTACAACCAATTTGGGAGGTATGAGGATTCATGCATTGTGACACACGGCTTGTAGTCAATATGTGCATTTTATACTATGTAAGAAGATAACAGCCTTTTTATTCTAAGTTTTATTTTTATGTCAGGTGTCCATTTTAAATACAAATTCCCGTATCCTTATAATTATGACATATATCGACTCAAACCATGTTTAGGTCAAAAATAGTATTTTGAAAGTAAAGTTTATGGGGACGTTGTGAAAGAAGATGCTCAAAATGCGTTGTAAAAACACTGCAGTGTTGTTGTATTCTGGGCAAAAATTATGTGCAGGCAGCAGGAAACGCAAGACCAATATATTTCAGCATTAAACACGCATATTTACCCATCAATATGTGGAATAAGTGAAGCCAAGCCTAATACACACATTTCAGAAAAGAGGGGAATAAAAAAGTGCACAAAAAACACCAAGGATGGAAAAAAAAATTCAGTACTTTAGCATTCCTCAAAGTTGACAGCAGCAATCAGGCTTCGAGGTTTGGCAGAGTACTTGTGTGTTTCTGTGGGAGGAAAAAAAAAGCATCGACTGAAAAGAAAGTCCTCCCAAAAAACCAAACAAAAGCTATTGTTTAAAGTGTAAGGTGTAATTTGCACAAAGCAGGCTCCATGCAACTCTAATTCATGATCAAATACAGTTAGAAATGTTGACTAGTTAATTTCAAGTCTTTAAATGTTTATTTATTAAAGTCAGTTTTTTTACACAGATATGTACACAGTACAGATAGAAAGACAATCAATAAATACCACTTTCCCTGCCCTTCAGTCAAGGCTGCAATGCTTATTCTGAAACGCTACACATTTTATTTACAATTACAGCAAGAACAACAAAAAAAGGGGGGAACTATAGTACCCATTAAGGCCACATTGTGAGGGTTAGAAACGCTAATACATTTTTCTAAAATAGAATTTGGTCCCTTTTAGTGGTTTTTCAGAAAATACATAGAAACTGCTTGGGAAAATAATCAATACAGCAGTTCACACAGTTATTGTTGGATAACGAGAAGGCAATACTTCAAGTGACGGTATAGATGTGGTCATAAGGCACAGACACCGAATAATAAGTACTTTCCTGGTTCATTTTCTTCTTTTTATTCCTGCAGCTCTGGACCAATCTACGCGTCCACTTTTACATGGATAAGGACCACAGTGAATCGTCTGAAATTAAGGCATTAAAAACAAGATATAATTTTTTTCCTCTGATAATTTTAAGATTAACGTGGGCAGAAATCAAGGAGACAATTTAGTCCCAAAAATGCGCGCATCGTGTTTATAAAATGTGTCCCAACTTTACTTTGAGGTTTCAAAATTGATAATAAAAAAAATATTCTTCGTCCCCACACGCAGTCTCCTGGAGATCCTAAGACAAATAGTACATCCCATAGGTGACGGGTCCACTGAACAATCCCGGGACCGGGAGGCTGGGCCTCGGAAAGGCGTTGGTGGGACCCCAGGAGGGAGAGCTCATGTGCGCTCCGAGGGGGAAAGGCAGCGCGAACGCAGGCAGGACGGGCTTAGAGGCCAACTTGAACTTCTCGAGCTCAGCCTCCTGCAGTCTCTTGGCTTTGGCTCTGCGGTTCTGAAACCAGATTTTCACCTGAGTCTCCGTGAGGTTGAGAGAGTTGGAGAATTCGGCTCTCTCGGCGATGGAGAGGTACTGCTTCTGGCGGAATTTGCGCTCCAGCGCCAGCAGCTGAGAGGTAGTGAAAGGGGTGCGAGGTTTTCTGTTGTTTTTGTGCTTCCTTAGAGTGCACTGAGTCGGACTTGAGCTCCCTGTTGGAGAGAAGAAAACAACAGCACAATATTCCAGGTTAGTTTGACCTGGGATCAAATAATGCTGACTCAGCGAATTGAGACACACACACACTCACACACACGCACAACAGCGCGTACTAATAAATACCGAGGGGCAAATGAGTATCGTGCTCACCACGAGGGATGCAATCGGCTGAATTCCTTTGATGGGTGACTTTTTACTGGATGGAAATATATATATTCAGACTGTATTTGACTGCGTGGTCGAATTAAAATGCGCGCAACTGAAATTAATGGCTTGCCATCGGATATACACCTTTGACATGAATTTGATCTGTTTGTGCTGTAAAGCGCCCTAGGATGAAATTGGTCGTGGACTGACGCAATGTAAATCAACCGAATTTAACTTGTGTCTCAGACTTATCACAGGTCTGCAAAACAAGTATTCAACGTGGAGTTTAGTGGACAAAGAGTTAGAACCAAGCAGGTTAATCAAATATAATTTGGGATTACTTCTGCCTTCCGCAAGAGTAAAGAAAACGCAAAACGTGTAACACAAATTTACGCACAGTCTGCAAGAAGAATGATGAATAATAGAGTTACATTTTTCTAACAACTTGGTTCAACTTGTTGCATATTTACCCAGGTATTTCTGATGAAACAACGTAAATAAACTACTTTCGCGTTATTTTGTCTTATACCACTGATGGGGTGGACTTACGAGGAGGTGTAGAAAAGGAGGACGTCTGGAACCAAGTGCCCTGCTCTTTCTCGCAAAACTGCGCACAGTCCTCCCCAGAGCTCTTGGGGACTCCCTGCGAGCTCTCCCCGGAAAGCCTTCTTTCCGCGTAAAAAGTCCCCGGAGAGATGTGCGCGCCCTGACCGGCCCCGGGCGTCGGCAGCCCCGCCGAATCAGAGACTGGATAAGAAGTCCGACAGGTGCCCTTCTTGGAAATCAGCGACTCAACACTGAAGGGAAGGCTGGTCCGCTGCACTTTGTATCCTTTATCTGTGGTCATGTCTTTAGGCTGGAGCTCGTCGCCCTCCGTGCTTTCTGTGTCCTCCTTTTGGTGAAGCTGGAGTTTGGCGTCTTGAGACGGTGACCCCTGCGCAGGATTCATCATGACAAAAGGGGCTGGGGCCATGCACAGCGGCGCGGCCCGTTTAGTGGAATGCTGCGGCTCAAGCGTGAGGTCTCCACTGTTAGTCTTTGAGCCTGTCAGCAGTGCCCAGTAGCGTTTTTTACGCGCAGGACGGGGGTCGTCTATAAACGGACAGGGGCTGTTCCCCTCTCCGTGCTCCCTCCAATCCGCTTCTCAGGCTGTCTCCGTGACGTCTCGGAGTGCGGTTTTGATTGGCCCATCGCCGTTTGGAGAGGAGATCAAGAGGCCTACGAGAAAGCAAGGGGACTTTAATCATACAGACCCCATGCAGAGCGAGGTTATTGATGGCGCTCACAAAAGTAGCTTTGACCAATTTTAGCGCAATTAAGCAGTGGGGAGGACTTCCCGGCGCATTTACATCCATTAACAATATACTTCCAACTGTACACTGAGCTATTTTACTGTAATGTGCAGGAACATTACAGTACAATATTGAATAGATGAGAGAAAAAAAATGTAAACTAAAGTCTAATTATTTTTTTTTAAATCAAATCCTTAAGACATCAAAGAAAAAAAGCGCGAAAGAATGGAATTGTATAAAAGAAGAAGAAAAAACATCCGTTCGCACTTAGAATAGAAATTGATTAGGTATGACTGTTGGTCACACAGCATTACAGCAATTTAAGGCCTGTCAGCAGCTCTTCTCCCTCACAATGGCCTCGGCTGAGAAGCAACAGGCGTTTTCTTTCTCCAGGTCATACTATTTAATAAGCCAGACAAAGTTGCGTTTTGCAAGGCGCCAGGCTCGGCAGGATCAAAAAGGGAAGATACCTCGGGGAGGAAAGAAAAGGCAACCGGGTAACTCCACTTAACCAATTGTCCTCTGAATATTTCATAGTCCGCTGCGTGGAGCTGGGAGGAAGCAGGCAAACCGCCGCAGTTTCATGCTGCAGTGCTTTGCCTAACGAAGATGAAACAGCAGGAAGGTGGGTGAGTATGGAAATGATTTGTTTAATCGGGTTTCTTGTGATAAACGAGCTCCTGTATTAACAACCCGAATGGAAGCTAAAGTTACATGATTACCTAATTAAAACGAGTCCGACCTAGATGCAGTTTAATGGGGCCAAAACAAGAACTTTATTTTGGGACCCCCTGTCCGTGGAGGTTCTTGCTGCCCTACTCTCCTGAGCCCCTATTTCAAACAAGCAGACATTTATTATTTTATTATTATTATATGGCTTATCAGAAACATTAAGAACTAAAATAATAAATATAACATCTTTGAAAACTATACATTTTGTTTTAAAATAAAAACTATTTTAGTCTGCAATCAGTGCTGAAAGCAGTTCAAGTTTGGGCAGTCCAAACGCAGTCTTCTGCAAAAATATCCTGATCCCTTAAACCCTTTCATATATAGTCCCCTTATAACGGCAAACACGTTTTATCTTATGGGTAATAACAACACAATGCAACATAGAAATTGATAGAAAATGCTAACAGGGTTTACAAACTTCTTTTACGAATAAGAATGTAAAAACTGCAGAGGAGATTTTTATCAGACATCCTACTGGAGCACCTTCTTCCCATATCCCTTATATGGCTGGAAAAGGATCCGATTTATAGAGTGCCTGACTCATTATTGTCCTGTCAACATATAATCACACCTGAGCTGTGGATCTCTGCAGCTCCTCCGGAGATACAATAGATTTCTTTGCCGCCACTCTTATTTTTTTGCTCCACTTGCCCTGCCTGTAACCTTCAAATAAAATTATTTTAAAATGTCAGTCATGACATCTAAATACCGAGACCTGTTTAACCCTCAATGACACTTTCCTACATTGCTCTAATGGGCTTCCTGCTTGCCTCGGATCCCGCAGCAGCCAGGTTACGCTTACATCTGTTTTGGCCCGCTCTGGTCGTGCATCTTACCCGAAAAATATGTTTAAAGAGTTATTTTTGCTCGTTAAGAAAGGTGACACAATTTGAAGTTCTACAGAATTATATGTTGCACTTTTCTCAATGTGGCTGAATAAATAAGGTTTTGCTGCTCCGGTTTGTTTAGAAGGTTGAAGAAAATAGAGATAATTATATAGATATTGCTCATGTTTTCAAAAGATGACACAAGACATCACATATGAAGATGCTTTGTTAATCATATGAATTCCTGTCTTTCAGCACATCCAAGCTCATGTCTCACTAAGAGTCTCAGTGGCAGATTTGGGCCACCAAACCAACCGGAGATTCCATGGAGCCATCAACACTGTCGAATACCCTGGAAGTGAACTGGTGAGAAGGAAAACATTAGCTCATAACCTCTCAGTCCTCTTTTAAAACTTTAATAGCTTCATATCTCAACTATATGGTTAACTTCTGAAATAAATGAACCAGTGAAGGACGAACCTTTCACTCATAACAACTGTCCTGACAAACTGTAGACTCAGCGTGACAAAGAACAAAACTCTTTTTTTTGACTGACAGAATTCATGTTCCCAGGTCACGGATGGTTGACCTCTTGAAAGCCCTCCGGTGCAGAAAACACTTTAGCCTACGTCAGGTAAGAGGCACAACATTTCGGTCCGTGATTCAGGCCTGAGTGAGTCCTGATGTTGAGTCTGCTCCTTTCATTTCCTATCAGACAAAACCAGCCCTCTGTCTCCTCACGTGCCGCGTAGCTTCTTGTCACCCAGCTGGTTTGTGTTTAAATGCCAGCAAACGCGTCTCACCTCCGCACTTACATGCAAGGAGAACGGGACGACAGTTCATGGAGATTCGTCCGATACAGGTACAGCCAAAGATAGCATGTTTAGCTTTGCCCCCACCCCCATACCAAAAGACATTTTCTATAACAGCATGCAGGCGAGTGAGCTGTGTCAGAAGGTGTTAGTGAGTTTGAAAGCAGATCTGCTCTTCAAGGCCGAAGTGAGCTCAATGGGAAGCACTTTCCCCTCAGCTGGCACCAGAAATTAAACCTTTTTTTTTGACGTTCTGTGTGCAGGAGCTGTTCTCCACACCAAGGAGCTCTGATGAAACCATTTATCTCCTCAGTAAAGTGCAAGGGCCAAGTGGTAGCATGGTGTGAGAAAACAGATTTAGGCTAGGGACTTTTCGTGTGATTCTCAAACTGTTTTTTTTCCCTCAGAGGCCGGCCAACAAAAACAAAACCATCCACTTGATCAAATCCATCTGCAAATGAACAGTGCAAGTAAAGGTATGCCAGTGTTCACTTATGGTGCATGGATTTTACCCTCCAGAAAAAACAAAAAAACATCACTTATAGAGGAGAAAAAAAATTATAGTCCCTGTGAGATGAATTGCAGTGGCTTGACAGCCCTGAGAACCTCACTTTTGTCACACTTGCCTACAAACGTCAATGTATTCAGTTGGGTTTTCCTGTGATAGTCAAACAGGAAACAATGCCTAAATTTGAAGAGGAAGAAAAAGGACGTATGGCTTTCAACATTTTGAAAAATCAAAAATCCTAAAAAGCGTGGCATGCCTTTATATTTAGTTCCCCTAAGTCAAACCATTTTAGAACCACCTTTTGCTGCAGTTAGAGCTACAGGTTATTTGGGATATGTCGCTAGAGGCTAAAATTGTTGCCATTACATGTTTGCTAAACAGCTCAGTCTCAGTCAGATTGGATATAGAGCATCTCTTAAGATCAATTTTCAAGTCTTGCTTCATATTCACAATTGAATTTGACTCTGGACTTTGACTAGGCCATTTTAACTTTAATGTACTTTAAACCATTCCACTGTGGCTCTCGCTCTGTTTTGAGATGTGATCCTGCTGGAAGAAGAAGAACCTCCATCATGTCTCAAGTCTTTAGCAGCTTTGAGCTGGTTTTCCCACAGGATTGACTTTATTAGTTCCATCCATCTTCCAATCCATCCAAACCAGCTTCCTTGTCCTTGTAAGGAAAAGAAGAAAAAAACACACATTCACACAGCCTGATGCTAAAACCACCATAACACACTATGTGGACTCTATTCCCTAAACAGGTAACCTGTGAAGGCAATTACTTGCACAGAATTGTTTTTCCAGCTTTTGTTTGTAAAAACAGTTCATGACCATGTATCATTTTCTTTCCACTTCACAATCACTCCCCACTTTGTTTTGGTCTACCACATAAATCACATTAGAATAAATTATATTTTGTGAACAATATTTATTTTGCAAGACACTGTGACAGCAGCAAAGCCAAAGATCTGTGGCTGCAGGTTTTTGGCAAACAATTAGTTTATATTACAGAGAGTAAAGAGAGTAAAAATTATTTTCAACCCCCCCCCTAATTGCAGAGAAGAAGTCGTGCCGTGTTAAAGCTACAGAAATAAAAGCAACCTTCTGCAGTATCCATGTTTACTATTTTCTCCATCTAGGAACACTTTAATTTCTTCACCTTCATCACATAAGGTGACCAGCTTGGAGCTCCTGATTTTACCAGCAGCTCAAATAACAGTTATTTGTGTTTTTCAGTGCTGTGGAAAATATCCTTGACCTTTCATTTGACTTAACAAGTTGATTCCATCCACATCAGACTGGCTTGGGTCCTGCACTTAAACGCTGGTTTGACATTTTCTGCCAAAGCCACTTCCTCTTGTGGCATCCCAGTGCCCTGTGTTTGAGCACCGGGTAATGAGGGAAAGAATCGTGCCGTGCGAAAGCAGGGGAAGCAAATTGCCTCCATCACGGTTTCTTTTTTGGACTGTAAAAAAGCAATCAGGGGATGGAGTGTCCTGCGGTTTTACAATTGCTCCGTTTTTGAGTCGAACCAGCGTACAACAGGGTGGGTTCCACTAGTTAGCGGCGTTTGGAATCTACAGTTTGACCTCTAACTTAAACTAAAGTTTGCTCACATGTTGATGCTTGGACATATCTTTTTTTTCTTTTGCTTGATTGAGCCGTTCCTCTCCTAGCCTCTGCTGCCAGTGCAGGTCGTTAAGGAGAAAAACCACGAGAGGTGACAATGCAATTGGCAATTTCATCTGGCCTGCCATCGGCCATAGAAATCCACATTCTTGAGGAAAGTCTAGAGACAATGCGAGTGGGCGAGTTAGGTTGAGCACTTGGGACGAGGAACTTTGTGTGGCTACTCTGTGGTCTCATTCGCAAACCGAAGAATGTCACCACAATCTCATACGCTCTTCGCAGCCAAAGATGTGATGGAGTACATGTGAGAGGCAGCAACATCAGTTTTCTCTTTTTTACGCCATGGTAAAACCAAACCAGCAGCAGCTATTGTAGAAATTACTGCAATTTGGTACTTACTCCAACTTTGTCTTAATAAAAGATATCAATGCATGAAGTTGGGGAAGTAGAACTAGTATAATTAGAATAAATTAGTTTTCTTGTTTTTGTGTAATATTGTCAATATGTAATGTAATATAAATAAAAAGATAATTTAACCATAAAATCTTAATATAGTTAATACAGTTGAAGTAGGGATATGCATTTTTTTTACTGGATAGAAAAACAAAGAATAGTACATAGTGGCACATCTTCTATGAACAAAACTGTGCTTTTAATACTGGTTAAATGCAACTTTTTCCAGGAACAAAAATGTATAAGGCTTCAAATAACTTTATATGTCAACTAAAGTTAGCTTTTGAAAGATTATTTTATAGAAGCCTAGGCAACTATATCTTCCACACACTTGGTGTGAGATTCTTACAAAAATGAAACACAGGTAGATTTTCTCCTCCATAATTTTTTAATCATTCTGAACAGCAGATTAAATGTAATATATAATCACTATTATTTGAATTTCTAATTTGTCTTGTTCTATTTAACGTGATCAACAGCTGCAAAGCACAGCTGCACAACCACAAACTCATAAGGATTTTTAAACTCATTGTGTCATAGAGGAGAGCAACCCTTTCAGAAAGTTCATGAATCAATTCAGCTCTTTGAAAATTTGGACCCATATGTTGTTTTGTCGTTATGGCTTTAACTAGTCCGACGACCCCAAATCACTTTACACTACAATCACTCATCCACCTATTCACACCCTAATGGTGGTGAGCAACGTTAGTGGCCACAGCTGCCCTGGGGCAGACTGACAGAGGCGAGGCTGCCATACATCGGCGCCACCGTGCCCTCTGAGGCAATTCAGGTGAAGTGTCTTGGCCAAGAATTGAACCGGCAATCTAACTCCTGCGGCACCTAAAATGATCAATTGTCAAAACACAATAAAATATCTCCAAGGTAGGAATTAACTGAAACAGGCTCATAAAAAAAAAGTTGGGTATGAAAAAAAACAAACCGCTTAAGTACAAAATGAGGTGAAATAAGCAGCTCCCTTATACAGTAGGAGCTACAAAATATTAATGAACTCCAAAACACATGGAACTGCTAACAATAACCAGTTTAAACGGCACAATTAAAAATAATTGCATTTTAAAGTGCAGGGCTGCAAATCGAAAAACACAAAAAGCACAATTTCATGCAACCCTAAAACACAAACTGTTAAACACCAAATACAACATCTGTTAGATAAAGGATAAAAAGTTTTCAAAATTGAAAAAAAGGTATTACTTTATTGACATATTGTATTTGTTTGTTTGTTTGTTTGTTTAGTAAGGTACCTTGAGAGGGCATTTGTTTTGAATTGGTGCCATATAAATAAGCTATATTGAATTTAATAACTATATAAGTTTTGTGAAATACAGTTTTGCAATATCTTTTTCCTTTTCTGAAGTTATAATCTTTCTGATTAGTCAGTTTCATAGATGTGAAAAAGTTTGTATTTCTCAGTCAGCCCTGCTATGTAAACACATTTGTGACGAAACAAGTTTGTAAGTCAATAAAACGCGGAAGGGTGACGGTTTTAAGTCGGGCCGTGGCTGAGCGCACTGTAGGTTCAGGCTGACAATGCTTGTCTCGCAGTAATAATGTTATTGCAGGCACCAAAGGTCAGAACAAATGTGTGTGTTTGAATATCCCGAGATTACAATTTCAAAGTCCTCCCCATGAGCGGCCGAACAATGCAGAGGGTGGGAAGTTAAAAAAGCGGGGCTTCTTTCAAATAAACAAGCATGAGTCGACCCTGAATAGATCTGCTACGGAGCAGCCGGATTGTTTCTCAGGGGCAGAGACCCTGCAGGCTCTATTCCTCCTCCTCCTCCTCTTCTCTCTCCTCTTCCTCAGATACTAAACAAGCTGACGTAGTAAACACAAACAACTTTAATTTAGAACTTTCCTTTAGTTATTTATACCATCTTTTATCTCTGCTTTGCTCCTTCTTTATCTTCCCATGAACAGAGCTTGGACAGGAAAGTTGATTGGGGGGTGACTATCCCCCCTTCTTTATTGTGCCATTGCTTAATGAGCCTGAAAATACAACTGCACTGTCCTGACTGTGAAGATAGCCTGCAGGCTAATGTAAATTAGCGGAGTGAGGAAGCCAGCAGGGCTGAGTTTTGCTGAGCAGTTAGAATGGCGACAGATGCGGTGAGAGAGGGGGAAAATCCCATTGCGGAGAAGTCGTGGCACGTTTTGGACTCGGCCGGAGCTTGCAGGGACACTTGTTGCTTTCTCGCGCATCAGTCTCGCTGCTGCTGATGTGTGAGATTTATTGAGACTTGCACTGCAGCCGTGTGTATTGTCAACCATTTGGTGAGGTGTCAGTTGTTTGTCGCTTCTCAAACCCATAATTCCAGTTAGTTTTGCACAATGGTTCTTTTCAGCCACTACTACAATCATCATTCAATTTAATTTTCTATTCTTCTGCAGATTCCAGGCCGAGGCAGCAGAGGCGGGAGTCTCCCACATTGCATATGTCCTGTCAGGAGTCTGAGATGCTCTTTTGACCGCTCCGCTTGGCATCTGCTGCCCATGGCCTGTCCATATCTGCATTCTAATGCACCTACCCTGCTGGGATGTTAACTTTAGGCCCTCTGTAATTGATGGCTTCCACACTTCAGCCGAGTTCCCCCCTCTTCTCTCCTCTCCCTGCCGATTGTTTGTATATCTCTGTGGTTTGGGGGTCTTTCAGTCAACCATTGTTCTTTTATGGAGGAATTATAATAGACTAAAAGAGAAAGAAAGAGGAAGGGGGAGACCGGGGACGTGGATGAAAAGAGAGTCGCTGCTGATATTTAGTGAACTCCGAAGGGGGAGTTTTCATTCTCATTCTGCAAGTTTGGCACATGCCTTCTGTTACTAAGTGGCAGTGCATTCAAAGAGCTCCTTGCATTTCCCATTCTGCAGCTCCGCTAGGTGCCTAGACTTACAACCCTGGCAGCTGTTGGGCATTCTATGCAGCTATAGACTCTTCTCCACAGGTGAGCTCCCCTACCAAACTCCCAGTCTCCACTTCACTCAATAGGGCCCTTTTTCAAGCCTTTTATCAGCGGGCAGAGGCTGACTTTATGTGTGCCACTCACAACTTCAACTTTGACTCGACGTTCTCATGGCTGCACTTAATGTTCATTCAGTTTGACTTGGCTGCAGGATGATTTACATCTTGTTTTAGACTTTTTGACGTTTGTGCATGCATTGATTACATTGTAAACAAACAAAGGGATCATGATTGGCTTAGATGATTAGTTTAGAAAAACAAACCAGTGGGAGAAAGAAAAGAAAAACGGCACAGCTCATCAGAGGACCAAAAGAAGATGTCTAATTTCTTCCAAGTTTGCCATTATGGGATGCTCCACACAATACGAGTTTATGTGATATTCTGCAGCCACAGTGGACAGCGGTAGAGACTATTTTTGTCAGGCAACAATTACTTTAAAAGCTGCATTGGTAACCCATTCCCAATGATGCCGTTGTTTTGGTTTTGGAACATTTCAGCACATTTTTTCCCTTCTGAATTCAGCTGCTGAGCGTTGGCTTGTTTATTTTCTTCTTCGTCACAGGGATGTGAGCTGTTACATATTACCCATGAGGTGTGGTGCTTCTTCCATCAAAAGCCTTCACTGTTTCCCCCCAAACTGCTGCCAAGCTGGGCTATCTATTCATTTGGTTACTTAAGTGTAATTGCTCCCCTTTGAAGCCTCAGAGAGGCAAATCATTTGCTCTGGCCCCGGGGCAGGACTGGTCACTGGGCTGGCGACCCCCTCCCCGTCGGGGAGCGTCGGAGAGACCGCGAGAGGCCAGCTCCCATACAGAGAAGAAATAATACGGCCAGGGCCGCTCAATTTCACCTCCCTTTTCATCCCATTATTTGAAAACTTTTTATTAACAACAGCTTTCTCTCTCATACCAGGGCGCCAGGAGAGTAGGAGGCAAAGAGAGATGGGGAAGGGGCAGGGGAAGGGGAAAGACGGGTTGAGAGGATATCAGCATTAGGGGGTGGCTTGTCTTTCTGTACATGTCTACTGGATTCTCACACGCTCACATACACAAATCATCAATAGTGACAGGTCAAGGAGGTACTGAGAAAACTGGGACTCTTGTTTCATATGCCCACGGGCTGCACGTACAACATGTGGAATATCCACACGGCAGCTCATCTTTGGGACTGTGAATGTGTGTTTGCTAATAAGTGGGAATAACTTGTGCAGTCCACCACAGAAGCATACATGTAGCTTTAACTGTTCCCCATTGTAGCATTTTATAATCACAAACTTTAGTGTACTGCATTGTATTGAATTTTTGTGACAGATGGACACAACAGCCAGACTGATAATGCGTAGCACTCTGGTTCTGCACATTATCCATCTGGGATTGCTCCATTTGAATCCGTTTGGGGAAAGGAGGAAATTTCAGCAGAACTCTCTGAGCTGATTGGGCGAAGCGACACCTAGTGCCCGTCTACCAAAGGTTGGTTTTAGCCAATCACGGTATCAAATTAAAACGTTAGCAGCAGGTGTTAATGCGAAACCACAAGAAAATAAGCTAGTCAAGGCGCTTCTTGCTGTTCTACTATGAAAGAAGATATCATGGACTCTGACCAAACAGATGTGATAGCAGCAGCTACGCATGTGCGTCCTCCTGCGCTGCCATGCTTGTGTTGCTTCAGCTGTGGGCTCAGAAGCTCTTGCTTTCATCGCACTGGTATGTCCCGCCTTAAACCTCAATACTGCAACGTGATTGGCCCGAACCGTATTTGGTTCGGACACCAATGGTTGAAGCCGGAGCGGTACAAGATGGATTCTCGTGTGTTTGTGAACGCACAAATGCTGCGAGAATTCATATTGCAGGCAAGGTTAACAACACGGCACACTGTGGTGAAGTGCCAAGTAAATGTTGCAAGGTTTTCAAGTTTTTTTTTGTTTTTTTTAAATAAAAGGTGTCATGAATTTGAATTCAACCCCAAATAAATTTCATCACACTCAAGTACCCTCAGTAGAGTCCACCTGTCTGATCTGTGAAGGCCTCAGAGGTTTATTAGTGAACAAGCAGCGTCAGTAAGACTGAGGAACACAGCAGCCAGCTCAGAGATGTTTAAGGCAGGGTTAGGTTATAAAACTAGATATAAATCTTTGAACATCTAATGGAGTACTAGTTGATTCATCATCTGAAAATGTAATGTGTGAAACAACTGCAAATTAGGGCTGCATAATTGTAGAAAAACAATAAGTTACTGTTCAGGAATGCAGTGACTATATCCACATTTTAAGTGCATGGCACCTGAAAGGTAAAAATGCACACACCAAATACTGCATCCAAGCAGACTTTTGGGATTTTTATATCGCACACAATCAAGCTTGGTGTCAATTGCAAACCTGAACTGACAGGCCAGAAAAAAAGAGGATTAATCAGGAAAAAAACATGAGGTAAATGGTAATAACATAAGAGCTTCAGACATCCACTGTTCAGGGGGCAGAATCTGTTGCCTGAATAACTGTTGTGCACGCCACAGATATAGCCTTTATGGAAAAGCCACAAGAAGAAAGCAATAGAAACTCCTGTTTAAAGTTAGCTGCAAGCTCTGGTAAAATGAGACCACACTGGCCTACATGCAAAATGTGATGTATTATGTTAAACTAACACTGCACATCACCCTGAACATACTATCACCAAAGTGAAACATGGTGGTGGCAGCATCATGCTGTGGGGAGGCGTCTATTCAGCAGGATCAGGGAGTTAATGGGAGGATAAACGGAGCAAAATCTCTAGATAAGCAAATTTGGTAGCGACATAGTCCAGTGAGTTGCAGCAATTGCTAAGCAGTTGTGCAAAAAATAAAAAAATAAAAAAAAGACATTTTCCCCTCAGTTTAGAATTTTGCATAACTTTGTGTTGATGTATCACGTAAATTCCAAATAAACATGGTGATAAAGAGACAGAATGTGGAAAAATTCAAAGATTAGGTACGATGCCTCCTCACACAGAGACATGAACATGCATCTGTTTTCCTGCTTGCTTCGTTGTGCACATGAACGTATCAAACTCGCCTCCTTTCAACCTGTGACGGGCCGCAGAAAATCCACAGCAACGTAGAGCACAAAGAGCCCATTTAACGTCGAAAATTACTCCACCACTTATTGTAATTGTCACAATTCTGACCACACTGACATTGTAATCTCATAATGAGGTAATGGGGGAGGGGGGGCGGGGGTTGAAACTGTGTACAGAAGTGCAATTATAACGGTGCAGCTCGGTAAAAAGGGTTAAAATGTCAAACAAGAAGGGTTTTGTTTTACGTTTGTGTATTCGGATTTGTGTCGAAGAAGACAGACTTTGAGACTGATAACGGTCGTCCGCTGGTTTCTTCCTTATCCATCTGGAATGCTGGAGCTAAAGAGATTACTGGAAGTCACTTTTTAGGGAAGAAAAAGTAACTAAGTTAAACAAAGAGTATCTGTCATGCCTTAAATATTCGACTGTATTCGGATGCTGCGGCATCAAAGACCTGCTTTTTGGGGTAAAAATGATTATCCCTAAAGTGCACGACTTGACTCTCAAGACACTGTGGAGCCAAATCAATGTGGACAGGCATCCATAAAAAGCCAACCTGGTTATGAATGCTACGTTTTACTTGTATCATTTTGACTTTGAGGTTTTTAAGAGAGAAGCCTTCCCCGCAGTCAAGCCAGATGGTAACAATTCTTAGACATATTACGAGCTGCTCTCTGCCAAATAGCATACCTTTGGGCTATGTTTTCAGTGGGCTATAAAAGCCAATAATGTAATTTTGATCTATTTTATCAGATATCACCCCAGCCTCGGCTGCGTTTATGTAAGAAAACGTTTAAGTAGGACAAGACGTCTCTCTGTTTTGCTTTATGCTCTATAAGTGCACCATTTTCAATACCTGCCCCGCTGAGAGGTTTTGCTTGTTTGACTTCTGCGCCCAGCTAGAGCTGCGGAGAAGATCACGGTGTTGAGGTTGGTCTCCATCTTGTCAGACACATGGCGCTGGCCTGATGTAAAAAATACCCTCAACTTTAGGTGTTTCCAACATAATGACTTATACTGGTCAGGACATAAAAAAATCTGGGATTCTTTGTGGAGGTGGTTGAAAGGTCTGACCCTGACATCTCTTCGTGTAACAGTGACACAGTAGCAAAGTATCCCAGCGTTGCACCACACTCCCCAGTGGCCTGAAATCCGCTCCATGACTCACCGCTGACCTTGCCGTAATGTTCCAGCTCTCCTCCAGACCCAATTAGGAAGTCTTAGGGGAAATACATTTCTATATTCCACATGACATGGTATAAACACACCTGGACACACACTAGCACAACGAGGGTAATGAAAGTATTCATGCTCCTTGAACCTTTTCCTATTTTCTTCCATTGTAACTACAAACTTCAGTGTAGCTTCCTGACAGACCAACACGAAGTAGTAATGAAGAAGAATGATGCAAAAATATTTTACTCATAAAAATCTTAAAAGTGTATTTGCATTTGCATTCTTTCCCTCTGAATTAAGTCTTTTACTGTCGCTCTTTTTGGTTATGTCTCTTCCTACTTTGCACATCTATACACAGAATGTTTTTGCCCATTCTTGATTGTGAAGTAGGCCAATATCAGTCAGACTGAAAGAAGATGATTTGTGAACATCAATTTATAAGTCATGGAACACATTTATTGGATTTAGCTCTAGAGTCAAGACTTTGACTGGGTTCTTTGAAACCATGAATTTGGTTTGCCTGATACACAGCCTGTCAGTTTAGGTAGACTATACAGCTAGTTGATATACTATGTTCTTTCCATTTCCAGATGATCAGTGCTCTGTGAGATGTTCATAACTTGAACATGTTTTAACTTTGATGTTGTTTTATCTTTCTCCACCATCGACGTGTTGCCACCTGTCAATCAATGCTGGAGGCTTGTCAGTAACTGACCAATCAGCGATCTCAATTTGACCCAAAGTGAAATATCCCTTACCTGCAGGAGCTGCAAATCCTTTTGCGTTCCTAATGCATTGAGGGATTTGGTTTTAAAAAGAAAAACTTGCTAAACTGGCTTTTACTTTCCCCACTGGCTAAAGGTTGCCAGTGGGGAAAGTAAAATTCTGAAACGCATTATCCTGAACTTTAAGAGGGTGGGATGTAGTTTATTCCGATCCCAAAAACTAAAAGGAGTCTAGAAAAATGTAAAAGATGAATATGCGGCCGACCTCATGAGCAGCTGGACACAACAGTGGTCAACGGGGAGCTACCGTATGTTGGTCTGTACGACGATAACTGCAAGCAAATGTTCAACTTTTGTTCATAAACATTATATGCTTAGTGGTTAAATTAAAGTGTAATGTTTGACACTAGTAGTTCTGCTGTGTTTTAGTTGTTTTGAACATTATTACTAATGTATATTTTTGGTGGGGTATAAGTTGGGTATTTTAACTTGCGCTTTAATGTTGATTTGTCTGTGGTTACCATGAAATCAGGGCCTATTTTTCTCACTCTACTGATTTCTACTGTTCTCCAGTCTACTGTTCTCCAGATTCGCATTGCATTACATTGAAATGACTGTTGTCATTTCAGCTTTTAACTTTTTGTTCTCTCTCTTTTTTCTTCATAGTAGGTACACCTGGTCTGACGTTCTGTTGACTGTGAAATCATCCAGGGAAGACAGATCACCGACTATTACCATCTAATGTAGAACAGATTACTAGATCAATGTGTGCTTCTGTGCTTGTTTGTCTCTCTTGTTGTGTCTCTGCTCTGTCTTCTGTAACCCCAGTCGGTCGAGGCAGATGACCGTTCATACTGAGCCCGGTTCTGCCGGAGGTTTTTTTTTCCCGTTAATGGGTGGTTTTTCTTCCCACTGTCGCTTCATGCTTGCTCAGTATGAGGGATTGCAGCAAAGCCATGTACAATGCAGACGACTCTCCCTGTGGCTCTACGCTTCCCCAGGAGTGAATGCTGCTCGTCGGGACTTTGATGCAATCAACTGATTTCCTTATATAGGACATTTTGACCAATCTGTATAATCTGACCCAATCTGTATAATATGATTGAACTTGATTTTGTAAAGTGCCTTGAGATGACATGTTTCATGATTTGGCGCTATATAAATAAAATTGAATTGAATTGAATTGAATTGAAATAACTTCACTGACTTGATGTACGACTCGTTTGAACATTTTTCCCCCTGTCCTCTTTGCCTTAATGTTGGTAGAGAAAGTAAAATTGCCTCTGTTAATGCTGAGATTCACTATCAGTGTCATTACAACGTCTTTGTTTGATGGAGGTTAGATCTGCCTGGGGTACTCTTAAGCAAGGACGGAATGATCTTACAGTTGGCGTCATGGCAATTGCATCCTTGACTGGTCTGTTGTGTTCCTTGGTCTTTATAATGCTGACTGCTCTCTAACAAATCCCTGAGGCCTACACATAGATTGTCTTAATTCACTAAATATGACATATCTAAAGGCAATTGGTTGCAAAGGATTTTCTTCGTGGTAATAGAGTTGAAGGGGTTGAATAAAAATACACGCCGCACTTTTCAGATTTCTATTTGTAAGAAATTTTTAAATCCACATGTAATTTCGTTTCCCTTTAACGGTTTTCTGCTATTTTATAAGGTGACAAAATGTGAAAAAGTGTTATGAATACTTTTTTCAAGGAGCTGCAGCACAGAACAGCACAGGCAGAGGATTGGACCTCATCTACAGATCTTTCTCTCTCATAATGCAATGGGAATGTAACTGCCCCAATAAAAGACAAAACCACAACAAGGTCGGCTGATTGAGGACATTAGCTCAGGTTTTCCATTGTGAAGCTTGTTGTTTTCCTTCTGCTGCGATCACATCCACAACTGTGGGCCTGCTGTGTGGAATTACTCGCGCTAATGGCTCAACACTCTTTTGTTGCAGGAAATCGGACAGCCGAGCTGTAACTGCTAAAATGGTGATTATAAAAACCTAAATTGCATCATGATGTTTGGTAATTTTGCACAGAGAGTGGGTGGGGGGTTGCTAAATGAAGCAGCTGGCGTTGTTGACTAGTTATGGGGGACGTGTAGAATTGCATGCTGGAGTTAAAGCCTTTTCCATGGGATTTCCTTTGAAAAATCTCAGACTTTTAAAATAACTCGCCAAATCTGATCGCAGTTAGTAAACTCTAATTAAAGTTTGCAACGGTGACTCTGTAATTTGCAAGTCAGTGAGGGTCATTAAGTCTTTCCCTGGCTTGATTTAATGAGTTACAAACTGCAGTTAATGAGACAAATACCTCTGCCTTCTTGGCTCATGGCGGTAGTTGCGGCAAAGACCAAACAACTCTATTGGAGATTTCTTGATAATTTTGTTGAAAGATATAACATTTTTTTCTTTAAATGTCAGATGGCAAAACTGGAAAATGTTGCATCAGCTTGGTGCAACTGACACAAAGAGGAAATCCATTTGTGTACAAACAGCTGCACCAGCTTCTAATCATATATGACCTTTCTAAAACAATGTGTTTTTAATTTAAACATCAGAGGCGGGAAAATAGAACGTGCATTGTTTTGAGTTTTTATCTCCCCCTAGTCATATCCTCTTGTTGCTCTTGGTGCTTGTTAAAAGTTGTTGTTGATATCAAACACAACCTGCTTGTTATAAAGTGACTAAGACAGGGGAGCCTCATTGAGCGGGCTGCACAGCACCGTCTTTGTTCCTCATCTCCAGTGGCCAGTTCCATCCCACCCCAGTGTACAAAGTTTACTTAACTAAACATTTTTTTTCCTTCTTCATTTTCCCCCGTTTCTCTTGTAAATTTGTGGTTGTGTTCAATCCTTTAATGAGCTCCATCTTTGACCCGGGTTGTATGTTTCCAGAGATGTCATGTCTTGTAAGTCAAGGAGAAGACTTTAAAGTCCTCACGATTTAACATTAAAGGGACGTATTTTTAAAAACACGGCTCGGAGCCAGCGAGGTAATAATATCACCGTAAACGAGAAATTGTAAAAGGTGAAAGAAAGGAAGCAACACCATGACTCCAGATACAGAAGACTACTGGACCACGATCTGAACTTGGTCTTATTTTTCTTCAAATGGTTTCTGGGTATGCATGTCTGAACACTTACTACGCTTTACAAAACTATTTATAGCTCGAAAACATTTTTCACTATTTACCATGTTACATCCTCAGACTTGAACATGTTTTGGGAGAATTGTAGATGATAGACCAACACCAAGTAGAACATTATTGTGAAGTGGACAGAAAAAGTTACACAGATTTAATTTTTATTAAACAAAACCAATCATCTAATAACTTCCAGTATTGTATAAATGACATGTTGTCAATAATGTAACAAAAGGTTTTATGTAATTGACTGCTAACACTGAGAAAACAATGTAGGTCAGTTGTCCTCTTTTCTCTTCCTGAATTCAAGCTCTACTAAGTGATCAATCTCACAAATTCACTTAAGAATCAATTGAATCCCTCACTCTAAAAGGAGAATGCAGCTCAAACTTAAATTAATTTCTACAACTAGCAACAAGTAATTGAATTAAATTTACCCAACTTTATTTATTTACGATTGTTTAACTTGACGACTTATAGACTAAATAAATAAAGTTTGATCAACTTCATTCAATTACTTGTTACCAACTGAAGCAGTTAATTTAAATTGGAGCTTCATTCTCTTTTTAGAGTGCTGCCTACGTATCCTAGGTGAATGAATATGACGAGTGTGACACCCCACTATAACTATTATTAATGAAGAAACTAAAGGCAATTTACAAAAAAAATCTTTAACTTGCAAAACATTAAGGCCTATTTATCTACTATGATGTTTTTAGCTATAATATTCACAAATTATTTTAATAATTGCCTTATTAGGAAAATGTTATGTCATTCACTCAAAATGTTATTACATTATTGAGAAGTTGATGTTTTGATGGCTTTCTTAAATTGAAAACGATCAAAATAATGTAATTATAATTTTATTGGTTATTATCAATCAACTGATTTCTACTCTTTTGGGTGGTGTCTCTACCAGTTTTACATAATTTGAGGTCTAATCTCTTCACATCTTTTACTGCAGATTAGTAGTCAGATTGGAAATCTTGCTACAGAGTTTCGGTCTTGACTTTGACTGGGCCATTTTAATTAATGAATATGCCTTATTCTAAACTACTCCAGTGTATTTCTAGTTGAATGTTCAGGGTCACTGCAGTGCTGGAAGATGAACCCTTCACCGCAGTCTCAAGTCTTTTGCAGCCTCTTACAGTTTATCTCAGGATTGTCCTGGATTCAGTTCCATCAATCATCCCATTAATTCTGACCAGCTACCCTGTCTTTGCTAAAAAAATAAAAAAATAAAATAAAAAAAATATCATATATATATATATATATATATATATATATATATATATATATATATATATATATATATATATATATATATATATATATAACTGTTGGGATAGCTTTAAAGATGAAAAAAGTAAAATTTGGGCTCATCTGACCAAAGCATCTTCTTCCAGTTTGCTGCTTAAAATGGGGCTTCTTTTGGCTTTCTCCCAACAATGGCTTTTTTCTTGTTACTCTTTCATTGAAAGGTCAAGGTTTGTGGAGGGCAGGAATAGGAATAGCAGCTTCTCAGATAATCCCGCTCCGTGCCTAACCTCTCTGTTGTATTTGTACCATACTCTCTTCATTTTCAAACTATGGATTGAACAGAGGTCTGTGAAACGATCACAGTTTGGGGTATTGTTTTATAACCCAACTCTGCAGTTTTATTCCTGACCTGACTGTTCAGTACCGTTCTCTAACAAACCCCATAGTTTTCATAGCACAGCTTGATCTGCACTGTGACAAGAGTACACACAAATTATAATTTAATTGTAAGAAATTTGCTTCATAATATGGATTATTTTCAACCCACTTCACAATCAAGTGCAACTTTGTGTTGTCTTATACAGTTTATATACATTTTAATATGTAACGATTAGGGTGATGGCAATGTGGCCTTCCAACCACAAAAACAAGCCACTAATTACCAAACATAAATGGTCAAAATACCTGTGGAAGAATGCAAAAAGCTGGCCAGTAATTATTAGCTTTTAGTGTTTGATTGCTGCAATGCCTATAAAGATTTTCAGACTGATTATTGAGAAGGGTATAAATAATTTTCTGTAAAACAGAAGTTCTCCTTGAAGTTACTCCCACACTTCTGTCTTCTTCTGTTGAGATCACACACAAATCAGCCTCTTAACTGTTTTGCCTTTACTGTAAATTTGTTCCAGGTGTTTCCAGTTTAAAAATCGACTTATGTCTTCAGGTTCAGGCCGTGAGAATAAGAAGGTGAAGGGAGAAGGAAAAGTAAAACAGAGAAGGTCCTTGGCTCGTGACCGTAATTGTCGCGCTAGCCACGGCATTGTTAGAGGCTTTTGCAGACCTGTAATCAAATTTGGGAAGGTTTGGAAGCCTATCGTCATGGTGCGCTCTCCAAGACAGAGCGATGTCCAATAAAGAACAACAAAAAATAAATAAAAATAAAAAAAACTCACATATCCGTGCTTGAATATGAGAGTTTTTTTTTATTTTTAAAAAAGGCTTATGCCTGCCCAACAGTAATTTCCATGAACTATGAAAAATGTTTCCATTACAATTACAGCTGTTCTGTTCTTAAAGCTGTTTGTTTTGTGATTCTGCTGCAGGGTTGTTTCTTTTTCAGGAAACCCTGCTTCAATTAAATGTGATGGAACACATATGTCCCTTATTGGGGGAGGGGGGGGGGGGTAAAGTCTTGTACTGTCGGCCTTTGTAACAACACCACGGGATAATTGGGTTTTAAACAGCCGTTCTCCAGGGTTTGCCACTTCTTGTGCCCGTCGGCGTGGATCAGCTGACGCCCGCCGCGTCTGTCGACCCCTTATAGGCGATCATAAGTGGGTATGTATGTAGCTGTAGCTGCAGGGATGATAGTGATCCCAGGAACCACACTCGCCTTTCATTTCAAGCCCCCTGGCTCACAGACAGACACCCTGACTGACATCTGACCAAACCTGATCAAATTATATGGTTCATCTTTGAAGTTTTACGCTTTGCCTTTCCTTGCTTTAAATGTTTGCTTTTTGCCAGCTGTTGTTAAGAAGATAACATAAAAGATAGGAAACATGCATAGCTGAACATTTAATCTCTCAGCATTTTTAAAACAGCCCTGCTTGGTGATCTCTGAACCCTCACGGACATCTCACAGCGCACCACTGTTTACTCTTACGCTCCGTTTGCGGAACGGCACAAACACTGTATTTCTCAGCCTGTATGTGAACAAAGGGCTTCGTAATAACAGCTTCTGGCACTCCAAAGCAAAGGGAAAAAAAGCTTAAAAAGTTTCTCCTCGAAACTGTAGACGATAGGTTTGCTCTGTGACACAGACGGAGGAACACGGAGAATGGAAAACTTGATTCCCTGCAATCATCTCCTGTCATCTTTTGCACCACTTTAGCCTTCACTCCAATCAACTCTGTGCAGAATCCTGCTTTGAGTACCTTTTTGTTCTTCACCCTTTTGATTTCACTTATTGCCTCATATGTTTATGTATGTTTATGTTTAAGCATAAACAACTTTCCAGCGACTTAAAAAAAGGAACTCAATCAGTGCATTGTACAACCTTCAAACACACATGCTTAGCTTTTTTTCAAAGCGAACTTAACTAACCATGGAGATGTCCTAAAGCGCTCTCATAATAGCTCTGGACTTAGAATAAAGTTTTACTCTGGCAGTGCTGAGGAGCTGCCGGAGGCTCCAAATAACTGCGTGAGCCATCAACAGGAAGAGCGGGCAACATGACTGCAGGCCAGCAGCTTTAATTGTCTGTCTGAAGGAGTTTCAGCCCCAGCAAACTAATTGACCCCAAATTCCCTGCTGCTTTATCAACACAGGGAAGTGCCACCGGCCCGATAATCAGCCTTGTAAACCTATTTACAAGCAATTGCCAATTTGAAGCACTGGTCATTTTATGATACACTTATGCTTTTCAGCTTGGATCAGGAATACAAGGTCAAACAAAAATAATCATACCACCTAAACTTTTTCACGTGACATTACAACCACAAGCTTCACCTTTGCGTTTAGGATTTTATCCGACAGACAAACTCAAAGAAGATTATAATAGTGATGTAAAAGGAGAAGAATGAATGGTTCTTAACTTTTTTAACAAAGAAAAATCTGAAAAGTGCATTTTTTAGTCACCTGCTTTAATACGATACCCCTAAATAAAATTTAGTGCTTTCAGCAGTCACCTGATTAGCATTTAGAGTCCGCTTGTCTGTAATATAGCTGTTCTGTGAACACCTGAGAGGTTTGATACAGAACTTAAGTAAACAAATGGCCTCATGCAGATCAAAGAATATAGGCTTAAAACTGGCTTAAACAAGAGAAAGCAGCATCCCAGTCACCACTGGAAAATTTAAAGAGTGGCACAAGACAGCACTGGTAAGGAGAATATTAATCAGAGAACATGCCCTCCAAAAATCTGGCTTTTAATGGAAGAGCAGCAAGAAGAAAGCCAGCATTTAAAGAACACCATAAGATGTTGATATAAAAATTTATATTTTCCGTGCCTTTGTGTAATTATTTTCATTTAACCTAAGTCATAGCTGCAGGAACTTCAGTAACATAAAACCACAAAAAACTCCTAAATCTATGTAATCTATAGACATAAGTTTTCCTGAATGTTTGTAGAGTTAGTATATAGGCCAGCAAACACATGAGAAGAAGTGCACTGGTCTGATGAGTCAAGATTTAAACTTTTTGACCCACATGCAAAACACTGCACCTCACCCTGAATCCCCAATCCCCATGGTGAAACACGCTGACATCCTCATGCTGTGGGGATTCCTTTCTTCAGCATGGAAAGCTGGTCTGAAGTCGTGGGAAGATGAATGGAGCTAAATACTGAGCTGCCAGGAGAAAAAATGTTGCGCTGCAAAACTCTTATGACTGGAGAGGCGGTTCCCCCCGTGAGCAAACGTGCAACCTGAATCCATTTAAGTATCTATGGCAAGACTTAAAAATTGAATGAAAGAAGAGAAAACTGTGCATCTTTTCCCTTCCACTTCAAAATTATTAGCTACGTTTTGTTGGTTCATCACATAAAACTCAGATAAAACTGAGATTATTGGGGTGCAGGGTAGTGCTCGTGACCCTCTGCCCTCAACGTAGCCATCCTGGGTTCAAGTTCTGGCCCATGTCAGCCTACTTTGACATAAAAACCATTAGTGCTATGAAAAAATGGGATTATTGTACAAAAACACAAATCTTTGATTTTCATACATTATACACACACCTTTCTGTTTGGGGTGGGGGGTAAGACATGATAACAAAGGTACCTTTTTAGTGCAGAATAGAGGGAATAAATCTAAACCATGAAGCAGAAGTGAACACAACACCAGCTATAAATATGCATTTGACATTTCAAAACTGCTATGTGTAGCCTTCATATTTCCTGTCTTGCATAATTAATGTTTTCTAACAATGTTTCCAGCTCACATTATGACATGTCAAAATTAATCTATAGTGTACTGACAACCTTCATGTCTATGAGGTTGTTTAGAAGTTGTTAGAAGTTGGTGGCCGTGGGACCAAGAATTTGAGTGGCTCAGGTTACCCAGAGTTATCTCTGTAGTTATGCTGCAGGAAGCTTAGAATGGCATACTGACCACCTTTTCTCAATCAATTTTATTTAGTGTTCTCCATTTATTTAGAAACACTGCTGCCACCAACTTTGTGACCTCTAAAGTTTTATTTCAATTGAAGATACCATTGAAGGAATTTGGCTCAGTGTGTCATGGTTTGAGGGATTTTACTAAACCACATGCAGAACCATGCACCGGACATAGATGGTAAGACCAAGGGGTTCATTTACAATCATGGTCAAGCAATATTATATATGCAGCAAGGAGAGGATTATGATTGGGCAAAGTCTAGAAACGGAAAGGAATAGTTAGATTAAGAGCACAGACATAATAAAAGGGAAGTAATTGGAACCAGAGATGGAAAGTGAAGTTGACTTACTTTTCTGTTGTTTGATCAGGGCGTTGAGGGAGGAGTGGTGATCCTGGTTGTGAGTTTGAAAAGGAGACAGCTTGATGAGGATCAGTGTTTCAGGGAGATTTGCATTGAGAGAGGAGTCTAGTTAAACAGAGATTTGAACTGGGAATGAACTGAATGGTGGAGAATGGGCAGGCAGATGAACGTTGGAAATTACGACGCTAGAGGTTCCAAAGGAGTTCCAGCAACAGGAGGCTTGACAAGAGAATCCAGGAAACCAACAGTGACTGCAACCTGGAGGCACAGAGAGCACGGGGGTCAATAACGCAGAGGCGAGTACCACCCAAGTTACTCTTCATCAGAAGCATGCAACTAATACTAGATACTGTATCAAGAACCACAAAGAGCTTGACTATCACATATCTAAGTTGATCATCAGGCAAAGACTGGTTCTCATAAAGCTCCATAAATTCCCATACCATAGACCAGCCACACCCCCAACAAAGAGCTTCTGTTCAAGAAGAGAACTCGCACATGCACTTCACAGCCAGGATCATGAAACAGTGTTTAGTTGTTTTCCTTCCTGTTGTTTGCATCCAGACACAGCATACATCCACTTATACTGAACCAGGTTCTGTTGAAGGTTTCTTCCTGTTGAAATGGAAGTGTCTCTCTCCATTGTCTCCTCATGCTTGCTCAGGAGGGATCTCTGAAAAGTAAATAAAATTAATGGAATTGTTTTTTACAATTAGCAGTACATGATCAACTGACCCAGGTCCACCAAGACTGTTATTTATAATTCAAAGTTTAATATCAATCAGCAAACTAAATGGGGGTGTTTACAGTACAATGAGTTAATTTATTTAACTGTATCAAATGTCTCTCTCTCTCTGAAAGGTAAACTCAAGATTTTCATACATAATGGGGAGGTTTATATTGCTTGCTTAAGTCTGAAGGAAATTTTCAAGAAAGCAAATAAAATAATTCAAACAGAGGAACGGCAAGTTTGGATGCCCGAAAACAACCTTTAGCTAACTTCGAAGACATGCCCTTGACCTGGGTCTTGTTGCATCATCTCTCAGGGACTCATTAAATGGGGCTGGTTCCCCGAACCTGTGGTTCTGGACAACCCATTTCTCAGCTTAGCGGACGGGAAATGTGAGGACACCATGTGTTTTGACTTGGCCTCAAAGTCATATCTCCAGGGAGGCACCGGCTGTTGCCATCTAACGCAGGTTGGATTGGCGTGGTTCCTCTTTTTGGTATTCTTTGTAGACAACACTGAAGTTTTCTTGTTGGATAAGATGGGTTGTGTCTGTAGAAGGTACACAAATACAAAAGCAAACAACGTTTCCTGGAATGCAAGAGAGTGAACAAAGCCTAAAAACTTACTGTAAATTAAAACCATACGATCAAATTCATTGGCTGATCAGGCCGAGAATTACAAGTCGGGAAAGGCAAAACATCACTGATAATTCTGTGTGTCAGTCCATCATTATTGCCGTCTCACTTCGCTCTGACTCAGTACTAGATCAAACAGAAGAGTACACCCAGTTGAGATTTGGAAAGCAGGCCATCAAGTCTTAAATTGCCATAAAGAAACTCTGATTCTACTATGTTGTTCAAACCCTTATCTTTACATTTTCAGACGGACAGTTTCAAAAAAGAACCTTGATATCACTCAAGGTCTCAGGCATGCACTGAAATAGTAGAAGCAGGAACAGTTTACTAAGCTTTAACGAAGCAGAAAAAGAGTTACTTTGCATAGTATGAAGAATAAAATATAATTCTTGGATAATTTGATGTCTTAATGAAGGCCTTTCCAACAGTCCAGGTCAGAGGTTGCATCTGTGTAAGTGAAAAATCTGGTTTCTAAGCATCTCTAATGTTCCTTGTGTAAATAAATGTTGCTTTTTGTTTTAGATAGATCTACATAGATAATGTATACATTTTTGTTTGGAAAGGTATTTTCACACAAGGTTATCATACTGTGAAAATCTCATACCTATGTCACATGGCTAAAACAATTCCTGGGGTAAACGTTCTTCCAGATTTTTTATTTTCTCACCGTTTGCCATTTCCTCTCAGTCAGCTTTTTCAGTACGCCTTTGAAGTTTACTGAAAACAGAGTAGAGATAAGGTGAGACTGATGCGGTGAAGCCCATAAAATCGGCTCCAGTGTTCTTGTGGTTTGTAGTGCAGGAATCGATAGTGGACATGTTTGAAGTAGACCTCTATATCATATTTTCTGAAAATCAACTTATCCCAGCACGGATACACTAAAAAATCTCTTCGCTTTTTATTAATCGCCACTTTAATGTCAAAATCTAGTTTTGTATGAGAGCTAGATGCGCAGAAGCATAGATAACAATGAGATGTGTGGAATATAAATTCTGCAAAAATATCTGTTCTGTTGTGGAGAACACGTTAGGTACAACGCGCAAAGTAATGCATGAATGTCACGTTTGCGTCAGTGCCAGCGCTTTGGAAGAAGAAAAATTAACGTAAGGAAGAAACCAAAATGAAAGGCTGAGCTTTTCCTGTTGAACCAGAGTTTACATTGTGAGACTGAGCTTTTCAAACTAACTGCAGAAATAATGTCATAAAGTCTCTGAACAAGTGTGACAGGTTGTGATCAAAACCAGCTGCCAATTAACTAAATGACTCAAGCTATCACTTTCAATTAGAGGGAGTCTATGAGCTGTCAGTGCAGCCCTCCGTCTGCTCGATAAACAAAAACACAAGCAGGGAACGGTCTCTTCAGTAGGCTTGTCGCACTCTTTGTGATCCTTATCTCGCAGGCCCTGCATCATATTTGAAGCAGTCGGCTCTGACAGGTCCCATGGATAAACTGCTGTATGAAAGGGGTCACCTCAACCTCTGGAATCTATCGTCAGCTTTCTGTCTTGAGCAGCTGACAAATGGTCTCAAACAGCATTCGGAGGGCTTTAGAGAGGTATTCCCTGATGTATGAGTGAAAAAAAGCAAAGAGCGAGGAGGGAACAGATGCAAAAGGAGGGGGATAAGGAGAAAAATTAGATGAAGAAAGGGAGATTCCAATAAGATAAGTGAAAAAAACAGTCTCTCTCTCATTCAGCTCTTTACTTTGGGCCTACTGTAATCCCCCAGAGGAGCGGTTATCTGGCAGGAGTTTGCTCCATGGTCAGTGTCTTTAACCCCCAGATGATAACACTTAGCCCGACCATAAAGAATAGGCCCCTTTAACTGATCCATTAGTGTCCAGTCCCTGAGACTGGACCCACTGGTGTCTTCTGAAACTTACCAGGAAGCCTTGAAAGAAAACAGCATGGCAGACATGCAGAGAGATCAAAGACAACATCCCCTCCTCCTCTGTCCCCCTGCTCACCGTTCCTCTCCACATACAGCTTTCTGTCTCTGCTCCTCTCTGTCTGTCTAAACCTTCAACCAGACTTTAAAGGCAAAGTGAGATGTAAAAACATTTAGGGAAGAAATCAACAGGATGTATAATTTTGGTGTTTATTTTCACTTGCATTCTTGCTGGGTCTAAACTGAAAAAAAAATAATTGTGTGTAGTTTTCACATGGCATATATTTTAGAATCATGACGAGACCACTAAGCTGCATATGCTAAAATAATTTGTAATGATTTGAACAATAAATAAATTTGTTCAAGATTCTCATTGGACTTTGGCCCTCTTTACGGGACTTCTGAAGAAATAAAGTTGTCACTTTTTGCTTTTGGGCTCTTGGCTTTTTTTGCTCTGTCGCCCTCCTTCTCACAGTGCATGGGCAACGAGTGTCCGGTTATTTTAAACTATTTACACTTGACAATATAATGGAAAATGAAGCAAGCAGAGCGATTTTTATCTTATTATTCTTTATCCGTCAAATTCTTATCAATCTCTGAAGAGAAGAATTTGTAAAGTCCTTTTCACTGTTCGTTTGTAGCAGCTTAAAAATAAATATTAGAAAATATTTCTAATTTATGTCTTATGTCCAACTTACCTTGTGCACCACAGACTTAGAAATAGAAGTCATTTAACCTCAATGTGATCTCTTCAGTCAGACAGTTTACAGACATCATAGGAAAAATGAATCAAAATCTGCTTTTTAAGTGTTAACGGCGCTGCATCTCTCACGCTTACTGTAAATCAGATAAAACACAGTAGAAAACTTTGCACGGCACCGCACTTTTCCGCTGGAGGCTGCAGACCACTTAGACTTGTCAGCAGCAGCATGTGAACACAGGTGTGTGTCATGCAGTCTGTATCTGTTACAGTGAAGCTACCCACAGTTTGGAGAAACAACATTACCTTTTCCAAACTAAACCTAGTTGTCAACCGAACCGGTGGTGTCAAACTCCACTTCACAATGGCCAGTGTCCCGCATGTTTTATTCCTAAACCAACAACAGCAGATTCCACTTTCTAACCAGCTTGCTAATGGCCAATTCATTTTATTCAGGGCTGCTGGGCTATGGAAACATCTAAAAAAACCAAAAAACAACAACGCACAATACCTGCAGTTGAGAACTCACATCGAACACCACTCCTTTAAGCTATTTGAAATGTTTGCAAAAAGAAAAAAAGGTTTATTAGGGATCCAACTCTAGGCATGAACTGAGTGTTGTGTACTTCTACACATCTGAGGCTACAGGTAGACCACAGAAGCCATTTCCTGACTCATGAAAATCGACACTCATTTTGCAGAGACAAATAAAAAGAATTTGAATATCGTGAAAAAGTTCAATATCATTTGTCACTCATTTCAGAAACTTTAAACCTGTATATTATATAAACTCATTAGGCATATGATATAATATTTAAGCCTTCATTTCTATTATTTTGTTAGTCATGGCTTACAGACAACGTAAACCCAAAATACAGTCTCCAAAAATTAGAATATTGTAAAAAAGTTAAATATTGGAAAGGCATGGTGTCACCTGCTAATCAGATAATTAACTTAAAACACCTGCTATAGTTTCCAGAGCCTCCAAATGGTCTCTGTTTGATCATAGAGAAGGTTGCTGACTTGACAGATTTCCAGAAGACAGTGCTGTCTCCAAGCATGTTCAGACAAAGTTGAGTGGAAGGAAAAGTGTGGTAGGAAAATGTGCACAAGCAATAGGTATAACTGCAGCCTGGAGAGGATTCTCAAGCAAAATCCGACATGGGACAAAAAATATTACAAATACTTTCCCAATATTCTCATTTTCTTAGATGTACCAATAAATGGCATGTTCTCTGGTATTTCCTATTTTTTTTTTTAAATTGGCCAAGAGAAATGCGCCGACTTATTCTGCAGGGAAACAGAATGTCCTGGGTTACTAATTAAAAGTTCCTTGACACTCTGAGAAACTAAAATAAATTAAGTTTAAATAAAACATGTCCAGTTAATTACATTTTACAGGAATGCTTAGAGGCATCAGCAATTATGTAGAAATGTGGGAGTTTTTTTTCTCTGAAATTTGCTCGATATAAAGGTTGATGTTTGTTCCACCATTTTTTTCTAGAGATTTTTGTATCCCAAGAAAAGGACACATTTTATTTGAAACTATTGCGTACCAAGGGTACCCATAAAAGTGGAAGCCCATATTCACCTCATATTCACCTTAGGTCAATACTGGTCGTCCATTTGACCAAGATACATGATCATGTCCAATTCTCCTTTCAATTCAATTCATTTTCACCAGCTGATAATCAATGGCATCTTTACAAAAATAACAGTTTCCTTTCGTATACAATATATTCAGTTCAGTCCAATGTTATTTTAATGAAATCCAGTCTATTTTAATATAATGAAGTCACATGGTCATATTCAGCTCCCAGGATGGGAAACAAGGAGCTTCTTGATGTTATAATAAAATAACAAAAGTGCCGCCATGTCACCTGGATAAAGAAACATGAGATGTGATGACTGTTGTAACTGACTCAAGCAATAAATTAAGCATCAGAGGTGTATGCTAGTTAGTCACCTCTATGAAAACTTCAAACAAAACTAAACTATTAAAATAATTTTAATTATGTCATGATTTAGAGGTTTTTGAGTGTTTGATTTGTTTTTGTTTGTTGGTTTGTTTGGACTTTTGCCTTGCTGTTTATTGTGCTGTTTCACTCTCGTCAAACATTTGCAATAACTGGTCATGAGTCTTTCACATTGCTGTGGAGGTATTTTGGCTGGCTCTTGTTTGCAGGATTGTTTCAATTGAGACACACAGGAGGGTTTAAAAGCATGAACAAGATGATTAAGGTCATGCTATAACATCTCAATCAGACTTAAGTCCAGAGCAACCAGACCATCCCACTACCACCACTCTGTTTGACTATGGGTTTGATGTCCTTTTTCTGAAATGCTGTGTTAATCGTTCACCAGATGTCACGGGACACACACTTTAGGGCTGGATCATTCTCTTCTGTCTTGTCTGTATGGTCAGACTCTTCTGTTCGTATCCACATGTTTGAGTAACATTCCCACCTGGCCATCCAAGCTGCCAGGGATTAATTTTGATTGGATGAAGCAAGACACCGAGTGTTGATTGGCCACGGGGTCAGAGATCAGCTTACTGAAGAGAATCTGTAAAGGAGAGATATTAAGCTTTTCAGTTCATCCTTTTCACATTTAACTCATTCAGTTGTGGTCTATATAAAGTGGAACTTCAATGCTTTGGTCTGAGTTCCTCCTTAATTTACCCTCTCATCCCTCTTTAGCCGCCTGGTCTGAGGTGGGTTTGAGAGCGGCTCGTTTTGTGTGCGATTTTTTTAAATCTAAAGGAGCTGCTTCAAATCCCCCTCTTCTCCAGGTCTCAGAGCGTTTAATTCGACCCCGTTCAGCCATTAATAGGATGTTGGGGGACAGTGAAATTAAAAACCAATGAGTTATCCACTTGAAGCTTTGGCATCCTTCAACTTGGACTAAAAAAATAAATGAAAAATTACACTATGACTAAAAATAGTGGATTCACAAAGTCGGTAAGCTGGAAGTCCATGACCTTGTATAGCAGTTCAGCAGCAAGTACTGTGACGTAATAGTTCAAAAAACATAAAATAAAACTGAACGGCTTGAAATAATATGACCCAAAAAGAATATAAAGATATCTACATCGCACCTGGAGAGACTGAATTCAAAGTTTCTGCATTCCTAGAGACTCCAAGGGTTACAAACAACAGCTCACTGTCACCAACAGTCACCATCTCTCTGTCCACTTATCTTAACAACCGTGTCCCACCTCTAAAAGGAAACCCATTCCCCCTGTTTTTAGTGTCAGCTATATTAATTTTCACTCTTCTTGTTTTATACAGGTCTTCTTCTCCTTGACTCGATCTTCTCCACACATTTATACTGGGCTTTCTCCTTCTTTCCTTTACTGCCAACGTGCCCCGTCTTCCTCCCCGGCGGGTGTTTCTAATTTAGAGCTGCCATGAAGCAGTTCAGATTGTAACGCCATCAATTAGTCAGTGACTCCAGCACATTTATTTAATAGGGCAAAAAGAGAGCTTTGCTGATTTACAGGCTGTGAGGTAGATGTGAGGGAGGGATGTTCTGACATGGCCGACGTGTGTTTCTTTTGGGTCTGTGGGAAGCGAGCCGATGCACTGTGCACCTTAAGGCTTGGGTCTTGTGGTTTAAGGTCCCTGAAGTAATGTGCTGTGGCCTCTTTGAGATTAAAAGGTTTGCAGGGGAAGAGAAAAAATGCAAAGGGAAGAGAAAATGTTTGAGATTTTCTGGACTACTAAATGCCCCTTTTCATACGTATTTGGTTTCAACCACTTTTTTTGGCAAAAAGTTTTTATGTGCTATTGAAAAGCTTTGAATATGTTAGAGCACTATATAAGTGCTTAACCCTAAACTATAAGGCAAAACTGAGCAACGGACTAACACTATGAAGTTCCTCAGAATAGACTTTTCTTTAAGTCATATTAAGTGATTTATGGAGGTCGTTTTCTGCTGCTTATTCTTGTGAGATAAAACTCAGAACAAAAGAATCTATAAGTTTAGTGGATAAATAAATCTATAACACACCCCAGGCAGATAAAGCCATGAGATATAAAAGTTACTTTTTCAGTGACTCTAACCTTGTCAGCAACATGAATCACAACATAGATTTGTAACTCCGAGCATCTTTGCTTCAATGAACGAGATTAGGGTTAGTGCTAACGGCTAATCACAGGAGCACCAAGATAAAAGCTGCTTTGTTAAAGCATCCCCACTGACGAAAAAACAAATTTAATACAGTTCATGCAAACCAGATTTTTAAATTAACATTTATGTAATGAGCTAGATCGTTAGAGCCAACAGCATACACTATGAAGAAAAATACACCAACTCAACTTCCAAAATTGAGGTAGCAATATGCGTGGACTTTTTAATGTAGATACAGCTTTACACACCAGTAAAGTTAAAATGCACTTAGTGTTAAATAAAACCAACACAATTTGATATGACTACAAGCTGTGTAAATACAAAACTTAAAGAGCGATAACATTAGAACACTTCTTTAATGTTCCCCTTTTCTGTTTTATCAGCCTAAAGACAGATAAATACTCAGCTTCTTCTCTGTGAAAGGCAGAAAAGCATGTATCCATCCATCCATTGTCTATACCCACTTATCCATTAAGGGTTGCGGGGGTTATTGGGCGAGTGGCGGGGTACACCTTGGACAGGTCGCCAGTCCATTACAGAGAGAAACGAATGTAGTCACATTACAATAGAAAAGTAAATGTAATGGTGACTTAAAACATAAAGACCTGAACTGCAAATTATATATATATATATATCCATCCATTTCCTGTCCTGCTTAATCCCTCATGGGGTCACGGGGGTTGCTGGTGCCTATCTCCAGGCGGGGTACTCTGGACAGGTCGCCAGTCTGTCGCAGGGCAACACATAGGCTACGTTCACACTGCAGCCTGAAGTGACCCAATTACGATTTTTTTGCCCATATGCGACCTGTATCTGATCTTTTCATGACAGTCTGAACGACACAGATCGGATTTTTTCAAATGCGACCCAGGCCACTTGGATATGTGGTCCTGAATCCGATACGTATCTGATCTTTTCAAATGCGACCTGTGTCTGTACGGCCATGTCGCATTCATCCGACCTACACATCATTGATACTTGACAAACGTCACTAACGGTGGACCTGGCTATGCCAAAGAGGTTGGCTAAAATAAAAATAAAAAACAGAGGTTGGCTATTGTGCGGTAACAAGCACCTGTTGCAAGTCTTACTGCGTCCAACCTCAGCAGCGATGGCACGTTGTGAGAGGCCTTGCTTATGCAGCTCAACAATCCTACCACGTTCAAAGTCAGTGAGCTTTTTTGCTTTTGCCATCAGGAGGTCTTGACAGTGTAAAGACTTCACAGAAAATGACATGGAATCCAGATGTTTGCACAGCTTTTGACTTTTAAAGACTATGGTCTTAAACTTTTGATCAGCTGAAAAAATCATGTTTGAGTATAAATGCAGTTTTCAGACAATTCCCTGCTCAAATGTTCTTGTCTCTTGCACTGATTTGTCCTTTTAACATTGTGAAGCTCTACTTAGAACCTTCTTAAGATCCAATAGTGCAAAATGCAAATTCTTGCAATTTTTTGACTGGTCTTAAGATTTTGATCAGGAGTGTATGACGTCATCGCGTCCTCTACTGCGCATGCGGGACACTTAGGTGTATGAATGCAGTTCAAACAGGAGATCACATATAAGTCGCATATATTTGGAAGTGTGAACGGACACGCAAAAAAATCCAATTTCACAAAAAAATCGGAATTGAGCATCAAGGCCTGCAGTGTGAACGTAGCCTTAGACAGACAGGATAAACAACCATTCACGCACACACTCACCTAAGGACAGTTATGTTTTTGGACTGTGGGAGGAAGCCGGAGTCCCCGGAGAGAACCAACGCATGTTGTCCTGTGCTCGGCCTGCGCTCACTAGTTGGTTTTCTAGTGTTTGCATGCACCATCTGCTTCGGATGTTCCTGTTTGGATTTGTGCTCACTCTGCCCTCCTTGGGGAACTCTTGTGCAGTTACTCTGGTCATCCTGCTTCATCATCACCCGATCAGTCCTCCTCACTCATCATCTGGTCATCTGTTCCAATCATCTCCTGCCATCACCAGTTTGTCCTGCCAGCCTGTCATCTTTATTCTCACCAATAAATCCTTTAAAACACATCCCCATATCCGGCTCGGATACCAGGTTCTCAGAGTACAAGCATTACCGTATTCTTCAGACCATAAGGTGCACTGGATTATAAGACACACAAAATATTCTTCCCAAGTGTGTAATATCCCTCCGCCCCTTTACGTACACAGCTCTCCATCCGTCTCTGTCGAGAGGACAGGGTAGTTGGACTACACTGCCCTGTTTCTAACACGAGGCCAAAATAAACGTAACTTTTATATTGAAATAACTTACTAGGTTTATTGTTGCTAGCACGTACTCCGGGCGCAGGCTGCCTAAAGGCTCCCACGTACTTGACTGTACTGTGTGCATACTGTGAGCTGCGCTGACTCGGCGCTGGCTCGACACTGGTTCGACGCTGGTTCGACGTGGATGTTTTACCCTTCATAGTCAAGCGTACTGTTGCCTACATTTCTTGTGGCTAATTCCTACAATTCCCACACTTTCTGCCAGTAGGACGAAGCAGCGTAACGGATGGTAAAATGTCGGATTAGCTAGCTGAGCACCGAGAACTGTTTCTTTTCCAGCAGGCTCCCACCTGTTAGTGAGAACAGAGAGGGACTGTGATGCTGCGCGTCCTTGCGACCGCCTGCTTGGAGCAGCTCGGTGTATCAAGCTCAGTGTAACATATAAAACAGTTTGATGTAAAGACTTCTTGCCTGCGAGAAGTTTATTGTGTGACACTGCGTACGCGGTTGTAAAACTTGAGCTCTGCACGTATCTCTATGCGGGGAGTCCGTGCAGAGTATGCCTTGGGTATGCGCGGACCTCTGTGGATTGAAGTACGCCAGAGTATGTGGGGGCCTTTACATGAATGGTCTTCTAGTTTCGACATTACAGTCAGGCAGTCTTGTAGACTGCTCAGGGGTCTGATCAGGTAGTGATCAGACCCCTTTTAACATAGTTTTGGGCTCATTGTACCACATAAAATCGTCAGTAATCATATATAAAAGGCACACCGGGTTATAAGGCACACCACACTACAGTCATTCATCCATTCACACCCTGACAGTGGTGAGCTATGTTAGCAGCCACAGATGCCTTGGGGCCGACTGACAGAGGTGAAGTTACCATACATCGGTGCCACCAGGCCCTCTGACCACCGTCAGCATACCTCCAGGAGGTGTTTCCCTCTTCCAGGCTTTTCTAGGCTGGCTGAAAAACAAGAAGTTCCGATAAAAGGTGAGTGAGGCAGGACGGAGTAGGATGGGCAAACTTGAGTAGGGCTGGTGGAAAAGGAGCTTTAAAAGGAGCTCTGGGCCCTCTGACCACCACCAGCAGTGTTTCGAAGTGTCTTGCAACGACGGTCAGAGTGGGGGATCGAACCGGCAACCCGCCAATTGCAGGACGAACTTATTGTTGAGCTGACAAATACATTATTGACTCATTATAAAAAAAAAAAAAATATATATATATATATATATATATATATATATATATATATATATATATATATATATATATATATATATATATATATAAAACCAACACTGCGGAAATGAATATTGGTATCGCAAAAAGCTTGTTTATTTCAAATGTTAATGGTTTTTTATATTTATGATATACCCCTAATCTATAATAACATTTCAGTCATCTTTGTTGGAAAAGCAAAGAAAGGCCTTGAGGGTTGCATTTGTATCTGAGTGTGAAACAGAGCAGGGGAGCAGCATGTTATCGGAGAACCAGAGGAGGGTTTGTTGGCTTGTCTGTACACACAGCCAATCGCCTGTTGCCTGTAACCGAGCCCCCCGCAGCTTCTCTCAGTGTCTTCCTCTTAATTACCCATCATTCCTCCTGCGGCAGGGCCCCTCACAAATTACAGCACATTGTCTCCTGCCGATCGGCCTGTCATCACACGGCTCCATGTTTCAGAACGCAGCTCATTGTGCATGAAGTCAAGAGCTAAGGGGTCCGGGGAGGGACTCTCTCTCAAACACACATACACAGAAAAGACCCTCATGTGTCCACATTCACACGCACTCCCACATGCACACAGAGGCCCATTAGCTCTGGTGCCAGCTGACTCTGTGACCCAGACGCTTTTCTGCCATGTCAGCGGGACCAAAATGACACTGTGGCAGTAATACCCCCTCTCTGACACACAAATGCGCACATACTGCACCGAGCAGAGAGTCGCTGAGGAGAATCAGACATCTTCTCTGTTGATCTCAATAACTGCTGCCCCTCGAGATGAGGGGAGAAGAAGTGACCCTCTTGTTTGGACCATCAGGACGAGACAGCAGCAGCAACAAAAGCGTGTGTGTTTGTCCAGGGAACGCCTCCAACAAGGTAAAATTATCAACAAAAACCAGTCAAACACAGGAACAAATGTACGGCTAAAAAAAAAACTACTAACTAACTAATGTTTTCTTGTTCCTGTTCTTAGAAGAGAAATAAAGTGTATCTACTGTATGCAGCTGAGCTGATCTGCAGTTTGATATAATCTGCAGTTTGATATAAGCAAATACAAAATAATTGTGGCAATGCAGGTAAAGAAGTGTAAAATTACTTAAAATATTTGTATCTTTTATTGAAGTAACATTGTTTCACACTTAACATTTTTGAAAAATACAACTTTAATTTTTTATGGACATTTATGTTGTGGGGGATAGATATCCCCAATTAAGAAATATCTTCTTTTTTTTTAACAAAATCATTGGGGCTCCTATAAAATCCACGACTTCCTGTTTTCTTAGGTTAGAGACTTGATGCAACACAGATAATCGTTTGTCTCGGTCACTCTTCAAAATGGGAAAAAAACAAGAAAATACACCCTATTTGAGGCTGAATACACCCTAAAATAGTTTTTGAGAATTCTATTTTATTTCAAATTGTTGTCGTAGATGCATTGGAAGGTTAGTTACACAGAAGTCAATGATTATTCACACAGAAAATGGAAACAGGTGGAAGTATACCACCAGTGATCTTCTTGTGTGAAACACATACTGAAAAAAAGTGTTTCAAGTCAGAGTAAACACCTGATCATAGTAAAAATGTCAGTGTGAAAATCAATACAATTGTGTTTACGTTTACTGCTGGAATATTTGAGTTTTTATTACTCTTTGATAGTTACTCTGACCAAGATGGATTTACATCTTCTGTTCTCACTATGTTTCGCACAAGAAGATCATTGGTGGCACAAAGACTCCAACGTCCATTTCCTGCCTAAATAGCTTATAACGAGAAGCAAGAAACAGGACAACAGTGTGCCAGTTCACAAAATAATCTCCACACAAACTGCTATGATGTTTTTGAGAAGCTTTATGATAATAGATATCCATTTTGGTCTTGACCGCTCACACACAGCTTTTAGTTTCAGCATCTGGGACCAACTAATCTGGATTTACACTAAATGACAATGCAAAATAAGTTATCAACATGAGGTGAGGCACAAAGTGCTTTTAGTATTTTAACAGAGCCTTACTCAAAAACGTTTAATTTACTCCTGTAAGTAGAATATCTGCCATTTCTAAAGAGAGAAATGTTTTTCAAATATTTTTAAATACTGAATTTTTTAAGTTAATAAATGCATATCAAGGTCAATTACAGTTCTTTTGAAAATTTAACCCTCAGTTTCCCTCATCCAAACTGCAAAGCAATAAAACCTCTTCTGTTTATTGTTTTGTATCGTCCACCAGGCCCTTACTCTCAGTTTTTGGATCAGTTGTCAGATTTCTTATCTGATTTGGTGTTATATACTGACAAGGTTATTATAGTGGGTGATTTTAACATCCATGTTGACACTGAATGTGATAACCTTAGTGTAGCCTTTAAAACTATCCTAGATTCAATTGGTTTTGCTCAAAATGTGCATAAGCCAATGCACTCTCGGCTCCATACTTTGGACCTTGTGCTAACATATGGCATTGATTGTGAAGAATTAACAGTATTCTCTCACAACCCTGTCCTATCTGATCATTTTTTAATAACATTTGAGTTTAATCTAACTGAGTTCTCCACCCCCAAAAGAGGGTTCCATTATAGTAGATCTTTATCGGATAATGCTGTATCAAAACTTAAAGAGTCTGTCCCCCTTTTAATATCCTCAGTATTGCAGAAATGCCCTGTAGATGGCAGCAATGCTGTTTCTTCCCATTCACAAATAGATACATTTGCTAACAGTGTGACTTCCTCATTGCGTTCTGCATTAGACAATGTAGCTCCCTTGAAAAAGAAGGTGATAATTCACAGGGTTAGGGTTAGAGCTGCGTTCCTTGAAGCACAATGTTAGGAAATTGGAGAGAAAATGGCGCTCTACACACCAAGAGGAATCCTACTTAATCTGGAGGGACAGTCTATTGTTGTATAACAAGACCCTTCGCAGAGTTAGAGCAGCATATTTTTCATCATTAATTGAAGAGAATAAAAATAATCCTAGATTTCTCTTTAGTACAGTTGCCAAACTTACTCAGAGCTGCAGCTCTGTTGATCCATCCATTCCCTTAGCTCTTAGTAGTGTTGATTTTATGGGATTCTTCATAAATAAAATTGATGCCATTAAAAATAAAATAATTGGCATCCTCCCAAACATGATTACCTCATCCCCAGTAAGTAAGGCAGCATTGGAGGAATCTTTAGAACCTGCAAGGTGTTTGAATTGTTTAGAAGCAGTAGAGCTTTCTGAGCTATCTAAAATCTTAGCTTCATCTAAACCTTCTACCTGTATGTTAGACCCAATCCCAACCAAGTTGTTTAAGGAGGTATTCCCTTTGATCAGTGGTCCTACTTTAGACATGATTAATCTATCCTTAGTAAATGGATATGTACCACAGGTTTTTAAAGTAGCTGTTATTAAACCTTTACTTAAGAAACCTTTTCTTGATCAAGATAAGATAGTAAACTATAGACCTATATCTAATCTTCTTTTCTTAACTAAAATTCTTGAGAAAGTAGTTGCTAATCAACTTTGTGAACATTTACAAAGCAATGACCTACTTGAGGAGTTTCAGTCAGGTTTCAGAGCTCATCATAGCACTGAAACAGCTCTGGTGAAGGTCACTAATGATATTCTCATGGCCTCAGATAATGGACTTGTGTCTGTACTTGTCCTGTTAGATCTCAGTGCTGCATTTGATACAGTTGATCACAATATTCTCCTACAAAGACTTGAACATACTGTAGGGATTAAGGAGAAAGCATTAGGCTGGTTTAAATCTTACCTGTCGGACAGATTCCAGTTTGTTCATGTTAATAATAAATCTTCCTCAAACTCTAGGGTCACCTGTGGAGTACCACAGGGTTCAGTCCTTGGACCAATTCTCTTTACTATATATATGCTTCCGATCGGCAAAATGATCAGACAGCATGGGATTAATTTCCACTGTTATGCTGATGACACTCAGCTATATTTATCCATAAATCCTGATGAATCCAATCAATTACTTCAACTGCAGTCATGTCTTGATGACATCAAAAGCTGGATGACTTTAAATTTCCTGCATCTAAATTCTGACAAGACCGAATTTGTAATCTTTGGGCCAGAGTCCTCAAAAAATAAACTTCTTAACCAATCACTTAATCTGGGTGGCATTAACTTGGCCTCTGGTAATAAAGTAAAAAATCTTGGTGTTATTTTTGACCAAGACATGTCATTTAAATCACATATTAAACAGGTTTCCAGAGTTTCCTTTTTTCACCTCCGGAATATCGCCAAAATTAGAAACATTCTGTCCAGGAGTGATGCTGAAAAACTAGTCCATGCATTTGTTACTTCAAGGCTGGACTATTGTAATTCTTTACTATCAGGAAGTCCACAAAATACAGTTCAAAGTCTTCAGCTGATCCAAAATGCTGCAGCAAGAGTTCTGATGAAAATCAACAAGAGGGATCATATTTCTCCTATTTTAACTTCCCTTCATTGGCTTCCTGTTAAATCAAGAATAGAATTTAAAATTCTTCTTCTAACGTATAAAGCCCTTAATAATCAAGCTCCATCATATATCAGAGCTCTGATTACCCCGTATGTTCCTAACAGAGCACTTCGCTCTCAGACTGCAGGTCTGCTGGTGGTTCCTAGAGTCTCTAAAAGTAGAATGGGAGGCAGATCCTTTAGTTATCAGGCTCCTTTCCTGTGGAACCAACTCCCAGTTTTGGTCCGTGAGGCAGACACCCTGTCTACTTTTAAGACTAATCTTAAAACCTTCCTTTTTGACAAAGCTTATAACTAGAGTGGCTCATGTTACTCTGAGCTACCTTTATAGTTTTACTGCTATAGGCTTAGGCTACTGGAGGACGTCAGGATCTAATTTTCTCACTCTATAGAGTTCTACTGTTCTTCAATTATGCATTACGTGTTGTCATTTCTGCTTTAACTTTCTGTTCTCTCTCTTTTATCTTCATAGTAGGTACACCTGGTCTGGCGTTCTGTTAAATGTGACATCATCCAAAGAAGACGGCTCACCCGCTATTACCATCTAATGTAGAACAGATTACTGGATCAATGTGTGCTTTTGTGCTTGTTTGTCTCTCTTGTTGTGTCTCTGCTCTGTCTTCTGTAACCCCCAGTCGGTCGAGGCAGATGACCGTTCATACTGAGCCCGGTTCTGCCGGAGGTTTTCCTTCCCGTTAATGGGGAGTTTTTCTTCCCACTGTCGCTTCATGCTTGCTCAGTATGAGGGATTGCTGCAAAGCCATGGGCAATGCAGACGACTCTCTCTGTGGCTCTACGGTTCCCCAGGAGTGAATGCTGCTTGTCGGGACTTTGATGCAATCAACTGGTTTCCTTATATAGGAACATTTTTGACCAATCTGTATAATCTGACCCAATCTGTATAATATGATTGAACTTGACTTTGTAAAGTGCCTCGAGATAACATGTTTCATGAATTGGCGCTATATAAATAAAATTGAATTGAATTGAATTCAATGAGTGAAACCGTGTACAGGTACAGGCATATTTGATAACATATTTAGAAACTGGTGAACAACTAACATCCTAGCCCCAACCTATTGTCTGAGCAAATAAAAATACAGTGATAAAGATTCAAGAAAAAAAAACACAGTAACAAAAAAAGACAAGACGATAATCCAACACATATAAAAACCCATAGAGCCAAAAATGACATTCATCTCCCTTCAGAGAAGTCACAAAACCTCCTTCCTTAACCTTTTTCTTCCCCTTTCAGACCCGCTGCTGCTCGGTTTGCTTCGCATTAGAAACTTAAGCTGCTTCGAGTGTACGCCTGCCAACTTGTTGCATCAGCCGGACATTAAAAATCTATCGAAAAACAAACACATAGTAAAGTTTAATTGCAAGGCATTTGCCTTGAGTATGAGGGAGAGCATTTTTTACGGGCTTTCCCTCTCATTAAAAATGCAGGCAGAAAGAAAACACTTAATTAATAATGGCTCACATATGCTAGGGGAAGAGTGGAGCTCTCTTACTGTGGCATTAGGTGCAAATGAGATTAAAAGTGCACTAACTGTTGTTTAGGCCCTCGGACAGAATGTTTCACCTTAAATTGGCAAAGTTGTGTTTCTCTCACAGTTAGTTCCTTCACAAAATTAATTCTATAAATATTTTAACATCTTTAAGAAACACAGACCTTCTGCCTAAGAACGTCATTGGCCTGTTTCCCCCCACAGTGATGGCCAATGCTGCTAGAGATGACAGAAAAAGAGCCCATGTGCATGAAGAATTTAGCACCCCACAGCTTCCAAACAAATACCTCATAATTATAACCAATTGGCCCTTTTTCCACACCAACCGCTGACTGTGACAATCGTTAGGGCTTCTCATGCAAAAGGTTAGGGGGGTAAGTGAAAAACTAAAATGGTAGGTGCTTACTGAACTTCCTTTGATTCTTTGTAGCCGTATCCTCTAACATAGACAAAAAAAAGAAAAAAAATCCCATTTGGCATAGATTAGAGAAGACGCAGATTGGAAGCGGGAGGACTTGAGGACCACAGGGTAACACACATGTATCTGAAGCCGCGACACTCTAGGTCCCCTCTAATTTAGATGTCTAAGAATTTGCTGTATGTGTTGCCTCATGCCAGGAAGTCTCAGCCTCAGCTTAAGTAAATGGCACTAGGCAGCATACAGTCACCCCCATTTGTAAGTCATTAAAATATTTTCTCTGTGACATATTAATTACAGAGTTCTGTTCGTCCTTCCGCCTGTGCATAAAGAGTGCCAAAGGTCTGCGTGCTCGATAACAAATGTTTGCAAGCGGCGTCATTTGTGCTGATTTGAGAGCGGACAAGACAGCAATTCATCAGTTTCAAGCGCTTGTTACTCATCGACCTACAGCAGAAAAGGACTCTACGACTTTAGAGGTTTGGGAAAACTGTATTGGTGGGGCATTTTTTAAAAAAAAAGTATATTTAGTATACTTTCATTTAGTTTCTATTGATCATTGCCTTTAAGAGAACAGGAATAAGATATACATTTCATTCATGGGTTTTTGTAGTTTTTATTTTGCTGGCCTGCAAAGTTGAAAGTGTCAGCAGAAGTTTTGGCTGAGCATAAAATATTAAGAACACAACGTTTTTGACGCCTCAACAGTATTGTGAACTTTGGTTGGGTCTCAAATTTCCAAAACGTTGAGGCTTTTTACCACTGGATATTGACTTTAAACTGTTTTGCAGTACAAACCTATGAGCTGAATTCATTCATATGGTTTTAAATTTGTCTCTACCAAGACATTTGTTTTCTATAAGAGATGAGATAGGCATTGAAGGAATAATTTGAACAAAATAAATCTGTTTCCAGTTTTTCTCTGCATTCTAATAAAAATAACATTAAGACAATAAGTCGTAACCTTTTCAATAACCAACAGTAGAATTTTTATTAGTGTTACAATAATCAACCCCATTCTCATAATTACTGAGCAGATTCTGGCATGTTTCTACTGGTACTTTGGTATTTTATCTTTGGTGATGAGCTCCAAGTATTTCAGGTTTGCCGGTGTTTTATGAAATCTTTATTCAGGTTCGTTAGAGATCGGCAAAACACACATAAGGATTCAAACACTGTTTCTGCAAGGATAATAGTGCCCATATTTATTATTCTCCACAGAATACAGCAACACAAAACAGCAAGCACTTCGCAAACACAAAGTAGCAAGCACTTAAAGCAACATGCTTTCAGACAGGCGTGATGTTCCATCTCTTACCATGGTACAGAACTGGGAAGCCGGTCAGTCCGGTTAGAGCAACATCCACGTGGCCGGGCGTCCACACGAACCCACGATTGAGGGCGGTCCCCTCCTTTAAATACCCATAAACAAAGTATCAGATGGGAGTGAGAGTGGCCAGTTCTCTCTTCCATCTGATCTGTTCGTCCCGTTTCTAAAACAGAATCCGTTCCCAACATCTCAGCAGTGTGTGAAGCAAAATAACATTGCGAACTCAGCAAAGCAAAATATAAGCAAAATAAGGAATGCAGCAATTAATCAGTCTTTCCCACAACAAGTAAGTTCCCACCACAAGTTAAACACAATAATACATGTTGTTCTCAGTTTTATGTGAGAAACAAAATAACAGGCAAAACTCAGAGCACGAGCATATATGTTGCTCTTAGTTTATGTGAACTCAAAAACTCAGATTTTCTATCAGATTCAAGAAGGAATAGATGTGGGCAAAATTAAAAGATTGAACATGAATCTACCAGGGGTATGAATAATTTAGGACTTCCACCCCAAAGAGCGGTGCTCATGTATGCCCTAACCCTAAAGTCCGAGGGCATGCTGTGTAGGACAGGCGGAGTGTTTTGCAGTCTCACAGCTGCAAATACCTGAAAAAAATCAACTAATTCCTATCAACAAGAATGAAGTGACCCTCCGACTCAAGAGGACCTTGAGTCGGAGGGTCACTCCGACAACATATCAGGCCAAAATGCTTTTAGCTCTGATTTACACATTAAATACTAATGAAACGGTGCTGTACATGGCTCGTCTGGGGTCTGGGCCTGCGTTTGTTTGGCGTTTTCTCCATAGTTGCCATTGTTAACCATGAAATAACAATAATCATCTGGCTCATTTAAATGCATATTGACATTCATGAGGTGCTTTGCATTGACCATCTATGGCTGAATGTGGGCGTGTAGAAGGCACAACATGAGGCGGAACCTGGTACACAAACGTTGAGGTGCAGCTGTGATTTATAAAGGGAAATCACTTGCTGGTGTGCGTGCGCATGGTTTTATGCGTTTTTTTTTGTAAATCCATTTCAGTATAGCTCCTATGCAATGTTTTATAAATGAGACCACATGCCTTTTTGGATTGGGTCTGTTTGCATCCAACTGTTTCAGACCAAAACTGCAATGATAAAGGGGGAAAATGTCCCTCACCGATGCTGTAAAGTAGAGTCATATACAATACATTTCACAATGAATAAATAATCACTGGGTCATTTCTTTTATTTTTCTGCTGCTGGAAATAAAATAACGAAGACATCAGTGTACCCTTAAAGCGAGGCAACTATCTTTACTCAGGCAAAAAACAACCTCATACTCTCTGAGCCAATCAGCTCACAGAATGCTGCTTTTGCCTTTGATTTCTGATTGTGCACTAAAATATTTAGACTATGCCAGAGAATATCCAGGAATACAAATTACACACAGTGACCATCCCTGTGACAAATTATCCACATTCTTGAACAGGGATGTGCTAAATTCCAGTGAGAACAAGGGTGGTTCATATTGTACTGATATTGTAATGTTTTATTTTCTCTAAGAAAGGAAGAAAAAGAAAGGAATTTTAATGGCAACCTGCTACAACTGAGTTGAACCTACTAGGCCAAGGAGAGACAACTAAGGATGATGATCTTCTGTGGGTTAAGTAAAAACTAATGTTCAAACAATTGTTGGGCAATTCCAGACCTGAAGAACATTTGTGTCCCCTCATAAAATGTCATATGTTTCATGCACAAACATGAACGCATGCACATGTTATGTAAATTATATCTATCCTTAGGCAAATTTTTTTATTTCATTGTAAGAAAAATGTGTTCTATAAACTTTCATGCCAAATTAAATCCATTAAAATTAGGGCTGTCAATCGATTAAAAAAATTAATCTAATTAATTACATACTCTGTAATTAATTAATGTAAATTAATCGCATATAATTTTTGCTGTGAAAGTATTTTAAATATTTAAATTCAAATGATTCAATGAATAATCAGCATTAGATAAATTAAAGTTCAAAAATTCTTATTCACATTTCATGCCTTCAGACGTTTTAAAATGTGTCGTGGCATATGTGGCACACAGTAACGTAGGGGACACAATGAAAATAAATGAACACTCCCCTCAATATCAACACTTTACAACAGTAAAGTGACGTCCGCGCTACTTCCGGGTTACGCCGGTAGGCAAAAACAGGACTGTTCTCGCCAAACACCGTGACAAAACGGGTGAATTAGAGCGTGCTTCTAGTTTATGCCACACAGAGGCATTCCAAATCGTTGGATGTACATTTCTTTCGTTTACCGAAGGACGAAGAAAGAAATGGATATTTTCAGTGAAAAAGGACCCAGGCAAACAAATCCCAATGGACTGTGGGAGCCATCATACCCCGAAAGAATTTGCAGTCTACACTTCATCTCCGGTAAATACAACTTAATTTTGCACTGGTCATTGTTCTGCTTAAATAATTAAAGCCGCAAGCGGCGTCAATCGGCCCTGCAGCCAAGTGCCTTCGCGCACCGCCGGCCGTCAGCCACCGCAGAAGCTGTCACGGATTTTCTCCGTCCGTCCACTGGCCGATACACACGAACGCGTTGAGCAGCGCTAGCCCACGACTCACAAAAAATCTAGTGCATATCGGTGGATGCAGCGAGGAGATACAGCCGTTGAATAATGATAATGCATTTGGCCACCGGGCCGGACTAAATCGTTTGGCCAGCATTCACAGACTCGCTATCTGGACTGTATCTGGCAATCTGATACCATCAACCATCAACTTACTCTTAAAACGATCTTGTGATACGTTACCTAAAGAAGAAAAATACGTCGAGAACTTGTTGTTTGCTCTGTTGGCGTCTGCCGCTGTGCTCGCCTTCTGCCTTCCAGTCCGGCGCGCAGGCGCGAAAAAAACCGGATGAAAACAATAGCAGTGAACTACCCTATACGATTAATTTGCGTTAATTTTTTTAATCCGTTAATTTTATTTAAATTAATTAATCGAAATTAACGCGTTATTTTGACAGCCCTAATTAAAATGTTTGAAGAGGTAGATTTTACATGATTTGGTTCAAATGTTTCTCATATAACCTTTTAAACAATTAGTTTAATAATTAACCTTTCTTAAATGAGAGTAATGATACGCTAACGTTGTGTCCGGCAACATGTGTGCCACCTTGTAACCAAAACCTGTTTAGCATGTAGATGTCAAGGATAAGCAGTGATAAGCAATGACAGAAGAAATGACATTAAGCCTTAAGCTTAGACTACTAGTAGAGCTAAAGTCATCTTTGCTATTGTTTATAATTTTCTAATCTTTTCAGCCTTGGCTGGATGTGACACTTCAACCAACCAATCCTGTTACCCATATTGTCAGAATAAAACTAATTAAAATTAAAATGTTTTATTTATTAATTAATATAGCTTAATCCGTCCTTGACTTTGAGGCATTTTAGCATCTATTCCTGGAAAAATAAGATGAATTTAGTATACATTTCCAACAATGTTACTGTAATGATAACATGTGTTCACTGTAATCTCCATTCAAATATTCTAATATTAATCCAGTTAGCACATAATACTGGTTGAAATAATTGAAATGTTTTCTAAACTCATGGCGGCTTGACCTACAGCCATTTTAACAGTTGCTCGATGAATTATGGACCTTCAGGTTTTTTAATATTTAAACGTTTGGATGAAGGATAGTGCCCAAGAAATTAAACATTAATTAAAATGTGCAGTTTTGATTGTTTTCCAATCCTGGAATGACTCTTCTATCAAACTCGAGCACATTTTTAAAATACTTTGAAAAATTTACTACCCGTTTTTGACGTAAAGGGGGAAAGGCGTGCGTTAAAGCACAATTAGAAAAGCAAAAATAAGTCAATTTATCTTAAAGAGGATGTAGATTTCTAAATCTAAAACCAACAGCAGCAACATCCTAAGAGCATATCTTCCCTCTCTGTATGAGGAATATCTTTGAATCTCCTCGGCCTGCAGGAAGAATTATGGCTCTAATAACTTTCATTTGAGGCCCCCGAAGCATCAGTAAAATGTTTACAACAGGCACGCAGATTAGTTCTTTAGTGAGGCCGTGCCTTCATTATTCAGCCTTTGACTCAATTCGGCGTATATAAATATATCCATTTCATTATGGGAGTCCGGTCAAATATTTGTTTCAGCGGTTTTCCCCCCATATAATGTAAATTGCTGCAAGCTGTTGCACTTGGAAAATGTTTTCTCATAATGCTTTTCTGCCTTCACATAAATCACAGCTAAATGTTGCATTCAAATCACTACAGACAGGCAATTTATTCTTGGCTTTCTTCGCCCCCCTCCAGGGAGGCTTGTGGCAAGTGGGACGTTTCGGTTTTTTAATAGCGACTGTCATTATTTGTTGACAGTTGTTCATCATACTCTCCAGATTTATTGCTTTTCTGCCCCTGAAAGTATTTCTTTGTTTTCTGTGCAGTTATGGTCATGGTGTTATGAGGTGAAGGGTTGAGAAGATGACAGAAATTAGCCCACAAGACATGCCATTTTAGATGGGATTCTCCCTGTAATGCAGGGATTCCTTCACAATAACTAAATCAATAAATATCAATAAAACTTCTACAACAATTTATAGTCTCACATTTGCCTTGTGTGCTGCATGCGCAACGAGGCCCAGCGAACTGAAGCGTTGTCTCAAATAGACAGTGACATTTTCATTCCCTTCATAAGGGATGAGGACGGAACATCTACATGCAGACAGCGATCCTCCTAATAACAGAGCAACAGGATTGTTTTGTCATGTGTGGGTGAGCTGGGTCTCAGTGGGATTTGCTGACAGACCACTCACTGTGTGAGTGACCCAGAGTCCCCTCACTGTGGGGCTTCAGGCAATCATGTCATCAGCAGTTGCGTTCAAAATTAATCCTGAAAGAAAATCAACCACAGCTGCCTTTGAACTCCTAAAAGGGCACTAGTATGCAGATCAAAAGTGCAGCTGGTCAGATACTGATGCAGGCTGGTGCTGTTAAAGTTGGTTTAAGTTTGGACCCACCTGAAGTAATCTGCAAGAGGATTCAGAAGTGGTCTGCAAAGAACTAAGTGATTACCAGGGGCGTGCATACATAGACACTAGGTGGTGCTAAAGCACTAGGAAGTTTGCCCTTTATCAACGAAAATGCCCTTTTGAAACTCGTTTTTTTTTTTTTTTTAATTATTAATATTCAGGGCAGTCAAAAGTAGCCGGTCAACGGCAGCAAATCGCCGTCTATAGCAGCTCTTGCCGCCGCCTACATTTCCCCGATTATATAATGGAGCGATATTTGTGCCTTCTGGTTGAGCGCGGAGCAGACCCTGGACTGGAAGCCGTCTTCTTTTTTTTTTTTCTTTTTTTTTTACCTCGGAGTGGCCATCGTCCTTTTAGTACTATCTTTGATGTGTCAATCATACAATTTAACCAATCAAATCAACGACTGAAGGCAACATGCTAGCCAATCACAGCTGGAGAGGGGCGGGACACCGAGTCATAGCCTTCAGTCGCCGCCGCAGTTCGGCTGTGGTCACCGTTGGTGTCGGTAGAGCGGGATGGAAATTTGGTCTGATTACCAAACAATTACAAGAAGTGACAACAAAGCAGAGAGCGAGCTGGAAGGAGCGTTATTAATTTCTGTTTGAAATGCAAGCACTGAAGTCTAAACTGGAGTAAACATTAACGCTAGCAGGGTTAGCTAGGACAGCTAGCAGGGTTAGCTAGTAGCACAAGGAGCAGAACCAAGCACTAAAGCTGCCAAACTGAAGAGACTTGAGTTACTTGCAGGTAAAAGGGAACTCTGCTTTGTTCTGCTCCTTGTTCTCATAGCTGCTGTAATTACAGAACCTGTTCTAATCAGAATTATTACTTCAGTCAGTGTTCAGCCTGACACCAGCGCTCATGTTTATTAGCGTGTAGCTTATGCTGGACTTTTGAGTTAAGACACAGCGCTACAGGTTACCCTATGTCACTGTTAGTCCAAAGGCCAAATCTCAAACTCTCTCATGTTAAAAGCACAGAACTATTAAACACATAAGAACATGCCATTAGCACACAACTGAGCTGAAGCAAAGAAAAAAAACTTGCGCATATGGGCTCCAAACAAAATGTACAATCAGACAACCAAATAACACACAAGATCTCTTTAATAATCAGGATATTTCACCCAGAAAAAATAAATTATAAATAGCTTCCCAACATGAGTTGTAAATCTACCTTAATATAAACTTAATTTCTCTCAGAATAGCTCAATTAAACATTTCTCTTACACGCAGTCATGAAATATTTTTAAGTTGATAAGTAGAACTCAACCCCTCTTGGACGTTTACACTGACCAAACACTTGATTAACCATTATTCTTTTCTTGTTTTACAATCAATATTATTCATTATAACTATTATTCATTGATGATGTCAGATCGACAGATTCAACTTATTTAAAAAATAAATAATGACTATTTTGATATATTTTGTTAGTAATTCTTTCTAAAAGCCCAACAAATGTTATGAAAAGCTTCGGAAATTTTTTACAATCTGCCCATAAGCTATTTTTTTCCAGCTCAATGTGTTCAAAAGCCTAATTGGTTGGAAACCTGCCTAATTTGGCAACACCGACTACGCTATTGCTATTTGTTTGTTCGTTACAGTAGTCACAGAGCCACTGTTCAGTCTGAAGTATATATATATAGATATATATCTATATATAAGTGCACCCTCCTACCTGATAGTGTGTAGCCTGCTACTGTAAAAAAGTTTGACTGCCCTGAATATTATTAAGATTTTACTGAGGTCGGTTTTGAAATGATCTTTTGAAAACCTGAGCCATTAAAAACCACTGAAACAATGCCCCGAAATGAGCCACCTCCTTGCGCACGCTAAAACGTGCCCTCCCACCCCCTCCTGAGCACCTGCCCCCTAAAATGTCTGTGCACGCCACAGGTGATTACTGAAGCTGGAGGCTGAAAAGTGAAAAAAAACAAACATCTATTGTTATGATCCTATAGACTTTGTGATTTACATTTGCCTAAGCTCTACATACATAGCTATTTCTGTATTTTGTATAGTACGTTTTTTTACTTAGTGTTCATTGTTCTAATTATTTTATGTTTCTGTGCTGTCATTAGTCTAATCTCCTTAGTTGCTTAGCCTTGTTTCCCATTTAAACTTCCAGTTAATTAATATTAATAGTAAAGGTCTAAATACGGACTATGCTTACAACTTAGCCTCAGCTAGAAATCTGCAAGTGTAGCACCTTTTCCTTTGCAAGGAGGCTTGCCACAGACAACAGGCTTTGATTTCCCAGGGTAAGCCAAAGCCTGTGGCTTTTAGGTTCTACTCATTTCCATTTGCTAGGGGCCGTTTATGAAAACTGCAGTACACCTCCGATCCTGCAGGTGTTTTCTCAATCGACCGAACAGACAATGACCGAGGAGCTGTATGTATCCGTAACCTGACACTCATCTGCAGAACAAGATGGTGAACACACAATGGGTTTTACAGATGCTGTTACACTTTATTAGACCATTTCACACCGACCCTACCGTGTTCTGCACCCCCCCGGCTCCACACTGCTGGGCTCCACTCTATTCTACACCTGTTGGTATAAGCAAAGAACCTGCAATGTCCCGCACACAGTGATTTGACCAGCGGCCGTGCGAGACAAGACTTAATAGCTAAGCGCTAACTTAGTGTGTGTAAAATAAGAGAAATCATAGCTAAATCCATGGATCTGATTTAGGTTATTAAATACATTTTGTCCATCTGCATATAGAAAGCTGAAGCGTCCTTTATCTCTTCTGGTTTTTCAGGCGTAGTTCATGGTTCACCCGCTTAGGGTGTACATTCACAGTATGTGTGTTTTCTGTGTACAAGGAAAATAAAAGGGCTCTGTTTGATCATTAGTACCTGATTAAAATGTCTTACTGAACTGTGGCGAAAAAGTTTATAATTAATTAACGTAAAAGCGAAGAATTTCACATCTTATATCTGGTACTTGTGTAATGATTTCCTCAGGTGAACCCGGTATTCAATCAGACACAAAATGTAAACGTTCAAAGGGTTTATTGCAGGAGTGAATAGTTGAACAAACGGACAGGCAAACAGAAAATCTTACTACTGAATCCCGTTTGAGGCAGGCAGATTGACAGAGTCCAGAGTCCAGAGCAACACAGACGAGGAAAAACTGATGAGCTTCTGGCAGAAATGGCTTGGCAGAACCAGGTATAAATAGGCAATGAAAGAGAAGTAGCTGGAAGTGGGACTGAGCTAAAATGGATAGGTGGCAGGTGAGAACAGGTTCAACTAAAACAGTTCAACAGCCACTCAAAAACTCAAATAAACAACCCTAAAACCTAATCAAATAATAAACATAAACCAGAACAGAATATTACAACTTGCAAATATCCCAGCGCAAACTTAGTGAACATTTTATATTTCAGGCAGTCTGTGGGAAATCACAGATTGTCTGACTAAACCCTAACACAGCGGGGTTTCCCCACAACAACTTCCTGAGACCAGCCTGTCAGCAAAGGTCTGGCGTTCCCAACAGCTTCAAAAACGTATTAAAAATCGGCTCATAACCTTGATCAACCGACTGCACAGGTGAAGTTTGGAGTTGTACGTTCTCCCCTGAAAACATCTTAAAACTACTTTTTCTGATTAATTAAAGGTATAAAATCAATAGCGCTATAAACCCATCTCCTTACTGTTCCTCACTCCTAAAGGCAGTGGATTATTTTTCCGTGCTGCATGTAACCCCGCCCATTACATAAAGCCCCATGTGTGTGGAAAAGGCCTACCCTCTGACCAGGCCCTATTTCCTGCGTAACTAAAGGCCCATTAATCTGAATTTACCTGTGTAAATTTGTATCGAAACATGCACAGGGCTTTTGAAATGTAATGGAAAAGGGTCTCTTGACATCTGTTTTTGTGTCATATTAAAGCCCCAGTGTGCAAGACTTCACACTGGCACACTATCTGGTGGTGCGCTAAATGAATTACAAATGACTTCAATGAACAGGGCATTTCTCAAATGAGTCAGATTAGCTCCACCCCCTGGAAATGAACTCCAGTTCCCCAGACAGTCAGACAAGCAAATTACAAACTGAGTAATGGCAATGTTTGCAACACCAATAATTTTGGAAGATGAGGATGTCCCAGGAGCTTCATTTCAACATGCTTCAATTGAGAAGCATAGCGTCGAACAACTGAAACGTTGGTTGAAACCTAGAGGCCTGAAAGTTGGCGGAAAGAAAGCTCTATTAGTGGAAAGGTAAGGTTTTATTTTGCTAGAAGTATGGTTGAGCTGTGTGGTAACTAACACGCTACAGCATTATGTGAGCTAGGCCTAGCCAAGCCATTTGCAGTGTTCTCGTGAACAAACATATAAACCCAAGCATCCCACCTAACGTTAATTAGCTCCGTGGATTCACCGCACCGAGCCATCTCTGCGAGAACTTGTGTCCCCGTGTCGGCAGCGCGCGTGCAGCAGGGAGAGCAAACCCATTCCACTCCGTCTCATTTTCAACCATATACACGTGAAAATAGAGATGTTTTGTTTTTGTTAGCGGAGAAAAGATGAGGGTCGTTATGTTATTGGTCAGTTGGTGGGCTATAAGAAAAGATTTAACACATCGGCGCTGGGTTGTTTGCACAGATCGAGGACGTTTGGCTAATGGATAATCACGTCTGTTTAAACTCGAATGATCCCTTAATAACCTGTTCTCCGAAAGTAAACAGCTATGTGGTCATTTGCAGATGTCTCACGAAATAAGATGTGCTTTGTGTTATTAGATTGTCGCGTGTCTGTCTGCTGAAACCAACCCCCCCCCCCCCCTTCCTGAGTTCGTCACAGCTGTCTGCTTGTTTGTGTATTTTTTTTTTTTTGCTAGATAGACCTGCATGAATGGATCATATAAAACAGATCACTGAATAAAGTTACAGCTGAACTGTAAAGCCCTCCCGCTTACAGGCTCTTATCCAGCGATGGCATTTTTCTTATGGTCACCATGGCCATTACGAGAGTCACTCCGGCAGACTCCGAAGCAGCAGTGTTTCTTTGTAACCATTATATTTGCTGATGCAATATTTTGGACAGAGCTGTCTGCTTCACCACTCTACAAAGCTTGTCTGACCACAAGATGGCTGCGACACAGGTGCACTGCCTGTTCTAAATCTAGTAATTTGACGTAATTTGAGGAATGCGCCATTACAAATGACTTTGTCGTAATAACTCCTACGGAAGCCTCGGAGTACAAGTGTGTCAATGTAAACATTTCCTCTATGCATTAGCTACTGCTAATAGCTACGATCAACATGTGAAATGTTGCCAATCCTCTTGTTTGTTTTCTAAAGTCGCTTGTAAATTCCGTGAGTTGGGGTTTTGGGCTCGCTTATTTGGGCTCGAAGATAAACAGCTATAAACACAAGTAAAGCGAACCAGCCGGTCTTGCTCCTGTACTACAGACAGTGAACGGGCCGTCTGATATCCCTCCGCATGCTGCACAAACATGCTCTCTCTCTCCTTGACGTCAAGGGGAGAGAGACGAACAAAAAAACGACCCGTTTTGGCCGGGAGGACAAAGTAGTTGCTATTCTACACTGCCCTGTTTCTAACTTAACGGCAAAAATAAACTTCACTGTTATATTAAATTAATTTACTTATCCAACAGAAAGCCTACAATCTCGGCATATCAGTTTTGAGTCTGCGTTCCTCAGTCTATATCAGCGTAGCTATTGTTACCAGGTAGAGTGGAGATAATTCTCTCGTATTTCCCCAGTTATTACTTTTTCTTTTCTCGGTTATTTTTTCTTCCCTCTCAGTGGGCAAAGAGTATGGATGATCCTCCATGTCAACAGAAAACGTCAAATGAAATGATCTACGTTCATCCTTTTCTACCACCGACAACACATCCTCATTTAGAAGACAGATAGGGAAAACGTGTATGGCTGACTAGTTTGTCCCCTTTCGGCTACTGAAATCTGAAATAGGGACGCAACATGGCGCCTCCCTGTGATTGCACCTACACCTATGCATTTATAAATACTAATTCTAAATTATGAGAACACAATTTTTTTTTCTTTTTTTTTCTTTTTTTTTTTACATACTTTCCCTATAAATAACAAATAATAGGACAATAAAGATATTTCTATTTTATCATTAAACATTTTTCTGTGTTTAGTAAATTGCCTTTGGCACGTATTAATAGTTATTCATACCCAAACCACACCTATCGTTCCACAACACTATGATTTTAATGACATATTGGATTTTAACTGAGTAGTAATGACTGATCAGCTATGCTACCAACACATGGTAGCATAGCTAAAGAGGCCATAGCTGTACAAAACTTTCTCAAAACCTATAACTATGATACTGTTACACTGAAACAAAACGCATGCTTAAGCAATAGTCTACTGAATTACACAAAATAGATATTGGCAAAATAGCCATCTGGCTTTTGGATCCTGGATAGATTTAATTTAAGATCATAACTTTGAAGAATGTTTTAATGTTTATAGGGAACAGTGTGAGAGCTTCTACAAAATTCAAATATACTACAAAATTCAATATACTACTTGACTACAAAATTCTATATACTACTTTCAGACAAGCTAAACAAAGGTTTTTGTGAGGTAATGAAAAATTTAGAATATCATTCAAATAGTATTTTTATAGGACATGCAGCAGATTAGATACAGGCAAAAAAATTAAGGTTGTTAAAGTCATTATGAATTTCAGTGTAAAGATGACATGCTTATAGGCAGCAAATACCAATTCCACTAACTTGTATTTGTTTAAATTTCAAAGGATGAAGGATCTGGGTTTTTTTAGACAAAAAAGACAAGTTGGAACACATTTGGAGAAGAGTCCTACCATCAGATAGGAATTAGTACACCACAGCACATGTTAAATGTGAACAGGGACTAAATGAGTTATCACCCACTAACACTCAAATATATCTTCTTCCTCCAAAGTTTTAAAATATTTAACATTTCTGAGAACAGAGATGCTACTTGGTGAGTATTCCAATATTACCAGTGAAAAATGTTAAATGATTAAATTGGGGTTTTGGGCTTGGATTAGGAACACCATTTTTGGTCGATCCAAATGCTGAACTTCTTCTCTGGAAAATGTCAAGAGTCAGAAACTTCTTATGGGACAAAAGATGTTGGTAAAGGTCAGGGGATTTTTTTTTTTTTTTTGCTGATATTTGTCTGCTTGAACCTGTAAAACTGACCATATTCAGGTTGGTGCATATCAAACAAATTAGAATATCATTAAGTTCAATATCTCATATTTCACAAAATGAATCATGTGTAAAAAGCACCTGGTGTACATAGATTCTTTAGAGATAGAGTGAAGCATTCATTGTTGTAATTCTGATGATTATGGCTTACCTATAATGAAAAATTCAATGTCTATATTGGAATATCAAATAAGATAAAGATAAAAGGGACATTTTAAACCGAAATGTTTCTGAAAAATGTTTTAATTTCTATCCGCTCAATTATTGGTCGAGTGTCCTTTTGCATTACTGCATCAATGTGACGTGGCACTGAGGTGACCAGCTTGTGGTTCTGCTGAGGTTTAACGGAAGCCCAGATTGCTTTGATAGCGGTCTTTAGGTCATCTACATTGTTGGGCCCGGTGTCTCTCATCTTCCTCTTTACAAAACCTATGGAGTTCAGATCAGGCTTGGTTGGCCTATCAAGCACAGTAACACCATGAACTTTGAATCAGCTTTTGGTAACTTTAGCAGTGTGGGCCGGTACCGAGTCTTGCTGGTAAAGGAAATCAGCATTACCAATAAGCTTGTCAAAAGAAGAAAATTATCTAAAAATTCCTGGTAGATGGCGGCATTGATTGTGGACTTCAGAAAACAAAGTGGACCAACACCAGCACATGACATGGTACTCCAAATCATCACTGAATGTGAAGACTTCAGCCTTTGAGCTCAAGGAACATATTCGGACTTTGTGCCTCACCACTCTTCCTCCAGACTTTAGTGATGTTGATTACTAAATGAAATTCAATGTTTATTTTCATCTGAAAACAATAATATGGATCACTGAGCAACCATCCAGTTCTTTTTCCCCATTAGCACAGGTAAGATGCTTCTGACATTGTCTCTGGTTCAGTATTGGCTTGACACAAGAAAAGTGACATTTGTAGCCCATGTACAGGATTAGTGTACGTTTCGTGGCTCAAGATGTGCTGACTACAGCCTCAGTCCATCCATTACAGTACTCTGTGAACAACCATTTTCTTTAGCAATTCAATTTTGTGACTTAACCTCCTTGCTGAAGTTGCTCAATAACTATCTCCTGGACATCTGTCAAGTCAGCAGTCATCCCTATGATGGCCTAGCTCCGTTTTTTCGGACCCCTGTCCTGCATGTTCTAGATGTCTCTGTTCCAGCCCACCTGATTTAAATGATTGCATGACCTCCTCTGGATGCCATCCCGTGGCTGCAGAAGCATCTTAATCATCTGTTCATTTAAGTCAGGTGTGTGGCAGCAGTGAGACACCTAAGACATGCAGGATAGGGGTCACTGAGGACGAGGATTGGGAACCACTGGTCTAGCCTACTGGCCCAAACTAAGAGAAGCTTCGGAAACTGTTGCAGGTGTTTTGAGTTAATTAGCTGATTAAGATGTGACACTATCAGTTTCCAATATTTAAAGGAGCAATAAGCTACATTTCACCACTAGGTCGGGTGTTTACCACAGTCTGTAGAACAAAACAAGATGAGTTTCAAGCCACGCCTCTCTTTATCTCCAAAATCTAAGCAGCAGACCAGTTATCTGATTCAATGTTACACTTCTTGTCAACAAATGCCCTGAATGTACACCAAGATCACAGTGGGGAGCTCACAAGCTTGCTGGGCTCTATTAAACAATGCTAAATGTGTTAACTGGGCTACCAGCTACTCGCATCACATAAACAGTAACACCTGACCAATTGCTGGTCAAACTCCAACAATTAAACCCAATACCACACTTGTAGCATTACACTGAATCAAATCAGCATAGCAACACAAGTCTAACAACACTGTAACACCAACAAAAACAAGCATTTGACTTCATGCAGTTACTCATCTTTCCAGAGGAGAAAAGCTAGCTCTGAGTCAAACTGGAGCTGCTTATGCTCTTAAAATGATCTCCACCTTGGAAATGCAAGGCCGATGTTAATCCTCGTTTTGTCTCTTTCCTTATCTGATAACTTCTTTGCCAAAGACTGTTTTTTTGTTTGTCTTGTTGTTTTTTGTAGTAATAATGGGTTCTGGTTCTTCTTCTTCTTCTCCTTTTTTATGGTGGTTGGCAAACAACTTATAGGTGCATTACCGCTACCTTCCAGAAATGGGTTCTGATTGTCTTCAGGTGGCATTTTATGGGGAGGGAGGGGCTAAACCCTGAGTGGTAGCTATTCACATGCACATGTTTGGGAGTAATTCAGGTTGTTTTTGGCACATTATCTGGGCAGAACTTTTCTTCTGTGGAGTCCAACAAGTAATGTGTGATTCGCAAGAAATTGGAAGTGGATGTGGTTCTTGTGAAATGTGTGAAATCTCCTAGAATTCAATAACTTTTTCTTGCCACTCCATGTAAATGCACAGATTTCTATATTCTTTTGTTATTGGCTTTGAGCAATCAGATGGATAGAGGATAGATGGATATGGTGCCACCACACTGTCCAATGTTAGCTCGGGACTGCAAGGACCATGCAGATTGTGGTTTGTTTTCCAACTAAATTCGGTCATCGTCCAATGAGGGATGGCACTCTAGTTTAAGTGACTTTAGCTTTACTTAGTTTGTCTGAGCTTGATGTAGATTGTAGCTAAGGACTCAGCATAATTTTGATGTAAAATTTCATTCCAAGATTTGCAATCATCCAGTGTTAAAAAGGGCTTTAGATTAGTTTATCTCAGCTTAGGTTAACAAAACTTGACCTAACATATTTTAGCTTAGTTTCATTTGGTTTTCCTTATCTTTTATTAGTTAATCCTATTTTTTCTTAGATTAACTAAATTTAGCTTGGCTTTATCTATCTTGTTTTACCTCAAGCTTAGTTTAGCCTAGTTTGGTTAAGCTTAGCTCATTTTAGCATGACTCTTTTGTTTATTCATTTCCTCAAAAATATCAACCATAATGACCTACATGTTAAATCAAATCAAATTATAAAATCAACATCATCAGTCATTGAGATATCATTTGCTTAAACTGGTTTAAAGCTAATGTATAAGGATTTGCATATTGTTTATGAGCGCTACATCTTGGATTATATGGATGACACTCGGTTATAAAAAAATATTTAAAACAGAGAATTAGGAGATTAAAATATCAGTGTTCTGTGGCTGTGGAGTGCAATGAGTATTTGCTGTGAACATGTTGTTCCTTTAATTAAACTGTGGAATCCCAAATATGCTTTGTGAGTCAAGAGTGACACCAGCAGAGACAAAAGAAAGGAGGAGCAATTCAATATTAACATAATCTAAAGAAATATATTTTTACTCTTTGGTACAGATGGACGCAGGACAGCAGAAACTGACACACATGCAAATATTTTAGTAACAAAGTTGCAAACAAATAAAACTGTAAAAGAATACTGAATCAGTAATTGTCACAGGATTCTAATTTTAACACTATTTTAACACATTCCCCGTATATATATATATATATATATATATATGTATATATATATATATATATATATATATATATATATATTACTTTTGTGTGTGCTCCCATTTTCGCGTTTGCTGCTTAAGCCGCAGAATTTCTCCCACCACGGGATGATGCAAGATATTGCTGTTCAAATTTCCCAGCAGCAAGATAAGGTAAGAGGGAATCTAAAAGAAACTGAAAAGATTAAGAGAGATTAAGAGAAGGCAAAACAAATCAAGTATAAGATTTGAAAACAATAACATTATTTTTTATATCAATGTGACAATCTTTCTGCACACAGTCATTTATAACCTTAATCCATTAATATTTATTCCATGCTAACAGGTTTGCTGACTTAAAATCCTTGCCAAATGGTAATAAAATTACTTAGTTTAGAAGAAACAGGAAAGGCTTGGACAACAAAAATCATGAAAATTGGCCAAATCTTGTGTAATTTACATTACAGCTAAAAGTTGTCCCAAACTATAATTTTGAAAAACATAAAGAATGTCCAGGGACTAAGGGGATTTAAGGTATTCAAAAGATTTGAAAACAACACTAAATCAAAATAGAAAATTAGTTAGATGTTATTTTTAAAAAAGTTTTCTGGGATCAGAGCAGTTGAACAATGACATGAAAACCTTAGAAACTAGTTAGAGACAAACACAAAAGGGATGTTATGATGGTAATCAAGCAGAAAGACAACCTGTACACTTGCAGTTCTGTTTGGCAAATTCTACACCGACAATTTTTAGTTAAATAATTCAAATTTTACATGTGGTTTCGGTTAAATACTATCCTGAAAACAATATTCTGAATGTAACCAGCAAAGAAAACTTGGCTCATCCAAGATCAATCTGTTATTTACTCCATGTTTTTTCTACAATAATTACCAGTGATTATAGTGAACATTAGACAACCAAACAGTTAATCTTCATTATACCGCTCATACTACAGCTCCAATATAACAAGAGACAGAAACCAGATCTCTTGTGTGGATAAATTTACAAACCAAGTTTGCTGAAAAACAAATGTGTTAGCAGAACCGCTTTGGTTATCGGAACAATTTACTTTTGGTTTATTTCTGGTTTCTAGCTACATTTTTGCAGCAGGGCAGCTACTCTGCAATGTCCTGAAGATCTTCATTAGGCAATAACTCGACCCATCTTAATGTTTTAGTCGACCGAGCCGCAGATTCAGCGGATCACCATAAATCACACTGTGACCTTCCTTTTACACAGGCCCATCAAAAGCATCATTCATCCTTTGTTTGCCACGCAGCTCTGCGGGTCGATAAATGGCAAAGCAAAACACAGATTAAACCCAATTTGAGAGGTTTCAGCTTGAAACTTAGCAGAGACAGTCGGGACGGGGCTTAACTGGGGTTCACTGCTCTCTGGCCCACTCTGGCTGTCTGAAGCTGCACTGGGAGGGAACCACAAAACCTAAATCAAACCAGTCTGTTCTGTTTGTGTTTGTGTGTGTGTGGATGCAATATCCCACTCCTCCTTGCAATTCTGTCACTAGAAGAAACCAACGCTCAGCATTCAAATTTAATTTGTCTCATTAACCTATTCCTCTAAAGTTTAATTGCAGGATGTCGTAAAGTGACTTGGTCTGTGAGTAATGACAACGTTTCAGCTCTGTAATAGCCAGAACAAAGCAAAGCTGAATCTAAGCAAAGTAAAGCTGCTTGATTTTTTCCTGCTGAGTGTCTGGGCTACAGCTTTGGGCCATGCCAGTGGAATAATTGTTTACTGGCAGGGTTTTTGTTGCGGGAGGGTAACATCACTGCAGGATAACAAAGTAATGACTAATTTCATGGCTATTGAGTCATTTTACAAAAGCAATGATCAGGAGGGCTGAGTTAAAAAGCACCTGGTGTTCTTCTGATTGTAGGTATTGTAGTTAGGAGGACCAATGAGGTAAAATCACTGTGAGGTTAAGAAAACAGTCACGTTAAGATTAAAGGCCTTTTAACACTGCTCCTTCAAAGTAAGCAGAGAACATAGGTTTCTCTTTGCAATGACATAAAAGTCCCTCTAGGTGGCACCGCTACTCATCAAAACTTTGCTCAGTGTATCTTTGCAATTATAAAAACTTCTCATTTGTGCTCACTTTATAACTTTTGCAGGAAAAAAATAAACTCCTCCACGATACCGAGCTTTCTATAAGTTATGATCAGCTTCCCGGCTCTTCCTCGCAGCCTTTAAACAGCAGCCTGATATGATCTGTGGGGCTTGCTGAGCATGTATAGTGTTACCGTCATCAAAGGGGACTGAACGGTGGTGAATGGAGGATGATGTGTGCGCTCCCTGTGCTTAGTGGAGGCATTTCCAGCTGGCGCCAGGGCAGAGGAAACCCACTGAGACACACAACAACACACACAGACATGGAGGTCAGCCTGGATCCACCCTCTTCCTCCTCCACCTCCTCTTCCTCAGCTCAGACCCTCAACCCCCGCCATCACCTTCAGTTCTCAGGCATGGTCGCCTCTCAACTGCTCTACCCTCCCATCTTTATCTTTTTATGTATATATTTCTCTCCTCTCTTAACTTCGTCAACTGTTTTTCCTTTTGAGTTTAAAACATTCACTAAGAAAGTTCAGCTTGTGAGGGTAACTTTTATAGAGCTCTATCATGTGACTCATTATGCAGGAAGAGCAGATCAGAAACCCTCTCTTTCTTTTTCAAAGTGTTCGTCATCCCAAATATGTTGTTCTTTTGGTCGGTTTTGCGCTGTTGGTCAATATATGGATGTGGTTTTGGAGGTATGCTTCATGGTATGTTAGAGATTGCCATTTCCTGGAAAAACAATAAAAATAAAATCACATACTCTAATTTAACTTCCAATAAAGCACTTTTATGTCCCTCCCTATGCAGCAAAGCAGCTGGATTCTCACCAGAATCCATACTGCCAAGCGCCAAGCTGCATGTTTGTGGCCAAGGCAGAGTTGATTGAGACTACTCATCTCTATTGCTGCAAAGTTGTTTAGGTAAAGCTTCAACAAGAGATAACACTTGTAATATAATTTTGATGAATATCCAAACCTCGAAATTACCAACGCAAGAAAACAACAGATTGAGTTACACAAAGGCAATGGACACAAGAAGACAAAATATAACCAGGACCAAGGTTATTGACCATGCTCCAATCTGTCTGTGGCTGGATGCCATCTACAATATCTGGACATTGTTTATGCTGCATAAGTCCAGAAAAGGCTGATCCCCACCCACTGAATAAAGATTTTAGATTTTTGTGACAAGCAGAATGGCATTTTAAGTCATAAGTAGTCTTGGTTTAAGTTGGCGGCAAGCAATGCAGTAGCGCAACACTAGGAATAAGGAGTTAGATAAGATAAAAAAAATTCGAGTTAGGAGGTAATTTACCCATAAAAAAATAATATAAATACAGAAAAACGTTCCTATCTATCGACACTGCTTGACTGAAGTATAAGCAATTTTTTTCAGGAATTAAATATTTTAAACTTGAAATTAAAAAAAATAACTGAAAGGTCTGTTGCATTTGGAAATATGAGTGGGAAACTCAAAGGTTTATTTTAGTATCACTCTCATAACCCAACATGGCTTCCTTTGATGTAAAATGTAGTGATAGCTATAGGGGGAAAACACTTTCCAACCTTCTGTAATGTGCATGGCACAGTGATGGAATGGACAAAATGTGAAGAAATACATCATTGTTTCTGACAACCATATTTAGCCTGATTACTGAACAGTATTTTTCTATAGTATTTCATTTAGTTTTTGAACAGAAGTATTTCTATATTTTAAATCGCATCCAAAAATTCAGCCACAGCTGTTTGATAAATCCATATACCTATCTGTGTTATTTTATTGTACATTTTATTTAAATTAAAAGCCAAACACTGCGGGAAGTGATACATATGAAAAACAAAAAGATGGCAGTACTTACGCCACCATAAAACCTCCCTTCCGTGTTTCAGATTGGGGTAAATCAGGTCTCTCAGGGGAACGTGATGTCTGGGATGCTAACAACTAAATAACTCTTGGCAAGGTTGTAAAACGTTCAGGAGGAGTAAAAGAAAAAAAAAGGGCGGGAGGGACTTCAAAACAGTCTGGACAAATTAAAAGCCAACCTGCTATTTTACTGTTCGGTTCTGTTGATGCTACAAAGCCCAAAACTGGGTTTGGCTGCATTGACGTGACTACCCGACTGATTTTACATGATTTTCCTCCAGTCCTGACTCTTAAGCCTTTTTGGCACCACTTGCTATGTTTTGATGAAGCCTGGGATCTAAAATGCCCTAGTAAATATTTTTTAGCACTTTATTTAATTCCATGCCTTGGGCCAACAGCATGTAAAGTATGTCACCCTGTAATGGAGAGGAGAAGGAAACCATATAGGCTAAACTATGTGTAACGTAGAATTTATTAATAGGCTAAGCATGTACTCTCTTTCTTTTTTTCTTTCTTTCTTTCTTTCTTTCACTCACACACACTCACACACACTTAGAGACACACAAGACACGTAAGGTTTATATCATATGGTTGATGATTTCATCGTAATACACACACAGACATACATGTAAACTTCAGAACCACACATCTCTGGGTTTAAAGCAATGGTGTGAAAAAAATGTGTCTGCAAATGAGATGCAGACCGGCTCACACCAGTGAACCCAAAAAAACTGAGAGAACCGAGGGATGTGGTTTGGCTTTAAATAGCTAAACTACAGTTTTAAGGAGAAAGAAGGATTCATATTTTCTTATTCTATGCATACTGAGCATCTCTGTGTAATGAAGTCTAAAGGATCTGGGGTCTCATTTACAGAGCTTGCGTACGCACAAAATGGGGCCTGAAAGTTACGTGCGGTAGGGTTCATAGCTGGTGAGGCACTGACGTCATCAGAGTCAGATTTACAAATATAAACACTCTTCTACAGAGTAGACTCATTGCAAAATGGTGAAGGAGACTGATTGTGCCAAATAAATTCACCAAGACACATGAAAAAAATATTAATTCTTTGATGAAAAAAAGAATAAATTATTTGTCATTTGATTGGTAACAGTTTGAGTTATGATGGATTTCTGCATTTGTAACACATTCAAAAACTATAACCCACATTACGCACATTTCATTACAAATACAAAACATGAATAACTATCGCTGTCTTACCTCTGCTTATAAATGAAGTCCATGCGGCGCTCTTTTTGTACAAAAAACATCGATTACTTTCCCGTAAAAGTCCTCATTATCTTTCTTCGGTTTTAAAAGTTTCTCAGTCTCAGGGGAGATCACTGCCAGGGAGGAAAGCCTTCCTTGACCAGTCCTGTTCCGGCTGTATGTTTAGAGTCTTTTTAGTGCTTTACTTGTTTAGCATAAGTCGCTAATAAAACATCCATAACTTGCTGTCACTTTACCATTTTGGGATCACGAGCGGTGGCCCTTGAGCGCCCACCACCTAGAGGCTAAGGAACTGCCGGCCTCACCTACAACCAGTTCTTTGCCGTTTATGATCGCCCAGCAGCACGAAAACATGTTATCTGCACACAGTACGATGACCAAAACACAATAAGATATCCACATACATTAAATTAAGGAAAAACAGTTCATAACTGTTTGAACAATTGAATTTATGATCTAGAGACAGGAAGATGCATTCACACAGAATGGAAGCCAGCGCAGTTAACATGGGATTGCGCAATCCCAGGCGAGGCCAAGCTCGCTGCGGCCTCACCGGCTTCGCTATCAAGTGCCACCAGGGATTTACATGGAAAATAGCGAAATTTCCGCGATTTTGAAGAAAATATGATCAGAATTGATAATATTAGATGAAAAATTAACTCTTTATTACAAATGGCTGAGTGAATCACAATTAATATTATGTTATCATCATTATATATTTTCTTTCTTTCCATGATGACAAGTGAGGCCTGGCCTCACTTGCCTCCCCTGACTGATATATATATATCCATCCATCCATTGTCTTCCGCTTATCCGGGGTCGGGTCACGGGGGTTGCAGCTTCAGTAGGGAGACCCAGACATCCCTCTCCCCAGCCACTTGGGCCAGCTCCTCCAGGGGGATCCCAAGGCGTTCCCAGGCCAGCCGAGAGACATAGTCCCTCCAGCGTGTCCTGGGTCTCCCTCTGGGTCTCCTCTCGGTGGGACGTGCCTGGAACACCTCACCAGGGAGGCGTCCAGGAGGTATCCTAATCAGATGCCCGAGCCACCTCAACTGGCTCCTCTCAACGTGGAGGAGCAGTGGCTCTACCCTGAGTCCTCCCCGGATGACTGAGCTCCTCACCCTATCTCTAAGGGAGAGCCCAGACACACTACGGAGAAAACTCATTTCGGCCGCTTGTATCCGAGATCTCGTTCTTTCGGTCACGACCCAAAGCTCGTGACCATAGATGAGGGTAGGAACGTAGATCGACCGGTAAATCGAGAGCTTCGCCTTTTGGCTCAGCTCTCTCTTCACCACAACGGATCGGTACAGCGCCCACTTCACAGCAGACGCCCCACCAATCCACCTGTCGATCTCCCTCTCCATCTTCCCCTCATTCGTGAACAAGACCCCAAGATACTTAAACTCCTCCACTAGGGGCAGCACATCCCCCCCAACCCGGTGGAGACACTCTACCCTTTTCCGGTTCAAGACCATGGTCTCGGATTTGGAGGCACTGATTCTCATCCCGGCCGCTTCACACTCGGCTGCGAACCGCTCTAGTGAGAGCTGTAGATCACGCCCTGATGAAGCCAATAGGACCACGTCATCCACGGATAGCAGAGACGCAATCCTAAGGCCACCAAAACGGATCCCCTCAACACCTTGGCTGCGCCTAGAAATTCTGTCCATAAAAGTTATGAACAGAATCGGTGACAAAGGGCAACCTTGGCGGAGTCCAACTCTCACCGGAAACAAGTCCGACTTACTGTCGGCAATGCAGACCAGACGCTGACACCGGTCATACAGAGACCTGACAGCCCTTATTAAAGGGCCCGGTACTCCATACTCCCGGAGTACCCCCCACAGGATCCCTCGAGGGACACGGTCGAATGCCTTCTCCAGATCCACAAAGCACATGTAGACTGGTTGGGCAAACTCCCATGCCCTCTCCAGGATCCTGCTGAGGGTGTAGAGCTGATCCAGTGTTCCACGGCCAGGATGAAAACCACACTGCTCTTCCTGAATCCGAGATTCGACTATCCGACGGACCCTCCTTTCCAGAACCCCGGAATAGACCTTCCCAGGGAGGCTTAAGAGTGTGATTCCTCTGTAATTGGAACACACCCTCCGGTCCCCCTTTTGAAATAGGGGGACCACCACCCCAGTCTGCCAATCCAGGGGAACTGCCCCCGATGTCCACGCAATGCTGCAGAGCCGCATTAACCAACACAGCCCCACAACATCCAGAGCCTTAAGGTACTCAGGGCGAATCTCATCCACCCCCGGGGCCTTGCCACCGAGGAGCTTTTTAACAACCTCGGCGACTTCAGCACCAGAGATGGGAGAACCCGACCCAGAGTCCTCAGGCTCTGCTTCTGCAATTGAAGACGTGTTGGTGGGATTAAGGAGGTCTTCGAAGTATTCCACCCACCGAGCACACCACCCCCACTGTAAACAGTGTTGTTACTGCACTGCTTCCCCCTCCCGAGATGCCGGATAGTGGACCAGAATCGCTTCAAAGCCATACGGAAGTCTTTCTCCATGGCCTCTCCGAACTCTTCCCACGCCCGAGTTTTTGCCTCGGCGACCAGCCGAGCCGCCTGCCACTTTGACTGCCGGTACACATCAGCTGCTTCCGGAGTCCCACAGGCCAATAAAGTCCGATAGGACTCCTTCTTCAGCTTGACGGCTTCCCTCACTGGTGGTGTCCACCAGCGTGTTCGAGGGTTGCCGCCGCGACATGCACCGACAACCTTGCGGCCACAGCTCCGACTAGCCGCCTCAACAATAGAGGCGCGGAACATGGTCCATTCAGATTCAATGTCCCCCGCCTCCCTCGGGACGTGTTCAAAGCTCTCCCGGAGGTGGGAGTTAAAGCTCCGTCTCACGGGGGACTCTGCCAGACGTTCCCAGCAGACCCTCACAATATGTTTGGGTCTACCACGTCTGACCGGCTTCCTCCCCAACCATCGGAGCCAACTCACCACCAGGTAGTGGTCGGTGGAGAGCTCCGCCCCTCTCTTCACCTGAGTGTCCAAGACATGCGGCCGCAGGTCAGATGAAACGACAACAAAGTCGATCATTGAACTGCAATCTAGGGTGTCCTGGTGCCATGAGCACATGTGGACACCCTTATGCTTGAACATGGTGTTCGTGATGGACAATCCATGACGAGCACAGAAGTCCAACAACAGAACACCACTCGAGTTCAGATCGGGTGGGCCATTCCTCCCAACCACGCCCCTCCAGGTCCCACTGTCATTGCCCACGTGAGCGTTGAAGTCCCCCAGCAAAACGAGGGAGTCCCCAGGAGGGGCACTCTCCAGTACCCCCTCCAAGGACTCCAAAAAGGGTGAGTAATCTGAACTGCTGTTTGGCGCATAAGCACAAACAGTCAGAGTCCGTCCCCCACACGAATGCGGAGGGAGGGCACCCTCTCGTTCACCGGGGTGAACCCCAACATGCAGGAACCGAGATGAGGGGCAACAAGTATGCCCACTCCAGCTCGGCACATCTCACCAGGGGCAACTCCAGAGTGGAAGAATTTCCAACCCCTCTCAAGGATACTGGTTCCAGAGCCAAAGCCATGCGTCGAGGTGAGTCCGGCTATCTCTAGTCGGAACCTCTCAACCTTGCGCACTAGCTCAGGCTCCTTCCCCACCAGAGAGGAGACATTCCACATCCCAAGAGCCAGCTTCTGCAGCCGAGGATCGAAACGCCAAGGTCCCTGCCCTCTATTCAATTCAATTCAATTTTATTTATATAGCGCCAATTCATGAAACATGTCATCTCGAGGCACTTTACAAAGTCAAGTTCAATCATATTATACAGATTGGGTCAGATTATACAAATTGGTCAAAAATGTTCCTATATAAGAAAACCAGTTGATTGCATCAAAGTCCCGACAAGCAGCATTCACTCCTGGAGAAGCGTAGAGCTACAGGGAGAGTCGTCTGCATTGTCCAGGGCTTTGCTGCAATCCCTCATACTGAGCAAGCATGAAGCAACAGTGGGAAGAAAAACTCCCCATTAACGGGAAGGAAAACCTCCGGCAGAACCGGGCTCAGTATGAACGGTCATCTGCCTCGACCGACTGGGGATTACAGAAGACAGAGCAGAGACACAACAAGAGAGACAAACAAGCACAAAAGCACACATTGATCCAGTAATCTGTTCTACATTAGATGGTAATAGCGGGTGAGCCGTCTTCACTGGATGATGTCACAGTTAACAGAATGCCAGACCAGGTGTACCTACTATGAAGATAAAATAGAGAGAACAGAAAGTTAAAGCAGAAATGACAACACGTAATGCATAATTGAAGAACAGTAGAACTCTATAGAGTGAGAAAATTAGATCCTGATGTCCTCCAGTAGCCTAAGCCTATAGCAGTAAAACTATAAAGGTAGCTCAGAGTAACATGAGCCACTCTAGTTATAAGTTTTGTCAAAAAGGAAGGTTTTAAGATTAGTCTTAAAAGTAGACAGGGTGTCTGCCTCACGGACCAAAACTGGGAGTTGGTTCCACAGGAGAGGAGCCTGATAACTAAAGGATCTGCCTCCCATTCTACTTTTAGAGACTCTAGGAACCACCAGCAGACCTGCAGTCTGAGAGCGAAGTGCTCTGTTAGGAACATACCGGGTAATCAGAGCTCTGATATATGATGGAGCTTGATTATTAAGGGCTTTATACGTTAGAAGAAGAATTTTAAATTCTATTCTTGATTTAACAGGAAGCCAATGAAGGGAAGCTAAAATAGGAGAAATATGATCCCTCTTGTTGATTTTCATCAGAACTCTTGCTGCAGCATTTTGGATCAGCTGAAGACTTTGAACTGTATTTTGTGGACTTCCTGATAGTAAAGAATTACAATAGTCCAGCCTTGAAGTAACAAATGCATGGACTAGTTTTTCAGCATCACTCCTGGACAGAATGTTTCTAATTTTGGCGATATTCCGGAGGTGAAAAAAGGAAACTCTGGAAACCTGTTTAATATGTGATTTAAATGACATGTCTTGGTCAAAAATAACACCAAGATTTTTTACTTTATTACCAGAGGCCAAGTTAATGCCACCCAGATTAAGTGATTGGTTAAGAAGTTTATTTTTTGAGGACTCTGGCCCAAAGATTACAACTTCGGTCTTGTCAGAATTTAGATGCAGGAAATTTAAAGTCATCCAGCTTTTGATGTCATCAAGACATGACTGCAGTCAAAGTAATTGATTGGATTCATCAGGATTTATGGATAAATATAGCTGAGTGTCATCAGCCTAACAGTGGAAATTAATCCCATGCTGTCTGATAATTTTGCCGATCGGAAGCATATATATAGTAAAGAGAATTGGTCCAAGGACTGAACCCTGTGGTACTCCACAGGTGACCCTAGAGTTTGAGGAAGATTTATTATTAACATGAACAAACTGGAATCTGTCCGACAGATAAGATTTAAACCAGCCTAATGCTTTCTCCTTAATCCCTACAGTATGTTCAATTTTTTGTAGGAGAATATTGTGATCAACTGTATCAAATGCAGCACTGAGATCTAACAGGACAAGTACAGACACAAGTCCATTATCTGAGGCCATGAGAATATCATTAGTGACCTTCACCAGAGCTGTTTCAGTGCTATGATGAGCTACTGCCACCCATTGCACAATGCACCCGACCCCTTTGGCCCCTTCGATAGGTGGTGAGCCCATTGGAAGGGGGACCCATGTCACCTCTTCGGGCTGAGCCCGGCCTGGCTCCATGGGTAAAAGCCCAGCCACCAGGCGCTCGCCAATGAGCCCTACCTCCAGGCCTGGCTCCAGATGGGGCCCCGGTGACCCGCGCCCAGGCGAGGGAACACAACGTCCATTAATCGTACTCATCATAAGGGGGTTTTGTGCTGCTCTTTGTCTGGTCCCTCACCTAGGACCTGTCTGCCTTGGGCGACCCTACTAGGGGCTTAAAGCCCCTGACAGCATAGCTCCTAGGGTCATTGGGACACTCAAACCCCTCCACCCGTGTGCACATTCATTTTGGAGATAGGGGAAATTGGCGACACAGATGGTGCAAGTGGTGAATTACATCCAAACTGCATGGTGATTCCTCTCAGACATTCAATTTCACTCCATATCAGACTTTAATCATAGATTGCCTTTCAAAACCGTTCACGAGCTAAAAAGGAAACGTCAGGCGCTATAAGGATGTTGCTGAGCCCAGTGTTATGCTCTGGTGATATATAAGTATGCAAATTGAGCTTCAAATAAATAAAAAAAACAATTTAATAAACTCCTCTCTGTGATTTTTTTCAGTTTCTTTGATTTTTGAAAAAAAAAAAACATGAAAAAAAAAACATCAGCTGACCCCTTTGTAATCCAAATTAACATTCACGAGGTGCTTTGCATTGGCAGTTTATGGTTGAATCTGGGCGTGTTGAGGACAGAACATGAGACGAAACTTGCTACGCAAACATTCAGGTACAGCAGTGATCAATAAAGAGAAATTGTAAATTGTGTGCTGTTGTAAGTGCGCATGGCTTTATAAATCGGATTTTTTTTTTTTGCTGTACTCCTTTTTCTTGGCTTATGTACAATTTTAATATGGATTCCACGCAAAGTTTTATAAAAGAGACCCCTATACATTTGTTGTTTTAGTTTCAAAACAAGCACCTGTACACCAAATATTTTACTAATACATTGTGATGAGTTATATTTCAGATATTCAGAAGCTGGTGGGAAATCACCTTATTTTAGGGGGGGACCTAAACAAGGCACTTTTCCCTATAAAAAATCCAAGCTTTTAAGCCGGGCGTACACTGTACGAGTTTTTGCCCTATTCGGGCCGATTCTTCAGTCGTGCGGGCATTTTTTGAATCGGGCCGAATTTCAGCTTGATCGTAGAGGGGGGGAGGAGGGGGGAATGGCTTCTCACGACTACCTCCCGATCAGGAATCGGACAGTCGGTGAAAATCAAACATGTTTGAAATTCAGTCGGCTGTCGTGAGGTTTTCGTGAGCACATCCTCCTGTTCAAGCAGAGCTACGAGGGGGCGCCCTCCCCTCCTCTCCGTCCCCGCCAGCGGAGGGAGGGGAGCGGGCGTCCCTGAAGCGACCTCCGCCTGGCCCGCTCGCGGGGGCATTGGGGAGGGCGGCAACGCGCTGGCCGCCTGTTTCGGCACTCCTCCGCGGTCCGCCCTGGCCGCCTGTTTCGGCACTCCTCCGCGGTCCGCCGCCTGTTTCGGCACTCCTCCGCTCGCGGGGGGGGTTGCGGGCCGGGCGACCTGCCGTGCCGAGCGGCCGCCGGTGCGTCTCGTCCCTCCTCTCTCCCCTCCGTTCCCCCGACGCCCGGTGCCTCCTGTGGGCCTCGCCAGAGCTGGGCTCGAACCCCTGCTATGGGTCCCTGTTCACCCACCGTCGCTCGCCTGCCTCTGCCATCACAGCGAGCGGTCCCAGAGGGGGCACGACGTACAGTGTGAGCAGTCCGGTCGCGTCCAAGCGCCGCGCCGCACAGATCGTGAGCGGTGAACTTTTTAAACCCCGCGGTTCCGTCGCACGGTTTGAGATGTATATAAGTACCACGACTGAAAAACTCGTACAGTGTACGCCCGGCTTTACAGAAGAAATATAATTTTTTTGTCTTTTTTAATTCAAAATGTATACAGTTTTGTTAATTTATGGATCAGCATGTTCATTAAATAGTATCAATATATATTGTAATGCAGGTTACACAAGTAGGAACAATAAAGGACAGATCTAGAACTTAATGTTGGTTGACCATTAACTGATGATGTGCCCCTGATAACAAATGTCTGAATGAACCAAAAACAATGACACAATTACACAACACACTTCACAAAAAATAAACAGAATTTTGAAATAACCTCAGAAAGCAAGCCCATGGAGGGAAAAAAATAAAGTTTTATCAAAGCACATTATTGAAATTTTACGCTGCATATGTACAACCCCTGTTAGAGAATGTCATACCAGAAGGTGAGAAAAACAAAATATGAAACACAATAAACCAAATATAAAATCAGACTCTCTTATCTTCTTTATTTTTATTCCAAAATCCATCACACTTGGCAAGGAATGGCTCAAGAGTAGTCGTCCTGCAATCAGAAAGTTGTATGTCTGATTCCATCTTCATGTGTTATTTGCTGATGTGCCACTGGGTTAAGCGCTTCACGTCAACTGTATGAACGTGTAAATGTACCCCCTTAAAAAGAAATAAAACAACTTTAAATCAGGGTTATGATCTCATTTGCCTTTGATTGAGTCAGAGAACCATTTGATCCAAAAGAATGTTGACCCATACAGACCAGTTATGTGTTCATGAAGTGCATATATAAATACTGTCACTTTAAGAAAAGTTCTGAAAGTCTGCTATTCTCTCCACCACAATGAGCAAGAGCAAAGATCTGGACATCACAGATCAGACTGTAGATCTACACAAAGCCAAAAGGAGCTACAAGACCATGACCACGAGGCTGGGCGAGAAAGACAGCATTGTTAGCTCAATAATGCAAAAATGAATAAAGTACAACAGTCAGTGCCCTTGCTTTGTATTATTATGCTAGCTCTACTTTTACGTTGATTCTATAAAAAATAAAATCATTGGCATCCTCCCAAACATGATTACCTTGTCTTCAGTAAGTGAGGCAGCACTGGAGGTATGTTTAGAACCTGATCAGTTTGTGGACTGTTTAGACACAGTAGAGCTTTCTGAGTTATCTAAACTTTTAGCTTCATCTAAACCTTCATTTTGTTTGCTAGACCCAACCCCAACCAAGCTATTTATGGAGGTATTCCCTTTGATTATGATTGAACTTGATTTTGTAAAGTGCCTTGAGATGACATGTTTCATGATTTGGCGCTATATAAATAAAATTGAATTGAATTGATTATTGCCCCCATTTTAGACATGATTAATCTATCCTTAGTAAATGGATATGTACCACAAGCTTTTAAAGAAGCTGTTATTAAACCATTACTTAAGAAACCATCTCTTGATCAAGATGACTAAATAAATTACAAACCTATATCTAATCTTCTTTTCTTATCTAAATTTCTTGAGAAAGTAGTTGCTAATCAACTTTGTGAACATTTACCTACTTGTAATGTAGTAATGACCTACTTGAGGAGTTTCAGTCAGGCTTCAGAGCTCATCATAGCACTGAAACAGCTCTGGTGAGGGTCACTAATGATATTCTCATGGCCTCAGATAATGGACTTGTATCTGTACTTGTCCTGTTAGATTTCAGTGCTGCATTTGATAAAGTTGGTCACAATATTCTCCTAGAAAGACTTGTTATTGTAGGGATTAAGGGGAAAGCATTAGGCTGGTTTAAATCTTATCTGTCTGACAGATTCCAGTTTGTTCATGTTAATACTAAATATTCTTCAAACTCTAGGGGTACTGGTGGTTCCTAGAGTCTCTAAAGGTAGAATGGGAGGCAGATCTTTTAGTTATCAGGCTCCTCTCCTGTGGCACCAACTCCCAGATTTGGTCCGTGAGGCAGACACCCTGTCTACTTTTAAGACTAATCTTAAAACTTTCCTTTTTGACAAAGCTTATAGTTAATGGCTTAGGTTATCCTGAGCTACCTCTGTAGTTATGCCGTGATAGGCTTAGGCTGCTGAAGGACACCAAGATCTATTTCTCTCGCTCTGCTGAGTTCTCCTACTGTTCTCCAATTTGCATTTCTTGTTATTTCATCTTTTAACTTTTTGTTCTCTGTGCCTTTTTTTTCTTCGTAGTAGGTACACCTGGTCTGGCGTTCTGTTAGCTATGACATCATCCAGGGGAGGCAGATCATCTGCTATAATCATATAACATAGAAAGGATTCCTGGATCAATGTGTGCTTCTGTGCTCTTTTGTGTCTCTGCTCTGTCTTCTCTAACCCCCAGTCGGTCGCAGCAGATGTCTGCTCACACTGAGCTTGGTTCTGCTGGAGGGTTTTCCTTGATGTTATAGGGGAGTTTTCCTCTCCACTCACTTTATTTATGCTCAGTATGAGGGATTGCTGCAAAGCCATTGGCAATGCAGACGACTGTCCACCATGGCACTACACTCTTTTAGGAAGAGTGAATGCTGCTTGTCCAGACTCAATGCACTCTGCTGGGTTTCCTTTCAAAGGAAACTTTTTGACCAATCTGTCTGGATGATATGATTGAAATTGACTTTGAAAAGTGCCTTGAGATGACATGTGTTGTGAAATGGTGTTATATAAATAAATAAATTGAATTGAATGTGATCTTACATAATTCTGAGAAAGGTAAGGAATCAGGCCAGGGTTACATGAAATCAGCTTAACAATCTCAATGAAGCTGAGAACACAGTCACCAATAAAACCATAGGTAGAACACTGCGGTTATGGCCGGCAAAGTCCCCCTGCTCAATACATGCACAGGCCTGTCTGAAGTTTGTCAACGAGCAGCTAAATGATTCAAAGAAGGGATTCCTGGGAGAGTGTGACCAAAAGAGGCCCAAATTGAGCTCTTTAGCATGGATGAATGGATGGATGGATAGGTACAAAAAAATAACACTCTGTTTCTGTGAAGTTTGTAATATTGGAACAGACTGAAGTGTTTGGCTCTCGAACATTGGCAAAAAGCTATGATGCTTGATTTGTCCAGATCCCATGAAGAGTTTTTTTCAAAAATTATGAAAGAAACAAAGTAACACCTAAAAATATGATAAGGCAAATAACACACTCTGTTGAGTAAGAGTTGTTTATTTCTTTAAAAACAATATTTAGATTTGCTTTGAATGGTGTCCTTTATATCATCCTTATTCTCATGTAAACAATTTATTTACAAAAACATATTTGCTAGAGCGAGTACGTTAACGTGTGATAAATTAATACAGAAAACCAACTGAAACTTTGAGTACAAACATTATGCCAGGAATAACCTCTATATCTCGGATTGAAGTGGCTACTTTCAAACATTCTACACATTCATGTGGCATAACACTGTGGGTATTATTCTATGCATCTATGACAAAAAAGTTACTATTTTTAGAAAAAAAAGAAAACATTTATAAACCAACAGGATCAAAAACAAAAGACGGCACTTGGCTGCATTACGTTTACATTTAGCCAACAGACATGAAGATACAGCATTATATAGATGTAAATCTTGTCCGCATTAATACATAAATAGCTACATTCACAGCACAGTAAGAAGCTCATATCATTATCAAGCACATGATTTGCCTAATTAAGTGGATTTTATGGCTCTGAGATCATCAGGTCTTTACCTGATGCTTATTTAGTTGTGCCATTGAATAAACACTGCTTGAATTTATTTTTCAGATAACTAACTTTTAAAAAGGAACTACCTCTAGTTCACAAAAGAAACCCAAGGGCAATTCTTTAAAATTTTCCTCTGACTTAAACGGTACAAAAGTGTAACTTACGCTCAGAAGATTACAGAATTTGAACTCACCTAACATGAATGAAAATGAAATATATCAACGGTAAATTTTGGAGCACATTCATTCATTATTTTAAACATTCTGCTCCAAGACTAGCAAGATAACAAGGCTCAAAACTAACAGCAATCTTATTAAAAATGTGTTAATTTCACTTCTCACTGCAAATTCTCACGCCACCTCTTTTCTTTCACGTTAAACTGTCTCACATAAGGACCCATTATATGGTGTAGACATGTACACATAAAATCCTGAATGCAAAGATGCAACCACAACATATATATCTATACGTGTTTACAGAGTTTGGGGTATTTACATGAGTTCATGCAAATGTAGTAATGGCACATTTTTGCATTAACATTTCATTGCATTCTAAAAGTGAGAGCTATTCCTGTCTCTAAACACAACAATTTGCAACGCATGAACCTATGCTGCAGATTGGAATAGTCTATCTAGCTTTAAAGAGTTGGATAATTCACACAAAAGCACAACTATCGCTAATTCTAAATAAACATCACACCAGTCATCAGGTGAGATATCCCCCAGAAAAAAATCACTTTATTCCCTTGGGTATCTATTTTATCTTCACTGATAAAACAGGTCCCCATAAGTTGGCATTCTGTTAAGTTAAGGTCCCCATTACCTGTAAGAACAAGTATACATACACAAATTTGCACATTCACACTATACTTTTCTGCTGTTGTGACTATATTCTTCACTTTACCCTTCATTCTTCTACCTCCAGCTCTTCTTTTTGAGGCTCGCTGCTTTCTTTGGCCTCCCCGGCCTCCTGCCTGATTACTGGCAACCACTGTGACATCAGCCCGGCCCCAGTCCCCTTGACTTGGTTGAGGTGGCTGAGAGCTGCGTACAGCCCAGTATTGGTGCTGCTGTGGGCTCCTGGATCCTCCACCTGCTGCTGCTGCTCAGTGTAGTACATCTCCAGAGCTGCAGGGGTGCAGTGCTTCTGCTGTTGTAAGAGAAAGAAAGAAACACTTTTGTTTGCTTCAGTGACAGCTATTCACTAAATTAACAGTCATTGTGAGTAAATATGTGTTCTATAAATCTGAAGTAGCCACCTCAGTAAAATGAAACAGTTTGGTCCAGTTTTGCTTGATTGTTACACTTAAATGTTCCAAATTTTCTCATAAAGATTGCGTGCAAAAATTCTGTTTTCAAGTGATGATTTAATTTATCGAGAGAAAAAAGCTATCTAAACCAACCTGACTTGTTGTGAAAACGAATTGTCTCTCTTTGTTAGAAAATAAATTTGCCACGATTTTTTTAGATCCCTGAGGTCATAGCCCTGATTGCTACTAACCTGGTCCGCCAGATTGATAATGTGCAACACTCTCCGTTCTGCACATTATCAATCTGGGACTGCTCGATTTGAAGCCGTTTGGGGAAAGGAGGGAATTTCAGCAAAACCCTCCATGAGCTGATTGGGTGAAGCAACAGATAGTGCCCGCCTACCAAAGGTTGGTTTTAGCCAATCATGGCATCAAATTAAACCGTAAGCAGCAGACGTCATGAGAAACCACAAGGAGTTAAGCTAGTCAAGGCACTTTTTGCATTTCTACTATGAAAGAAGATATCATGGATTCTAACCAAACAGATGTGATAGCAGTAGCTATGCATGCGTCCTCCTGCGCTGCCATGTTTGTGTTAGTTCAGCTGTGGGCTCAATCGCTCTTGCTTTCATCGCAATGGTATGTCCTGCCTTAAACCACGATACTGCAACATAATTGGCCTAAAAATTTTAGGTTCAGACACAAACGGTTGAAGCCGGAGCAGTACAAGATTGATTCTCGTGTGTTTGTGAACACACAAATACCGCGAGAATTCATGTTGTAGACAAGGTTAGATTGCTACCTGAGCTGGAGAAATGACAAATTACTTAAAAAGAACTCATCTGACAAAATGAAGTAGGCTAAAAGTCAAACAGCAACATACCATGACCATGTTAAAAAAGTTAAGAACAGAGGAGAAACAAAATCGATGGCATCTGTCAGCCTGTAAGGGAGTCACAAAGGGACTCCAGTGAACCATGGTTTGAGCAATTTTCCATATATGTAGTGGCTGGTCTACCTTAGAGTAGATTGACAGCTCACCTTCAATATCTAAAGCATTGCAGGCTTCACTTGCCTCAGTTATAGTCTGTGTTCGGGATTTGACAATAACAAATATAATTGGTGAAAAATGGCACCCATAGGTGTGATACAAAGACTAAACCAAATAAAAATACATTTCACATTAGTTAGAGCAACCATCTTAATGATCCTCAAAACTTTTGGGAAAATATTCTGTGGGTAGATGAAACTAACATAGACATTCTATCCTGTTGCACACGACCAAGCAACCAAGAATAATAAATATTGTACTTAGAATTTTAAATACATATTTTCAAAAAGCTTACAATATGTTCTTCGCTTGTAAAAGCACAAACGTCTGGGAGTGAAATGTGTGCTTGGTCTTCATAGAGATTTTTCTGTGACATTATTTATTAATGGCCAATAGTTAAATGTCAATTACTACTACTGCTACTACTACCATTAATAATAATAATAATAATAATAATAATAATAATTTTTGCTGCTGGGTTCACTTCTAGAGAATTCAGCTTGTAACAATGAAATATAGGCTTTGCATATTTGGCAAATATATGAACAAAACCATGACGAATGTAATGAATTAGCAAAAAGTAATCATGAATAAATTATTGTATTGTTACAGATCTAGTTCAGATGCCTTTTCCCATAATAAATAAAGTATGGTTTTTTCATGGTATGTATGTCCTCTATCTTTACACGAAGATCTCTGTCACGTCTAACATAATCAAGCCGCCAGTATGTTTAAAACACAGTTTAAATATAATGTAACACCCATAAAAGGATGCTGCTGTATTTAAAGAATACGACAAAGCATTCAAATGCCCGTTGACATTTTTTTCTCAAGTAAACTGCTCAGTGTCAAAAACATTAAATAAAACTTGCATTCCAACTATACTGTGACTGTTACTAACTTCAAGAATAACCCATCAAGCTAAATTTTAAATTTGCATTGAAAAGTTTGTGAAATAAATAACGCATTTCAATGACCTCAAAAAGCACAGTAACATGTATGCCTCTTTGTATCCTTTTAGCTCAGAAAAGGCATTAATGGGATAAAAGCCAAACTTGTAACCTGCAAAAACTTCAAAAGCATTGCCAAAGGTCTTCTCCTACTCCCCCTCTTTTCTTCCTTGACCCCCCCACCCCCCACTGTTAAGCCTTTAATCACAGTTTAGTCATGCTGAGTCCTAATTAAAGACCCCTCTGATTCACAGGCAGGCATCCCAATCTGTGCCTGACCAGAAAGCAAGATCCATCACTCCCTTCCCCCTCTTTCTCTGTCTATCCCACCCTGTGGTTTTCTTCTGTGTGACAGGCTCTTTAGCTTAACATGCATGGCAGTACTGGCTTGGTAAATGATGCCTCCAAGGTGTAGCTGGGAGACAACAAGCTTAAGTTTCCAGCCTCAGTTTTCAAGGAATCCCTCTAAAGTGACTACTATTAAGGTGTAGTCAGAAACCAGGCATATAATAAGGCTTGTACACCAAATCGGGTCAAGAGCTAATCGGCAAGTTTATGCACGCAAACAGGGTTTTTACTTTGGTTCCCTCTTGGATATATATATATATATATATATATATATATATATATATATATATATATATATATATATATATATATATATATATTTATTTATTTTTTTTTTTATAAAAGGAAATAATGTTTTTTGTATTTTATGGTAAACACCTTGATTGCTGCACGCTGCCTGCCTCATACGCATATTAATGTTTGTATTAGCGTTATTTAAATGTACATGTGGGACTTAAGAGTGGCTGCAGCCACTATTTTCTGTGTTGTTAACTGAGACACTAATTCTGGATGTTACATCATCACATCTGCCATCTGTCCGCCAAACTGTGACTCGATAGCCGTTTTTCACTGCCATCATGGTAGTCCATCTCTACAGTCAATCTGTCTAGTATAGTTAACACAACATTAATGAGCAATAGTCCAAAATTGGATTGACTTCTAATACAGTAAGGGATTTTTGAAACCTTGTTTTATTAAAATAGTATTTTTATTTCCTAGCACACCTAGCAACTGTTGTTTTGTGTTGGCTCCTCAAAACAAACCATGGCTCATAAGCATACATGTCCAAACTGTATGGATCACATTTAAATTAATTGGGTTGATTTGAATTGAATTTGGACGAAACATGGTTCTACATTTTTGAAATATGGACTGAACAAACTTAATCTTGTTAGGGCTGAGAAATGACACATTTGTTGAATCTGTGCTGTATAAATACGCTGATGTGTTGAATGTTTATGACACGACTCTGCTGAGGCAAGAAAATGCAGAGTAAAGCATCTATAAAAGTGGGACAGCTTGCGTAGTGGGACATGCACAAAATGTACAGCTACAGTTTTAGAAAACACATAACATGAAAGGAAAAAAGGTTTTAAGGGCTCGACAGTGTAATTATTCATAAGTTGATGTTGTTGTGGAGCCCACCTTTAGAACAAACCCCTCTGGGCAGGTAAGCTGGTCATACCACATGGCTTTGTACATGAGGAGAAGGAGCAGGCTGGTCAAAAATGCCAGAGTGATGAGGATCAGACCTGTGATCTGGGCAACATAGGGAAACACAAACATATACAGACAGAGTGCATCTGCAAAGTCAGTAACAAAGGTATAATTTTTAAAATAATTTTAATTAATCTCTTTGTTAGAGAGTGTATACTTAAAAGGCACCTCCAGTGATTAAAACACATGCAAAACTGTTGAAGTAAAAATTAAATCATTCAACCCTCATATTGGACAGGTTTCGGGTTGTGCAATGATGTACCTTAACTTTATCCGAGACATCATTGTAGAAGTTGATATTCAGCTTCTTGATGTTGGGAACATAGAGCCTGTTCCTCTGCTGCTGCTTCAGCTGAAACTGTGTTTTTGTCGTCACAATGACCTGGGGAATACACGAAGCAGTTATATGAGCAGTCTGGAAAAAGCTGGAAAAGTCCTTTCGGGTCCAAGGATTAGGTGGCCTCTCTTTTCCAGCACTAGGTTAATAATGCATCCACCATCCATGCAAATTACTGTTTTTCTATCCCTTCAAATAAACAATGCACATTTGCAAAAGCAATCCCTTTTATAGCAGTGCCTTAGGAGGACTTTTTGGGGACTATATAGTATTTTTATGATATTTCTCCAACAGCTTCCACTTCTGTGGAATATCCTGCAGAGCTAAATGCATCATCCAACAAGAAAACGGGCGAGGGCTTTCTGCTTTCATTAGGCATTCACAGCAGTGCTTATGTTGTGTGGGCTGATGCCAAGGTTTTAACCGGGGATGATGGAAAAGGAAAGGTAAACACAGCAAGCTCAGCATACAGCGGGCTTATGAAATGAAGGTAAGTGTACCTATGGGAATTTTAATATTATTTCCCCCCAGAATTTCTTCAATGAGTAGTGATCTGTTTAGGATTTTTATTTTTCTGTGGTACAATGAGATCAAATAGACAACTTAAAACCACAACAGTTTTAAGGAAATTATATACAAGGAGAGGGAAAGAAACATCAGATCATACCAACCTTTTCTGCCAATGGCTGCTGAAGCTGGCTGACCTCCAGGGGCGTGATGAGGGGGATGTTATCAAAGCCATCATCTGCAGATGGCTGCTTCTCCAATTTATCAGATAGATTACTGCCCAGCTTCACCATGGCTGCTCAGCTGCCTTAAATGGCCTGAACAGATCTAACTAACAGGAACGGACAGCTCAGGTCAGGTTGACTCGGACTGTGTGGTTTTGTATCCAAGTGTAAAAGTGCTGCTCAAGGATCCTGGCAGAACAAACACACAATACAAAAGAAAATAATGTGATTAGCACCAAAGGAACCAAAAGGAGTAATATGAGGCAATATTAGGCCAGAAGAAGTAATGTAGTTTTGATTCTGCTATATATCTGAATTTAGACATTTTCAATAGTCTGGCTATAGAGAATATGTGTGCTGGTTAACTATTTTAGTGCAGATATTATTGACTTAATCCGGGATGTTCCAATCTGATCCCAGCTATCAGCTGGGGACATAAATCAGTAGATTTTTAAAGTATCATATTTACTGTATCATATTAACCAATGGAATTCATCTACTAACACCCTTTGCTGGTCTACTGTCTGTAAATGTTGTCAGCTGCTGTCCAGATTTATTCTTCGCAGCCAATTCTCTTTTCAGTTTTAAAAATCACAACCTATTTCCATGCACAAGACTTGCAAAATTGCATTAAATGCCATGCCATAATGAATTTATCCTATCTAGCATATTGTGGTTTTCCCTAATCATCTGTGTAATGTGACCCCCTTTGTCTTCAGATATAACCAGCAGTCCAAGCTGAGCAGCTGAAACATTAGTCATCACAGTTTATGTTGCTAAAGACAGTGGGCTAAATTTGTAAAGCAGGAGAACTGTTTTTTGTTTATACTTTGTCTGCAAACAGTGAACTGAAACCACAATAACACTGTCCCAACCGAATTATCAACAAGTCATATCAAAACACAGAGTAAGCACTCAGCATACTGCATGGAAACATTGCCAGCAGAAGGAAGTTGTGACTTTGTTGAAGACTGTAGCTGTTTGTTTTGAGTCGTATGTTTGGGAACAACTGCTAACTCCATCCAAGTTTCAAGCGATGTTATATTATAATTTTGTTTAGCAAACTTTGTGTTTGGGTAGCATACTAAAGCTGTTGTGCAAAACCTCGGCACAAACTATCAGTTACAGTCAGGAAAACAGAGGAGACTGCAGTGTCCTGAACATCAATGGTGAGTGTGTCGGTACTGTGAAAAAGTCGTTTTCTGCTTACAGATGATTAGTGTTTTTCTTTTTTCTTTTTTTTTTTGTTTCTCTGTGTGGTAATGGATTAAAGTTATCCAAAACCATCGGTCCTATGTGAAAACAAATTTGCCCTTAAATCATGATTTTAACTATGACTAACCACATGTCTTGGTTCAGTTTCACCAGGCACACCCTGGCCTGCAGAACCAACTAACTAAAATAATCTCAGGTTTTTCTATGGAATAATTTTTCAACAACAATTTGTTTCTCATTCAATTCAATTCAATTCAATTTTATTTATATAGCGCCAATTCAGGAAACATGTCATCTCGAGGCACTTTACAAAGTCAAGTTCAATCATATTATACAGATTGGGTCAGATTATACAGATTGGTCAAAAATGTTCCTATATAAGGAAACCAGTTGATTGCATCAAAGTCCCGACAAGCAGCATTCACTCCTGGAGAAGCGTAGAGCTACAGGGAGAGTCGTCTGCATTGTCCATGGCTTTGCTGCAATCCCTCATACTGAGCAAGCATGAAGCGACAGTGGGAAGAAAAACTCCCCATTAACGGGAAGGAAAACCTCCGGCAGAACCGGGCTCAGTATGAACGGTCATCTGCCTCGACCGACTGGGGGTTAGAGAAGACAGAGCAGAGACACAAAAAGAGAGACAAACAAGCACAGAAGCACACATTGATCCAGTAATCTGTTCTACATTAGATGGTAATAGCGGGTGAGCCGTCTTCACTGGATGATGTCAAATTTAACAGAATGCCAGACCAGGTGTACCTATTATGAAGATAAACGAGAGAGAACAGAAAGTTAAAGCAGAAATGACAACACGTAATACATAATTGAAGAACAGTAGAACTCTATAGAGTGAGAAAATTACATCCTGATGTCCTCCAGTAGCCTAAGCCTATAGCAGTAAAACTATAAAGGTAGCTCATTCAGTAATTAACACATAAACACTTAAACATAAGTTTATGTGCTTGTTATTTGACAGCAAGCTGACAGGAAATGGAGTACAGGGAGAGGAGAAAGACATGTAGCAAAGGTCCACAGACCGGGACTCAAACCCGGGACAGCTACGTTGAAGAGGTCTAAAAATATGAGTTGCATGCCTACCCCTGTGCTACCACTGTGCCCCATTTATGTGCTATTCTGGGTTAATCAAGGATTTATCTTCTGAGTCAGAGTCATCCTAGAATGTATACAAAATAGTGCTGCTGATAATAAGTTATGTCTTTTTTTTTCTTTTTTTCCCCAGTGTCCTGTCTAGCAATGTGGCAATAAGAATTGATGTCTCAATGCCAAATAGAGCTCGACAGATTTTGCTTTCACAAGTGGAGCAATCAGCTTTCGCATAGTGCTCCGCTTGATTTATGCATGTACATAGTTTTATTGTGATTCCTGCGGGGAGAATTTCAAATTATGTGGACACCACAGTGGGAAAGTAGGAGAGTAAAGGAAGAACAAGAAGAGAAAAAAAAGAAAGAGAAGAGGTGAAAGAAAGAAGAGATAAAAGGGAAAGAATGATAAAACGTCTTCCGTCTGCTTCATCACCTGGAAAGAGAGATGTAAAAAGAACAGCACAACCAACAGACCTAGTGTAACAGATACAATCGAGTAACACCTTGATACCATTGCTAAATCATATGTATTATTATTTAAGCTGACATGTGTAAAGTGATACCTGAGAAAAGAAAGTGAAAAAAATTTAAAAAAAAAAATGTGTGTGTGAAATTTATCCAGAAGGAAATTGCTCAATAGTGGTTGTGAAGAACCAAAGGCCCGTCTTCCCCGAGCACCGAGGCAAGCACCAGGGGACCCATAACCCTGGACTTCCAAAGGGGCCCCCAAAGCAGGGCGCCCAAGAAAGAGGAGGGACGACCCTGAGGAAATCCCCCAGGCACCGTAATGCCGAAGCCCCTAGGAGCCGTAGGGGCGAGCCCGTGGGCTCCGCCGGCAGCCAGCTACGCTGAAGTGGTCCCAGGGGTGCCCCGCCCCCGCGGCGGGGGCCCCGGCCGGGCCCCGGGGGGCCATGCCCCGCGAAGCAGCCACCGGGAATGGGCCGGCCCCCACCCGGTAACCCGCCCCAAACCCGAGGGCCGCTAATAAGTTATGTCTGAATGATTAATTTTTTTTTGCGTTCCAGCAGTTTCCTGGGATCTTCCAAAGCTATTGACTGTTCACATTTTTAAAAAAAAAATTTTCATTTATTTTTCTTTCTTGGTCAAGTTAAAGGATTAAATAAAAAAATAGAGGGAAAATAGCCAAAGTCCAAAAAGAAACTTTGAATGACCTTTAGGAAGCAAACTCTGCAGAGGATGCCTCAAGACTGTTATACAATGCTCTACAGCTAAGACAAGAAGACAAACAAAATAAACATTTATTAAAAAACTGTAACAAATGACTTTTTTACTGTGACAACAAAGTAAAATAAACATAGTGTTGCTAGATGATTCTGTTAAAACTGAGCAAAGCTAATTTAACTGAATGGAGTGAAGAGAATTTTAAGAATGTTGAGTTAAAATGTGTTATAGTTAATTGAATTGAACTGGACGGTCCAACATAAAACTGAATTATAAATTGACACCATATAATCAATTGAAACAAGACTAATTCATTAACTTAAATTAAATGTTTCTAAATAAAGGTTGACTAACACAAGGTTTCCCACCATGGTTTCCTCATGCCAATAGGCTGAGGCAGGTTCCTAAGTTTCTGTGTGCCATGAGAAACCTAGATGCAGCCATCTTTGGTCATCACAATAGAAATGTAGCAGGTTTGTGCCAAAGGCTTTAATCCTGCTGTAAATTCAAATCACACAAACAGACAGAGCTGTTTCATCTGTAGGATTCTGAGAAGAAAATGTATTAAAAAGGCCATGTGCTGTTTTTCTCATGAGCTTCAAGAGAGGTCTGCTTCTGATGGAAATATTGGAAGCATGTAGACTGATAGGTTATACCTGTTGTTACCAAGCAATCAGTGCTAAGTCTGGCTTCCAGAGCTTTCAGCCTGTTCAGTGAATACCAAACATGCCCAAATTGGAATCTCCAGAAATGCTTTTCTCTTCCTTCTTTTTTTTTAATGCTGCACAAAATGCACACAGGTTGCTGTGGATAGTTTGCTCTTTTGCTGCCAGATTTGCTGTTACATTTATCTGACAACAAAGAAAACTAGATATAACTAATATCTCACCGATATCTAGTGAGGTGTTAGAGAAGGAACTTGTACCTTCCTAAAACTGCCATCTGTTTGATCTTTGAGGACTTTGACACTTTTTACCCCTTGCAAAAGATTTCATACTCCCTAAAATCCCCCACATTCTTTGAATTTTGTTAACCACAAAATCTAATAGTTTTTATTGGGATTCTGTGTGAAACACCAACACAATGTAATGCATAGTTGTGAAGAGGAAACAAAACAAATATTTGGTTTAACTGACAGACAAGAGGAGAATTAATCAGAGTGAAACAAATAGGTCAATATTAACTCTGGAGGAGATGCAGATCTTCACCGCTCAGGTGGGAGAATCCTTCAACAGGACAACTATTAGTCATACCTTCCACAAACTTGGCCTTTTTCAAAGAGTTGCGTGAGGAAAGCTATTGCTGACAAAAAGTCACGAAAAAAAACTTGTTGGCAGTGAGTGGCTCTGAGCCACAAACCATGTAGTAGACACAGCCAATATGTTTAGGAAGGCTATCCGGTCAGGTGAGATTACATTGCTTCGCCATCATGCAAAATGGTATAAGAGGTGGGAAATGAACACACCTTAAACACAATATAAACATTGTGAAAGCTGGTGGTGGCGGCGTCATGCTGTGAAAGGCTTTTCTCCACCAGGGACGAGGAAGCTAATTAGAGCTGTAAGAAAGATGAATGGAGCTAAACGCAGAGCAATACTGAAAGAGAATCTCTTAGGAGCTGCATAAGACTTGAGACCGGGTTGTAGGTTCACCTTCCAGCGGGACAACCCGAAACAGACATACAGAGTTGCAGTAGACTGGCTCGTACCACAGCAAATTCATTTGTTAGCGTGATCCAGTCAAAGTCCAGACAAATCCATTTGAGAATCTGTTTGCGGGTGTAACTTGACAAGATGGGAAAAGAACTGAGTATGAATGCTTTTGCAATGCACTGCAATTCAATTATATTTATATAGCGCCAATTCATGATACATGTCATCTCAAGGCACTTTCCAAAGTCAAATTCAATCAGATTATACAGATTGGTCAAAAAGTTTCCTATCTAAGGAAACCCAGCAGATTGCATCAAGTCTTGACAAGCAGCATTCACTCCTCCTGAAAGAGCGTAGAGCCACAGGGAGAGTCGTCTGCATTGTCCATGGCTTTGCTGCAATCCCTCATACTGAGCATGCATGAAGCGACAGTGGAGAGGAAAACTCCCCTTTAACGGGAAGGCAAAACATCCAGCAGAACCGGGCTCAGTGTGAACGGTCATCTGCCTCGACCGACTGGAGGTTAGATAAGACAGAGCAGAGACACAACAAGAGAGACAAACAAGCACAGAAGCACACATTGATCCAGTAATTTGTTCTATATTAGATGGTAATAGCGGGTGAGCCGTCTTCCCTGGATGATGTCACAGCTAACAGAACGCCAGACCAGGTGTACCTACTATGAACAAAAAAATGACAGAGAACAAAAAGGTGAAAGATGAAATAACAAGCAGGCACCAGTTTGTAATATAATGGTGCATCTTTTCTAAAGCTGGATGTGAGAATATGACACTGGAAGAGCTCCTAAAAACGTTGAACATAGGATGCTGGGAATCTCATTCCTGCTGCGTATAAAAGCAGATTCATCATAGAGGTCTCTAAAATAGGAAACCATTATTTCAATAACCGCTTTTTAAATAATTCAGTGGGTATCTAAATTGTTCAGCCTAGAGACAAATACAAATAGATAGCACAGCTTGTACTGCCTGTTTATTCAAACAATCTGGAGTAAACATGTTTCATAACTAGTGTGTGTGATTCATCTTACATCTCTTCCCAGATCCCATCTCTTCCTAGAATCTCATGTCCTTCATGTTTTGGAGCTGATGCCTGAATCTAATGTATCTAGTGCTTTTCCTGCTCTGAACGGGATTCTGTTTATTTATTTGTTTATTTTTTACCTTCGTCAAATGATCATCGAATTGTGGAGAGAGGAGATGAGCCACTTATCTCATTCGCACAATGCAACACAACACCTTCCCCGAGCCAAGGACCCCACTGGCCCGCTGACGCCAGTGATTCACAGTGATGATACACAAAGCAGGAAGAAAAGAGCCACAGTGTTGGCGGGGAGAAATCCTTGAAGCTCAGGAAATGGGCTTTTAATGACGCAGGATCAATTTACTGGAGCTTCTAGTCACAAAAGCGGTAAACAGGTGATCAAATAAGGATGAACTTGTTGTCACTATGGGGGAGACGAACAGTGCCTAGCAAAGGGATTACGATACCCCATAAATGTTTTCTCTTTTTATCAAGCTGCAACCACAAAAGTTAAATGTTTTATTGGTTATTTTATATTATTATATAGTATATATTATTTTGTGTGAAAGATCAACCAAAAGTAGTGCATTATTGTGAAGTGGAATGAAAACAATTCATGGTTAGTTATTTATCAATAAAAATCTAAAAAATGGAAATGTGCATTCATTCAGCCCCCATGACTCAATGCTTTAGTGGTGAAATTGCTAGGGTTAAATAACATGGTTTACTACTATGGTTTATGCACAATGCATAGGTTACATCAGCATTTATTAAAAATCACATCAGTCTAATTGTTTTATTTTTCATCAAGCTCAAGTCTTTAAATATGCTTTGACTATAATGTCCTTGTCTGAAGGGTACAGTTTCTTTTTCAGGGAGCCTTAATGGCATGAAAGGAATGAGAGGAATGTATTATATTAAGTTGTTTTTTTTCTCCAAATCACAAAGTTCACATTCCAATGGTGAATCAAATTATTACATTGTATTGAGTTACAAAAGAATCAACATTTAAAGTATTAGTGAGCTCAGTAATATAAGGATTAATTAACCAACAAGAGAAACAAACTACTAAAGGGAATTCTTAAAGTGTTTAGAGAATGAACCCTCAATTACTATTCAGCTGATAAAAATATAACCTCACCTAATGGTTTCTCACTTTTAAAAGGTAAACCAATGGTTTTAGACACTATTAGTATTTCTCAACACCTGTCTTAGCCTTGGAAAACTTGAAGAGTAATGACTAATTCAATTGAGGAAGGCTTTTGACAGGTTCCCTGGCCCAAAAACAGCTTGAGCTAAATCGATGAGATTAGCCTTCGGTGTCGAGGACCGGGCCTCCTGATCTGCTGCTTAACGTCCCTCTCCTCAGCTCGCTGGATTGAGAATCTCTGCCCATCATTTGTTCAATCTGGCCTAAAGGTTTGCGTCTTGGCACGGGTGTTGTAGGTACCCTCATTTGCTTTCTTTAGTATTCAAAGTGGAATTCTAAACAGGCCCGAAAAACTCTCTTGCTCAAAGAGTAAAGCATGTTACAGAGACTAGAAGAACACAACAGAATTTTAATCGAGTTTACCCAGGCTGGGTTGGTCCAATTGGGCATAATGTCTTGGTTTGGTATGCACTGGCGGGTGCATACCAAACCATTAGGTGTGTCTTTCTCAATTTCTTCTTCATCATTCAGCGGGACACCAACTCGCTCACTCAGCTCCCAGAAGCACCCAGACGACAGTGTTTTAGCCATGTCTACATTTTACTACTGTTTTTACTAAAGTTGTCTTCCTATCCAGAGGACAGTGACTTCAACATATTAGATAAGAAAAAAACAGGTCAAGCTCAGACATGTATGAAGAGTGTCACTAAAAATCAGCTTTCAAGACTTGCAACAGATTCTCAGTTGGATTTAGGTCTGGACTTGGACTGGGCCGTTGTCATGTGTGAATATGCTTTAATAAAAAAAAAAAAAAACATTTCAATGTAGTTCTGACTGCATTTGAGGGTCATTGCTACTGCTGTGAGGGGAACCTCTGACCTGATCTCAAGACTGTTGCAGCCTCAAAGAGGATTTCTTCCAGTATCGCCTTGTCTTTAGCTTACTCTGTTTTCCCAACATCCCAACAAGTTCTGGTGAACCTTTCTGTCACTGCTTAAGAAACATATTCCCACAGCATGATACTGCCACCACTTTGCTCCACAGTCAGGACGGACATTGCATTTTGCATGTCGGCTAAACAGTTCTATTTTGGTGTCATCTGGCCAGAGCATGTTCTCAGAGGTGTTTGTGGTGTTCCTAAATTGCTGTCAAACAGGATTTATTACGGCTTTCTTCTTGCTACTTCTAAATTAAGGCCACATTTGTTGAGAGCATCAAAAACAAGTGTGCTGTCAGAAGATTTTCCGACCTACACTTAGGATTTCTGCAGCTCCTCCAAAGTTGTAGCGAGCTTTCTTTTTTTTCTTCTTCCCTCCAATGCTCTTCTAGACCAGCCTGTCAGAATAGGTGGATGGCCGTGTCTCGGTTCTGTCATCTTTCCTCATAACTGTCCATATCCTTTTCCTCTCTGTTGGCATGGCAACACATGCTGCTCCTCTGCAGGTTTTAGGATAGGATGTCCTTTCTCAGGCTTGAGAAAATTAGATGCTCAAGTAGAGGTTCTCCAGCAAACCTCTGAGGCCTTCACAGAACAGCTGGTTTTATACTGACATTAAATTATGCACAGGTGGGCTCTATTTACTACCTAGCAGACTTCTGAACATAATTTTATTGCGCTGGATTTCACTTAGGGGTATCAGTACAGGGGGGTGAATACAATATGCACACCACAAAGTTTTAATTTATTTTCTATTTTGAAAACCAAATCTCCCCTTCCCTGCACTTCCCAATTATTTTGTGTCTCATACATAAAATCCTAACAAAACACACTGAAAATTGTAGCTTCGATGAGACAAAGAGTGAAACAACTCAAAAGGTAGGGATACATCTTCCGGTGGACAGCATGCATTCAAAGTATTCCATGTTACTCGAAAGACAAAAAGAGACGTTTCTGTGAAACAAAAGAATAATTGTGCGATATTATGTTACATGCACATAGTTGTGGACGAGTGGGCGGTTACTGCGGTCATCTGGTGCTGACCACCATTTTTCTTCCCCACAGTTGGAGTGAAATGTGGGTACGATGAATCATCCTGAATCTGTGATTAACAAATGAGCTGAGCTGGTGTCAAACACTCAGTGTTCCCACACTTTGCTGCTGCAAACAAGTTCTGCAAGAGCTGTGAATCACATCTTCTTCTCACTTGTCCCTGCAACATTTCATCTACCTTAAGAATTAAAAACCCTCTCTGATGTGGTTCATCACTTCAACGTCACACAGGGCTTGCGGATGGAAGCTGTCGGAGGGAGAACACACTCTGTGCTATGAATAGGTGAGTGTTTGGCACCTTCAGTCAAGTTCTTCAGGGTTCACTGCTCATGCATATCTGAACTTGCTGCATTGAAGGGTGCTGCAACAAGACATGCAGCAGAGAAAGGAAAATGGAGCAGATAAAACACATTTATTGGTCTCAGTGTGGCTTTTTAACAGCCTGCTTTCTCTACACGATCTGTATAATTGCACTAAGTTACAGTAGTAAACGTCTATGAGTTCAAATAAATCAGCTTTTTAGCTTGCAGGAGGATAGAGCACTGGGTGCTTCACAGAAACGCATTTCTTGCAGAGATTTGATAATTTTCCATCCCTTGAATGAAGAATATACAGAGGATATTTAGCTACATGACTAAATAGCCCAAATAAATGTCCTATTTCTGCAACTTTGCGCAGCAGCAGCTCCCAGCTCGCGTCATTCCTGATCTAGCCCGTCTGTTATGCAAACAAACAGCCGCAGTGCCGCATGTAAGGCTCCCGTGGAAGGGAGAGAAACTTACTGTCTCTTTGAGAGGATCTCCTGGCTGCTTGTCCGGGAGCGGCTGTAGTAGTGGCGGATGCTGACCGGGGTCTGGATGTGAACACAGGTTGCCGTGCTGATGAGTGATTCAGGACAGGACTGCGCATGTAGTAAAAAAAAAAAAAAAAAACGAGCAGCTCCGACCTCCTGAAGAGAAACTGCGATTGTGCGTCTGTGCGCGACTCTCCGTGGATGACAGTGTGGCTCCTCGGAAAACTGCGTCTATGTTATCGTGTCGTGGGTTTATTTGGCGTATTTGTCACCGTTACGACACGACACGACCCCCTGAAAAGGGTTCGAGGTGGTCTGATCCAACCACAACCCCAATAAAGGTTTGAACATTTAATTAGTTTTAGTTCTATTTGTTTTATTTGGATTTGGCTGATTTTAGAACTTCAACCAACTTTATAATCAATAACTATATATGAGATATATACAGAACAATCACTGCCACCTGTATGAATTTAGACTGTGCAGTCCACACTATTTTATGATTTGCTGACTAAACCCAGTCTGTTCTCATCTGACTCAGTTACAGATGCATTTCAATATATTTGAATTTCACGGAAGTCATAAATTTAGTTAAAAACAGTTGAACTCATATGGTTTCATTTCACATGCTTTTCATTTGGTGGATTGAGGCTTACAGCTATAATAAAAACCCACAATTCAGTTTCTCTGAAAATGCTTCAGAAAAGCAAAAGCAGAAATGTGATGCCATGCATCACACCAGGGTCACCAGGGTCACCTGGGTTCTGCAACCTGCAGCTCCAGAGCCACATGGCCCCTCCAAAAGAGGCTCGTATCAACTTTGACCAAAACCGATGCAGACCTGAGAAATTACTTTAATCATAAAAGTATAGAAAAGGTTGATTTTAACACGTTTTATTCTTGTTTCAATACATCTGCATATAAACTCCACAACAGAATGTGCTAATAGTTTTCAGTATTGCTTTTCATCTTTTTAAAATATAAATCGTTCCATTAAACACAATGCCTTCGATTTATTTGTAAATGTTTTATTTCTTTGTCCTAATAGCTGACATAGAGACAAAAACATGGCTCTTTTACAAAAAATAAAACTAATTTTACATTGCAAGTACAAAACTTTGTTCTTTGACTAAAAAATAGCCCTTTGGATGGTAAAGGTAATGATCCCACTGCCAATATAATGATGGGGAAGAATGCAGTTGTCCAGCGGACAGTTATGGACATCCTCCACTAAGTCACAAAAGTCATTGTTAAAGAAGCAATTTAGAGGAAAATTAAGCGGTAGGAATAAGTGTGGGAAAATAAAGTTTACAAGCAACATAAATAACTGCAGCCTAGAGAGAGTTATCAAGCGAAGCCCACACGAGTTTAGAAGAGATTTAAAATGTGTGGACTGCAGCAGTCTTCAACAGCCACTACACAGAGCTACACCTAATGTGTTCACCTGGTGAGCCACGGCAGATTTTAAAACCAGAAAACCTACTAAAAAGGGTAGGTACAGTATGTGCATCCTCAGTACTTTTGGGCCACATTTGCATGAATCATTGCTGCAGTGCAGCATTACATGGAGGTGATCAGCCTGAGGTTCTGCTGAGGTGTTAAGCCACCTCAGGTTGTTTGAATAGCGGCCTTCAGGCCATATGCATTATTGGCTCTGGTGTCTCTTATGTTCCTCATGACAATACCCTATAGATTATCTGTGGGCTTTACGTCATTCTGTTGGCCAATTAGGCACAGTGATATGTCTGTCTGTAGGTATTGGTACGTTTGGCACCAAGTCCTAACCTGACTAGCTAGGACTTGGACTCTGGCTAGAGTCAGGTTAACCAAGTCCTGCTGAAAAATGAAATCAGCTTTTCCATTAAGTTCCTCATGATTTTGTCCTGATAAACTGCTGCACTGACTTTGGACTTGATAAAGCACAGTGGACCAACACTAGCAGAGAGCATCCTTAAAACCTCACCATAACCCTGACTGTGAGAACTTGAAGCAATGTGGATTCTGTGCCTCTCCACTCATCCTCCAGACTCTGGGATCTTGATTTCCAAAATAAAATGCAAACTTTACTTTCATCTGAAAGGAGGAATTTTAACAACTGAGCAGCTGTTCAGTCATTTTCTCTTTAGCCCAGGTAAGAAACATCTGACATTGTGTCTAGTACAAAAGAGATTCTGCTTTAAAATCTCCCCAGGGCTGCCTTTAAGTACACGTTTTCCTATCACACATTTTGCTCTCTAAGCTTTCCAATGATAAGAGAAGTGTGTGGAAAAACAAGCTTCTTTAGCAATCACCTTCCCTCTCACTTTTTGTGAAGAATCTGCTGGACACCTGTCAAGTCAGCAGTCTCCCCAATAATTGTGTAGGCCATGATTTGGCCACAACAAGGCATATCTACATCAATAAATCCTTCTTTAATGTAGTTATATAATTTTTGATACTGAGTGGATTTTATCAACCCTAAGTCATTACTGAAATAAATTAACTTCATCCATCCATCCATTATCTATACCCGCTGATCCTTAGTTTTTTTGTGCTTTTTTTGGGTACCTATTACCAGCAGGGGCGAGAGGTGATGTAAACCCTGGATAGATCACCAGTCCATCACAGGGCGACACAGAGACGCATAGGACAAACAACCGTACACACACTCACACACCTAAGTTAGAGAGACCGATAAACGTAACGTACATGTTTTCTGACTGTGGAAGGAACCCAAAGTATGAAGTATAAATTAACTTTTCAATAATGTTTTTAATTCATTAAGATGAATCCGTCAAACTGTCAAATTCAAGACTCCTAACAAAATCTAATACTGCAGTTTACAGTAAGGTGACTGAACTTGGGGCAACGATGTTGAACTAAAAAAGATTAGTTGAGAGTTTTTGTTTCTATTGATTTTATAACCTTTGCAGAGTCTTTGGCTTGATATTAAATTTTACTCAAGTTTTTAAAATTGATTAAGTAATTTGTTAAAATAAAAGTTTCTGTTCTTGCATTATTGTCTCTAGGATATTAAAGTTCACTTTAAATACTTGTATCATGTGTGGTAATGTATTTCCTCTTTAAATTCAATTTATAACGTTAAAAAAGATTACAATTGTTGTTTAATTCTGGAGAAAGACTTGAGTCTCCGTCCCAAAATATAAAATTTCCTCTGAAAACAGAAGCAAACTTTGTTTTTCCAACCTTCAAAGACACAAAAATGTGTCCACATAAATCTGTTTTAAAATATAAAAAAATAATGATTTAGACAACAAACTTTCCAATGACCAGAAAGATACATTAAAAACACATTATGCTGAGATAACTCCTGCTGTTGAAAGTTGAAATAAACTCATGTTTTAACTTTTGCAAAGACAGAAACTTGTGTATTTGTGATGTTTTCAAGGGTCCTTTGATTTTAAAACAAAGTTGAAAATTTTGAATCAACTAAAGAAACTCTTGCCTTTGATAATCACAACATTTAACAAAACTAAGATTTTATTGTATGCCATAAGAATTTTTTCCACCTCAATTCAGTTCAGTCAATTTTACAGTTCATAATTTGAAGTCAGTCTTGATCTGATGCACAACTTTATCTTTTCAATCTATAAAATGTGTGATGAGTAACAAAATGCCTGAGTAAACTGGTTGCAGTTTAAATTGCAGGTGTTCTGGTTCTGGATGCAGCTCCGCCGCATCAAGAAAAATCTAAAACGGCAAATGTTTGGATACTAAACTGAAAATTTTTTACGTGTTGCTGCGTTTCATCACAGCTTTTTATTGTATGTCCATTACGCTTCTGCTGAAGAAAAGCCCACCCCAGGGGAAGAGGCGTTGAGTGCAGCCCGGGACTCGGATACAGATAATGGAGTCCTCTACAGGTGGAACTGTTTCAATAAGGTCATTGTTCTCACGTCTAGTTCTAGTTTATTTTGTGCAATAAAACTTGAATGAAACAATTATTATATGGTAGTGAGAGAGGCAGGAAGCACAGAGAACTCATTTAAAACATCCACTTAAATATACATAATTAATAATAATTGATACAATTATAACAACAATATAAGTAATAAAAACATAATAAGTATAGAAATGTAATACAAAATTTCCAATATCTTAAAAATTTGTTCTTAATTCTAAAAATATATATACACAATACAAAATCACGTAAATAAATGAATAAAGTGAAAAGTTCTCTTGTTTGTTTATTTTTTCTAAAATAAGTAGACTAAACTTCTTTCAAATGTAAAATTGTCTGTAATGATTTTCTAACTCTCAGTTGTTTTATTATACTAGAACCTTTCCTCTTTTTGCACTTTCTTTTCTCATAGAGGCACACTTTTGTACACCCATGTTTGGACTGTTTCCTATTTTTTTGTATGTAATTTACCCTCAATTTTCTGTTGAACTTCTGTAAAACATATTAGAGATTTAAACAAACAAAATTATGGGGCTCAGGAGTTTTACATGACTGGCATACTGTTGAACAATCACATGTTTTATTTTTAAACACACTGATTTTAATTACCTAATTTTCTCACTTTTATTGATGTTTGTCTGTCTGCTTTTATGCGTCATTGCCAAGACACCGCTGCAAGAGAGGTTGTAAACATCACTAGGATTCCCCTGGTTAGGGGAAGAAAGAAAAAAAATAGTCAAAACCTCTCTTCAAAATGGGAAAGTGAGGAAAACATGCTGTTTGAGGAAGGCATATGTGTCTTTAGCTACAGAATATTTTTGCAATCGTAGTTACATGATCTCCTCACCATTTCCAAACCTTTAAGATCACTCAGGTCAAACAGTTAGTTTCTTCTGGATGTTCTGGGCTCCAAACTAAAATGCGGAGGAGATTGAGCTTTTACAGCGGCTGTACCAGAATTATGGAATAGTTCATGACTAAATATCCACACTGCCTCGGCTGTAAATTAATGAAAAGTTCTGTTAAAACTGATACGTTTTCCTTGGCAATTGGTTTGAGAAGCGTATGAGACCCCGCATAGTTTTCATGAGTGTAATTTAATGTATTTTTATGGTCATTTCTTTCTTTTATTGTATTTTTTAACATACTGTTGTTGGTTGTATGGGTAAATTGTGTAGCGCTTTGGTCATATCTGATTGGTTTTAAGGTTGCTATACAAATACATTGACATCAACATAATTTATTAAAAAAGCTGCAAGAAAGTTGCTCCCCTCCCAAACTTACCCCCATCAATAGTCAGACCATTAAACAGTTTAAAAGAACTGCAAATGCGCTGAACAAAGCTGGAAGCAGAATCTAAGTTTATGTTTCCAACGTGCATTGGATGATAAGGGAGGTAGAAGAAAAATCTCCAAAAGTTGCTGTTAGACGGAGAAGTGCAGCAGAAATTGGCAACTTGGGTCATTTGAAGACTTTCTATACATTTTCACAAGGAGTGCCAGTGATAAAGAAGAAAACTACACATGGAAGAGAGAAAGGATTGTGTGAACAAAAGAGTGAATCAGTCTGGTCAGCAGATCTGGATCAAGCTTTTCATGCAAAGCAAACCCCTGCTGGTTTCCTGTTGGGCCGTGGCTGACTGTAAGAGTTCATCAAGCTTTTCGGGGCTCACTCGTCCAAGAACCAACGCTGGAACCCCCCTGCCAACCTGTCAATTGAGCCTACATTTATTATTTTGACCTTTGCTTTGACATCAAAGTGGATCCTTGACTCGTTCTTCTGCAAGAAGACAGAGGTGTCACGCTCACAGTGTGAGAGGAAGCCTGCCAGCCTCCGACGGCGTTGCTGCCTGTGAAGAAGCGAGTTGGAGTCTGGCTGAATGCAATTAAAGTGAGAATCAATTAGACTGCTTTTTGTTGGAGGGAAATGTGTCAAATCAAGCATATTAAGGCACATATGCTCATCCTTGTGTATGTGTACCTGCTGATATAAGACATGTGTAAGCTTTGTACTTTAAAAGAAAAGGTATCAGGTGTCAAAACCCATATTCACACTGAAACATATTAAACTTATTGGACACCTAAAAGGTTTCCAGGGACTTTAAAGGATGCAATTCTAAAAGTTGTGCTGGTTTTTCCACAAAGCTGAAATGAGCTCTTATCTTTTTTTCATATTATTTAATCTTACGTGTAAGTCTGGTGTCTTCTTCTTTGTTCACTAAAAATCTAATCTGCACCATGAATCCTTGCATTACCACAAATTATCCTTTCCAACAGGATGACGTGAAAAGTTTTAAGATAAGTTGACAAGAAAAGGCGACGAAAACAACACAAGGAATGAAACCAAGCCTGTAATTTTAGCTGTGCTGGTGGCGGTATCATGCTGTAGGGATGAATTTCTTGAATAAGAACTGGGGAGTTGGTCAGACTAGATATGAAGGGGAATTAGGCTAAAAAAGAACTTGTTAGAAGCTGAAAAGACTCAAGACTGAGGTGTAACTTCTCCTTCCAGCAGAAAAACAACCCTTAACATACAACCGCGATAGCTACAATAGAAAGGTTTAGATCAAACCATATTCATGTGTTAGATGGCCTAGTCAAAATCCACACTTTAATTGTAAATCTGTAAGACTTGAAAATTGATCTTCACGGACACTTGCTATTCAATCTACCTCAGCTTAAGTTATTTGGCTTGAAAGAATGGGCAAAATGTTTTCTCTCCCAAATATTCACTCTTTAAAAATTTGAAAACCATTTCCATTCATTTCACACTAACGTCCAGCTTTCTGTGCATCTGGATAAAAAAACCTCAAAAATACTATGAAGCTTGCAGGTGTGAAATAAAAGGTTTTAGGGGTATGAATATATTTGCAAGGCATTATAAATGAGATGAAAGAGAAAAAGGACAACAGTGCTCACTATGAAGAACATCAGTAAAAAGATTTGAGTTGACAAATGTGTTTTTTTTCCTTCCATTTTGTTGAGTTTAATGTGAGGAGGAAAAAAACTCGGATCACCTCGAACAAGCAACAGTGAAAAGAAAGATAAGCTGATTAACTCACAGTTTCACTTTCAGTTAATCGAAAATGAACACAATAAAAATATGTACAGAAAAGGTTTAAGAGATGTGTCGATGAAGATCGCTAAACATGGCATCAAACTGAGTCGTTCATCTGCACATTCTGTGAGCTAGCTGATGTCTGGTCTATCAGTCTAACCAGTGATATAGTCTGTGTTCAACATTACTGAAGGCTCAGCGAGTCTTTAAAGAAAAGCAGTCCTTTGATTAGTGCTCACCATTCAGGCCCAAAGTTCTCCGAATGACACCGTATATTCTCCACAAACATCGAGTTCAACCTGTCCTTGAAGTCTCTGGATGACTCCTCTGTCTCTAACAGATTCATGCTTTCTCTGCCTGTGTGATGTTACCCAGGTTAGCTGGAAAATCAACCATTTATTCATTTAGTTTGGCTGACTGTTGATGTGAGCAGCAAACATATGAAGCTTGAGATTAAGATCAATTAAATACCTGAATATTTAATAGACGTGTTCTCTGTTAGTAGCAATAAACATGTTTATTAAAACTGATTTTGCTCTACGTTGCTGGGGAAATGTAAATGACACATTTTGTTGTTAGATTTGAATATTTAAGTTTTTAATACATACCATTTGTTTACAATGTTTGTGATGAGTAGGATTCATGTTTGTTTATTTTTTTCCAGTTCCTGCTAGTTTCTACAGGAAGTTATTACCACGTTAATAGTAAGGTAATCTAATATACTGTTGTAAAATATAATTTAGTATACTAATGTATATTATTTGCTAATGTGCATGTTATGAAGCCGACAAAACAGTAGGAAGCTTCAAAGTTAAAAACAAAACAATATAATATTTAAGTATTAAGCAAGTTTTACAACTGTTGTCTTCTTACTGTAGAAAAAAATATATATATTTATAAATATATATGTATTAAAATAAGGTTTCAAGAAGTAAAACGTTTTGTTTTGTTTTGATGCTGGTCAACTATGAGATCTTTGCCAAGATCGCCATCTGGCGTCCACTTATCAACATGACAACTAAAACAGAAGGAGTTTATTTAGCAGCGCAGTTTTTTAATAACAATAAAAAAATAATAATAATAATAATAATAATAATAATAATAATAATAATAATAATAATAATAATAATAATAATAATAATAATAATGTGTACTTGTCTTAAACAAAATAGAGGAATCAAGCCTTATTGGATATAAGGCTTGATTTCTCATTGTTGCATTCTGTAACCCAGGAACACATTCAGTACCACAATATCTGACAACTTATAACTTTTGTACAGGATTCAGGAAAGTAATCAAAGATACATTCTTGGTGATTTTAATTTAATTAAGTTTTTTATGTAGTACTAATTCACAACACGTCTTCTCAAGGCACTTGACTTTACAATAAAAAAGTAAGTACAATTGCACCCTACAGATACATTCCAAGTCAACTACATACATTGCAATTGATCCTAGTAATGAAACAATGCGGCCAAGTTAATTTTTTTCATTCAAATTGGGTAAAAAGCTTTCTATCTAAGGAAACCCAGGAGATTGCATCAAGTCTTTGAATTGAAGCATTCACTCCTCCTAAAAGAGCATGTAGCAAAAGTGGACAATCGCTTGCAGTGTGTCATTGACTTTGCAGCAATCCCTCATACCAAGCATGCATGCAGCCCCTTTAACAGGAAGAAACCTCCTGTTGAACCAGATGAGTAAGTGTATCATCTATAGCAGGGATTCCCAAAGTGTGGTGCGCGAGATGAAAATTACAATGGCGGTCTGACAGTGTTTTTTCCCCACACCATAAAGACGTGTAAATAAACATTTCCTTTGTAAAGATTAAATCAAAAACTGTAAATTTAATAAATAAATAAAATATATTGTAATGATCTGTATTAGACTTTGTTGCTAAGTACTGTTGCACACTCACACACTTAAGAAAACGAGCGAGAATCAGAAAATGTCTCTTTCTCTCTCCTAACTTTACGTCGTTTAAGTCAGCAGAAGAAAATTTTAATTTGGACCGAACATTTTATTTACGAGATTAAATTGAATGACTGTCTCTCTATTGATCGCGCAGTGCTTACAAACAGCGCTGCTCATGGTGCTGTGACTCTGAACCGGCTACAAGCACCGATACGTCACGCCCACACCGCTGCTGCCTCCGCTGCTGCTGCTGGTAAAATTGGTGCTAGACGCGATTTCTTTACTATGCTCACGTACAGATCTGTAACACTTTTCATTGTGATTCAGACAGGCGCTGTTCATTTTAAAGATGCGGTTTTAGCGCATATTTATGGAGTGAATATTGTCTTAAAAAGATTTGAATAAATATAAAAAAGATTTGAATAAATATAAAAGGATATATATACATATACATACATTTATAAATATCCAAGTACAAAATACAAATGTAAAAATGTGACATACAAATAAATAAACAAAATACAAATATAAAAATGTGACATACAAATAAATAAACAAATTTATATAAATAAACGTGTCTTTGTAAATATATTTTCGAGATTTGAAAATAAATATGCTTGACTTTGTATGTGGAATCTGCATTTGTGAATCTCCTTTTTGCATTTGTGAATCTCTGTTTCGCTTTCATGTCGATGACGTAATTTTGAGACATTCCTACTGCACACAAGATCCACAAATATATACCACTAGATTTGAATGCGAAGACACCCTCCACTGAACAACCAGCAGATGGCAGTGTTGTGCAGCCACAGCTAGTCTGGCAGAGCGGTCTCGTGTGCTCGTGACACGTCATCAGCCTCAGCCCGCTTGCCCAGAATGCACCGCGGCCGCAGCTTGATTCGAGACAGAGCAAACAGAGCTCACAGCGTTAAGTTAAAAATTCCCTTTTTTGCTGCTGTTGTTCTTCAAAAGTATGTTTTAAAATCGTTTGAGGCGAGAACATTATACTTTTAAGCTACTTTATTACACCTACTGACCTTCACAGCATTGATCATTAAGAAAGGAAAAAAAAACACATTATGTCTGCCCACCTTTACAGTGATTAATCTATAAATTATGTGCAGTTAGTTCAGCTCATTTTTTCAGTGAAATGGTAAAAATACCAGAGAAGGGAAGCCATTTGTTACATTTACTATACATTTTACCTTTTCTTTCTTGAGAACTATAATAACCTGCATGTTAAGCAGGTATAGTTTTATGCTGTGAAAAGGTGAGAATTGAAAAAAACTATTCTGGTAACATTTGGCATTTTTTATTTACAGGAAGAAACAGAAACAAACAATGTGAGGATAAACACCTCTGTGCCAACCCTCCAAATATTTTTTAATGAAGGGGACCTGAAACCAGCCTTCTAGCTAAACAGGGCCACCATCGTCCTTCTCCTTCAGCTGCTGCCCATCAGAAGGTCCACAGGAGTTAGAGGTGCTGCTGACCCTCTACTGGCTGGCCTGCTGTGCATCCTATAGGGAAACAGCTTGCCAGTAAGATCTCTTTTCTTCTTGACCTTAAATAGAGCCAACAGTGACACACAATTGATACATAGATTATATTAATTGAATAGAACATTAAGACATATCAGCATATTACCTAAATTACAAGTTAATTTTATATTTGGTACAGGTCAAGTGGAGGCACGCTACAACAGGCACCACGCCAGGGCGAGAAACATCATTGAGCGTGCCTTTGGTGGTCTGAAGACGTTCTGAAGACGTTCCATCCTCTTAAGGGCGCTGGAGGTCTGCCTGACGTTTGCCCCAAAACTAAACGCCGCCTGCTGCATCCTCCACAATATTAGTATAGAGGCAAGGGACCAGCTAGACGTGGAGGATGAGGAGGTTGACCCAGAGGAGGACGGCCATCCGGCGGCTGAAGACAGGGAGCTGCTCCAGCTGGCTGCATCAGTTCTAGTCATGTACACATGCTGGTTCATCTCATTGTTTTCACTACCTGTAAAAATAAATTAAATAATTATTATTATTAATTTCCATTCCAACTATTTTTAATTCTAAGTTTATAGGCGTTGTCTATTTGTATAAGATCTTAATAGGAGTTATTTATTTGTTTTAAACCATGTTAGTAACTGTTAATCATTTGTTGAATATATTACACCTTCATTCTGTTCCAAAGATAAAACATTTGTATAAAATAAATGTCTGTTATTTTCATATACTATTATTACTATTGTTTTCTTTCCCTCTTTCTCCTCTCAATTATTCGTGTCCTGACTCAGAAGAAACTCACTTAGATAGGAAAAACATTTATAGATTTTATTTATTTATTAATTTTATATGCTGTAATTTATTCCAGCAAGTATTGAGTTAATAAAGCAACACACGTCAGTCAGATAAACACAAAACAAATAAATCAGAACCAGCGGTACTACGCACACTAGTTGGCCGACAGAAGTGTCCTAAAGACGGTCTAACATCAGCCCTGGCTGTGGCTTCCCTCGGAGGTCTGTGGGTCTCTCTGCTCCGCTCATCGTCTGACTTTTTATTAAAATTACGCACTAACTCTGTAAACAGGCCACATAGGGAAGCTTAAAAGTATAATGTTCTCGCCTCAAACGATTTTAAAACGTACTTTTGAAGAACAACAGCAGCAGAAAAGGGAATTTTTAACTTAACGCTGTGAGCTCTGTTTGCTCTGTCTCGAATCAAGCTGCGGCCGCGGTGCATTCTGGGCAAGCGGGCTGAGGCTGATGACGTGTCACGAGCTCACGAGACCGCTCTGCCAGACTAGCTGTGGCTGCACAACACTGCCATCTGCTGGTTGTTCAGTGGAGGGTGTCTTCGCATTCAAATCTAGTGGTATATATTTGTGGATCTTGTGTGCAGTAGGAATGTCTCAAAATTACGTCATCGACATGAAAGCGAAACAGAGATTCACAAATGCAAAAAGGAGATTCACAAATGCAGATTCCACATACAAAGTCAAGCATATTTATTTTCAAATCTCGAAAATATATTTACAAAGACACGTTTATTTATATAAATTTGTTTATTTATTTGTATGTCACATTTTTATATTTGTATTTTGTTTATTTATTTGTATGTCACATTTTTACATTTGTATTTTGTACTTGGATATTTATAAATGTATTTATATGTATATATATCCTTTTATATTTATTCAAATCTTTTTTATATTTATTCAAATCTTTTTAAGACAATATTCACTCCATAGTTCTCTGCTTTAAAGACGTTTCAGGTTGTGGCGGTGTGACCGATCTTTCTCTGGATCCAAGCTGAGCCACCGATGCACCTGGAAATCTGTTGTGGACGTTGTGTGTAACTTTATTGCAATTTAATTCAAATGTTCTAATTTTATTTACATAACCATTGTTATGACGGTAGAGTTGTAACTGACACTGTAATTTTATTTATTTGTTTATTTATTTTTTGAAGATTGGGGGTACGTCAACCCAGTTGGGACACGGAAAGGGGGTGCGCGGTGAAAAAAGTTTGTGAACCCCTGATCTATAGCAATGTTTCCCAGCCCTACTTTTAAGACTAATCTTAAAACTTTCCTTTTTGTCCTTTTTGACAAAGCTTATAGTTAGAGTGCCTCATGTTACCCTGAGCTACCTCTATAGTTATGCTGCTATAGGCTTAGGCTCTGAAGGACACTCACTCTACTGAGTTCTACTGTTCTCCAATTTGCATTGCTTGTCGTCATTTCAGCTTTTAACTTTTTGTTCTCTCTCTTTTTTTCTTCGTAGTAGGTACACCTGATCTGGCGTTCTGTTAGCTGTGACATCATCCAGGGAAGACAGATCACCCGCTATTACCATTTAATGTAGAACAGATTACTGGATCAATGTGTGCTTCTGTGCTTTTTTGTCTCTCTTGTTGTGTCTCTGCTCTGTCTTATCTAACCCCCAGTCGGTCGAGGCAGATGACCGTTCATACTGAGCCCGGTTCTGGTGGAGGTTTTTCCTTCCCGTTAATGGGGAGTTTTTCTTTCCACTGTCGCTTCATGCTTGCTCAGTATGAGGGATTGCTGCAAAGCCATGGAAAATCCAGACTACTCTCCCTGTGGCTCTACGCTTCTCCAGGAGTGAATGCTGCTTGTCGGGACTTTGATGCAATCAACTGGTTCCCTTATATAGGACATTTTTGACCAATCTGTATAATCTGACCCAATCTGTATAATATGATTGAATTTGACTTTGTAAAGTGCCTTGAGATGACATGTTTCATTAATTGGTGCTATATAAATAAAATTCAACTGAATTTAAAATTGAACTTCTGAAAGCAATTGGTTGCACGCAGAGAAAAGGGGGCTGAATACTTTTCCAAACCACGCTGTTTTAAACCTTGTATAGTTTTCTATTTCACAATTGTATACCACTTTGTATTGGTCTTTCACATAAGATTCCAAAAAAATATATTTATGTTTGTGGTTGCAATGTGACAAAATGGCAATGGAACATGGCTTCAGGGATCAAATATTTTCTGGGCAATGATGATGACTGGCTAATATGATAGAAGCTGCATGTCAATACCGCTAATACCCATGCAGGGTCTGCTGTGTTTACGGCGTGTGTCAGCCAGACTGCCATATGCCGTAAACACAGCATATCAGTCTGAAAAGCAGCAGGTAGAGCCGGCACCAGGGCCGGACTAACCAGGTCATCGGAGAAAGGTTAAAAAGCAATCAGATAACTATGGATGTGTCACAAACTCTAAGCAACATGCTTTGTTGTAGCCCTTAGAGCACCCATGTTGTTGAGGTTTTAAAAACCTTTCCAGCTCATTCAGGACATAATAAAGGACATCATTAAAAGATCGCTCTGTAGCGGCCGCAATCTTAACTGTTACAGAAAAGTGCTGCTGCATTATGGCCAATTCTGGCACTAAGAGTGGCGCATCGTAAACTCCCGCTGAGTGGTCAGGTAAGTTTGGGCCGGAGAGTCTGAGCCTGACATACGTCAGTATGGCTGGCCAAGTTACGGACTCCCTGGCTCATGCTCAAATTGACAGAAATCAGTAGAAATGAATGTACATTAGACAGGCCCAAATATTATCCTCTTAGAATTTTAAAAAGCTGAGGAAGAAAATATCAACAATGGTGAATAGCGCAGTACTGCTGCTGACTCTTCTGTATATAACCACATTTGGTGGCTTTATGATTACAATTCCCCTTAAAGCAGCGCCATGTAACTTTTAGCTACTAGGGGAGCTAGACAGGTAACGTCCAAGTTTAGTGCCCCTGAAGGCCACTGGTAACACAGCACTGTCGCAAAATTAAACAGCCTCCCTCTGTGTTTTGGAATCTGATAGCAGACTACTTCGGACCAGCAGATTGAGAAGTCATAGAGTTACTTGTAAAGACGAGGCCACATTCACCCCTCAAGATTAAATCAAAGAACCAAAAATATGTCTGATAAAGTAATTGTCATATCTGTTTTGTTTTGTTGTTACGGCAGTCTGAGCTCAAACTGCTGTAACCTGGAATGGGTGATGTGGTCTACAGCGCCGCTCTTGGTCATATGATCCATTCAGCGATGGATCTGACCCTCTCAAGTTACATTGGTGAGTTTTTGAGAGGGGCAGCCCACACGGAGCATCAATACATGATAAGTGCTGTGTATTGACCTGAGAAATCATTTAATATATCTCAAATTTAGCTACCACGTGGGTCAAAACTTGCACAATGCTGCTTTAAGCAACCGTTGAACCTCATCCGGTGTCCATAAGAAAACTTAATTCTCTGCCATCTCAAGCGTTTATTAGCTGTGGCAGCTTTAAGCAGCAAGTTTTTGTAGGCATGCATATTTTGAGTTTCAAAGAACAAAGCACCAATTAATGGCGTGGCAAGTGAATTACACCATTTTCATGTCTCTACTGTTGTCATGGTAATGTAATAACTGAAATAAAGAAAAATCCCTTTTCCAATAGATCATTGAGATGTAAACAGGGCCTCAGTGCCAGTCTTTACAATCAGTTATTAGGTTTACAGGGCAATTTCTTTTTTACGTGATGTTGAACCACATTTGTTGGGACAATGGTAAGTTTGAAATAAGCATTGATTACTTTTAATTAACATAGTTGTTTGGAATAAGAACTGAATCAAGTGGACCGTTCCTGCATTATCAACTGGTTTTTGATAAAACAAGGCATTATTGGTGCATGCCACTAGCCTTCCACTGCCTCATCATGAATCACCATTAAAGTTTGCAAAGTGGAATACATCATTCCAATTCTCCATAAACTTCACTGGGTCCCCATTATGTACAAAATCAATTACAAATTGTTCTCATCATTCACCAGTATATTCATGGAAATGACCAAAAGTACCTAAAGGACATCCTCACACCTTGCTGATCCATCCACTCCCTCAATTTACGGCAACTTACTCGCACTAAATTATGGACAATGGGTGGCCCTGGCCATTAAACCTCCACAGACACTTGCAGCTTTTAAAAAAGCCTGAAAGACTTTAAAAAGCATTTCCCACTAATCTGTGAGCTTTCAGTTTAGTGTATTTTTCATTTTGTCATGTTTTTATTGTTTTATCATGTAGCACATTGAAACCTTTTTGAAAATGAACTGTTTTATAAATAAAATGTTTCACTGTAATTATGATGATGCCCGTGATGAGCCTCTTAAACATTTCCAACAATTGAGCTAAAAGTTTACAACACCGATTATTTTAATAAACATATTCTACATTATTTTCAGAAATGTATTTAATTTAAAATGTTTAACACTTGTTAGGTTGTTAGTTAATAAGCACACAAAAAAGGCAGCAGATCAGATGATAAAAAACCACAAGAAAACAAATCATGAAGTTGTTGCTTGATGTACCTGAGGGATACCGGCTTGTAATTATCCCTACTAACACATCACACCACAGGTGTGCAGTTATCTGAGGTGTTAATGAATACACTTTCACAACAACAACTGATGCAACCTTTTTCCAAATGACTTTCAGAATATCTCTGATGCACACTTGACAAGTGTAAAATATCAAAATACCGCTATTTTCAATATGTGGTTTAAAAAGGGTATTTTAATTATTTTTTAAGTTGAAAACATATTCCCCTTATTTGGCCAACTATCTTCTACATATATTCTTCTTATTTCTAATGTTTTTTGAGGTACCTACAAATTAGGCATTACGTTTCAGGTTCCATCCCAGGGTTTCTGGATAAACCATAATATGCAGTACATATCATAAGTATTCACCCCATTGGATGTTTTACCCTATTATTGCTTCCATAAATCTATCATGGACAATAAAATTTGGCTTTTTTCACACAAAACTATAATGTAAAAAAAACTCTTTAAAGGAACAGTAAGTAATAATGACACCTAGTGGTTAAAATCGTGGGTTCTCTCTGGGTACTCCGGCTTCCTCCCACAGTCCAAAAACATGACTGTTGGGTTAATTGGCTTGGGGTGTGCGTGAATGGTTGTTTGTCCTGTCTGTCCATGTGTTGCCCTGTGACAGACTGGCGACCTGTCCAGGGTGTGCCCCACCTCTCGCCCAGTGAACGCTGGAGATAGGCATCAGCAACCCCCGCGACCCCATGAGAGATTGAGCGGGTCAGAAAATGGATGGATGGTTACTTCCATCCCCAGTGACAATGAGAATGATTTGGGTTGATATTACAGTAAATATCTTACTTATAGATCCTTTAATGCCAAAGTGAAAACAGATTTCTACAAAGTAATGTCAATGGAAAAAAATATATTAAGAAATATGTATATGTCTGCATAATTATTCAACCCCTTTTAAATTTAATGGTCTAATCCGTTCATCACCTTCAGGTGTTCTTTACCCAAATCAGTTGTGACACACCCACGCCACTTCATTTTACTAATTGTGAGACTATTGGCACCAATTGGATGGACCTCTAATGAATTAGACCATTAAATTAAAAATTGGTGAATAATTATGCAAACATATATTTATTTTATTTATACATTTATATATTTTTTTGCTTCACTGACATTACTTTGTCTTAATCTGTTTTCACTTTGACATTAAAGAGTTTTTCCAATAATATTTGTGTGAAAAAAGCCAAATTTTATTGACCATGATTGATTTATGAAAGCAATAAAGTGGTAAACCATCTTGTGGAGTGAATACGTATGAAAAGCACTGTAATCAATGAGTTACATTGTTTAACACAACTAGAAACGTACCAATTGCAGATATATTGACTACATTTTTCATCAGCATTTCCCCCTCTTTCTGCAGTCAAATTAGGTTGAGAGCAAAGTTTGTCAAATACAATCAGTAAGGCTAAAGTTTGAAGAAAAAAAAATTCTTCCTCCATGTGGGCACAGTTGCTTTTGCAACTCTGTTGGATTGCTCTTTACCCTTTTGAAATAGAGGGATGCTCTCCCACTCACAGTATCAAACTATATTAAGGATGTGTTATTCAGTTTAAAACTGGAAAATAATGTATATCTCATGTGAGGCTCTGAAAATAAATTTTAAGGAACTTGAGAATTTTTTTTCTTTAATCAACCTTGATAAACCACTTTCAATGACAGTGACTTACTTTTACATTTTCTCTAAAGAAAAACATTAAATATATAAAACACAAAACAGTAGCAAAAACCTGCTTGGTCCTCTGATGACATTCTTTTAATGTTTTATGAGACCTATTTTAGCATCTTGCAGAACATGCTTGGATAGACAAGACACAGGCTGTTCACTATTGTCTTAAATGCCCTCCACTTGAAAACTATTTTCCATGCAGTGAAATGACTGATTGACAATTATTTTATAATTTTTTTGTTTGTTAATTCTCACTTCAACAGCCAAAAGCACAAGCATAAACACATACACCAAGAAAAACAAAAAACAGTTGTAATGCTACTTATAAAATCAATAAAAAACAATATAATATCAACAATACAAATTTTAATTTGACAGAGGTTAAATAGGTTAAATCCCCTCTATACAACTGAATAATAATGTTCTTGTCTTCTGAACATAATGTGATTTTTGTGACATTAGACATTTTACATTGCTAATAAATATACAGGTGTTTTAGTTAATTAATCAGCAGTGATTGCATTTTTTATTAGATACATTTTGAAAACACATCAAAATAGATATAGACATAGATATATTTATTTTTAATAGCATATTTATGTTACTTAAAATTTCAAGAATTGGTCAAATTTATGCTAAATATTCATGTGTAATGTTTTTTCACATGACTATATATTCAGGCTATAGTTGTATTTCACAATGGTGATTGCTGTGGATGTTGGTATCATAGGTTATCATAGGTTATACAATCAAGCACCAACTAGTTTCATAAAATGAGGTTGAAGCAACAATAAGGCCCCAACATCGTCCCAAATTGGTCTTGGGTACCAAGTTTGTTCAATTAAAGTTTTTCCAATTGTAAAAAAGACCGCATCTCATTGAGCCAGCATTCAAAACAAGGCTGGGTTGTAGATTTCCAAGTCAATAGGTTGAGTTTCAGCTGAACTGTATTGAAGGTTAATCAGATTTTCTGTAATTCATGACTCCTCTTAACCTGGCAAGCCAGATTGATAATGTGGAGCACTTTCCATTCTACACATTATCAATCTGGGACTGCTCCTATTGAATCTGTTTGGGGAAAGGAGAGCTATTCAGCAGAACTTTCCAAGCTGACTGGACAAAGTGATATTTAGTGCCCACTTCCCAAAGGTTGGTTTTAGCCAATCATGGTATCAAAAGAACATGTAAGCAGCACATGTCATGAGAAACCACAACAAGTAAGCTAGTCAAGGCACTTCTTGCTGTTCTTCAAAAATTAAATTGTGACAAAACAGATGTGATAGCAGAAGCTACATGTGCTTCCTCCTGTGCTGCCATGTTTGTGTTGGTTCGGCTGTGGGCTTGGCAGCTATTGCTTTCGTCACAGGGATGTGTCCCGGCTTAAACCATAATACCATAATACTGCAACGTTATTGGCCCGAGACGTTTTTGGCTCCATCAGAAACGGTTGAAGTGGAAACTGTACTATACTATAAATTGTTTTTATTCTTTAACAATATGTTATGGGAAAGAATGGTCAGTTATATAACTTGTTTCACTTATATTATGGGAAAGACTGGCCAGTTCACACATTGATTATGGCTGTTGTGGTGTTCGCACCTGAGTTCACATGAAGCTGAGAGCAACATGTGTTATTTTTGTTTATATTCTCATCATTTTGTTTATATTCCCAGACTGATTTCACATGAAACTAGAATTGTATTTTGTTTCACACACTGATTTGCGTTCTGAGACCGTGGCTGTTATAAAGCTGGGAGCGGTTTCTGTTTTGAAAACATGTTTTCGAAGCAGGATAGATCGGCTGGGAGAGAGGACTGGCCATCCTCGCTCCGCACCTGATCCTTGGTTTGAAAGTATATAAAGAGGGGACTGCCCTCAGTCCAGTAGAGTCTGCCGTGGGTTTCGTACGGATGCCCGGCCACGTGAATGTTGCTCTACTTATACTGACGGCTCTCCAGTCTCGTGCCGATGGTAAGAGCGATTTTAGAATCTGTTGAGCATCACGTCTGTTTGAAAGCTTGCTGCTTTGTTGTTTTGCTGTATTCTGTGGGGAATAATAAAAGGACACAATTATTCTAGCGGAATCAGTGTTTGAGTCATTATTTTGTGTGTCGCCGATCTCTCCCGATCCTGAAACAGATCTTTCATAAAACAGCTCCTCTAAGAATGAGGGCATGTTCTTCAACCCAAAAAACAAAGCCATTGATTTACCAGCTGTTGTGGAAATCAGGCATTAATCAGGCATTTGTATGGAGAATAATAAAAGGTACTCCTGGCCTCTAAACTGTGTCTCCCCTCTGAGGCAGAAAACACACAGCTCACAGGATGTCATTTGGCTTGACCCCTGATAGGACATTTTGGGTACTAAATCAGCCGTACTGCATGGAAACGTTGAGAGAAGAGCCTCTTTGTTTTGAGAACAGATAGAACCTGGAGACACGGTATCTGGGCCTAAAACCCCCAAACTAATCGGGAGGGGTTAGTCACTATGATAAAAAGATGGGTTTGCGAAGAAGACGTTAGACAAAGAAGCTGCAATGCCTGGGAGAAGGACGTGGGTAACAAACTAAGCTTGTAAGTTTTTTGTCTCTTTGGAATTCCAAATGAATTAAATATGCATATTTTAAATGTTTGCCTCTGATAATTGTTTCTCCTTTACTGTCAAATCTTAAACCGGGGTAAGACGGGCCTTCAGAAATAAGCAGGAGCAGGCCCATATTAATTTCAACACAGCCCACCTACATTACCACTCTCACCCGTGGTGATGAGGTTTGGATCAAGACCAAAAGAACAAGGTCCCGGACACAAGCGACCAAAATGACCTTTCTCCCAAAGGTGGCCGGGCTCAGCCTTAAGCCCAAGACACACCACTTGCATCCTGGCCTTCCTGCTCCAATCTGCTTTTTTTCTGACATACTAACTGTGTAGAGGGTCCCTCTATGGGCAACGAGACTCGCATGATTGAGTATTCACATGAGAGTATGTAATGGCAATTCTACCAAAATAACCAAGCCAAGCAGTTTAGTTTAGCTTGTTAGTACAGATCCTCATTAGCTGCAGCGACGCTATTGATTATTTATTGAACTGTTTCCAGAAAAAACAATACGTAGACAATCCTGGCAGGAAATTGTGTACAGTTTATCTTGTGGTTCAGAGATTTTACTTTGTATTTTTCCCAAGGGGATTTATTTACTTTGCCAACATCTCTCTTCTTGTCTGACTGATGACTTTACTGTCAGATTCCCAATAGTTCCAACCAAGCTAGACCATGGGTCCATCTTGGTCGGAACTATGCAGACACAGTTGCATAGAACTGCGAGCGGTCTGCCCGGCGTTGTTCACCTCAGTCAGATCTAATTGCTACAACTTCACACAATCTGATTTTTGTTCGGATGCCAATTTGGCCCCAGTGTGTCTCTAAAGCCCACCAGTGTGTTCTGGTGGACTTCAGAAATAGGATGAGGAGGTATGTTATCCAGGGGGAGAGGCCCAAAGCAGAGCGGCTGCTTCTCCACATCACAGGGGGTCAGTTGACCCCCTGAGCTTGTCTCATTGGGAGGAGACCCTGGGGAAGACCTAGAACTCGCTGGAGGGACTATATATCCTGTATGGCCTGGGAACAACTTAGATTCTTCCAGAATGACCTGGACGATGTCGTTAGTGAGAAGGATGTCTTGGTTTCTCTCCTGGACCGGTTGCCGCTGTGACAAGATCTTGGATAAATTGAAGGCAATGGATAGATGATGACTGGGTGCACCAACAAAGACTGAATGCTGGAAGCAAATTTGTTTCTAAAAAGTTTTAGGGTGAAGGCGCGGTGATGGTGCAGGGCAGAGCAAGAGACCCATGTTTGGACCCTGAGACGATGCGGTCGTCTCAGGCTCAGATTTTGGTCCGTGGAACCGCATATCTTTCCCCTTCCTTCCAGTCCCATTTCATATCAGTTTTCTGTCAAATAAAATCCACTAGATGTTCCCCTGTCTCCACATACCTGACCTAAATAAACTGGTGAATAACATGCCTCTGCAGCCCTTGGTGTCTGCTGATAAGGTCATGCAATCATTTGATTCAGTTGTGGAGTAAAGACACATGTAAAACATGCAGGACAGTGGGTCCTGAAGACCAGGGTTGAGGACCCCTGCATTAAGGGTTAGAACAAGTTCTGAAATGATTTATGGTATTTTACATAAGAAAAACCTGATATTATAATTTGGGGTTGTGAACTTTTTATGTCTGCAGTTTATTTTTTGATAGGAATGAGAAGCATGAGATGTTAAAATTAGAAGAAACACCAAATCTTGCATCATACAACATGATGATAATGACAGAGGGTGGGAAAGGGAGGGTGTTAAGCAAAGAACAAAAAGGTTATTGGAGGGAAAGGAGGAGGGATGAAAAAATAAACAATACAAAGAGAGAGGGAGCAGAGAAATCTAAAGGAGTTTCCCAGATAGATGCAGCAGAGAATAAGCAGTTTAGCTGACATAAAAGTCAGTAGCGTGAATCATTATCTTGAATGGAACATAGCGAGGTTTGTAAGGTTCAGGCAGCTTTGTGAAATCAGCAGCTTTACATGTGCTCCATCCTGAAAGATGGACAACGTGGAAAGAGTTGAACTCTGCTATCCTCAGTACCTGAACCGATCCTGCAGCGGACTGAAGAGACCTCGCTCTGAGGCCGTCCTGTTCTACACACTGTTCTCCTCCATCACTGTGTTCACTGTTGTTCTGAACCTGCTGGTGATCATCTCCATATCCTACTTCAGACAGCTGCAGACCCCTACCAACATGCTGCTGCTCTCCTTGGCCACCTCGGACCTCCTGGTGGGGCTGCTGGTGATGCCGGTGGAAGCGATGCGGTTCATTGAGCCCTGCTGGCTGCTGGGGGATGTCATGTGTGCTCTGTCTTACATTGTCGGCTTCACTCTCACCTCAGCCTCTGTGGGGAACATGGTACTCATATCGATAGATCGCTATGTAGCCATATGTTGTCCCCTGCAGTATGCTACAAAAATCACTCGCAGTAGAATTGAAGTGTCTGTGAGCCTGTGCTGGGCCTGCTCTCTTCTTCATAACAGCTTCCTCTTAAAGGACCATCTTAGGCAGCCGGACAGATACAACTCATGCTATGGGGAGTGTCTGGTGGTCATAAGCTATATCTCTGGAACCATCGACCTTGTGTTCACTTTTATTGTGCCTTGCTCGGTTATTGTCATTCTGTACATGAGAGTGTTTATAGAGGCAATTTTGCAGGCACGGGCCATGCAGTCTCACGTTGCAGCTGTCACAGTCACCACAATTAGAGTCACAGCAAAGAAATCTGAGAAGAAAGCAGCCAGGACTCTTGGTATCATTATCTTCATGTTTCTGATGACATTCTGTCCGTATTACTACCCGTCTCTTGCAGGACAAGACCTTTCCAATAGTGCTTCATCTTGGGCCATTGTGTCCTGGATAGTGTTTTTTAATTCCTGTTTGAACCCACTCGTATATGCTTTTTTCTATCCCTGGTTCAGAAAAAGTATTTCTTTAATTGTCACCCTGAAGATCCTAAAGCATGACTGCTCTCAGGCAAACATACTTTAAACATGACTGACATGAAACTCTAGACTGGGAGAAGAAACTTAACAAGCAGAATTGTAACACATCTGTCCATGTGAGTGAGCACTGCCTAGCTGATCTGTAAGAAAGTTATCTGCAGCAAGAACAGGGCAATTTGGACAGGAAAGTTATGACAATACTAAGTTTTGTATTGAATGTTTTAGATAATTATCATGATACAGTTTTAAATCATGAATTCAGTTTCTAAGATAGCATCTGTTTCAATAAAAACTTTAAATAAATAATTTAACTAATGAACTTTGTTTATAAAATATGCCATGAACAATTCACACAACTCCCTTAAATTTTGTATGATATTACTGATAACAAGTAAAGAGTAAAAAAGAAGCCCTTTCTCCACAAGCAATATTTTGAACTAAAAAGTTGTGTTGTTTAACGATGCAGACACAGTATTTTTTGATACATGCGTATTAAAATGCAAATCAAGTAAAAACAACTGGCTGCAATCTCTTGTTCAAAAGTCCTTGATTTATCATAATTATGCAATGCCTGATGTGCCACATGTATTGTCTGTCTTTATGGAAAGTTAAAGCAAAGCTTTTATCATTGTTGTCCTATTCTATCCTTCGACAAAATATTGTAATTGATTTATTGCCCATCACAAAACAGGCAAAACGTATCAGCTTTAACTTCATCAATATAAGAACAGACCGTTTTTCCCTCACGTAATTATCATGTCAAAAAACAAACTGAAATGTTTGTTTCTAAGTGGGGGTTTTGTTGTTGTTGTTTTTTTGTATAAATTTCTTATTTCTAGCTCTAGATTAGAAAACAGTTGGTATCTGTAGCTTGTCTGCCTCTGATTTGTAATGATGATCTGCTCTCTCTGAATTCACTGAACCAGACAGAACAACTGGTGTTCCCTGGACTAATTCATAAAAGGAGTGAAATTGTTCAAACTGGTTGCCATAGCAAAGTTTTTCCCAATTTTATAGAAATAAGACAAGAGTTCACTGGGTTTCTCAACTCAATACTGTTGATCAATTATCTGCACGTGGTTTGGCTGTTTATTTTCTTAGATTTTATATGACTTTCTATTTAGTTTTTCTTTAGATATTGTTGCAGCTATAAGAAACAGATGTTGACTGGAGTTATCTTTGTTCAATATAATTTATTTTGGAAGGGCGTCACTCAACACGGGCTCCTCGTCTTTAATAATGTTGAAATACATGTTAAATGTAAATAATAGAGCCTGTGTTCTTAAATCAGTATTTATTTCAAAAGCGTGAGGAAACCAGTGCAACTGACCTTACAAAATAGTAAAATTGAACTTAGCTTCGAGAACAGTCCTCCTTTCAACTACATTTTTCCAGAATATTCAGTGAAAAATTCAACAGTAGAACTTCATATTCAGACCCAAACAAAATTACTGTTGGGAGCCTTTTGCTTTTCCTTTTTTTAAATCTGGTTAATTTGACTGGCTGTGCTGCATGTACACATACATACAGAGTGGGGTAAAGAGTGAGATGGTCTATGTTTGTAGACACTGTCTGAATGAAATTAATTAATGGCGTTCATGTTTTAAATGATGTCTTAAACTTTAGATTTTGGGTAAAAATATCAAGTCTTTTCAAGCAAACAGGTTCAAATCCTATTCAAGTCTCGTGTCATTGGTGTTAAAGTCCAAGTGAAGTCACAAGTCTCTGAACACTTTTTCAAGTCAAGTCTAAAGTCATAAAATAATTGACTCGAGTCTGACTCAAGTCCAAGTCATGTGACCCGAGTCCCCACCTCTGTTAACTCACACTTTCACATTCCACACAGCTTGTTAAAAATCTTTATTAAATGCAGGGTTGTTACTAATTGCAGTAAATAAGGTTTATATTTAATTTATCCATCCTGTGGGTTATTTATAATCTATATTTGTTTTTTTCCCCGATAACCTTTCCCCCAGTGTCCCCCAGACCTGCCTCATCTATCAAACAACAGCAGTGCAGAGAGGTGATCTCGCTTCCTCTTTCATTGCATCAAACTAATCAATCAGGCTGGTGCACTGTTTTAAAAAAAGAATAATTCAAAACCATTTTCTCTTTGGCTGTTTACACAGTTCTAGACTTTTATTTGTCTTTAATGTCTTTTGCTTTTCATTTTTTTAACCTTTATTATGCTTTTGGTCTTTGTGTTTTATTCTGTTATGTTATGAATTGATGCAAATAAAGTGAAGCGTATCTTAGGTTGTGTCATGTAAAATAAAATTGTTATCCATCCATCCGTCGTCCGACCCACTTAATCCCTCATGGGGTCGCTGGTGCCTATCTCCAGCATTCACTGGGCGAGAGGCAGGGTACACCTTGGACAGGTTGCCAGTCTGTCGCAGGGCAACACATAGACAGACAGGACAAACAACCATTCACACCTAAGGACAATTTAGAGAAGCCAATTAACCTAACAGTCATGTTTTTGGACTGTTGGAGGAAGCCAGAGTACCTGGAGAGAACCCACGCATGCACAGGGAGAACATGCAAACTCCATGCAGAAAGGCCCAGGATTGGATTTGAACCCAGGACCTTCTTGCTGCAAGGCAACAGCGCTACCCACTGTTCCACTATGCAGCCTAAAATCATCTTGATCAATCTTGGATAAAGTTTAGTCAATCTAAATCACTTGAAATTTGTCATACCCTTTTAGCCCTTACAAATTAAACACATTTATTGTTTCTTGCTACTGAGCTGTGGTATGTGTGTCGTGATCCAGAGACCAATTTACCTTTCAAAACTCCTCTATTCTCCTCTCAGAGCTGTGAGCTGGACAGTGCTGCTGTCCAGTTTGATTTTCTCCACCCTTTTTCTTCCATTTAGTGTTGGTCGTTTTGCAAAATACAACTACTCTATACAAGCAGGCAATCCCAGTAAAATGCTGGCAGGTGAGTGCGCATTATATCAAATAGATAAAGTAGTAAAATGACTTGCGAGTAAAAGTAGATAAGCAAATCAAAATAATGATGAGGATCTAAATCAGGTGCGTTCAAACATTGTGATGCTCTGTGACAATCGATTTTGCTAAGTTTTATCATCATGACATTTCTTGATCCAGTCTAATTGGTTAATTTCTCTCCTTTGATGCTAGGAGCGCATTTTTGTTATTTAGTTTTCTTGTACCATCAACCAATCACATCTCTTAAAAGACAGCATGACATGCTTATAAGCTAAGACTCCTAGGTGGAAATGTTTAGGTTAAGATAGGAGTTCTCTCAGAATCTTTATGAATACGGGCACTGAACAATAAACTATAGACAGGAGTCACAACGCTGAAGAAGGGTCAGAGCAGACTCTACCTGCTGAGGAGACTGAGGTCTGTTAAAGTGCAAGTAGTGCTCCTAAAGACCTTCTTTGACTCTGTGGCGGCATCAGCCATCTTCTATGGTGTGGTTTGTTGGGCAGCAGCTTATCTGTAGCTGAGATGAATCGACTGGATAAACTCATTAAAAGGACTAACTCTGGCCTGGAATGCCCTCTGGACTCAGTGCAGGTGGTGGAAGACAGAAGGACCGTAAGAAAAATAACATCACTGATGGACAATGTCTCCCACCCAGTGCATGGAGCTGGTGCAGAGCTGGAGAGCTCTTTTAGTGACAGGCTGCTGCATCCTAGATGCTCAAAGGAGCACATCCACAGGTCCTTCACCCCAGTTGCTGTTAGACTTCATAATCTTTGCTGCTCACAACAAACTCAGTGTTTACAAGCATGCTAGTGGTGCTATGTGTTCATTATCTGACCAAGAATCATTTACATGGTCTCTCAGATTCTAATGTCCATTTGCACACTTTTTAGCTTCTCTGGGAATGTTTGTACAATCATGTATATTACACTTTTCTTACATAGTTGTATAAATCAGCTGCCAACTTTCTTCTATTTTAACTTGAACATTGTATTTTTACTTGAATATGCTGTATTATCTATTTGTAGTGCAGTATTTTTCCCTTTCTGATAAGTTTGTTCTCTTCTGCTGTACATCTTAACCTTAAATGTAACTTTTTTCACATTATTAATTTTGTAAGTTTGGTGTCTTTTGTCTACATGTGTTTTTGCCACTGTCATGCCCAAATTGTCCCATTGTGGGACAATGAAGGTTTTTCTAGTCTAAAAATGGCAAGAAACACTAAATGTTGCATCATCCAACATAACTGGAGAGGGTGGGAAAGGGAGGAGTTGAAGTGAAAGAAAAAAGTGTAATAGGAGGAGGAGGGATGACAAAATATGAGAGGGAGCAGAGAAATCTAAGGGAGTTTCCCACACAGACGCAGCAGAGGATAAGGAGCTTAGCAGGCATAAAAAGAAGTAGAGAGAATCATTATTCATAAATAAGACATAGCGAGGTTTGTAAGGTTCAGGCAGCTTTGTGAAATCAGCAGCTTTACATGTGCTCCATCCTGAAAGATGGACAATCTGGAAAGAGTTGAACTCTGCTATCCTCAGTACCTGAACCGATCCTGCAGCGGACTGAAGAGACCTCGCTCTGAGGCCATCCTGTTCTACACACTGTTCTCCTCCATCACTGTGTTCACTGTTGTTCTGAACCTGCTGGTGATCATCTCCCTATCCTACTTCAGACAGCTGCAGACCCCTACCAACATGCTGCTGCTCTCCTTGGCCACCTCGGACCTCCTGGCGGGGCTGCTGGTGATGCCGGTGGAAGCGATGCGGTTCATTGAGCCCTGCTGGCTGCTGGGGGATGTCATGTGTGCTCTGTCTTACATTGTCGGCTTCACTCTCACCTCAGCCTCTGTGGGGAACATGGTGCTCATATCGATAGATCGCTATGTAGCCATATGTTGTCCCCTGCAGTATGCTACAAAAATCACTCGCAGTAGAATTGAAGTGTCTGTGAGCCTGTGCTGGGCCTGCTCTCTTCTATATAATGGCCTCTTCTTAAAGGACCATCTTAGGCAGCCGGACAGATACAACTCATGCTATGGGGAGTGTCTGGTGGTCATCAGCTACATCTCTGGAACCATCGACCTTGTGTTCACTTTTATTGTGCCTTGCTCGGTTATTGTCATTCTGTACATGAGAGTGTTTGTGGAGGCGGTGTCGCAGGCACGGGCCATGCAGTCTCACGTTGCAGCTGTCACAGTCACCACAATTAGAGTCACAGCAAAGAAATCTGAGAAGAAAGCAGCCAGGACTCTTGGTATCATTATCTTCATGTTTCTGATGACATTCTGTCCGTATTACTACCCGTCTCTTGCAGGACAAGACATCTCCAATAATGCTTCATCTTGGGCCATTGTGTCCTGGATGCTGTATTTTAATTCCTGCTTGAACCCACTCGTATATGCTTTTTTCTATCCTTGGTTCAGAAAAAGTATTACTTTAATTGTCACCCTGAAGATCCTAAAGCAGGACTGCTCTCAGGCAAACATACTTTAAAGTTTAAACATGACTGACTTGAAACTGTGGACTGACAGAAAGAAACTTAAAAACCAGAATAGTTACTAATTTCTACATGGGAGTGAGCACTGCCTAGCTGATCTATAAGAAAGTTATCTGCAGCTAGAATAGTGCGATTTGGACAGGACAAGTTTTGTATTGAATGCCAGTTTAGATAATTATGATACTTGTTTTAAATCGCCAATCCAGTTTCTAAGATATCATCTGTTTCAATAAAACCTGAACATAAGGAATTTAACTAATAAACTTCATAAAATATGCCATGAACAAATCACACCAGTCTGTTATGCATTGTGGGAAATTACTAATTACATGTGAACAGTAAAAAAAGAAGAAGCACTTTCTCCACAAGCAATATTTTTAACAAAAAAGTTGTTTTAACAGTGCAGATACTGTATGTTTCAATACATGCATAAAAAATGCTAATCAAGTAAAAACAACTGGCTGGAATCTCTTGTCCAAAAATGATTTGTTTAAGGTACTAAAATAATGCCAGATGGGATTGTATTGTCATGTCTTATTGTAATTTAAAGACAAGCTTTAATCAACGTCCTTTTCTATTCCTCGACAAAATTTTGTAATTGATTTATTGCCCATCACAAAACGGGCAAAACCTAATATCTTTAGCTCCTGCAGTGTAAGAATAGAATGTTCTTCCTTTACTTTGAAATTATGTCAAAACTCAGATTAAAATGGTTGTGTTTTTTTTAACTCTTGTTTCTCACTCCTGACAAGTAAACAGCTGGTTTCTGCAGCTTTTCTGCCTTTGGTAATGGTGATCTGCTCTCTCTGAATGCACCTCATCAGAACAACTATTGTTCCCAGAGACTAATTCACTAAAGGACCTGAAATTGTCAGAACGAGTTGCCATGGCAAAGTTTACGCCCAGTTTAATAGGAACAAGAGAGCATTTCACTTTGTCAGTGTGACTGTTTCTCACAATACTGCTGATCCATTTTCTGCACATGCTTTGGCTGTTTATTTTCTCAGGTTAGATATTAATTGTTTTGTTTGATATTGTTGCAGCTATAAGGTACAGATTAAGACCAGAGTCATTGTCCAAAAAGCTTCATTTTGGAAGCTTTGGTATAAGTGAAGAAGGCTACATTCAAAGAACCCCCATTAAACATATAGACTCGACGCATTCAATGCCATCTCGTAAATTAAGTACTATGAAAAGAATAATTGTTTAAATAACCCCCCTCCCTCTCAAAAAATATATAGTTAGGACCAGAAATATCTGGACAGTGACACAACCTTCATGATGTGGGCTCTGCATGCCACAACGTTAGATTTGAAATGAAACAACTACAATGTAATTGAAGTGCTGACTTTAAGGTTTAATTCAAGGGGTTGAAAAAAATATATGATTTTAAACATGTAGGAATTGTAGCTATTTTTCTACAAACACTCCTCATTTCAGGGGCTCAAAAGTAATTGGACAAATAAACATAACCCTAAGTGAAATGTTACTTTTCAATATTTTGCTGAGAATCCTTTGCAGTTAATGACTGCTTGAAGTCTGGAACCCATGGACATCACCAAACGCTGGGTTTCCTCCTTTGTGATGCTTTGCCAGGCCTTTACTGCAGCTGTCTTCAGTCGGTGCTTGTTTGTGGGTCTTTCTGCCTTTGTGTTGAGCAAATTAAATGCATTCTCAATTGGGTTGAGATCTGGTTATTGACTCGGCCATTGCAGAATTTTCCATTTCTTTGCTTTAAAAAGCTCTTAGGTTGCTTTTGGATCATTGTCCATCTGTACTGGGAAGCACCGTTCACTGTCGCTTCATGCTTGCTCAGTATGAGGGATTGCTGCAAAGCCATGGACAGTGCAGATGACTGTCCACTGTGGCTCTACGCTTCTCCAGGAGGGAATGCTGCTTGTCAAGACTTGATGCAATCTACTGGGTTTCCATAGATAGGAAATTTTTTTGACCAATCTGTATAATCTGATTGAATTTGAATTTGGAAAGTGCCTTGAGATGACATGTTTTATGAATTGGCGCTATATAAATAAAATTGAATTGAATTGAATCAACTTTGCTGCATTTGGCTGAATCTGAGCAGAAAGTATATCCCTATAGACTTCAGAATTCATCCAGCTGCTTTTTTCTTTTGTCACATCATCAATAAACAAAGTGACCCAGTGCCTTTGGAAGCCATGCATGCCTATGTCATCACACTGTCTTCATCATGTCTTACAGAAGATGTGGTGTGCTTTGAATCATGGGCTGTTCCAATTCTTCTCCAAACTTTCTTCTTCCCATCATTCTGGTACAGGTTGGTCTTAGTCTCATCTATCTAAAGAATGCTGTTCCAAAACAGGGCTGGCTTCTTCACGCCAATTCTGCCCTTTCTATTTTTGAGGCTGATTAATAGTTTGCACCTTGTGGTGAATCTTTTGCATTTACTCTCATGAAGTCTTATTTTTATGATAGACTCAGATACTGATACACCTACTTCCTGTATATATATATATATATATATATATATATATATATATATATATATATATATATATATATATATATATATAATATATATATATATATATATATATATATATATATATATATATATATATATATATATATAATATATATATATATATATATATATATATATATATATATAATATAATATAATATAATATATATATATAATATAATATAATATAATATATATATATAATATAATATAATATAATATATATATATAATATAATATAATATATATATATAATATAATATAATATAATATATATATATAATATAATATATATATATATATATATATATATATATATATATATATATATATATATATATATAATATATATATATAAATATATATATATATATATATATATATAATATATATATAAAATATATATATAATATATATATAAAATCATATCAGACGGCATCTGTGAGAGAAGGGCTTCAGAAACAAAAAACGTCTTCAAAGGCCACGTCTTCTTTAACGCCACAGAATTGCCCGTTTGGACTTTGCAAGGATGCACCAAACATGGGACATTGAAAGGTGGAAGAAAGTTGTCTTCTCTGATGAGAAAAAATTTAACCTTGATGGTCCTGATGGCTTCCAACGTTACTGGCATGACAGGGAGATCCCACCTGAGATGTTTTCTACACGGCACAGTGGTGGGGGCGCCATCATGATTTGGGGTGCGTTTTCCTTCAATGGAACAATGGAGATTCAGGTTGTGCAGGGGCGTCAAACAGCAGCTGGCTATGTGGAGATGTTGCAGCGGGCATCCCACATGACTGAGGGCCCTCGTCTGTGTGGTAATGATTGGGTTTTTCAACAGGACAATGCTGCAGTTCACAATGCCCGCCTGACAAAGGAGTTCTTCCAAGAGAATAACATCACTCTTTTGGACCATCCTGCATGTTCCCCGGATCTAAACCCAATTGAGAACATTTGGGGATGGATGGCAAGGGAAGTTTACAAAAATGGACATCAGTTCCAGACAATGGATGCCCTTCGTGAAGCCATCTTCAACACTTGGAGCAACGTTCCCACTAGCCTCCTGGAAACACTGGCATCGAGCATGCCTAAACGATTGTTTGAAGTCATCAACAAGAATGGTGGAGCTACTCATTACCGAGTCCTTTTTTTGACATTTTGATTTCTGTTTTGGGGGGTTTTCGGGTTTTTTTGAGCTATGGTCTTAAACTTTTGATCAGCTGAAAAAATCATGTTTGAGTATAAATGCAGTTTTCAGACAATTCCCTGCTCAAATGTTCTTGTCTCTTGCACTGATTTGTCCTTTTAACATTGTGAAGCTCTACTTAGAACCTTCTTAAGATCCAATAGTGCAAAATGCAAATTCTTGCAAATTTTTGACTGGTCTTAAGATTTTGATCAGGAGTGTATATATATATATATATTCTGGCTATACTTCAAACCATTCATCATGCAAGTCATTCTACAGACCAAATCCCCTCCTCCTCTTCCATTGAGTAATCCAATTGAATAATTCCATTGACAATGGCTAGGACATGGATCGGGCTAATAAATAAATTGTCAGCGGGTTAGAGATCCTGTTTATTATTGTTCTTTATGTGTGTAAACATCAAAGACACACTGATGAATTACAATTTACGGTAGTTTATTTGTATAAAAACCTAAAGGCAATAGAAATTAAAAAATGTAGCAAACTAACAAAACAAAGTTGAAATCCTCATCTCTTGGACTGAGAACGGAGTCCTCTTACTTCTGCAAAGAAAGAAAGCAAAGAATATGATGCTCAGATGTCCTTTTTGTTATATAAAAATAATTCAAAATAATTTGCAAAACTAAACCAATCAGATTACTGCTGTTCCTTAAATTTAATGTGACAATGTCAAAATAGTTATTTTAAAATAATGTACAAATATATACCAGGGATTTCATGTGGCCAGAAGTCGTCACAAGCTGGACAGTGTGGATCCGTTCTTCCTTTGAAGTATCTGGCCACACACGGGTTATGTATTTTTATTCCACAGAGGGGATTCTCACAAATTTGGCACTTTGAAAAAGAGAGAAAAGGACGTCATTTAACTATACCTTTTATTATTCGTTTGCATAAGTTTTAAAGCTTTTTGAAGGGAAACTTGGAATTTATTTGTTATCATGAGCTGTACTGAGCAGAATTAATCAAATGAAACTAAGATCTGAACTAATTCAGGAATTTATAGTAAGTGTGTCAATTTTATACCGCCTGACCCCAAAATCAAATCCAGGTCACCACCTGGATTTGACAAAGCAAATAGGTAACAGCCTCCTGTTGGATAAACATTACATGCATGATCATGTTTCATCTACTGAAAAGTAATTTAACTATAACTTATGGAGTGAGTAGATTCTCAATTCTTTAAAAATTATGACAGAAGACGCATCATGTGGTCATGGAAAATATGTTAATTTAGAAGGGTTGAGCATAAAGCAAAGAAAATATCTAGAGATTCTTGAAACTTTAAAATTTGGCTTAGGAACTGACCAACATATTATTAGAAACCAGAACAATAGTGAAGAAACATAACATTCATGCTGGTAATGTTGTGGGGGGGAAAAAAAGGTGGATGAGACTGTGAGCAGCAATGGCTTGAACGTTAAATGAAAGTAAAATTAAATTGCAGAATTCACAGCTACGTTTAAAAGTGAAAGTAAGCGTGTGGTGTAAGAGCTCCATTAGAGGTCTTAATCCATGTGCCCAGGAGCTTAAAGCTGGCCACACTCTCCAGACATTCCCCACTGATGGTGACAGGCTTGCAGGCCAGTCTTTCCCCTCCTGAAGTCCGCATCACCTCTTTGGTCCTAGGTGTGAATTATCAGCGCACCACCAGCCTGGTGACCTTTGAGACCAACCACGATGGTATCGTGAGCAAATTTGATGACGCCATTGTCAGGATAGTTGGATACAGTCATAGGTGCACAGAATGTACAGTAGGGGGCCAAGATCACAGCCCTCTGAAGAGCCGATGTTAAGGCTGAGGGTTGAGGCTGGGGCTTCCGGGGAACCAGGGGATGGCAGCCTAGTTTGTGGTCCACCGACCAAAACGATTAATATACCCCAGAATAGTCAAATATAAAAAGACAAAAACGGTCAGAGTGCTTCCAGAACGGGAAAAGATGGCTTCGAAACAAAAAGGCAGAAAGACAACTCAGACAACACTGAAAGAAGCCGATGTTTCACCACAAGAGGATAACGTGGCTAGCATTAGCCCAGTTAGCCCGAATGCTACAGCACCCGAAGCTAACGAGGAGGAAGAAGAGGTGACTAACAGGACAATATTGAACGAACTTCGAAAATACAGATAAGAGATCAAGGCGGACATAGCAAAGACTAACTCAAGAGTTGGTGGACAAAAAAAAAAAAAATTGGGGACAATGAGGATAAACTACAAGCAATGGAGGAGGTGCTAACCAGTTTGCTGGGATTGCAAGAGCATCTACAGGAGAAGCTAACTGAATATGAATCTCAACTGAGGAGAGGAAACGTAAGAATTTATGGTGTTCCAGAAGGGATGGATAAAAATCCCAAAGAGATGATTACATTCCTGGAAAAGGTCCTCAAAGAAAATCTCTCAGCATCCAAGCAACTACGGATATGCAGATAGGGAGAGCTCACAGGGCACTCGGCTCCCCTCCTCCTCCAAACGCCAAGCCAAGATCCATCGTTATTAAATTCTGGAGTTTCAGAATTAATCAAAATTACTAGTGTACACCTGCCAGAAAACAAAGGTGAATGTTTAGCTTTTAAATTCAATCAACCGAAGGAATAATTGCAGTTCTGGGGTTTGAGTTACACTAGAAATATGTAACCAGGAGAAGACGATCCTGCGAAGAGCGGATGTTTAGGCTGAGGGCTGTGGAAACATGGGGGTCCAAACGGATACTCTGAACCCGGTCAGGAGAAAAAAAAGTCTGTGATCCAGCTGCTGGTGGTGGGAGTAAGACCAATATCCAATAGCTTTGCCGTCAGTCTGTCTGGTAGAATGGTGGTAAAGCAGTGATAAAAAAAATCAACTGATCTCTCTACGAATTGGAGAGGGTCAAGTATGGGTGGAAGACAGGATACAACGTGATGTTGGACCAGCTTCTTGAAACACTTCATCATGACAGGTGTCAGACCAACTGATTGGTAGTCATTAAGCTGCTGATAGTGGGTTTTTTTGGGCAGTGGGATAACTGTGGCTGACATCAGGCATCGTGGGAGGAAGGACTGGAACAGTGGTTCCAGTCCTTCCTCCCACGATGCCTGATGTCAGCCGCTGCAGATAAATTGCAGATTGTGCAGGCTGTCTTCTGCACACTCATTTGAGACCCTGCCGGTCACCTGATCTAGTTCGGCTGCCTTCCTGGGGTTCCCTGCCATCAATGTGTGCCTCACCCTGATACTCCTGCACCATGAGGCTGGGGGGGGCTGCAGCCTGGTGTATAAGCAGCAGCTGTCTCAAGTCCTTGTACTTCAAACCAAATTTGGTACCTGATTTGGTAACATATCAGTATGGATCCAATTTGTGTACGTTGTTCTGGAGGAGGAAGGAAGGGGGTTGGATATGTGGTATTTGTTTGACCATGTGACAATTCTAGTGTTGAAGTACAGGGGTTCAACTGAAGCAGAGTACCAATGTATGTAGATTTTTTCATAGTGTCGAAAGAGTAGGGTATATATTGTAAAAAACACTTATTGGCCAAACAGCAATATTATTATTGCATATTGATATTGGCCCAAACATTCAGATCGGTGCATCCATAATTTCACACATGGACTGACCACCACAGAGTTGTTACTTTATCCCCTTTGAGAATCTTTGGGTTGTCCAGGAGAATCTTTTGTGCGGTGGTTCGAATCTCAACATCTCTACAAAATCCTGGCAACTTTGTATGGAAAAAAAATGTTGTGAAGTTGCATAAGCCTTTGGATAAATCGGCACAGTGGATGAAACCAGTGGAAAATTAGAGGATTACTTTTTTGGGGGAGGGGAAGTGTAGCTGTGTAACGTAAAAAAAAAAAAAAAAAAAAAAACATTTACCTGAAAGGCGATGTTGTGACAGATGTGGCACACTTTGACCTGGTCTTGATACATTGCACGAATATATGGCTCCATCTCAATGATGCATCGAGTGGACAGAGTGTACTCCCCACGTCTCTAAGTTAAACAAAATAGCAACAGATTAAACTACGAACACATTAATAAATTTAGGAAAGCAGTCATCAACCTTTCAATCCTCTGTATTACAGCTTTTTTCACATTTTGTGACATTACATTTATAAACTTTAATGTATTGTATGAATATTGGTGAACAAACAGCATGAAGACAAAGAAACACACCATATAATCAGTGGAAAACAAATTAGAGCAGAGTTAGATTATAAAACAGTATCTCAAGCTTTGAATATCTCATAAAGCAATGTTTAGTCCAAAATATAAACATGGAAAGAGAATGACATAACTAGAAAAACTTCCAAGAAAAGTGGCCTATTAACCCGAATGACAGGCCAGGCTAGGATAACATTAATGAGAGAACTAACCAGTTGGCCCATGATATCTCTAGAACTGCTGCAGAGAGCCACAGCTCAGGTGTGTGGCTCAGTTAAAAGTACAACTATTAGTTGTACTTTTAACAAATCTGACCTTTAAAGAAGGGCAAAAGGAAAACCAACAGAAATCCTCTTAGCAGCTCACCCCAACAATTTCACTGGCTGCGCTTGATTCTTTTGCACTATTAAAGTCTTTTGACTGCAAAAATCTCATAAAGCTCTAAATTTTAACTCCATAAGGCAAACTTTGGAGCAAATGAGACAGCCCGCATCTCCCTTGCAGAGAGAGACACAGAGCAAGCTGCGCGCCGGACCCCTTGTAGACCATGTAAAATTGAACGAGAAAGTAAAAAAAAAAGAGGGGAGCAGAGAGGGAGAGGATGAAGAAGAAAAAAAAAAAGCACTGGCCACTGTTGCAGCAAAGTGCTCTGAATTGACGTTTTTTTCCATAAAGGAGCAGGTAAGACATAAGTGTGTGTAAGTGATTGAACTTAGCTCCTGTGTAGTCTTCCTTACTACTCCACAACCCAAAAAAGAACTTAAGAGTTGCAGTATCGAGGACGTGCTATTATAGAATTATAATTTAGTTTTGCGGTACAAGCGCTGATCTGTTTTCTTTTCCATTAAGTTTAAAGTGATCCCACACTTATGGCACTGTCATTTTCTCTGCACTTCTTTTTACCCCTCACTGTCTCCCTCCTTAGCTGATAACCACACCTGGCATCCATGTATCAGCAGCGTAAGCTATCATTAGGGGAAGTGAGAGCTGAACACAGTGCACTGAATTTAATGAAGCCCCAAGGAGAATTAGTGTTGTATCCCGTTTCACTGATTTAACAATCAAACATTACTTTGCGTTGATCTATCAAATAAAATTTCCAAAAAGATATGAAACTTTGCTGGATTGTAACAAAATGCAAAACGGATTAAGGTTCATGAACACTTATGCAAGGCAGAGTAATTAAATCTGCTTCAACAAAATGAATTACTAAATGTTGGGTCAAAACTAGAAAGCAGAGGCCAGACATTTGAAATGCAAAAAATGTGCTTTGAATTCGAGTTTCAAGCTAAAGGCTTGTAAAATGAAGAATCTTTATTGTCATTATGTAACCATAATGAAATGTTGAGACTCCGGCTCAGAATGCACACAGATTCATGCATAAAACGCAGATAAAAAAAAAACAACATAACTTTTGTGTCTCTCAAGCATCAGCTGACGGAAATATAATTCAAATTTACACTTTCTCAGTAGTGTATAGCTAATCTGTTAAACAGACCACCCTTATTTAAAAAAAATAGCAAAAAGCAGTATCTTACCTCACAAAGCCACTTTTCCTGCACAAGTCGAGTCAGAAGGTGCTGTGTTTCACTCTTTTTCAGACTTTTAGAGGTCATTGTGTCTGTGCTGTTCAGAATGTCAGTGGAGGAGACCTTCCCATTCTCAGAGGTAACAATTAGGTCCATCTGAATTAAGAGATTCACAACACATTTTTAGAATAAAAAACTAGATAAGATCAACACTCACCCTTCCAGTAAACGGATATTACATGATGTTTTTTTTTTTTTTTTTTTTTTTTCCCCACTGTCCTGTCTAGCAATGTGGCAATAAAAATTGATATCTTAATGCCAAATAGAGCTCGACAGATTTTACTTTCACAAGTGGAGCAAACAGCTTTCGCCATAATGCTCCGCTTGATTTGTGCGTGTAAATAGCTTTATTGTGATTCCTGCAGGGAGAATTTCAAATTATATTATATTACATGATGTTAACTAACACTTTAAATGAAAACAATATTCCAAATACTTTTATGGGTTTTTCTAAAATTCAGTAGACTCCTCTCACCGCTTTCCTGAACAGCTCTAGTTCATTGTCAGCGTAATCTGACGTCATCCTGGTGATATCAGTTTCCGCCATGTTGACCTGCAGAGGACCAGAGGTTCCGTCATTTTCAATCTAATTCAATAATCCCTGCATACACACACAGACCAGCAATGTTTCCTTTACATCTTCGAAATAGCACCTTTAACGCTGCAAGGTTATTTGAAGTTAAAGCTACTGACCAAGGCGTAGTATTGGTGACCATTTTCCTCACACATGCCTTTTCTAATCTGCATGAACATGGGCTGCAGCCTGGAGTTTATGGCGTCAATGAACTCATCCAGTTTGTCAGGAGCACACTGGGCTGCACAAAGAAAAACAAAATACATAAATACAAAAACTGTTGGCTTTAAAAACTGTCTATTTGTGCTAGAAGGCAAATTGTATCAGCTTCTAAAACTGAGCCGCTGCTCAATGTTAGATGACTTGATACATTCACTGAAAATGTGTCAATTTATCTGTGATATATGATATTTCTACATAAAAACACACAGTGAGAATTTTTATTTAGGCCTTAGTGAATATTTTCAGATTAGGGTGTGAAATTACAACTCAGAGTCCTAGAGCTATAAACATCTTGCACCTATGGTTAGAGGAACCATGCTTCTCTAGTCACTGAGCGATCAACAATCCGTCAGGCACCATCAGTAAAAGGTTTCTCACACGAATAGAAAAGTAACTCACTCTTGTGTGTTTCACAGCAGTTCTGATAAAGTGCCTTTGCTTCCTGTTCATTAGTGATGCCAAGGGCCATCATGTTCTGTAGAAACCTCCGATGGCTGTCTCCCAGCTGTCTTGACATGTTTCCTGACAAACAGAGACACTGTGGTTATATAAACTGTACAGATTAGGGCTGGACGATAATTCAATAACAATATATATCAATCGATAGACGTATATCGATGATAGAAAACAAAAGGTCAATAAAAAGTTCAACAGAATAACATTTTTCCTTCCTTTTGCACATTAGTCATGTAGGTTAATATTACAATCACTACATCCTTCCGACCAATCACAAACACAGACCCAGGAATGCTCTGTCACCAAGCTCCGCCCCCTTCAAAGAGTTCAGAGAGCATGCGTTCTTTTTTCTTTTTTAAAAACGTACACTTAGAATCGCCGCACGTAAGATGGACAGCTGTGTAGCGATTTTTCACAGAATCGTTGTTGGACGGCAGCGTCCCCGACGAAGCGGTAGGATTGTTCAGGGCTGATCAAACTGTGGCCGCGGAGAAAAGCAGAAGAGGAGGACTGGCGATCTATAGTCACAACTCCTGGTGCACATGGGCAAAGACCGTAGCAACCTTCTGCTCACCTGACCTGGAATACCTTGCCGTTAAGTGCAGAAAATTTAAACTGGCTAGAGCTCAGCTCTGTGATAATCATTGCGACGTACATACAGTCAAGAGCTAACGCTAAGCTAGCTCTTGAGGAACTCCACTGCTTTGTTACCAACCAAAGGAACAGTAATCCAGAAGCCACTATGATCATTGCTAGGGACTTTAACCATGTTAACTTAAAGTCTGTGCTCCCCAAGTTGCATAAATTCATTAAGTTCCCAACCAGAGACAATAATACATTAAATCAAGTTTACTTTAACATTCCAGGAGCATACAAAGCTGCTGCAGCTCCTCACTTCGGTTCATCAGATCACGTCTCTGTGGAGCTGATTCCTGCCTACAAGCCACTGATCTGCAGAACCAGACCGGTGATAAAAACCATTCAGGTTTGGACAGACGAGGCCTGCACAGCTCTACAGGACTGTTTTGGGAACACTGACTGGGATGCACTTAAAGAGGGCGCTGACTTAGAAAGCTACACATCTTCTGTGCTTTCCTATACCCACTTCTGCACTGATGCTGTCCTACCCACAAAGGCAATCAGAGTGTTTCCTAACCAGAAATCATGGATGGACAGCTGGGTGCAGTCCCTGCTGAAAGCCTGGGGATGCAGCGTTCGGATCTGAAGACAGATTTATTTGTCAATGAAAATGTTGAAAATGTAACTGTAGTTTGTCTCTTAATGGCTGGATATTATTTTGATCATATTTTGAGCTCGTCTATTTCAGCTAGTCTCTGTATTTTAATAGTGATGCGGTTGATATCTAGCTGAAAGTAATACGCTCTCTGTCCAGAGAGAGAATGTGCTGTGACTGCATTTTATACGTTGTTTTGACTACAGGGAGGTGTCACGCTAAAAACTTTTTATACTGTTGTTAATATTATTTTGTTTACAAAATGTGTCAATGTTGAAAAACTGCAGTTGTTAGAAACCGTTGTTATAAAATGTTTGAACTGAAATGTTTTAACCTTTAAATGTAAACAGGATTCTGGTAATCTTCAGAGTGACGGGTTTCACACATTAAAAACTAAAGTCCTTACACTGGCTCCCTGTAGCTCAGAGAACATACTTAAAAATACTTCTGTTAGTCTATAAATCACTAAATGGATTAGCACGAGAATACATCAGACTTGTTGTCATTGTATCAACCCAAGCCTACTCTGCATTCCCAGAAGACTGTGTAAGTGCTGAAACCCTGAGCTCCTTTAAATCAAGGTTAAAAACCTTTTTGTTTAGAGTTGCCTTTAAATGTTGAAGTTTGTAGTCCTTGTCTTATACTGTATCTGACCTGCTGCTACTGTTCCAATGCAATGTGCTTGCCTTTGCAATGTCTGTCTCTGCAATGCATTTTTTCCTGTTTTTTTTTTGTTCATGTAAAGCAGTTTGAATCGTCTGATTACTGAAAACTTCTTTATTAATAAACTTGCTTCGCCTATTCTCTTCTATTTCTGGTCTACTTCTCTTACTGGCTTCCATGTTTACAGGCTGCTGCTCTTTTTCCAACATAAAACACCAAATGCTGCGCTCTGTGTTGGGAACCCTGGGAACTCTAATATGATTGACTCAGGAACCAGGAAGTAAACACGGGCGACACTCTGAACCGAAGTAGTTCCGGCTCGTACCTCTCGGTGTCAAAGGAGAAAAACTTGACTAAGACATTGTTGATGGAGAGGATCGATTGTTTATAGGGAATGTTATTTCCATCCCAGATGACAAATGAGAATGATTTAGGTTAATTTTACAGTAAATATCTTACTTATAGCTCCTTTAAGTGTGCATCAATTTTAGCCTCGTTTACCAGTTTTACAATCATCCTGTGATAAAGTTTTCTCTCGTTCAACCAGCATGCATCGCGTGTGTATCAATAGCTCTGGGTACTCACGCTAGAACAGCCGGGTTAATTTAGCTAACAGCACTGCAACATAATCTCAATGCCTGGTACTGAAATGCATCTAGTTTATTTTGTTTTGGAAGGGAACCTGTTGCTATTTTTAAATTCTATTTCAGTTGAGAGTAACCAAGAAGCTTACCTGATCTGCCTAGGTAACGCGCGCCTTCCGTGAAGTGACGTGTCTGCGTAAATGAACCGACTGTGAGAGCTGGCTCTGAGAAATGAACGACGGGACGGGAGCCGCTTTTTCTACCCTCTTCTCTGAGCAGAGGAAAAGGGATGGAATTTTCTCACACACAAACAAGAGAACGGGGAAATAAGGGGGAGATCGAGTAAGGGGCCACAAATAGATCCAACACAAGCTTGCTGGAAAGACAAAGTTGTGGAAAATTAGCAATAGCAGGAAAATTAGTTAAACCCCTAGAAAATAAATGTTTTCCCATCAATGATTCATTTTGCACATTATTTTGCATGATTGTAGGAGGTACATGAATTTAAGCAGCCAAAAAGGTCCGAAGAGCCTTTAGGGAGCCAAAAGAACCGGTTCATTTTAGTGAGCTGAACCAAAAGAGCTAGTTCTCTAAAAAGAGGCGAAATTCCCATCCCTACTTCTGCGATTCCGAGATGTAGCTGTGACGAAATAGCGCCACTTACTGTTTGGGAGAGTAGTGAGAAATGTAATTCAAGCTTAAAAACGCCTGATGGAGCGACGGCAGAAGGATGTCGTGAGGTTTCATTTCTGTTGGGATGAGGAACGTGACTTGGATGTAAAGGTTGTGAGGAAAGCTTGTATATTGATGTTGCCACTTTAGTGCACCAAGGAATTTAAACAGTCATTTATAATAAACAAGAATGTTGGAAAACTATTACTTATACATTATTTTTTTCCAGTGTAAATACAGGCACTAATAGATAGATATCAATGATCACAATGTCAGGTTGGTGGGCCAATACCATTTTGTCTGTATCTGGAAGTCCCACAGGATAAGCAGCAGAGGTGGCTGGAGCATGGAGAACGAGGAAACCTCACCAAGCTGCAGAGATTTGTTGAAGATCCAAGTGAATATTGGTGCCAGTTGGTCAGTGCAGGCTTTCAGGCAGGACAGGGAAATGCCATCAGATCCTGGGGCCTTCCTGGATTTCTGATGCTGAAAGACTCATTTACATCTGGCCTGGACCAGGATTTTAACCTATAACCCTTTCACTGTAAAAACACTACACTTCCCCGCTCTCAAACACAAGTGATTCTGTATTTCTTGCCAGGGGGAGCAGTTAGTTCTGGTGACGGTGATATTAGGCAGTCCAACATTTAAGCAGTCAGCTACAAAAACAGGCTTGAAAGTTGGATTTGCCATGATTTTTAAAAAGTTATGGTTTCAAAATCCCCAAAAAACTTCCGTCACTTACTGCTGATGTGATGAAACCTATCTGGCTGTATGGAGCATAGCGTAACGCAGCAAAGCCCTCCCCCACATATCGCAATGCACTGTCCATCAGCTGGCTGAAATTAAGATTTTTTTGGAAACAGTTCCAATCTGGGGGAAAAATACCCCCAAAAAAACAAAAAAAAAAACAGTCATGAGCAGTTAGTCCAATTAAATAACCAGCTCCTCATATATCCAGTGTTACACAATTTAAAGCAGAGTGGCAAAAAGCTACAATAGTTGAAATGCTCAAAACACTGGTGTTGATTTGCCATCATCCAGGGCATGAAAGTCCTGAGTGTAGGTAGACGGCAACTGGCCATCATCTAGTTTCAAATGAAAAAAAGGACAGTTGCCGTCTACTTAAGCACTCAGGATTAATCTGTGCAAAAGACAACTGAGAATTACCAAATTGAGCATCAAAATAATCAATATTTTAGACAAAATTGTTTTAGCAGATGTATGAGTAATGTAGCTGTTTTATATAAAATAATTTCTTTGTATGCGTTTTTAAATGCCATGAAATCTTGACTCATATCGTGAGATGGACGCTTCCTGACTTCCTGTTTGCGGTAAGGCGTATTGTGTCACTTCCTGTTGTTGCTGTGTGAACGACGGATTTTTGCTCCAGGCTCTCTCGCTTTTTATCTTTAAACCTCTTTGTTGTAACACCTGTTTCCAAACATAAGCACTTTTAAAACATTTTCTGTGGCTGCTCATCACGTTTGGGAACTCCTCGTGTTTCACACGGTTTGTTCTTTGGCGTGATAACAGGGCGCTAGCCTAGCTTTAGCCTAGCATTAGCCTAGCGCTAGCCAAGCCTTAGCCTCATAATGGCTTCTCCGTCTCTGACTAAGTCTCCTATCTACTGCTCTCTGTGTCAGATGTTCAGTTATTCCTCTGCCTCCTTTAGTGATAATGGTACATGTAATAAATGTAGTATTTTTGTAGCTTTGGAGGCGAGGGTGTCAGAACTGGAGACCCGGCTCCGTGCTGTTGAAAAACCAGCTGATAGCCGCTCCTTTGCTAGCGCGGAGCCACAAAGAGTAACTTCACAAAGAGTAACTTCACGTAGCGAACAAACAGCCGCACTCGAACAGCCGGTTAAGCAGGCCGGCTGGGTGACGGTTCGTAGTAAGCATAGCTCTAGATTTCAGCCCCCAGATCACCACCAACCCATCTGCGTTTCTAATAAATTTTCCCCTCTGAGCGACAGTCTCGCCGAGGAGCCGACCTTAATTATTGGCAGCTCTGTAATAAGAAACGTGGCACTAAAGAAACCAGGAACCATAGTTAAATGCCTACCAGGGGCCAGAACGGGCGACATAGAATCCTACCTAAAACTGCTGGCTAAGGATAAGCGTAAATACCGCAAAATTGTTATTCACGCTGGCGGTAATGACACCCGGTCACGCCGATCAGAGGTCACCAAAGTTGGTGTTGCTTCGGTGTGTGAGTTTGCTAAAACAATATCGGACTCTGTAATTTTCTCTGGTCCCCTGCCTGATCTGACCAGTGATGACAAGTTTAGCCGCATGTCATCATTCAACCGCTGGTTGTCTAGGTGGTGTCCAGAAAACGACGTGGGCTACATTGATAACTGGCAAACTTTCTGGGGAAAACCTGGTCTGATCAGGAGAGACGGCATTCATCCCACTTTGGATGGTGCAGCTCTTCTTTCTAGGAATCTGGCCGGATTTATTAGTTCTCCTAAATGCTGACAACCCAGGGTCCAGACCAGGAAGCAGAGCCGTAGTTTAACACACCTCTCTGCAGCTTCTGTACTGTTACCCACCCATTATCCTATTGAGACGGTGTCTTTCCCACGGCCAAAACTTAACAGATCAAAAACTGATCTAAAGGGAACAAATCATAAAAATCTAATAAAAATCCATACGGATCACTTTGAACCAAAAAATAAAAGAATTAAATGTGGTCTATTAAATATAAGGTCTCTCCCTCCAAAGACTTTGTTAGTTAATGAATTGATTTCTGATAATCAGATTGATTTATTTTGTCTCACAGAAACCTGGCTACAAGAGGACTACGTTAGTATAAATGAGTCAACTCCCTCCAGTTATTCAAATTTCCACATTCCCAGATCTGTGGGAAGAGGAGGAGGAGTGGCAACCATCTTTCAGTCTGATTTATTAATTAGTCCCAGGCCAATTAATAATTACAGTTCTTTTGAACATTTAACCCTCAGTTTCCCTCATCCAAACTGCAAAGCAATAAAACCTCTTCTGTTTATTGTTTTGTATCGTCCACCAGGCCCTTACACTCAGTTTTTGGATCAACTGTCAGACTTCTTATCTGATTTGGTGTTAAATACTGACAAGGTTATTATAGTGGGTGATTTTAACATCCATGTTGACACTGAATGTGATAACCTTAGTGTAGCCTTTAAAACTATCCTAGATTCAATTGGTTTTGCTCAAAATGTGCATAAGCCAACGCACTCTCGGCTCCATATTTTGGACCTTGTGCTGACATATGGCATTGATTGTGAAGAATTAACAGTATTCTCTCACAACCCTGTCCTATCTGATCATTTTTTAATAACATTTGAGTTTAATCTAACCGATTTCTCCACCCCCAAAAGAGGGTTCCATTATAGTAGATCTTTATCGGATAATGCTGTATCAAAACTTAAAGAGTCTGTCCCCCTCTTAATATCCTCAGTATTGCAGAAATGCCCTGTAGATGGCAGCAATGCTGTTTCTTCCCATTCACAAATAGATACATTTGCTAACAGTGTGACTTCCTCATTGCGTTCTGCATTAGATAATGTAGCTCCCTTGAAAAAGAAGGTGATAATTCACAGGAAGCTGGCTCCCTGGTTTAATTCAGAGCTGCGTTCCTTGAAGCACAATGTTAGGAAATTGGAGAGAAAATGGCGCTCTACACACCAAGAGGAATCCTACTTAATCTGGAGGGACAGTCTATTGTTGTATAACAAGACCCTTCGCAGAGTTAGAGCAGCATATTTTTCATCATTAATTGAAGAGAATAAAAATAATCCTAGATTTCTCTTTAGTACAGTTGCCAAACTTACTCAGAGCTGCAGCTCTGTTGATTCAACCATTCCCTTAGCTCTTAGTAGTAATGATTTTATGGGATTCTTCATAAATAAAATTGATGCCATTAAAAATAAAATAATTGGCATCCTCCCAAACATGATTACCTCGTCCCCAGTAAGTAAGGCAGCATTGGAGGAATCTTTAGAACCTGCGCTGTGTCTGAACTGTTTAGAAGAAGTAGAGCTTTCTGAGCTATCTAAAATCTTAGCTTCATCTAAACCTTCTACCTGTATGTTAGACCCAATCCCAACCAAGTTGTTTAAGGAGGTATTCCCTTTGATCAGTGGTCCTATTTTAGACATGATTAATCTATCCTTAGTAAATGGATATGTACCACAGGTTTTTAAAGTAGCTGTTATTAAACCTTTACTTAAGAAACCTTCTCTTGATCAAGATGAGCTAGTAAACTACAGACCTATATCTAATCTTCTTTTCTTATCTAAAATTCTTGAGAAAGTAGTTGCTAATCAACTTTGTGAACATTTACAAAGCAATGACCTACTTGAGGAGTTTCAGTCAGGCTTCAGAGCTCATCATAGCACTGAAACGGCTCTGGTGAAGGTCACTAATGATATTCTCATGGCCTCAGATAATGGACTTGTGTCTGTACTTGTCCTGTTAGATCTTAGTGCTGCATTTGATACAGTTGATCACAATATTCTCCTACAAAGACTTGAACATACTGTAGGGATTAAGGGGAAAGCATTAGGCTGGTTTAAATCTTATCTGTCGGACAGATTCCAGTTTGTTCATGTTAATAATAAATCTTCCTCAAATTCTAGGGTCACCTGTGGAGTACCACAGGGTTCAGTCCTTGGACCAATTCTCTTTACTATATATATGCTTCCGATCGGCAAAATTATCAGACAGCATGGGATTAATTTCCACTGTTATGCTGATGACACTCAGCTATATCTATCCATAAATCCTGATGAATCCAATCAATTACTTCGACTGCAGTCATGTCTTGATGACATCAAAAGCTGGATGACTTTAAATTTCCTGCATCTAAATTCTGACAAGACCGAAGTTGTAATCTTTGGGCCAGAGTCCTCAAAAAATAAACTTCTTAACCAATCACTTAATCTGGATGACATTAACTTGGCCTCTGGTAATAAAGTAAAAAACCTTGGTGTTATTTTTGACCAAGACATGTCATTTAAATCCCATATTAAACAGGTTTCCAGAGTTTCCTTTTTTCACCTCCGGAATATCGCCAAAATTAGAAACATTCTGTCCAGGAGTGATGCTGAAAAACTAGTCCATGCATTTGTTACTTCAAGGCTGGACTATTGTAATTCTTTACTATCAGGAAGTCCACAAAATGCAATTCAAAGTCTTCAGTTTATCCAAAATGCTGCAGCAAGAGTTCTGATGAAAATCAACAAGAGGGATCATATTTCTCCAATTTTAGCTTCCCTTCATTGGCTTCCTGTTAAATCAAGAATAGAATTTAAAATTCTTCTTCTAACGTATAAAGCCCTTAATAATCAAGCTCCATCATATATCAGAGCTCTGATTACTCCGTATGTTCCTAACAGAGCACTTCGCTCTCAGACTGCAGGTCTGCTGGTGGTTCCTAGAGTCTCTAAAAGTAGAATGGGAGGCAGATCCTTTAGCTATCAGGCTCCTCTCCTGTGGAACCAACTCCCAGTTTTGGTCCGTGAAGCAGACACCCTGTCTACTTTTAAGACTAATCTTAAAACTTTCCTTTTTGACAAAGCTTATAACTAGAGTGGCTCATGTTACTCTGAGCTACCTTTATAGTTTTGCTGCTATAGGCTTAGGCTACTGGAGGACATCAGGGCCTACTTTTCTCACTCTACTGATTTTTACTGTTCTCCAGTCTACGGTTCTCCAGATTTGCATTGCATTACATTGAAATGACTGTTGTCATTTCAGCTTTTAACTTTTTGTTCTCTCTCTTTTTTCTTCATAGTAGGCACACCTGGTCTGACGTTCTGTTGACTGTGAAATCATCCAGGGAGGACAGATCACCGACTATTACCATCTAATGTAGAACAGATTACTAGATCAATGTGTGCTTCTGTGCTTTTTTGTCTCTCTTGTTGTGTCTCTGCTCTGTCTTCTGTAACCCCAGTCGGTCGAGGCAGATGACCGTTCATACTGAGCCCGGTTCTGCCGGAGGTTTTTTTTTCCCGTTAATGGGTGGTTTTTCTTCCCACTGTCGCTTCATGCTTGCTCAGTATGAGGGATTGCAGCAAAGCCATGTACAATGCAGACGACTCTCCCTGTGGCTCTACGGTTCCCCAGGAGTGAATGCTGCTTGTCGGGACTTTGATGCAATCAACTGGATTCCTTATATAGGACATTTTGACCAATCTGTATAATCTGACCCAATCTGTATAATATGATTGAACTTGATTTTGTAAAGTGCCTTGAGATGACATGTTTCATGATTTGGCGCTATATAAATAAAATTGAATTGAATTGAATTGAGATTCTAATACCGGCCCGTGTCAACTTGAGCCTGATTAGTAAAAGCTTTAGCTTCTAATGTAACATTAAAGTGAATTTAACTCAATATGACAGGTTTATCGCTCGCTAAGCCCCATGTTTAAAGACATGCATTCTAAACATTTCACAACAATATAGTAAAATAGAACACCAAAAAGACTTATTCTAAAGGCTTTATTACTCTAGCAAATTAAATAAGAGCATATAATACAAGGTGTCTTGAGTCTTTGATTATAATATAGCCTATTATTAACATTTAAATACAGTATCCAATGCCATCAAGCTTTTTCGGTAGCATTTAACCCAATATTCCCCAACATTGTCCCATTTGTTTGCAGAATTTCATCACCAAGTTCAAGTCCAAAAGATACCAGGAAACAGTTCAGCTCTCCTTGCTGTGCATATCAGAGCAAAGTCAGTGTGTTTGCACTGACACAGATCACTCAGCTAAGGTAACAGAGTTGCTAAACTATTCGCATGGCAACGAATGCTCCCGAAAGAAAGTTTACATGACAAATGTCGAGATATTGCTCAAAAACGAGATATCTTTACAGTAATTTAATACACACAGATGGTGTACAATATTGTACCTGCTATTTAGTTTGCAGATTTGTGGGTTATTCAACCACCTACTGTTGAATTATCAATGCCTGTGCAAACACACCAACATTTTCAGGGTTCACGTTTAGTATAATGAATGAATTGATCACTTTCTAAAGTTTTCATATTCAAAAACAAGAGTAAAAGGTCAACACTGCCTTTGTTAAATTTAAAAATCCGAATTTTGGTTAGTTAATTTTGCAACCAGGTGTTTGAAAAATGTTCTTGTATTTTAACACTACCAGTTATATGACTGGAGCAAAATGTCAAAAACAATATTTTTCAACAATAATCGGGATGATTACTGTGCAGTGATTGCACAGCATCTCTGTAAGGGAGACCAATGAGGACGTACCCATGTAACCAGAGGTGCACAGTATAAATAATGATGCTTGAATTGCTCATTATCTTTCATAGTGATGCTACCTTAAAAGGTTTACTTTTGTTGATGATGTGCCAAGCGTTTTGTACTTTCTTCAGAAAGTGTTCAGACCAAACGATCTTGTGTTATGTGGGTGTCCCTTGCTTGGGAAAAAAAAAAAAAAAAAGAAAAAAAACATAAAATGTGAAATAAATCCCAGAATAAAACTATATTTTTCATCGCTGTCAAAACAACTGGAAAGCTTAAAGAAAACTATCCACAACACGTTCAATCGTTATATAACTCCAGTTTCCAGGTGAGTAATGCTCATCCTCCCAGTCCCGGCCTCCTGTGGTGGCTTCCTTGCCATCGGCGTCTTGCCATTTTCTCAAAGTGCCCGTCGTTGACTCGGTGTGCTTTCGGCCCCTGTATAGTCTTTGATTTGTTGTTGTTGGCAGCAGTTGGCTGGAAAAAAAAAAAAAAAAAAGAACATCAATCCTAGAAGACCAGAAATATGCTGTCAGGAGCTGAGTGAGAAGATGGTAAATCTAATGTATCTGAAAGACAAAACAAGAGGAAGCTTCTCTCCATCAGACAACAGAGGACTGTGATGGGATCAGTGTTCATTTTTCTCAGCGTCTGTTCTAGGGTGAATGTGTCGTACCTCGTGGTTTAGTGACTGGGAGGGAAATGACCATGAGTGTTTATGGAGTGTTGCAACTTCTCCTCTTTGGCCCTTCTGCTGTGGCAAAGCTGCAGAAAGAAAAACATTCCTGCATTAGTTCATCTTTCGATGGGAGGCTTTCCATGTTAAAATGTAACTTAACATGATACAAAAACTTACTTTTAGACTTAAAATTAATACTTTTACACAGCTAGGGGTTCAAAATCGTATGATGTATCGTGGAAATCAACGTCATAATTTTGGGCTTTAGATTGACTTAAACTTTTGTTTTTTTGTTTTCTGGGTGGAATGATCATACAACATATGACTTCAATTAATTTAAAAATCAAGAATGAGGGCATTTTTCACAGGGTCAAAATTACATACAAATACTCAAATTTGTTCACAAACCCTCAATATCTACTTAAATGTCTCTATACAGTTTCCACCTCAAGTAGGCACTTTTTGTAGCCACTGAATGAAAAAGGCTGAATATTGATTAGTTATAGTACATAAATGGGTATATATTACTAAATACTAGATAACCTGGGTAATTATGATATGAATAAGAAATTATATGCATGAATACTATAGAAGGTATTTAGGTAGTCTAGCCTGTATAGCCATAATATATATACTGGATGAGTTAAACAGGAGTAGCATTTAATAAGCACTTGCTTCTTTCTACAACTTTTTTTAAAAACTGAAAGTGATCAATTTTAGTTCTGTTATACTTTTTTTATGTATTGCATAAATTCAGTTAATAAGATTGACTGACGAGGTCATTTGTTAAATTAATATGAAAGATTCTGGTTGGTTTTTTTTATACCATGGTCCACACATTATTAATAGGATTGAGGTCTGGGCTTTGGGAAGGACATTAAGGAAGCCTTCCAAAACAAGTTTTCCCGAGTTTGGGATCATCCTGCTGTTAAAAACACTCAACATCTTCAAAAGTGACGCCATCAAGCACAAATAAAAACGTCATCTGCCCAGAGCGAACGGTCAAGAGCCTTCTAGAGACACTTTTTATGGGCAGACGAGGCAAAGGTTGAGCTTCATACCAACAATTACAAAATTATGTCCGAAAGGGTCAAGGCGAGGCTTTTAATCCAAGAATGCCTTTCAAGTCTAAAATATGCTGGTGGTGGCACCACTGGCTGTGACTGTTTCACTGCCAGTGGTGCTGCTTTACCGCACACAAAGGACAGAACAATGAAGAGAGAGGCCTACATCCAAAATGAATCAACATCACCTCCAGTACGTAGTCAGGTGGTTAACTGGGGCTTCCAACAGAACAATGGTCCCACACAAAGCTGGTTTTGTAATGGATACTGCAGGCCAGGATTAGGCATCTGGATTGGACCCAATCTCAAATCTCCTAAAATGTATGGACTAGTTATGTCTGTGCCAGCAAACCCAACAATTTATATTAACTTCCAATTATACAGATTATACCAATCTGTATAATCTGACCCAATCTGTATAATATGATTGAACTTGACTTTGTAAAGTGCCTTGAGATGACATGTTTCATGATTTGGCGCTATATAAATAAAATTGAATTGAATTGAACTTCACCTTTGTGAGACAAGTGGGCGACGGTACCAGTTCCTTACCGATTACTACAGAGCATTTTAGGTTTCTGTGCAGCTTGCTAAGGGACATTTATCTAAACATTAGGAGGGTGTAATGATATATTTCAGGCTGCAAGTATAATCTTCTTTATGTTAAGTCATTCTACCCTGGAAAATGAATCGTTCTAGTAAATAATTAAAAGCCCCAAATTAATTTCACATTTATGACCATGATTCCTGGAGCATCCGACACACAGCAACACAATGTGGACACAGAGATAGGAGGTCACAAGATACAGAGGATGTCTCAAAGGTGCATTAAAGGTCATTATCAGCAGCTAAGAGTTTAACAGGAGGCACATTTGGGGTCTGTATGAAGCCAATTTGATGCATGGTGAAACTGCCTGGTCCTCTGGGGTGAACTCTTAACAGAACTGTGTGGGATGACATGACACGCAGTCACATACCCACTCTGACATCTGTGGATGCCAGGCAGTTAAACCCCAACAACCACATCCCAGCTGTGCAGTGTTTCTGCCCGGCCTCCTGTGTGCTCGTTGTCTTACTGTCAGACGCTCCAGCAACTGTATCTAACAAATCATTTGACTTGTGAAGCCGTGCCTCACGCTCTCCAGTGACCTGTGTAGACATACCAGTTCCTAAAGTATAGGTTTTTTTTTCTCTATTAGAAAGTAGAACACGGATAATGCCAAGAAAGTCATTTATCCATATGATTTTCTCTTTTCCCTTCATACCTTTACCCTCGCTAAAGGAGCTGCCTTCTTTCTCAAGACAATACAGGAACCCTGGGTTAAAAACTTTTCTTGTGATGGAGGTTAAATCAAACGAGCGCGTTTCTTCTCTCACCGTTCTCTTCTCCATGAAACTAGATAAAAATTCGTCGATATCAACGCGTCCCTCTAGAAAGTGTTCAGCCGTCTCCTCCGATTCCTCCTCAGCCTGGTGGGCTGCGACTTTTAGCCGAGCCTGGAGAGTGCTCAAACTGCAACTCTGGAGAGATGTAAAATGGGCGAAAATCAAAGGCTTTCAGTCAATTCATCCTAGAATATTTGCACATCCCATTCTATGCAACACCAAAATTTTTAAAAATGTGTATGAGGAAAACCGCAAGAAGCACATTACACCCCCCCCCCCCCCAAGATTTTAAACAATCGTGTCTGCTAAATACGTTTCCCTGAAATAAAAGCACGCTGTGACGAGTGAAGCGATTTTTACCTCGCTGAGTTCGTGCTGTCTCTGCAGCTTGGTCTCAAAGGCCGACTTCATCTGAGTCAGCTGTTCGTACTGTGGGAACAACAGACGGGAAACAAAAAGAAACATGACCGGCGGGGACAATGAAGAGAATCTGGCTGCAGAGGGCATGTGTGCGACCACGAGAGAAACCGTCACCCAGAAGCAGACCTTGTACAGCATCTCTTGTCTTTTCCCTTCCAGCTGTGGCTCCATGTGGAGGTTTCTTTCTGCAAGCAACAAGTTTTGCACGTGTTTTAACAAAACTCCACTCAGCTACAGCCCTTTAATCGACACGGACAGCAAAGGAACTCACTAGCCATCTCCACTATACTGTTGACCAGCTCCTCTTTGTCACTGGTGACCTGTTTGAGTTGTGGCAAACTCACAAAGAACTCCAGCAGCACATCTTCGTTTTCAGACATATCCGACAACTGAGTCAGACTTTGGTGAGAGGGATGGGGGGGGGGGGGGGGGGGGAATGAGACGATTAAACAGAAAACAGCAAAGTAGAGCAAATAGTTGTGGAAACATTAATAATGACTTAAATAGGATATCAATAAAAGATAGCAAGGCGGATATATCAGGATATTTTACGTTTTGTCAGAGAGTTCTGGAAAAGACTCGGGAATCTCAGGCATCTTGTACATGTGTCCGTTCAGCCCCGCCTGGAAGAGACAGAAACAGTTTAGCTGCATTATTTTACTATAACAATAAATCTCTTTCATGTAAACCAGAACCACGTCTTTAGTCTTCACCCTTACTTTACTTAAACACCGTGCCTTTTAAAGGTATTGAATTTTTGCGGCACTTTGTCTCGTAAAACAGACAAGCTCTGTTGTATTTTACAGAGAATTTATACGAGAAGTTCAACACAAAGCAGTCCATCGCTATGAAGTGGAAGGAAAATAATCTGATGGTTTAAAAGTGTTTTACAATAAAAATCTGAAATGTGCAAATGCATTATAGCTCGGACTCTACAGCAGGGAAATCCAAAGTGTGGCCCAGGAGCCATTTGTGGGCCCTGGATACTGTACCAGTATCTGACTACCTCATTCGTCGAATTAAAATGTTGCGTAAAGTACTTTAGACTTGACCATTTTGGGCCATGTGACCGAAGGTTTGGACCTCACTGCTCTACAGTATTCATAGGGCTGTTTGCTTTTCCAGCTTCTACAAAGATGAAATAAGTGTATTTGTTTAATAAGTAGACATTGCGACGGAATTGCCTACGGCTGCTGGGACTGAGAAATAGAATGAACAAAGATATTAATATACAGGGTTTCTGCTACATGTAACTGATCGTGTTGCATCACCACGGCAAAATAAAAGCAGCCACATCTTCAGAATAAAGTTTTTTTTAAATATATGGTTAAACAATTTAAAGCTAATGAAATATATTTACTCCATATTATTTATAGCCTATATTTGTGCACTTATGCTAACCGTAATCTGCGTTTGAAAGGACTTTAAATATCATGAAAATTTAAAATGTACTTTATTTTGAAAAACTATCACCACCTGTTCCTTCCTGTCTAGCTGCTAAGCTGCTGCTAGTGGCTCCCATCGTGCGCTGAGCTGCTCTCAGGAGGAAAGGAAAATTAGAGAAGACAGTCCAGTGTTGTGCATTTAGCGTCTTTGTTGCTATATTTAGCAAGAGATTTTTTTGTTTTAATGCCGACTTTACCGAAAGCACAACAACACTGTATCGTTCTGGAGTCACTGTATTGAGGCAGCAGCGAGAGCTTCCGTGGGAATTCCCTCTTCCCTCAGCGCTGTCTCACAGGCACACCAAACATTATTCACTGAATTTCACACACAGCTTCAATCACTTATTCACCCCGTTCACTTTGTGTGCTTCTGATATCTTTATGCTGCAGTTGGTTTCATGTAGTGTGGATACAGGCAATGTACTAAAATTCATAAATCATTTTGTGAAGGTAATTTATTGTTCCAAACACAGAAATGTATGAACAAATATGCAAAGTAGATGATGACGTCCCCCCTCCAAAAATAAACACCACCACAGTTAAAAAAAAATCCTAGAGGAAACCCTGAATATAGTAACAACATTAAAACAAGAATAAATAATTTACTAACAGTTTTACATCCATTATTACTCTACATCCAGCTCCAGCAATCTTCCCAACAACTCTATCACATACAATCCCAATAAAATACAAGGAAGCTTTGCAAGGCACAAGCTTTGAAACTGAACTGTAGAGGATCCCAACTGCATCTAACCAAAGCTACTACAGAGCTCGGTAAGAGCCAGTACCTAATTTAGAACTAGTTCTCTCCGATTTAAATCACCTACAGTTTTGCTCTAGGAGACTAAAACTACAGTAGCAAAAACATAACGCTGCTTATGTGACAGGCTGGTGCCATGGCGACCAACCAGAAAATCCAGCCGGAGCAGCATCTACTTTGCCTAATCATTGAGGAAACAGTAAAAATAATGTTACATCTACGTGGATGTTAAACTACAGCATCAGCTGTTGAGGGATGATTACAAAGGCAAGGCAACCTGTAAAACATTAACACCCCCCACCATTAAATCATGTATAAACTGATTAATCTTTGGCTCAAACTACCTACACTGATCAAAGGACTTCATCCATATAGCATCAATATCCAACACATGTCCTCTCAACACCCATTACAGAGTCAATTCAATCAAATCATACAGACAGATTAAAAGGTTAAAAGGTTTTCCATCTAAAGAAACCCAGCAGATTACTGCCAGAACTGTAGAGTACCAAAAATAATACCTCGACATTTTTAGGCCCAATGGCGATATACGATATTCATCTCGATATGTTTTTTTTTTTTTTTTATAAAATATTTATAAAAAGGCATCCGTGAATCAAAGCTTTATCCCAAATGGCTCACAGGCACTTTTTTAACAACAGCTGTGATTAAATATGTGAAACACCGAAAAAAATAACCTACTGGAATACATAAAAGTGTTGGTGAAGATTCTCAGTCATCCTGGTCATGATCAATCCAAAAAAATGTTAAAAAAAACAAAAAACAACTGGACTTCTGTTCTGAAGCTGAAGACGATTCGCTTCTCATCAATTCAAAATCATTCTGAATTAGAATAGAAGTCCAGTTGTTTTATTTTTATTTATTTTTTTTGGATAAAATACATAAAGGTATAATTATAAACGCCACAAAGACCATCTCGATATAAACGATATGGTCTAAACGTATCTTTTTTTTAAATCTCAATATATTTCCCAGCCCTACAGTAGAAAAGAAAGAAACCCCTTCAACAGAACCTCTCTGAAAGCATAAAGGAGGCTAAAAGATCTGCGAAAGCAACACACCAAGCCCCGATCTAATGCCAGAAACAAGCTATTCACATCAGTCTGAAAAGGGTGTCACTGTCTAAAACACTCCCACGGCGAAACCCACTGCAGACCAAAACAAACATAATCCCATATTTTAAAAAAATAAAATAACTTCTGATGATTATCCTTTCACCTCTAAGGGTTTCATAACCGGGTTACAAAACATGTGGTACAGCTTGGAAGAGAAGGGTTGGTGAATCTGGTGCATTCGGTCTCCACAACGGCTAGCTTTAATTCATTTTATAGGCTCTTCGTGTAATGATCCAACAGTATTAAAGCTTAGAAGAATTTACTTCAACTTTCCCCCTCTACCAGTGTAAGAGCTTCCTAACCTGCGAGTCTCCGGTCGGTACAGGCAGTGGCAACTCCGTTATCAGACCATAGGGGGCTGGAGCTCGAGGGAGCCCATGAGCAATGTCAACCGCTGGATGAGGCCCGGGGACTTGAGATGGAGCCGGACCAGAACCAGGAGGGGGTGTCTGGCTGGGCCCCACGTGACGAGGACCATAATGGAAAGCCTGGGAAGGGTAAGGAGGGATACCCGAAGGCTTGTACATACTGCAGCAAGAGGTGAGGGAGAACATCACAGATCAATACACCTCAAAACATGCACTGGATGCTTTGTTCTAATACCACAACAATATCACAGTTACTTCACTCAAATCAATGTGTGATTCGGATCAAGCTAGCCGATCACCTGAGATCCGAAGAAATGAAAGGAGAGCAAGGTGACACTCACTACGGAAAGCCTGCAGGGCCGGTAGACATTAAGACAGGAGGACTTTTCCAGAACTCGTCGAGTAGACTCTGAATGACTTTCCCCAGATCTGAGTGCATACCAAACTGAAACATACAAAAATAAAGTCAGACTTTTACAAAAACAGAGAGCAAAAACGATACTAATGCTGCCCATTAATCAAAGAGAGCGAGATGAAAAAAATTTAATATATGTGTAGCAAGAAAATGATTTCCACTTTATCTTGATTTAATCACAAAAAAAAAATCATATTCAGAAATATCAATGGGATGCGTCTGGGGTAGTGAGAGGTAGTAGGAGGGCAAACAAAGAGATAACACTCTATCCAGTACATAATGACAAAAGCAAACAGAGTGTCAGTCTTGTGGAAACCACCTTCCTTTAACTTGCTCAATCTCAGTTTCAGTTTTAGTCAGATGACAGATTTGATTACTCTGTACACTCCTGAGAATAAAGTGCTTCTACATTCACTACACTGTGCAACCAGACAGATTCAGCTGCCACTGTTTGATGCCAGAAATAAAACAAGGTTTAAAATAAAAAAAAAGGACAATTAAAACAACAGGTTAAAATTAAATCAAAAGTATATATGTACACTGCTCAAAAAAAAAAAAAAAAATCAAGACAACTATCTAATCAGAATATAATATCAAGACAGGTAGAGCTCTGGAATATTGATCTGGTCAGTCCAGCAGTAGGGGCGTTGTTTATCAGTGTCAGCTGTTCTGGTTTTGATTAAATTAACGCGAGTCGCACTAAAGAGGAAACAAGTAGGTGACCCCAAAAACAGGAAGAGTTTTGCAGGTGGAGGCCACAGACATTTTCACTGCTTTTCAGTAGTTTTGAACTTGACCAGAATCAGTGTCCCTACTGGTGAGTCGACACCTGGACCCTACTGCAGTTTGCACAGACACTCCCGTCTCCTCCCTGCAGCCACACGCCTCAACCGACTAATGAGCAGCTGCTGGAAGTCCTAAAATCTGCTAACATGTGGAGAACAGCCAGCGGAAAACATGGGACCCTCTCTCCAGACGAGATGAACACAAAAGCGTTGTTCGGAAAAACTTTCCCAGGCGGACAGACAAGAAAAACAAAATGGTGAACGGTGCTACGTGCTAGCCTAACAGTACGACACCGATGCTAACGCTAGCTGTTGTTAGCTTGACGGACAGCCCGATGACGGGGTTCTGTCGGCCTGAGCAAAGACAGGTCACGTGGGGTTATTGAATTGAGTTTAAACTGTTCCTCAGTCTGTTTGTTTTGCACTTCTTGGACCTGAACCTCTTTCCAGAAGGCAGACGGTCCAACATGTGATGTCACGACGGGTAGCTATAGTAGAAACCTTTCACTCAGTCTCATCATAGCCCGCCTGCGGTAACGCTAACCTTTATGTATTTACTAGGTCCATAATAATGCTGTTAATCCAGAATTCCTAAACAATAGTCATTATTAGGGGTGGTCAGATTAACCCATAGTCTGGCTTTAAGTGTTGATTAAGCATTGTAAAGACAAACCTGTACTCATAAACCCATGTTGCATACAGTTCAACCATTTATAAAGCATGTCAAGACATTTTATGAGAAGCAGCTACTTACATTAGTGATGAGGGGGCTGGTGATCATCGTGCCATTATTGCTGTCTATTAAATGATGACCAACAGGGGGGTAGACGCTAACCACCGGCTTCTCCTGAGGGAACTGAGGAGGCAGCAGACTGATGAAACGAAAGCAAGCAGGGTTAGTATTACACGCACCGAATCATGGAGTCAGGTTTCTAGAAGGGGTTTCCAAACAGGCGAACCATTAGATGTATATAAAAACACTTAAAATACGTGCATGTCATGCAATTCAGAAACAAAAAAGGAAGAAAAAAACTGTAAATTTAAAAGGTATAGTGGATGATTTTTTTCCCAGAAATGTAGGCAAGAAACCCCCAAGTCACTTTCTGAATAACGGCGCATGAGCCAGACCATCCTCTACTCCTCATAAACATCTAAGACGGTTTGCTTCTTGCGACTCTTGGCCATTTTCAAAGTACAGGGTGAGAGCAGCGGCGCTACAATGAACGGCTGAAACTCACCGGATACATAAACACTGGAAGTGCGCGTGCACAGCAAGAGGAAACTAGCACGTAGCGAACACGCACATCGACGTTAGGTGAGGTTGGCATGTGGGACAACCAATAGATAAGGTGAAACCCGAAAGAAGATCGTCCACTATACCTTTAAGTCCAAAGATATACTCACATGTTAACATTAATGGTGGAGTTGTTGATTGTAAACGGTATTCTGTACTCGACATCTTTCTGGATTTCTGCAAGGCTGTGGAAGAAAAAGCCGGGGTAGTAGTTTTCCATTCCACAGCAAAAACGAAATGAAAACTTAACCATTTATCAATGGAAGCACATATCCATAGAGTGTATCACAATACATGCTATTTATTATTGTAGTTTTAGTCTGAGAATGGTGAAGTTTCTTTTAGCATCAAGGGGAAATTAGCCAGTTCCAATTTCTGTACAACTGATTCTTTCATCTACATGTAAAACTGTGACGAAAATGTTTTAAGATACCCAAGACTAAATGATTTCTGATAAAGAAGCAGCTCAGTAACTCAGAGCAAGTGGAACAGATATAAAAAATAAAGAAAGATTTCAGGAACAGTTCAAAAATTTACAACGTAGACTGCATGGGAAATTGTTTTTTGTTTTGCAGCTTCAAAGATCTGTTGTAATGAGAATGTTTTATTTTAAGTTTCTTGAACTCAGAACAACAATTCATCTGAAAAAAAAAAAAAGCTATACTTTCCTTGAATTTGGTGTTATCCAGCGCACTTCCCAATATCATTATCATAAAGAGGAGGCCAAATGCCTTATAGAAACATATTGCATCATATCGAATCAACGTATTGATTGTGTTTTTTAACTAATATGCCGTTAATAACTACAAATTAACAATAGAGGCCTACTGTGACTACTCGGCTTAACGATGTTGACTATAAAATGGCAGAACTTTTTTTTTTTTTTAGAATTTCTTCTTTAAAACTAAAACTATCAATAAAAAATTATTTTTACTGCCCATCACAGTCCAATCAGAAAGCAAGCAAACAAAACAAATCAGCTGATTAAAAACTCTTTCAAAAAGACAAACAGTAGATAGGGGCTGCCCTAAACAGCATTATTAGAAGAATTCATTTCTGACAAGTTATAAAGGACAACTTCTAAAGTAAACCTAAGGGGTGAGGGTTCGTAGAATTAAATCACCTTTGGAAATCATATGAACTGCACTCTAAGCAAAAATAAATAAATAAAATTATAATAAAGTGTAATGTCCTTTATGTTACACACTTTCACAGCTATAACCAACCAGATCAGGATGTCAGAGGCTAAAGCAAAAAGTATCTCTGAGCCATTTTCCCACTACCTGAATACAGAATAGACTCGTCACAACCGTGCTAATAACTCCTAGTAAACAATGGCTAATGCTTTAATCTCCATAGTGACGAGCTCATCCTGAGACTACACGCGTGACAACCTCAGGAGTGATCACGGGACGTGGTCAGCCAGTTACAACTGGTGTAATCAGACCCAAACTACACGCATTAGCTGTCGCGGATCGATTTAATTAGCTTCACGGCTAACAGCGGTGACAGCTTCGTGGGTTAGCAAACACTAGCTGCTCTATAGCTACGTCGGTGGTGAGCTTCGTTGATAATTAAACAATAAGTAGTAAATAACCGTGACGTAGCTTAACAAATTGTCCCACCATTGCTACGAAAGATGAAGTATTTCGAAGGCTTTCTGTTTATATCATGTGCTTCTGGAATAACAAGAGTCAGATGGCTAGCTAGGCTAACGCACAGATTGTGTGTCGTGAAATCCCCCCCATGCTGGCAACAAGCAGCGTCTTACTACAGCGATAACATTGTTTTATCCCGTGAAAGGTGGTCGTTAGGAAAAATGTTTAACCAGCTCCAGAGCTGGTTTTCGGGTGACGGCACGTCGTTGACCATACCTGGGGTGAGCGGCTTTCAGCGACTCGATTTGCCGCTGTCTCTGTTGCTGTAGGCTGTTCGGGGCAGGGAGAGGTCCGGAGCCTTTGGACGAGGCGAAAAACCAGCTCATTCTCCTCGGGAGAAACAGCCGACTGAACTTGGCGACAGAGAGTAAAGGCCGACGAATAAATAGGCGAGGGATAGAGCGGGCATTAGCGGCGCACGGTGGGAGATTTGTGTTGCTAACCCCTGTTAGCTGGCTAAGCAAAACACTCCCGTTTCCTCTCTACAGAAAATAGGATTTGCATTCACTTTTCGAAGTCATATCGGTTTTTGTTACAAAAGGAGGGGGAAAAAGTCAGTTCCTTTCTCTGCTTTCCGAGGTTTGTAAGGGTTGTGTTCGAGTTGTCATTAAAATAACTAACAAATTATGGAGACAACAGCCCAACTAACAACAGCTTGGCCAACTTATTTACCTATGACGACGATACGTAGCTCACGTAAAACGCAACTTCCGGTTTCAATCGAATTTCAAAATAATATGGCTGATTTTGTTCAAAGAAAGTTCTGTTTGCAGTTTCCCAGAAAAAGATGCTTTGTGAAACCTGAATTAACTTTTCAACATATATAGAGAGAATTTAGAGTATATATATATATATATATATATATATATATATATATATATATATATATATATATATACTCTAATCAGTTTCTTTGCGATTCTGACAATCATGAAATACAGAGTACAATGAACTAATTATGTTTTTTTGTTAAGTAATTAACGCAGAAACTTCTCTAGTTTGCTGCCTCTTACATGTTTTTTTGAACATATTCGGAAACCACTCTGATCATACTCCCTTCCTCATTACTCCGTAACGGGGTAAAGAACGATCATCAATGATAAAAAGCGTACGAACTGAATCGTTACTTCCTATCCGCTTCACGCTCAGAAGAGAGTATCACGACTCATCATCGTGGTTAGCGAGACCATACAAGTTAGAAACACATTTCTCAAGTCAGAAACTATAGAAATGATCCCTGAAAGTATAGTCTTAACTTACCAGTAGAACAAGACAGAAGGTCATGTCCAAGAGTAGCCGTCTCAGTAAGGGTGCCGTCACATTACCACAACTACTCAGCAAAGCCAGTAAATAATACTAATAAAATTCACAAGACCAACATCACCAAACTCCCAAGTTTAAAACGTTTTTGTAACTTAGTTTTAAGTCGTTTTCTGATTTCAAAATACCCATAATGCCTTGCAAGAGTTCTGATCTACCAATCAGTGAGCCTCTCGTGTACACGGCCTGGTTCCTTTCTTCAAACCGCACTTTTATCTTCGTAGACTAATAACTGCGGTGACATAGATCAAATGGTGCTCAAATATAACAAATAAGCAGCCACATCAGTGAATGTATTTATTTATTTTGCAGTACGTCGTTTTTAATGTTTCGGGCACAACAGGGTAAAACAGAGTGGCGTTCCGCTCATACCCCGAGGGCTAAACGCCCTGCGTCCCCGCGGAGCAGCGAGAGTTTAGTTCTTGAAATCAAACATTAACTATGGGGCTAAAATGGTAGCTTTACCATTTGCAAATGTGTGTGGAGAGTTGTGTATCTGTATCTCGATTTGTGTGTCTGTATCTCGATTTGTGCGTGTGCAGTGGGATTTGTAAATGTGTGAGGAGAGTTGTGTGTCTGTACAACAATCTGCAAATGCGTAAAACTACTTGTGTGTAATCCGTTTTGCAAATGTGTAAAAAATCCACAAATCTGTATTCAGATCTGCAAATGTGTACAGAGATTTGCAAATGTGTAAAAAATCCACAAACCTGTATTCAGATCTGCAAATGTGTACAGAGATTTGCAAATGTGTAAAAAATCCACAAACCTGTATTCAGATCTGCAAATGTGTACAGAGATTTGCAAATGTGTAAAAAATCCACAAACCTGTATTCAGATCTGCAAATGTGTACAGAGATTTGCAAATGTGTAAAAAATCCACAAATCTGTAGTCAGATCTGCAAATGTGTACAGAGATTTGCAAATGTGTAAAAAATCCACAAACCTGTATTCAGATCTGCAAATGTGTACAGAGATTTGCAAATGTGTAAAAAATCCACAAATCTGTAGTCAGATCTGCAAATGTGTAGATCAATCTGTAAGCACACACAGAAACACTTGTGTCTGAAGTATTTTCGCTTCAAGACCCAGAAATACAGACAAATCATTGGTTACAAGTCAAGCGGTTTTTCGGTTGGTTCTCTTTACACACGTGATTTTTGCTACTCTTCTGCCGCGTGAGATGCACAAATGCGTAGAAGGATTTGTATCTGTATTTTTTCGATTTGTGTCTCCTTGCGCAGACTCGCAGGCTCAAAGGCTCACATGTTGCCCTGAGCGCAGGCTCACAGGCACACAGGCTGCCTCTTCCGGCTGTGGTAGGTCACGTGACTTTCAAGGATTGAACCAAAGCGTTTTGCTACCAGACCGCTGACAAGGCAACTTGTTATAACTATATAACTTTCTCCCTTTAACGACAGAAGTTTCTTGTTTTAATGAGAGACTTATCTTGCTAAAACCAGATAATTGTCTCCTCATAACAACGCAACATAACCCGGCATCAGCTCGCGGGATATTTGAGTGTCATGGAGAAGAGGAGAGACGGAGGGGCGCCTTTTATTTCTTTTTAAAAAGTCATTTGTCGGAGGAATGTATTTCTGCACTGAGGAGTGACAAGGTAAGTCGTGCATATACAGCAAGTCCTCTACTTGAAATTTAATCAATTCGGCAGTTATTTATATTTAACAACTATGCTTTGGAAACACTTGTAGCACTGTAGAACAGTCTCTGGCTCTGTTTACACGGTGAAAACAGGTTTGCGTTGCCTTTGTACTCTCCATTTACACACTACAAGGTTTAACTGTTGCTTAGGGGGACTTTCAGCTATAGCTGTGGGTTTATTTACAACAGTTTGCAGCCGAAACAGTCCTCCGCCAGCCGCTGCTTTCTTCTTCTGGGCAATTTGACGCGGAGCTTCAGAAATCACAGCGCTACTAGTGGTGCGGCATGGGAATTGCACCGTTTAAGTACTCTGTAAACAGGGCCTGTGACTGCAAATGTTCTACATGGATGTTAATGAGATAGAGATAAGGATAAGCAGCTTAATTTTTTTTAAAAACATGTCATGCATTTAATCATAAATTCTGCTGTAAAGATTAATAATCATGTACTTAAAATAGTCTTTTTAGTTTTTTTCAGTTTTTATATTAACCATAATTTCATTGTGCTTGTAGACTGACATATCAGCTATAGCAAGCATGGATGATGAGAGCTTGGCCATCTATATTCCCACCTATGCTGACAGAATTGCCACCCAGAGATTTTGCTCCGAGTTCCAAGGAAAAGGTGAAAGAGATGTCCTTCAACAGACATTGCTTGAAAAACTCTACATGCAAATCTTCATGGAAAAAGTCCAATTTGATCTAAAATGTTTTTGGTTTCAGGTAATACCACTATGTAATATATTTCATGTTTTCAGGAACATATGGAAGTGAGCCACAATAGTCAGTTAGCTTTTGTTTTTGCTGACAAAGATATAGAGCAAAAATACTGATTAAAAAGATTACTCCAACAACATTGTGAAATTTTTGTGAAAGTTTTTGAAGTGAAATTATTGCTGTTGCTATTAAGCTTCTTTAAGGTTAAAAAAATTTGAAGCATGTGTTTAAACTGTACTTATTTTCCTTTCCTTTCCATAGGGCATTATATTTCTTTTATATTCTTCAAAGTTGATTGTAAAATAGATAAATGCTTTGAGCGCAATAGTGCCAAGATTTCTAACAATGACTTTTTTCATATGTAAAAGAATTTTCTCATGTTCAATTTTGAGATCCATGTATTCATCTTTTTAATACTCATAGATCACGTTCTAGTTAGGTCATCTTCTGGAGGTAGAGAACTTCCTTTTAAAAGGATCTTTCAGAGAACTTGTTAAAGGTACTTTTAATGTATGTTCTTCTGTGAGTTGATGTAACATTGCAATATAATGTTATGTTTCTAAGAAAAGAATGAGTTGATTTGATCACAAACCATTGCACTTTCTTTTGTAATGAGTTTTTACCAAAGATTCATTAAAGGTTTTCATATTGAACATAAGCATAGGCACTTTATTTTTCATCTCATTTGACCATATCATCATTGTCAAACAGTGCATAACTTGGGTCTCAGTGTTCAGTAACAGAGAACTATAAGAGTCTTGCTGTTATAAATATAAAAATTATGTCTTGAATATGAGGAGCAGTGGTGGGGTTTACAGAACATGTCATTTAAACATTTTGTCCTACATGACAGATTACAAGGCAAATGTGAAGTTAAATTTCTTGTTATTGTCCTAATATATTTAGTAGCATATATTTGCTGTCACACACAACAAGAATCACACAAAATATAAAACCTAGCACCAAAATTCAAAAAATTATGTACATCATGATGAAACATTTAAGTACATGGGAGTCAGTGAAAACAGAGGTCTGTTTTTTTCCTCCATCTGTATTTCTTTGCTTTTCCTTTATTGGTTGTGGGGTCTGCAGCTGCCTATTTCTGACTGTGTGGGAAAGTGACAGGGTCATTCTGGACAGGCTCACAAGGTCATTTGCTCCACAAACTCTTTTTTACAAGAAAATGTCACACGTGTCACAGGTTTGTGCGTATATAAGCTCTTAAAAATACGCATAACTCAATTGTTTCATCATGTGTTGACGGTGCATGAAAGTTTTCCGTCATCAGAAGGTATGATACTTCGAACTGTCTCATAACATGTGAACGGTCCTCTGAAGACGTTGGACTGTGCAAGTTTCTGCCGCTTGCTTAGAAACCTGTTTGAGATTATCTTGTTCACCAAAAAGCCGTGGAAGGGTTCACAGGTGTCAAAGCCCAGTCCTCAAGGGCCGGTGTCCTGCAACTTTTAGATATGTCCCTGGTCTGACACGCCTGAGTCAAATAATCAGGTAATTACCAGGACTCTGAAGAACCTGACTGCAAACTGAGGAGCTAATTGTGCCATTTGATTCAGGTGTGTGGGACCAAGGAAACCTCTAAAAGTTTCAGGACACCGGCCCTCGAGGACTGGAGCTTGACACCCCAGGTATACATAATGTAGGGCCGGCCACTTGGAGCAATTGCATCTCTAATCTTACAAATGATGTTCCATAAGTGAACCACTTTTTAGAGTTGTTCCTGAAAGACAAGAAAATAAACAAGATCTTAAAGTACATACTCCATATTTAAAAGCATGTATCATATAGTATTTATCTTTTACATTCAAACATACCTCAGTGATATTTAAACAGGTGAGCAGAATTGGCTGCTTATCCAAGAAGTCACCAGTAAAGTAATCTGTATTCTTCAGTTTTTTAAAAAGGTGCATCCAGTACTGTGCACGACGTTTCCTTAAGAAATCCCACCAGTTGTTGATGAGCTGGCTGTGGGTGCTGGATCCCACAATGAAGTAGTTTTCAGGATAGCTGTCATCAAGACGCAAAAATCTTTGAATGTCTTTCATTGTACCATTCTCTGTCTCCATGTCTATATGAATTCTGGCTGTGGTAACCCCTCTGTTACTGCTGGAAGAAAATATCCAGCAGTAACTTTTGGACAGCACCATCCATGTATTCAGCTTTAGAGATGCCAACCTGTAAACACAGCAGACAATTTGTTATCGTTTTTTCAAGTTTTTTTTATTTTAAACAAAAGGTAAAAATAACAATTAATTTATTCTTTCTAAAAATTGAGCACGTTACTTATGCTAAATGTGAGAAGCTAAATATTACAAATTCAAAGTTTTTAAGTATTTAAATTTTGAGTGTCAGATCAAATGCACAGGCATTCTAAGATGTAAAAGAGAACATTCATGATTTTCTGGCTGTATTTTTAATGTAGCTATCTTAAACCTGGTCCTCCTACCTTAATGTTTTTGTTTATGAGAATTTTAAAAAGTACTTTTACAGAATTCCCATCAGAAGGAGAATAGCTGCTGTTTAAAATTGTGATTTAAGGTTAGACTGGATCAATGTTAAAATTGCTTAAACCTAGACTGCAATGGAACAATGTTGATTAAGATTTGTTTTCTTTTCTGAGTAAGTTTAAAGACATCAGAAAAAAACAAATGGAACAACAAATAAACTGAGAACAATGGTGCTTTGCTGCCAGGTGCTTTTATTGATACATTCTGATATTAACTTTTGAATTTGCAGCAATGATAATTGATTATCAGTTTTTGCTTTTCCCCTTATTAAAGCATGTCAGTAGTTGACTGGGTTTATTAATGAAGTTCATATATATAGTTGTCCTTCACTGGCGTGTGAATTGTCCCATTAGAAAGCTCTGTATTCATATCTTTGTTTTGACACAATAAAATATGGATAAATGTAGCTTTATCTAGCCTCACTTTCATTGTGTATAATACACATATTTTTAATTAGCCTTACAAGTGTCGAATTAAAATATATTTTAATCATATTTAATTAAAATACATAAAGGAATAGGTACATTTGCAGTCACAGGCCCTGTTTACAGAGTACTTAAACGGTGTAATTCCCATGCCGCACCACTAGTAATTCTGTGGCAATTCTGTCAGCATAGGTGGGAATATAGATGGCCAAGCTCTCATCATCCATGCTTGCTATAGCTGATATGTCAGTCTACAAGCACAATGAAATTATGGTTAATATAAAAACTGAAAAAAACTAAAAAGACTATTTTAAGTACATGATTATTAATCTTTACAGCAGAATTTATGATTAAATGCATGACATGTTTTTAAAAAAAATTAAGCTGCTTATCCTTATCTCTATCTCATTAACATCCATGTAGAACATTTGCAGTCACAGGCCCTGTTTACAGAGTACTTAAACGGTGCAATTCCCATGCCGCACCACTAGTAGCGCTGTGATTTCTGAAGCTCCGCGTCAAATTGCCCAGAAGAAGAAAGCAGCGGCTGGCGGAGGACTGTTTCGGCTGCAAACTGTTGTAAATAAACCCACAGCTATAGCTGAAAGTCCCCCTAAGCAACAGTTAAACCTTGTAGTGTGTAAATGGAGAGTACAAAGGCAACGCAAACCTGTTTTCACCGTGTAAACAGAGCCAGAGACTGTTCTACAGTGCTACAAGTGTTTCCAAAGCATAGTTGTTAAATATAAATAACTGCCGAATTGATTAAATTTCAAGTAGAGGACTTGCTGTATATGCACGACTTACCTTGTCACTCCTCAGTGCAGAAATACATTCCTCCGACAAATGACTTTTTAAAAAGAAATAAAAGGCGCCCCTCCGTCTCTCCTCTTCTCCATGACACTCAAATATCCCGCGAGCTGATGCCGGGTTATGTTGCGTTGTTATGAGGAGACAATTATCTGGTTTTAGCAAGATAAGTCTCTCATTAAAACAAGAAACTTCTGTCGTTAAAGGGAGAAAGTTATATAGTTATAACAAGTTGCCTTGTCAGCGGTCTGGTAGCAAAACGCTTTGGTTCAATCCTTGAAAGTCACGTGACCTACCACAGCCGGAAGAGGCAGCCTGTGTGCCTGTGAGCCTGCGCTCAGGGCAACATGTGAGCCTTTGAGCCTGCGAGTCTGCGCAAGGAGACACAAATCGAAAAAATACAGATACAAATCCTTCTACGCATTTGTGCATCTCACGCGGCAGAAGAGTAGCAAAAATCACGTGTGTAAAGAGAACCAACCGAAAAACCGCTTGACTTGTAACCAATGATTTGTCTGTATTTCTGGGTCTTGAAGCGAAAATACTTCAGACACAAGTGTTTCTGTGTGTGCTTACAGATTGATCTACACATTTGCAGATCTGACTACAGATTTGTGGATTTTTTACACATTTGCAAATCTCTGTACACATTTGCAGATCTGAATACAGGTTTGTGGATTTTTTACACATTTGCAAATCTCTGTACACATTTGCAGATCTGACTACAGATTTGTGGATTTTTTACACATTTGCAAATCTCTGTACACATTTGCAGATCTGAATACAGGTTTGTGGATTTTTTACACATTTGCAAATCTCTGTACACATTTGCAGATCTGAATACAGGTTTGTGGATTTTTTACACATTTGCAAATCTCTGTACACATTTGCAGATCTGAATACAGGTTTGTGGATTTTTTACACATTTGCAAATCTCTGTACACATTTGCAGATCTGAATACAGATTTGTGGATTTTTTACACATTTGCAAAACGGATTACACACAAGTAGTTTTACGCATTTGCAGATTGTTGTACAGACACACAACTCTCCTCACACATTTACAAATCCCACTGCACACGCACAAATCGAGATACAGACACACAAATCGAGATACAGATACACAACTCTCCACACACATTTGCAAATGGTAAAGCTACCATTTTAGCCCCATAATTAACACCAATAAAATACTTATATTTGTATGACCAAGGTTAGAGCAAAAGTGTGTCTCGTTTACTTTTTCCCTCCTCTTCTCCCCTTGAAAGTGTCAGTTTCACGTCATAAATATCTGCAAATTTACGTTCTGAACGGGACTATAGCAATAAAAATAAACTTTTAACCATAAACTGCACTAGGCTTGTTTAGATTTAGAACCATTCTGTCACGTAACAGTACTGTGATGGATGTAACTCAATAGAGTATTAAAAATAAAACTGTTTTGTCGTATTTTGTTTTTTGCAGGGGGTATTATTTATTTATTTATTTTGAATAAAGTATGTACATATAGTAATGTGAGCAGTACGAAATGCCAAATTTCATGGAAGGATTTTGCTGAACACAACACCTCCCACACTGGAAAAATTCCCCAAATAGACAAAATGAATATCTCACTTGCCAAAAAATTATTATATCTTATTTTATGAACATTGAACTGTAATTTCTGCCTAAAATTACTTCATTCAGAGGGACTATATTTTATAGATCTTGCCAAAAGGTGATTATAGCTTATTTACTGACCCATAAAATGCTATTTCTGCCTAAAATTGCTTTATTTCACTCTGAGTAGTAGATTATTCTTCAAGATCTTATAGATCTTGCTGAACACAGCCCCTCCGACACTGGAAAAAAAAATCCACCAAATAGACCAATTATGACTATCTCACTTGCCAAAGAGTGATTATAGCTTATTATATGACCAATGAAATTATATTTCTGGCTAAAATCACTTTATTTCACGCTGAGAGGTTATATTTTATACATCTTGCAGACATTAAATTTTATGGGTCAGTATAGCAAGTTCGACTGTGAACAAAAGTGTGATTCTGCTGGATTTACCAACTTCAGACATTTTATTCATCCATCCATCCATCCATCCATCCATTTTCTAACCCGCTTAGTCCCTCATGGGTTCGCGGGGGTTGCTGGTGCCTATAGACATTTCATCCATTATGTTTAAAAAGCTAACATACCTTGAATGTACAAATTGAATTATTTTACATATGTTACAGGTTCTATTAAACATTTGTTTTTTGGGAACGTATATTTTTTTGTGAAAACACAAGAAAAGCAGATTTTAGGAATTTATTGAGTAACTACTTTACATTGAGTTCAGCCCATACATTTCATCACCTAAACAACTCAAGCCCTGACAGAAGTATTCTATGCCAATTTCAGATCACACTGCAACTTTTATCACTTGTGAAAACACCAAAGCTTGTAGTGTATCTTTAAAAGTGAACTTTTTATAATTAAAACATTTCTGACATTGCCCAGAACCTTCATTGCTGCCCGAGAGTCCCTAATAGGCTACAACGAAAATTGTGATAGTTAAAAAACTGCTAATTAACAAATAATTATAATTATTTGTCAATTCTTTAAAATATATAAAAATATTTCAAACAGCTTGTACTTTTCTGTTAACATGTCCTCTAAGACCCTGCTGTAACCCCAGTTTCCATCTAGATGTTGATAAGACACCCCTAACAGCTATACTTTTGTCTTTTTTACATAATAATTAGTCTTGAACACTCCATATATTAATAGTAGTGTCAGGGTCACAGGGGTGCTACATATAAATGCTTTCTAACATGCATTTGTATCACGATGAAATTAATTTTTCTAACAATAAACTTTACAATATGGTATGCTGTTTACACAGATACCTGCATAACTTTAATAGTTTCATGCAAAACATATGTTTAAGCATCTCTTTTACTAAATGAATTGATGATATTTAATTAAAGGTATCAGGAACTTTGTTAAATACAGTTTTTTACATACCTGTGAAAGCATCAATTTCTTATCTTTAGCGTTTCCTCCACAGCTTTTTGATTAGTGGTAAAACTGACAAACTCTTCGTTGCTTTTCCAGCTCACCTCAACTCTTTCAGCTGCTTTGTCCTAAACGCAAATCTCACCTTGTTCATTTTCATGTTTTTTTAATTTTAGGATTATTTGCTAAAGACTGCACTTTCTTATCTGCGACCTCTCTCGCCCATTGACAGCTGGAGATAGGCACCAGCACCCCTCGCGACCCCACAAGGGATAGACGTGTTGGAAAATGGATGGATGGATGGATGCATTTTCTTATGCCTTTCTTAGGTTTCAGTGACTGTCCTGAAATTCTAAATTGGGAGTCTTTATGTTGAAAAATCCTGAAACAAAGTGTTTAGCTAATAATACATTTCAACATACACACAACAATAAATAAAATGCCAATCTCAGTTTGTTGTCTACATCACTGAGATCTTAGACAGTATCACATGCTTATTCTGACTAAAATGTGGCCGAGAAGTTACTCTATCACCAGTTTCAGGGTTCGCAGATTGCTCTAGGCCAGTGAAGTTTGGGAAGTGGAGGAGTTATCTGTCAGGTATCCACAGAGCAGGTTCTTTGTTTTCTTTTTGGGGAGCTTTGATTGCAAGTTGAGTGTGTTTAGGTGACAGGTAATGTGTGAAGGGCCATCCGACCTTTTAGCGCTGGCTGGTGTTTCCCTTGGCTATACAATAAAGTACAAATTTCAAGAAGGAGGTTTAGAAACTGCCTTAGCACATTTCCGCAGAACAGCTATCTTACTTCACTGTTGTCTACAGTGCATTTACATAAAAAAACAAATTCATAAAAGTATACATTTCTAACTAAAACATCTCGATTAACTATTAAAATGTTCCCACCTTCTTTCAATGGCTTGTTAAATTGTAACAACACAATGAACCGTTTCTTTGGACATGCCCAGTAAACAACCCCAACTCTGAACGTTCTCGTCAAAACCTTTATTCATGCGTGAAAATTAATTCACCAAAATCCACGAGTCAGACAAATACATTGCCATTGCCAATGTGAGAATCATTATCGTTCCGTCCAGTACAGTTATTTGGTAGCTTTCCAGGAAATATACAAAAGAAGATGGAAAAAAATAACACAATTGTGAAATTACTACTCCATAAGTTCACGTTTGTTTTTTAAAGATAATTTTCAGATGAAAAGAGGAATGTTCAGAAGGCACCTGTCAAAACCCAGCATACTACAAGTCCAACTAAACCCTTAAAGGAAAACAAAAGATTGAACAATTATTTATTATAACAGAAAATTATTATAAAGGAAACAGATAAAAAACATTAGAAATACAGTTACTTACTTCTTCATTGTTAGTCCTGTGCACATTTGAGATGTTAATTTAAAATGTTAAATTTTACATGCTTATTACAATGGACACAATATACCGTGTTTATCCATTATTGTGCTCTTTAAGTTAATTGCCAGTTGTACTGGCTGTTAAGTATAAATACAATATTTGATTGTTATGAAATTGGCAATATAAGCAAGTTGCAATGTCACTAAAGTAAGGTGCAGAAATTTGAAAAAATAATTGTAATTTTAAAACAGCAAAAATTTGAATGCATGTCATGTTTATTGTCATTACATTTCTATGTGAGGAAATTTGATGTAAGGGAAAAAAAACAATGAAAGTCAGAGACGATTTTGCTCATTTTCTTAAGAAAAACACCTATGAATGCAGTCATGCTCGTGATTATTATCTGGTTCTGAAAGTGCCGTTCTGCTAAACCAGGTTGCTGATGAATCAAAACTCTGAGCTTAGATTTATTACATCCTCTAAGGCTTCTCCTTGTACTTCCTCCATAGCTGGTACACTTGTCTCCGGGCCCCAGTCCCCATGCAGCTGGAAAAGGAGGCATAGTGCTGGCCCTTCACCTGGTGCACAAAACCCCCCCCCAAAAAAAAAAACAAGTTAGTATAACATTTTTCAACTCCACCGATAAAATCCAAACACTACATTCAACATGTAAAGCTGCTTCTATTATTCAACATACATTATTATATTTAACCCAATATCAGCAAAAAAACCCAAAAAATCCTTATTCAATAAATACATTTGGATTATCTTGAATATCTTTTGATTATTTTTGTAGTTGTTAGTGGTACTTATCTGCTGGCCAGCTCCTTCTTCAGACATGATCTAAAGGAGGAGGCTCGCTCCACCGACTTATACCCCTGAGATGTCCGTAGAGGCCATCGTGGTCAACAAAAAAAGGACACAGGAGGCAAGGAAAATGAAAGAAGTAACTTAAAAAAAGAGATGAGACCAAGGAAATTACGTTTGACACAAGAAAGACAATTCAGTATCGAAGCACAGCACTGGGAAAAAGGGAGAGAAAATACACAGGGAGGATATGTTAAAAAACCCCAAGACAGTGAGGCCGAGCAAGGACAAAGAGCAATATCCAGTTTTACCGCTTAACAGGCAACTTATACTTTTATTGGTCTGAATAACTCCTCGGAATGACTTTGAACTGTTGTAGTTAGAAAAAAATACCACTTGATGGCAGTGTAGCATCAGCGATGATCTAATCAATGCTTTTAGATCCCAAGAGAGTTTTAGCCTGATTAAATGGCTCAGATCAATGTACAATTGAAAAATAAAGACAGTGAATACTAATCCCAAACTGCCTGAGTAGTTTTAAAGCTCACCTCCTACTTTTCTGTGAAGGAATGTTGTGTTTTTTTTTTTTTTTTAGAAATCAGACCATAAAACTCAAACATCTCCATTTTTTTTTCGCGCTAGCTCCTAATACGTTCAACAAGGAAATGTGTTCTTTCTGTAAGTGAGTCCGTTTTCCCACTACGCTGCATGCTCCTTACCCTGGCTCCCCTGTGAAGCCTGTCCTTCATGATGCCAATGAACTCCTTGTAGGATAGCTGGTCATCATGGTCAACGTCAAAGATCTTGAAGATGGTGTGTACAAGGTGACGTGTCAACTTGAGCCCTGTGGCTACATACACAGCTCTCGCAAATTCATCTAGACGGGAAATATGAAGAGCTTTCGACTTTCGCACAAAACAAGAATATAGAAGCAACATTTAGCTCTAATCAGGTTTTTACTACCTTGTCCGATGGAACGTGAAGCAAAGTTGTACATCTGCATGGCGATGGCAAAGTCTTCGAGGTTGTTGAGAAACTGGAAGAATGATCGAAACTCATCGAAGGTGATTCCCTGAAAAACAGAGAGAAACTAAGTGAGAACGTGTCAGATATGGGACTGAAGGGGAAGTAATGAAGAGCTTCATCATCCTGAGCAAGACACTTCAAATTTGGGGAATAATGAATGGTGTTCTAATTGTTGCAGACTTTTTTCAGGAAGATTGGTCGAGTGCACACAGCATTCCTTGACATGCATCCACGCGTCCTGTATGAAAATGAAATAAACTGAAATGAAAGGGCGTGGTATTGGTCATTTACCATCAGATTTTAAGAAAAGGTCAGATTCATGACAAAATGTCATTTATGAAAGGTTTGCATATTTAAATGCTGAAACAAATAGCTGCGTAATTCAATTGTTTCATAACTGATAAGTTAAGAAACAACGATTTTAATTGAGATGCATTTTGACTGTATGTTACAGATAAAGTTGTGTTCAAAATAAAAGCTATCCAACATCACTGACAAGACCAGTCACGGACAATAATATTAATAAGTCGCAAATAGTGTAGTATACTAATAGAAAACGAACAGACCCAACAGTTCAGACATGCATGGAGCTGATGTAACTGAATCCTTAATTGTAAGGAGTATGTTTAAAATAATAGCAGTGTGGTGATAAGTTAGAGGAAAAACAGGTGTCAAACGATGTCCCTGTTTAAGGATGAAGGCAGCAAATGATCAGTTTGAACACCTTGTTTTACTTGAAAAGATCCTGCTGCCGAACACTGAAGAGGAAATGCTCTTCAAATGGGCGTCTCAAGAAGAAAACGACCCAAAACACACCAATAAATGAGCAGCATCTTGGTTCCGGACCAACAAGATTACTATTGTGAAGCGGCCAGTCCAATCCGATAAAAAAATTTCATGTTACATTAAATATGCCTTTGTGATGCAAAACAATTGGATTCTGGTGGATGGGAGCATCCTGGCCGACTCCATGCAACACAATTGTGATGCAGTTGTCAGAAACAAAGGTTGTACTACGAGGCCTGTCCCGATAATCAAACAATCAATTAATCGCACAATAAATTTTAATCTAAATCAGAAAAATGCATCGTCCAGCAAAATTTGCTATCGTGACAGGCCTATATACAGCTAAACAGTTCAGGGATTTACAGGAAAGCTAACGTCTCAAGCTTTTCCAGATTATACAGTCAATCTTTGAGTTTGTACAAATATTGGTATTTTTTTTTTTAAAGCTTAATGGGCAACTGCTGCTCAGTGGGAAGAGTAGCCGTCTTGCAACCCGAAAGTTGTTGGTTTTATTCCAGATTGCTCCAATCACATGTTTATGTTCCCTGGACAAGGCACTTATTTGCCTACCGACCTGCATATCGGTGTCAGAATGAGTGTGACTGGGTGAACGTGGCTCTAGTGTAAAGCGCTTTGAGTGGTTGATATGGCTATAAATTCAGTCTGTTCAATAACCAACTTCCTTTGCTTTCTGTAGAATAGCAAATCTGATACATTTGTCTTCATTTGATGTTTTGATTTGGAAAAGAACGTGTATTGTTGCCAATGTGCTATCATGTCTGGAAATTAAGTCTGGCGTAAGGATTTTAAGCTTTACTTACTCGCCTTTTTAACACACTGCTTTTATTTTGAACAGAAGTGAAAATGAAAACAAGGCAGACGTGGACACTGTTTTCCAAAACAAGGACGAGGAATCTCATAAAATAAACATCTCAGACTTGTGAACAAAATTAAAGTTCATAAAGGCTGCATCACATGCTTTGTGCTGTTAATTAAAGCAGAAACAGTCGCTCATTTAATAAGATAAATTCTAAATCAAAAGTCCAAAAACTCAGAAAAACATGAATTACATGAACCGATGCAGTCAAGGACAAGACGACGGTAAAAAACAGTACAAAACTAGAAAGGAAACAAGTGACAGATTGTGACTGCAGGTTGTGTTTTTTATGAGGCAGAAACAAACCTCCTGCTTCTTCCACAGCATGAAACAGAGGAGGGACAGAAATAGAGTTGGGTTGCAAATCGACATACGGAAGATGAGCCAAAGTATAGCCAGCGAAGCCTAGCTTGATAGACAGATACACGGGCAGACAAACAATCACATGTGGCCAGAAGTGCTGTTAAATGTGTGTTTGTGTGGGTCTTTGTGTGAGGTCAAGTGAAGGGAAGGAGCGCTGAAGTGTTGAGAGCATCAACAGCCCTAGGCAGATACCACAGTGGGAAATTACAGGCTGTGCGAATGCCTGGGAGGCAGAAGCACCAATACAGAAGGAGAAGGAAATGTGTCTAATGATATGCAGAAAAGAAAAACTAAGTGCTCTCAAGATCTTCTTGTCTATGTAAGCGTTGCACCTTTTCATCAGGAATACTCTGGCGGACGTTCTCCATGTATGCGCTGATGTTCTCCACGTTGGTAAAGCGCAGCAGGATTTTGGCAAAGTCTTCCTCACTAATTGTGGTCATTCCTTTGGAATAGGTCAGAAACTCAATTTCCAACACCTCAGTCTGGAGGTTATCCATAAACCTGACAAGCAGAAAGGAACAGGCAGTGAGAGAGTGGAAAAGAGATGTTTCCCTTGTGGTCGGTGTTATCAGGTACCTGTAGAAATCATCAAAGGTGAGCTCTGCTTTTCCCTTCTTTCCAAAGAAATGGACCAGTATCGTAGTATCGATTGTGATGCTCTCGTCTGAGCGCTAAAGGAGAGAAAGGAAGAAAGGCGGATCAGAAAGGATTCCGGTTGAAGAAAAAGCGGTGGATGGGTGAGTCCATCACGGATCTAACTTGGGCACCGCTGAGGGCAGGAACTGGAATGATGCTGCGCGTATGCATACCATGCACCGGGTGAAAAAAAAAAAACTTTCACCTCAGCTATCTGTTTAAATCATTAACAGCCATTAAGGTGTCAAACAAACCAGTCTGGGCTGCAAAACGTAGTGCCTTCCAAAGTATTCACACCCTTGAACCTTTTCACATTTTGTGGCGATACAAGCACAACGTTCAAAATGCTTTATTGAGATGTTGTCTGACGCATCAGTATAAAAAGAAGTGTGAAAACAGTGAAATGGATGGGAAACAATCTACAGTTTTAAATTTGTTTACTCTAGTTTCGCAAAAGGTGTCTGAAAGGTGTGGCATGCATGTGTCGCACCTTTGCACATCTAGAGACTAAAACTTTTAATTCAAGCTACAACGCATTTTGCATGACTAAGGCTAAAAAGATGATTTGGTTCTCATCTGACATTGCAGCTTCCTCTACATGTTTACTGTGCCTCTTGCATGGCTTGTGGCAAACCACAAATGGGACTCCTTGTGGCTTTTTTTTTCTTGTCACTCTTCAGACCGTACTTGTGGAGTGTGCCAAAAATAGTTGTCCCAACAGATTCTCCTACCTGAGCTGTGGGTCTCTGAAGCTACTCCTGAGGTACCAGGAACCTCTTTGCTGCTTCTCGGATTAAGGCTCTTCTTGTCTGGCCTGAGATGTCGAAAGCATCTGATATGGTTTTAAACCTGAGCACTAATGCTCACTAAGAAACCTCTAAGGCCTTCACAGAGCAACTGCATCTACAACAGCCGAAGAATAAACTAATTTGGACTAGTATTTACTAACTAGGAGACTTCTGAAGGCAATTGGTTGCACAGAATGGTATCTTGAGATATAGGATGAGGAGGTGGATGGGAGGGTACATATAGAGACAGATTTTTAATTGGAAAGTGCATCCTTTTCTTTGTACTATCACATAAAATCCAAATAAAATGTATTGAAGTTGGTGGTACGTAAAGGTGTGAATACTTTAGCAAGTCACTCAATATTTAGAAGAAAAAAACAGACAAGTATCCCAATGACTGAATTAAAAACAGAAAAAAAAATGTTTAATCTGTTTTTAATATATGTCAAAGTAATCGTCATTGTGGGTTTTTTTTGTTTGTTTGTTTGTTTGTTTTTTTGTAAAGCAGCATAATCAAATCCAGATTCCTGCAGTCGAGACTGGTGAGGAGCTTTACTGCAGCAGACCGACGCCGACCGATGGACACAGCAGCCAGAACTAGAACATGAAACACAACGACATTCAGAGCCATGCCAGAGTTTAAGAGAAGAGTAGAGATAGACTGGAGGTCAGCACATTAAACGGGTAGATCATGTTGAAAAGGCCCCTGAACGAACAGTTTAAAATAATCCAAAACCACGTCATGAAACACGCACAAACACACTGAAGCCACCAGGTTTCATGCATTTCTCTGCAAATGTCACACGGCGAACATGTGGACAGAACATCACACACCAACCAGCAGCACCGCACAAAACCCACGAAAGCACAGATGCAGAAAACATTTGAGCAGATTCCACCTTTTTCCCTTAACTGATGATGGTCTGGTCTGTCACCTTTGAAACCCAGATGGTGTTGCTACCTTCTTTTCAGTTTTGTCTTCCTTCCTCCCTCAAGTGTTTGAAGTGAGTGTTCCCTGAGTGATTCTGGTCATTTGATACCCTTCCAATGGGGCTTGAAGATGTAACTTTTGTTTGCTTACTCTGTAATCTGTAGATTAACACTTCCTTAATCCTTTTCAACTAGATGACAAAGGCAACTCCTAATCCTTTTGGAAACGAGGTATGAAATTCATGATATTTCCATGTATAATAATATGAAGAACCCAAAGAATAAGGTGACTACGCTTTTAAACATCAGGGGAAAAAGAGAGCCCAACTTCTGTCTCACCGCCCACCAAGCCCCCACCCAGCCAGCCTAGGAGTCAAACCCACAGCCATGCTGAGAAGTACGAAGACATCAGATTGAAGAAAAATCTCATGTCATTCGAATTAAGAGGAGCGTTTTATGCCATTTCCATCATCATCATCATCATCATCATCATAAATATCATCCCCACGATGCAATTCGTGGTTCTACCTCAAGAGTAAAATCCTAAAGTCCAACATGGGACAAGAAGGACAAGTCAAACAAGATGACAAAGTTTACATGAGACAAGAAAACAGTTTTAGTTGTGCTTGTTTGGTGTTAATAAATTCTCTTTCATACTGGAACAGCAAAAAGTCAAGGACTCAGCTGGCATATGAATCGGCCTAGTCACATGGAGATATTTCCCTCCTTTGATAGGTGAAATGCTAGCAAAAAAAAGCATTAGATTTAATTGAAGTGTCAGCATAATATTTGGCTTTTAACGTCAGTTTTGATTGCCTGACTTAATACCAAGCATTGGTCTGATTCAAAAATATTCAATTTAGATACATCTGTAATAGAATTACATTACAAAGCTCATACAAATAATATAATAACAAATAAAATGAAACATTTGAGGACTACAAAGCTCATTTTTGTAAAATCAGTTTTAATTTGCCTAGTTAATGTAATGAACACTGAACATGAAAGACAAGTGTATGGCAGAATCCTTCTTAGAAGTAAGAGTTTAAAATGCAAGACAAAATGAAGAGATCATAAGATTATTTTCATTTACGTTTTACTTCAAACTCAAGACAATGCAGGGAAGAACAAGCTGAAGTGTTTACAGACCGATACGCTTCGTATGTAGATTTTACAGCACATGCTGATCACTGCTTTGAAGAGAACAATTTGCCGACATATTTGTGCATCCCTACTTTATCACACAATTTATTTCAGTCTCTCTTTTCAAAGACTTCCTGTATGTAAACACAAGCTAAACATATGGTGATTTCATTGACTTGCTTTTCTTGTGTCACTTTACTGGATGTTCGTTTAATTAAGCCTGTTATTACAGACAAATTGGAAAATACTTTTGCTCTTTTATCTTTAAACTGACACATTACCACAGTCTTTATGACACACAAGCTGTGCAGACAGCTAGACAGCAACCAGATGGTCTGTCTCTGCCTCTCTTCCCTCTTCTTCACTGTCTTGTTGTTTTTCTCTTAAAACGAGTACGCTATTAACAATATGCTGTAAACATCTAAACCAGGAACTCAGCACAACAAAAGGATTCCTGGTCACCTTGGCTGTTCTTTTTTTTTCGAGCAATTTGTCATTAGCGTATTTAAAAACATTGTTCAAACCCAGAGACATGAGAGTGACAGGCAGGGCAACTGTTTCGATAAATTAACTTAGAATGAGATTTCTGGATGGAAATTAAAGATCATTTATCACTTATCGTCTAATTCTGCTGCTACGGATGATCACACAGAGGTCTTTTTCACTGCTCGGATTAATTTTTTTTTTTTTTTTATTCTCCTATTCACTAAAACTGATCATAACAAGCTGATCTTTCCTGGAAGAGTGTCGAGAGCAGTGTGAGCTCATCCTCCTCCTCCTGACAACGTAATGGTTACCACGCCTATAAGGCACGAGCCAACACCTGGCCAATGCATGTGACTATTTGTCCACCTGTGCATGTGTTTGCGAGCTTGGGAGGCTTTGATCGGGAAGGCGAGTGTAAAAACAGTAATTACTGATGTAAACGCTAAACGTTCATCCTCACCCTCCCGACCTGTGAGTAATGCTCACGGGCAAGAGCTCATTGTCGGTCTTTAGTCGCATCAGTCAGACACATCTTCTAGCCATGAAAACAACCGCGGACCTTTGCATAGTAAACATACCTGTGGAACCTTTTCACATTTTGTCACACCACAGCCTCTTGGATTTTCTGCTGTATTTGTACATTTAAACCTGGTATTTAAAATTCCATTCAGCCCCCTTGAGTTCGTACTTTTGATGCACTTAAAGCTGCAAGTCTTTTGTGGTATATTTTCCCCTTTGCTTTACAGAATAGCTCAAAATCAATCGGACTGGATTTAAAGCAACACTTGGCAGCAATTTGCAAGAATTACCAGAGCTTCTCAGTGAGACAGACTTTGACTTGGTCATAATGATACACAAATAAGCTTGGATCTAAAGCATTCTGTTGTAGACCTGGCTCTATGTTTATTAAAACTACCAGGTTTTCTTCCAAGAAACAGTGTCTATGTGCCTGCAGACAAAACTAACCCCACAGCATGATACTGCCACCTCCAGGCTTCATGGTGGGTCTGTTGAGGTCAGGGTGGTGTTGAGCATTAGTTTCCGCCACATGTACAGCAAAAAGCTTGTTTTTGGTTGACTAATTCTCTTTTACTAACTTCTGAAATCTTAAACAGAATATCTGACCTTCGATACGTGAATTAGATTTATATTTAATTTATTGGTGTCAGAGTAAAGGGGGTTAAATACAATCACATACTAGAATTTGCAGATTTTCACAAGTAGAATGAAAAAGTTGAAAATCATTTATCCTTTCCCTTTATATGTACCATGCTGGTACATATAAAGGAATACAATTATCAAATAAAATCCCCATAAAGTACATTGAAGTTTGATGTCAGTGACAATTTGTGAAAAAGCATTTTGCAATCTTTCATTGTGACATGATAAATTGTGAAAAAGCTCTAATAGGCACTGTATCCCCCCTTCCAACTCTTAGTACTGTCTCCCATTTTTTCCCCATGCTGTCACCATTTTCTCCCCTTCCTTTATCTGTTGTACTCTCTCTTTTCCTCCATTGCTCTGATTACTCTGATTTCCTTTCTCTCCATACTATCTGTCAGGGTCTTCCTCACCTGACAAACACCAAGGCAATTTGCTTTTTTTCTTATCCTCCCTCCTTCTCTGCCTGTCAGTCAGTCCCTCCCTCTGCAGACAAAAGCAAAGGGGTATAATAGTGACTAATCCGTTGAGTAAACACATCTTTCTCTAAATACAACCTTGTTTCTTTCTTTTCCCCTAAATGTACTTCCCGAAACGCTTTTCTTCTCACCCACTTTGTTCTTCGACATTTGTTCGGTCTGCTGACCTGTGTCATCTGCTTTTGGCCTCTCTCACCTTGTTTGGTTGACTCTGATTAGATCTCTTTCTGTTTTTCTTTACCCTCAGGTTTTCCACTTATCAGATCAGATTCCTCTAGATATGTTACAGCCCTTTCATTTCTTGCTTTTTGTTGTGACTCAGCTTTTTTTTTGTTTTACATTTCAAATCTGTTCCTTTTGTACACATCTAAGGTTTTTAGGGTGTACTTAGTTTTCTTCTATTATAAGGCCATGTTGGTTTTGTACACTTAGGGTAACATCTGACAAATTTTAAAAGGATACATTAAACAAATATAATTGATAGAGGTGTGTTCTTACTTTTTTACCATGAATTCATACAGTGCTGCATAACCTAAAATCCCAAAAACTATATGCAGCAGATGAATCGGATCTGAAAGCCAAGTCTTGAATAAGAAAGACCTTAAGTCCTTCCATCCATCCATCACCTTGCAGCTCCTGAGAATCACTTTGCTGGTGCTGAAATACTGTCTTGTGTTTGCTAAATTGTTCTCTTGGGTATCTTTTATAGACTCAAAAAACAGCTTCGAAAGGTCAACTTTAAATTAGGTTCTCAGCTAAGCTGTCTCGTGTGTATAAATACAACAATGACTCATCCATTGAGTTTAGGAGCATGAAGGATCCATTAATTAGTTAAGTGGCTAAACAAACAAAAAATAAAAACCCTCCTCCAAAAATACTCAACCACTGGGCTGATGAGTAGCATAAGATGTTGACAATACAGAGCTGTATCAGTTTAATTATCATAAGATTGACATGTCCTTGTTTTGCTGACAGCTCCTTACCCTCTGTCTGATTCGTCTGTCCTGTTCACCTTACATCCCAGCAGATGAAAGACTGCTCAGTGTAAACACAAGGTCGGCCCTGAAGAGCTGCACTGTCATTACCTCAACGGTGGCTTCCGCTGCTAACCACAGCGCCCAGTCTGTCATTAGTCAGCTAACCTGTTAGCACTGTGCTAGCTCTTATTAATCATTACACATCCTCACCTTCTCCTTTTGTTCTTGGAAATCAAACTCAAAGTTAAAACTATAAGACACACAGCAATCATATATGCAATGCCCTCCACACTTGTTGGTAGCCCTGGTCAAATGTGAAAAAGCTTTAAAATAAATTAAGATTTGTTTTTACTTTTTGGTTTAAAAAAAAAAACTAACTTTAGAGACACTTCTTACAATCCTTATAAAACACATTTTCATTTATGCTGCAGAAAAGAGTGTCTAAATAACAATCCAGGACTCCCTGCTCTCTCTTAGCTACTCCTCAAAATGAAAAGGACAACAGAACATGCCACTCAGGTAAGGGAGGCGTGTGTATGCTCTTTAAATAAGGCAGTTGTTTTTACATTCAGAGCTGTAGTAAATTATTCAATGTGTGATTATCCAACTAAAACTCAAGATTAATTATTTCCTAGCTTGCTACGCATCTTTACCGAGGCTGTGAACAATTGTGAATTTTCTGTATATATATCTATATAGATAGATAGATAGATAGATAGATAGATAGATAGATAGATAGATAGATAGATAGATAGATAGATAGATAGATAGATAGATTAAGATGAAATCATCAATCAACAATCTTCTGTTTTTTTATTCTTAGTATTTTTTAAGAAATAATTCAATGTTTTGAAAAGGACTAGTATATCCACGTTTGTGTCAACTTAAAAAAGTTATCTTTTTGTAAAAATAACTTATTTGATTAAACCCATAAAACACTCTAACCTGCTGAGTTTAGGATTCATCTCAAAGTACAACATTATAACATTTTAGTGCAGTGGGAGTGATCTGACACCAAAGCTACAAGACGGCACAGAAACACATAAAAAGCTGTATGAGAGGATCAGGTGGAAACATGGTGGTTTGTTATACTGAGGAGGAACGATTCATCAAAAAGGATTTGATAAGGAAACAATGAGAGGCTTTTATTCTAAAGGTTATTCAGGTCAAATAGGATGCAGCAAAATTGCTTTCAACCAATGGGAAAAATTAGAAAAGGATGTTTATTAAGAGTAGTGCATTAAGATATAAAATGAAGGATGACAAAAGGAGGGATGAAGGGACAAATGGGTCTGTGTACCTCCGCCAGGTCAGAAAAGAGGACTTGACTGGCGCTTCGCCTCAAAACGTCCCAGTAACTCCGCGCCACAAACTCTTGGCTGTCTTTTTTTAGCACCTGTAGGAAAGGGCCAAGCAGGGCCAGGATCAGTTCACTTCTGATTTAATAAAAACATGAAATATCTATGCTGTGGACTGTCAATATGCTCAAACATTTTTAAGATATTACTAGAACACAATATGATATAAAAAGATTAAAAGGTAATGAAACTTTCTTCACATAATGATGACTGAATATGTATATTCACTGAGCTATATTTCTCAAAAGGTGAAACCGTATTCATTTTGCTGTTTTAAAAAGGGGGCACCATGAATCTCTGAGGTACAGTACACCTCAAGAAGAACAAAACAAAATGAAAAACAAAACAAAAACAAAAGGCAAGTTGTTTACTTTGCCCCTAAACTTGTACAAAAATGTCAAGATAAATAAAATAAACTACAAACGGCATCAATTTAAAATGTTGTCAAGACTTTTAAAATAATCAATAATAATCAGTTCTATGGCAACTTAAAGATAATTTTCATGCATTAATGGAGAATAAGTATTTGGAAAGAAACAAGCCTTGCAGTCCAACGCCACTGTTACTAGCCCGTCATATGTTACAATCACCTTACTGTTACTGCCTATTTGCACACTATCATCTCAGAATATCTACATGCACATTTCTGTAAACGAAGCCTCAAATCATCACTGTACAATAAGCACCCTACTACCTCATTATCTGTTATCTTGTGACTCTCCTGAACACTACAAAACAAAACAAAAAACAAACAAACACTGTAACCATTGTTCATTGCCTGTTTGTTTGTCAGTTTGCCTTCATTATGTGTAATGTGTGTAACGTGAACCAGAGTAGCCAAAGAGAAATTTCGCCACGGTAACACGTGGTGACAATAAAACACTCTTGACTCATGACAAGTTATTTTTTTCAACCCGATCAATTTTATTTTTTGCAGTACTTTGGTTTTGTAAATTAAAATAGCCATGTTATGTATTTTGTGAAAAATTGGCAATTTAGTTATTAATTATTTCTCTCTAGGTTTCCCATTCACCTTTTAAACCACATAGCGTCCTTTCAGTATTGATTTCAACCATTAACAGCCCTTCAAAATGCATTTTAATACACAACAGAAATTTAATTTATATTTTTCATTCCCTAATACTGTAAACTCTGAGTATCTCTCTTTTTATAGATGAGTTTTCCAGTGTTGTGAATCAATGTGCACATATTCAATGGCAATAGAGCAGCTTTTTGACATTTTTTTAAACTAAAAATTGATCAGAATTAGTGTTGCCTCAAATTATCTTGCATATATGGGATTAAAAAATGTCAACATTTTTGTGTTTCAGGTTAGTAAAAAGGACTTTTAAGGGGTTATATTTTCCGAAAAATCAAAAGTATTTGAGCTCGATTTAATAATGTCATTTACAAACACATTCTGATTCACAGTATTTTTATAACAATTCTTAAAAGATAATTTTCTTGGTGTGTACAATTGAACCCAGGTGAAGCAACGTATTAACAAATGACTTTGGACTAAAAAAGATCAGAATCAATAGCCCCTGTTCCATTGCCACTCAAAAGCCTGGGGCTTTTGAGGAGCCTGGGGCTTTGCAAATCAAGGGTAGCATTTCCATACACATTTACCTGACTAATTTCACTTTACCCATGCTTTACTTTCCTGGGGCTTTGGTCCCCCAACCAACCCAGTATTTCTACGTTTTCTTGGGGCTCGTTGAGGGGGCAGTGTTGCATCCAGGAAGAAAAATTGTCCGCCACAAGGGTGGAGTAAGGAGCAGTAAGGGAATGAGGAGTTTACAAACCTATCTATTTTATAACCTTAATTTATCATAAAAAGTTGTTTTAAGATGATTATAGGCGAGAACGTACATCGCCAAACTTCATCTGTGCAGTCAGTTCATCAGGATTATGAGCCAATTTAAATTCTGCTCGGAGTTGTCGGAAGCTGAGGAGACTGCAGTGTTACGGTCGCTGCGGCTGCGTTATTACTCGGCCACACCGTCTGTGATTTCCCGCTGACTGGATCACGTTCACTATAAAATGTGTTCTAAGTTGGTGAGGGATATTTGCGCATAACTGATATCAAATGTGAAAATCTTGGCTGAATGTTTTTGCCATTTTGAGTTAATTATAATCTGTTTCACCACAGTGTGTATGTGTGTGTGTGCCTGTGTGTGTGCGTGTGTGTGTGTGCGTGGAGCAGGCTCACTTTCCGTGGCAGAGAAAGAGGAGAGAACTGCTCAGCGCTTATAGCCTTAATAGCCTTCAACCTACATACAAATAATTTTGCTGTAATCAAAAGTCCACAATACTGTATTTAAAAAGTGTCCTAGCGGAACTGGTCGTGGAAAGAAAAATTAAACTCATAAAGCTCTTAAGATCAGTCTAGTCTACCCCCCCCCCCCCATTTATGTTTTACATAAATGGCCCCTAGCTAATGGAAACACAAAAACCCAAACGCCCCAGGCTTTCGTTTACCGGCATAATACAAAGTCTGGGGCTTTAAATCCTGGGACTTTCAATGGAAAAGGAGCTAATGTTTCTGCAAATGTCTTATACTAATAGGCTCCGATCATAACCACATACACCACTAAAAAAAGAAGAAGCAAAAAACAAAACTGCATATGTGAAATGGTTAAAAATCTGCTTTTTCACTCAAAAAAAGAGTGTGGGAGAGACTTGAATTGCTAAAAGTAACATTCAAGTGGTTAAACATACAATTCAGAGAATGAAAATTTCTTTTGCTTGGTGGACTGATATATTAAGAATATTTTAAGAAGATTATTTGTTTTAATGGTACTCTACAAGCTTAAGGGCTTTATACAATAAACTGATTCTATTAAAACTATACTACAGCAGTGCTCAGCTAGTGCTACAGCAGAGTATCTAGTTAAATAGAAACAGCCGCAGTGAGAAGCTTCTGACCACCCACTTCGACTTTTCTCTCTGGGGAGAATGCCACTGCAGCCATTTTAACGTGACCCTGCACCACTCTTAACTTCACGGTGACAATGGAGCTATCCATCACAGCACTGACAGCGCAAGTAGTGCATGTTTGTGTGTAACAGAGAGCTCGATAGAATAGAGGGAAGAAAATGATTGAAGAAAACAGCTCATAGAGAGAGTGGAGGCTGACAGCTTGCACCTTTTTAATGTTTCATGAGAAACATTAAAAAAGTAGTTAATGATAAAGGTTATTTGCTCTAAATTGTGTAAATATCATCTTTAATCTTCTAACATATTTGAATTTCATTTACCAGCTATTTTCAGTCAACTCTTAAAAGGTTACTTTATAAACACTTTGTATAGCTTTACTGGGAAATTCATTAAAAATTACCTGAGAATATTAGTTTTTATTAGAATTACTGTTGAGGGGCTCAGACAATACTAACAGCAATCTGAGAGGCCTGCGCTAATAATGAAATCACCCATTCTCTTTGTAACGACGAACCTCCCCCAAACACTAACACACAGAGAGAACAGATAGTACCTAAAGATGGTCTCAAATGGAAAAAGACTGATTGTGTTTGGAGCTTTAGAGCATCATGCCTTTTTAAATCACATCCCACTTGTAGTAAGAGTTCATTTCACCTGACCTCTTAAATGTATTACTCTGTTTCTGTTATTCCTGTGTCCATTCAGCGCTCTGCCTCCATGATTAGAGTGCAAATCAATCAGCTGGCCTGACAGATGGAGACCCAACCTCATTTTGCATATTTTCTTTCACAAAGCCATTAAAGAATTCAACTCTGTGGATTTTACTGATAACATAAGATCAGGTGAACTGGTTAATTTGAAGGCTTCTTTAGGCTGTGAGAGATGTAGTTTACATCTACAGAGACATTAGAACCCAGGCTATCAAAAAAATAATAATTATAAAAACTACTGCACATGTTGCAGATTTTTTTTATTTAAATGACCGATGCTATATTATAAGCCATACAATTTGGTCCAAAGGATTGCATTTGGTATTAACATACCTCCAGCTCCTTTGCAAAACGTTTTCTGTGCCAAGTAATCACAATCACTATCGGGGCACCTGTTACACGCAGCGCTACGAAAAATGTGTCAGTTACAGGTAATCACTATTTTCATCCAGGAAAGATTTCATTGGTTTTCTAAAAAGTCTTCCACACCAGGGAAATACAAAAATGCTTTGTGATGACACACAAAAGCTTAAAAAGCAGCTGGCCTGCAATATTGGAGAGCAAGGAGTGAATTAATGGCAAACCCATTGGTCATTTAATCCTATGCTTTACAAAAGCTGATGAGAGTTAATAAATAACACAATGCAAGGTTCAAATTGTCTGTACACCTTTTGTTTTGTGTGAAGGTCGCCCCAACTTAATTGAAACAGCCAGTTATTCTTGTTTCCTATTCTATTCTTTAATTTTCATTAAAGAAAATATACATATTATTGTTTTGTATTATTCTTCTACACATAAACATTTTGCTTGTAGGCCATGTGAACCATGACATCCCACCTTTTTTGATGGGAAGTTCACTGTGACACCAGTGATAATTAAAGAACATGCTAGATGGTAAAGTAAATGCTGGGAGCAAATAGAAACAAGAGGCTTTTCTGTCTTCTAAGTTAGAATAGAAGAATTGTTTGAAATATAAAGGGGAATCCTGGGGTGAGGTTTGTCCCACCTTTGCAATCGCGTCAGAAAAATATTATTTGTGTTCACACACAAGACAAACTAGATCTAGTTTTAGTTTTCAGCTACACACTTTAAGTTGTTAATGCTGTTTTAATCAGCCAAACATGATCTTACAGCTTGGTACAATGCTTCAAACAGAAATAAGACAGAAAAGAACATTTTCTAATAACCAGAAGACTGTTTTTAAGATATTTAGAATACTCCTTGTGTACAATGCTACAACAAAGCTACTTTTCTATCTGTGTTCTGATTCTTATCCCACCTAGACTGAGAGACATGTTGAAACCATAAATACCGACACCACAAGCTCTCTGCTCTGTTCCCCCATCATCGTATCTGTTTCTTCATGTATCAAAAGAGAACAAGAGGAGACTGAGAAATTATGATTGGGGATACATACGCTGCTCATGGGGGCAACCTGATATCCATACAGCTGCATACTCTAACACAGAGAGATAGAGAGATGAGGGAAAGACAGAAGAGGACAGAGCATGCAGTCAGAAAGGTGAAGGAGAAAAGGTAAAACACATGTTAGTACATGCAAGGAGGGAGGATGTGTCATTTACTACACCTCTGAGATTACAATTTTTCAACGTATGCCTTGCATTACAACAGTAAGCACTACATAACTCAGAAAATCTTTGTGACATGATGAATTTAAGGGGAACTAAATGTTTTTCTTCTTTTCTCTTTGAAGTGAACAATAGCTGTCAGCAGTGTTTTCGGTGAGCTACAAGCTTCACCAGGACTGAACCGTAGGTGCAGCCATTGTTAAATTGAAATAAATGTTTTGTGTAAACCAAGGCACAGCTGTAAAACATATATGGTTATGGTACATATGGCACAAATATAGTTATAGTAATAGTCTAATAGTATTTGACAAAGAAAATGTGCACACACAAGCTTTGAGAAACAAGGCAAATGCATTCTCAGATACAAGATATTACTCAACAACACCTAAATTATTCACAAAAAAACTAATGGAAAAATAAGAGGAATGAGGCTGCAGCTTGAAATTTTCTTTTCAATATTAACAGTTCTCTCAGACCAACAGGTAAGAAGCTAAACTAATGGCACACATGTTGCCTTTCATTTACTTGAGTGGCAATTTTCATAGCTGATGTGCTAAAACAGAATCAGAGGTTTATTAAAGAGCATTTTAGTGCTTAAAAAGCGACTGCAATCCCAAACATGGTGATAAAAGGATATCAGTAGGTCAGGGAAAGTTGTATATTTGTAGGTGTATTAAGCTCATTTTGTCACCTATTTACATGAAAAGAATTAGACCCGAGGAAAGTTGTCCCTATGTTTTAAAATGACAATACATATCTTGATTCAGTGAGAAAGTAGCCTAAACCTTCAGGTCAGCAGTCCTCGACATAAATATTCATATGAATGATACTGGCAGTGTTGTAATGCAAGGTTGGTGGTTGTTTCTGAGCTTCCACCAGAGCAGAAGTGAGTAAGACAGAGTTTGAAAATGTACCAAATATATCAAGTAGACAATTGAGATAACTGTCACAGTAATAGAAGAATTACCACATGGTCAGCTTTCATGACACAGCATGCACTCCACACAAGTCACATGAAAGATTAGTTAGCTTTCATTTCTGTTTATCTACAAGTGATAGTTAACTTAGATGGTGATGTGCCAATTTCTGCACATCTGTTGATGCACACATTTAATTTTCAGCAACGTTAAAAAGGGACATAAGCTGTTTGAACTAATGGCTGTAGTAATATTCAATTTAATTACAGAAGACCCGTAGTATTAATGTTGACTTGTCACTAATACAGCGACCTTCATAAAATCAATGTAAATATGTTCTTTGCTATTCTATTTTACCCTGTGATTCCAAATAGCAGCCAATCTATGTAAAAAAATGGCTCTAAAATCCATTGCTAGAAATATGACGAGCGATTTCAGTCAACCCTTGCATCCATATGCACCTTTTTACAGAGTTCTTACCAACTGAGCTGACTTTTCTGCATCACCTTTCCTTCCCCTTTTCTCATTTTTCTTTCTGAAGATCTCTTGGAGCTGTAATGAGAGAAAGAATTTGGTGTTTTAATTAGATTTATTCCAACAGTTTTCCTATAGAAGGAAAAAATGTTAAGCATTTAGGAACCTTTGTTAAAAAGAGATAATCTTGTATATATATATGACATACTGGGCAAAATGTTTCCCAAAACAGATATTAGTCAGACTGTTATTGTCAGTTGTCCATTTATAAACCTTCACTATTTTTCAGTTCTGTAAAATCAGAGACAACAGAGGTGATGATACAAATTCCTTTAAAATGTATTTGAATAAGTTTGTCTTTCAGTGACTATTGTTGTTTGGAAAACACAGAAATCAGATCTATTGCTGCAAAATTCAATGTGGGAAATATACCCTAACTAGCACCTGGCTGCTCCCACAGGATTTTAAACCATTACCACCCCCTGCTGCTGTAGTACCACCCCACTCCCACCCACCTCCACACTCACTCAAATCCCTTCCTGCCTACAGCATCTTCTGTTCAAACCCTTGCATCCTGCTGTGAAAATAACACGCATGAAGCCCTTCAGAAAGGCTACAATCACTCCACAAAGCTGTTCAATAAGGTGATCTCATAATAAACCCTTTTCAGGTGCTTTAAACATGAAAAAAGCAAAAGGTGGATTTAAAAAAAAAAATCACATCCCTAAGCTAAACATAATTTAGATGAAAAAATAAACATACATAAGGTTTCTGTTTTTCACATTTTTCACATTTTGGTAAATTAACATAAATTTGCAATGTTGTTTTATAGAGTTCACATTTTATGTCTAAACATTCATCATAATTTGCTGCCACTCAGTATAAATTCTCCCAGTAATCAACTAGGATTACAAATCTTAAACATTCAGCTCTACAAAATCCAAAATACAGTGAAACAAACCGTTGAACGTTTGACGTTTTTCACGTATCATGCAAAGGTAATCCTCTAACGCTGGCTTTCAATATATTTAATAGCCAAAATAACACAGATATGTTTTATCTGATGGTCATTCTCTCTCTACAACTCACCACCAGGAACTCCCTCTTGTCCACCATCTGGTTGCCGTCTGCATCAAACATATTGAAAGCAATCTTAAAGCCAGCATGTGGTTCTGGGGAACAGATAGGAAAACACACACAGTGTGAGTGCATGCATGAAGGTAATTGCAAAGCCATAAATAACGATGAAAAAAGTAGCAGGCAGGTAAATAATGTTTTTTTTTTGGTAAATGAAGTCTCTCAGTAAAGTACCCTATTCTTTTAGAATAATGCTGGATGCTGGTTTAATCTTGCCGATAATCTCTGGAACTAATGTGGCATACTTTTTTCTGCTTCAAGAGCATATACAGACTAAATTAAAGGAGTATTTAATTTTTTTTTATCAAGTCAGGAATATATAACACATAAAGTGCTCTAGTTTAAAATATAAAATCCTTGTTCAAATTAACATTTATATATATATATATATATATATATATATATATATATATATATATATATATATATATATATATATATATATATATATATATATGTGTGTGTGTGTGTGTGTGTATACTACAGCTACATATGCAATAAAAATTTAAGATAAGTAAAATAAGATACTGTAAATACTGCCCCTGTTCTTACCTTTTTTGTTATACATTGTAGCTTTTCTGCTTGTTAGTCTGTTTTTTTTCATGATGCATACGTTGGAATCCAAAGTCAAATTCCTTGTTTGTATCCAAAAAAACCTTGGTGAATAAATTTGATTCTGATTTATATTTGCCTTTTTGGCATATTGTACCTAAAATGTCTACATTGAGAGCAAATTGGAACTGAAGTCAAAATCCATCTTGTATGAAACAACTTGGCGATTAAACCTGATTCTGACATACATGCAGACAAGTTGGGTGAATCCCCTTAAAAAGCTTTTAAAAGAGACCCTCTAGCAATGTTCCATTTATTCCGTAGCAAACACAGTGCAAACAAGCAAATAACATCAGTAGTTTTTATAGTTGTCATTTACGTAAAACAAACTACTTGGTTCACATCTGACCAAATAATTTCATCTAACTGGCTTCTTTTTCGCTTGCCAGTAATTAAGATGCTTGTGTTTTTTCTTTACATCATCAGACAAGATTGGTGGAATACATGCTCCTTCAGCCCCTTTAAACCTATGGCTGTATTTTTCATTTAGTTCAAATGTCAGTGATGAATAGTATCTTTTTTCTAAGAAACAATTATTTGAAAAAAAAAAAAAAAAACAACATTTTAATGGTAAAGTATCTGCTGCAGTTGCAAACCTCATGCTGATGAAAGGCATTAAGAACAATTTCAGAAACTACATGTTTTGAATGCATTGTACCCTTGATCAAAAAAGTTAACTTTGGTGCAAGAAAATAACTGTTAATTAAAAAAAAGAGTTACATATCTGATTAAAAAATGAAAAATCTAGTGAAAAAAGAATGTGTAAGGATTGAATTGACTCACTTGTCAGGATGCAGAGCAGAAAAAGGTATTCCGTGTAGGAGATGATTCCTAGTGATCAAGACCGAGAGTTAGAAAGGTCACATTTAAGGCACTCCTGCACAATGTTTATGGAAGTTCAAAGCTCCTGGCCTCTTGTGCCTCACATGAAGCCATTGTTATGCCAGAAGATGGTTGAATATGCTGATTATTATTATTATTTATAATTTGGCATTATAATTTAAATAATAAATCATTCAACTCAAAATTCCGCTACAACAAAATATAGTTCAAATGGTGGTGATGTTAGCTATAAGCTTGTAAGTATTTATACCACTAATGCATTAGTTAATTTGCTGTTATGAACTCATTTATGCTGGGATAAATGATCTGGTCGGACTTGTGACCGACGAGGTTTATCCGGCAGCTGTGAGAACCCCAATGTAACTGCAATTAGAGTTTAAATCCTTATTCGTCTATCACCATCCAATGATATTGTCTCTGTATTAATGTCAGATGTTAACTCCAAAGGAGGTTAGCTCTGATTTCTGAATAACCATACAACTATGAATTGGATTGAACACAAAACAATGTCTATTCCGCAGTGGTGTTTTATTGAACCAAAAGCAATTCCCTGTTACAGTAATTCTCTGATTCAACGACTTTGGAAATCTTACTCACTACTAACTAACACGCAAAATATATATGGAGATAAAAGAATAAACAAAACAAACAAAACGAAAGGAAAGAAAAACAAATGGATTAAAATGAGCGGTTGCAACTCTTAGTTCAGCTCACGGTTGTTTAAACCACATTCAGAACATCGGCATTTGACATAGCATTGACAGACAGAACAGCTTTGAGAGTCCTACCGGACGCTTTGATGCCTTACAAAGCTATCAGCTAAGCTACCTACAGTGCAGTCATCCGACACCCTCCCAAGATGGCGACTATGATGACGTATGCTCTGCAAATTTGCGTGAAGCGTGAGGGGAGGTCTTAATGATGTCACCGCGCTTACGCTAAGGTGAGGTGGTACCTCGCTCCGAGAGGGAGTGGTTTACGCTCTGGTTCAAAGAGAAACCGCGAACTAAGATTCAAACAAAGCGATCAAATTCTCTGATAAGGAGAAGCAAAAGAAAAGGGGGAAAAGCATGGAGGAAGATGAAAAGAACTGAAACAGTGACCCACGGCGGGGTTATAGATAAATCACAAATCAACACAGCAGAATCAAATGTAAAATGCATGCACATACAAAGAAAATATTCAGCAAAATAATTCCAACTTCGTCGTGGAATAAAAGCATTAACCTAAGCCTACAAATTTCTACGTCTGCCCAGGCACTTCTAAACACCCTGTTGGTGAGACAGAAATAAAAGGGGAGAACCCCGTTACTTTGAGGTGGTCCGGAGTGGAAGTCCCGGCTTCGGTCCGGAGCGCTCCGGATCACGCGACGTCCTGAACGCGTCTTGACGACCGCAGGGTCCGCAGGCTGCAGCGGGGACCAGACTGAGAGAGTTCCTTCGTCTTTCTCTCTCTCTCTGGCTCCTAGACGCTTGTTGGGCCAAACAACGCGTCGTCATCTCTCGATCACTGGGAGATAAGGCGGCTTCCAGTATTTGATCAGAGGGAATTAAAGGTACCTTTTTGAGTCGACCTCCTGTCTGTACAGGGAATAGTTTTGCTTCGAAAAAATCTCGGTCCAGCGAGAAACTCGAGCACGTGGCGTGGGATTTTCCCAACGGAGTTAAACAGCTGTGTGTCTTCTCGGTTGGCAGGGCGCCAGGGAAGAAGGCCGATTGCGGGGTGCAACCGAGTTTTATCAACTTTACCCTAGCAACGTTATCGGTTGCTAGGGCGCCGGCCATTTTGGGCCGCGTTGCATGATGGGAGTTGGTGGCCATTTTGACTACCATGCATCATGGGAAATGCAGTCTGTCACGTCCTGACATGGCACAACATACCCCTCTTTAGCTTTGAAGAGTGGGATGCTGGTCACAGTCTTTAAAGCTACAACCAAGTCCATTCGGGCGTGACGAAGATCCGTTGTGCATGAGTGGAACAACCTAATAGTCTTTCTAGTAGTCCTTCGGGATTCATGCAGTTCAGTTCATCATCCAAGAGGAAGGGAAAAAAAACAAAGCATTTATTGTGCCTGGGTCAGTGACCTAGCCTGGGCAGACTAAGCTATAGCTAGTAATGTCTATTGGCTAATAAGGCAAACAATAAGTAAATAAAAAAAAGAGAAAATGCAAACTTCACAATCACCATTGTCAATACATTCATTGGTCATCAGGTTTGAACTTTGAACCAAAGAAAGGAGAGAGGGAAAAGGGAAAGGAGAGAGACAGCGGTTCGTAGTCTAATCAGCTTGTGGCCTTTGAGGAGCTGATGTTACGAACCTGGGGGCGACGAAGGTGAGGGTGTCAATCCTGGTTTGCAACTGTTTGATCTGCTTGTATGCTGCATATGCCATCGCCGTAGTGATGGCCCATCCAAATACAAGAAGAACCACAATAATGGTCATAATGTGAGTGTCGGTCGACTCTGTAGCTCTGGGGAAGCGAAGCAGAGGGACCGAGCTCAACTCTGATGGAGTGAGACTGAATTTAATCAGCTGGGTGCCTGCACGTAAAAGCTGTCTTTCAATGCCGACATCAATGCTGAAATTGTATCTCTTAAAGACATCTATTATTTCAATCTCTGAGTCATATTTGTCAACGTCAAGGTGATGCAGAACCATGTTTCCAATGTGGACTACAGCACCTTGAGGTGAGGAACAGAAAATGGATTGCTTGGACATACCCAGTGGATGTCCTTGGTTTTGGTACACAAATCCAAATTAGGGACTAAATAAAGTTTGGGGTCGGCATCATGATAGGCTAGCATCGAGGGGGTTTGTAGGTGTACGTGGGTCTCACCTTGCCAAAAACCGACATTCAATACTGATTTAAGCCTATACACGTTAGCTCTTTCAATGATGGGAAGGTTTAGCATAAATCCTATCTCCAAGTTGTCAGGATTTACAAATATTGGAATTGCACTACCTAGGCTGTAAGCCAGGTGTGTTTGTGGTGGTTGCAGTGTTTCACTAGAGGCAGATTTGAGAACCTTTTCAACCAAATCTACTGGTACCAAGTACGGAGGAATCCGTCCTTCAGCAAGGCTATTTACGGATGAGCTAACCTCTCGAGTGAGGTCCTGCATTAAATCTCTAACAACCTGAGTATACATCATGTCATTCTTTACCACTTCTGTGAGCGTTTCCAAAGAAATGCATGGTGTTATTGCTGAGTGTGAATTTATAGACGTGAAGTTATGTATGGACATTTGTTTTATTAGTGCACGTTTAAAATGTCCTGATTGAACATGCACTTGTCCTATTTAATGCTATGCATTGTTCTCTTCGGCGGGGGCGGAGTTAGGCTCCGTTCCCTGTGAGGAGAGTTTGGTGGACGGTTTAATTTGGTTCGCATGAACCCATTTGTGCTCCGGACTTTGCACGCTGGCCTCTAGGTTCTTTTGAGCCCACGTGAAAGTCGTTTGGAGATGGTCTTTTAAATCAGCGACGCACTGGTGTGCCGTGTAGACGGTTGTCACACTGACGTCTTCGGGCTGGTAGATGAGATTCAGAGGAAGTGTCATTTGTCTCCCTGTCATCATCTGGAAAAGTGTCACCCCTGTGGAGCATGGTGAGGTAGAGCGGATTAGCATTAGGACCAAGGGAAGCTTTATGTCCCAGTCCCTGCCATGGCTGTTGGCATGTTCCCTTAACATGCTGACCACGGTGCAGTTCATTCGCACCACCTGTCCCAATGACTGTGGGTGGTAGGGGATGTGGAACTTAACTTCCACGCCCAACATGTCGAAAAGCGCGGTCATTACACTTGATGTGAAGTGCGTTCCTCTGTCCGAGTCGATGGACAGGGGAAGGCCCCACCGGCTGAAAACGTGATTTAGCAGCAGGGCTGCTGTGGTGACAGCGGTGTCATTCGGTGCCGGCAAACATTTGACCCATTCTGTGAAGCCGCATGTTATTGTCAAAAGATATCTGTTACCTCTTGACGATTTGGGGACTGGACCGATCCAGTCAGTCTGCAAGTGTGACCACGGAAATATAACCCCCCTTCGCTGAAGCAGGGCTCGGTCTAGCGGTTGTGTGAGTTGTAACTGGCAGCAGGTTAAGCAGCCTTGTACATACTCCTGGGTGTCCTGGGCCGTTGAAGGCCGGGACGCCACCTGTAGGAGAGTTTTCAGATTAGCTTTGCAGCTTCTGTGTCCTCTTACTGGTGAGTCATGGACGAGTGTCAATGTGATCCCAAGTTCGTTTGAATCTTTGGGCTGAATGGGCTGAAACTCATGGAGTAGCTCTTTAAGTGCTGTTCTCTCTGTTTCAGTGGTCAGTGCATCAGCTTGTTCCAGCTGCTGCATAATTTCTGTTTTGAAACTAGGGCAGGGCTCAGTGGATGAGTTCTGGTTCTCTGGTTGATTTGGTGCCGGTTCTGTTGGGTTGGTTTCTATCGTATACGCCAACAGGTTTCCTTCAGCGTCAAGTGTAGCACCACAAATGGATCCAGCAGGCCGAGCTTCATGTCGCCTGGTTTGGATCATGTTGGGAGGAAAAGTAAACACTGTGTCTGGCGAGTCCTGTCTGCCGGTCAAGGATAAAGGCAGGTCTCCAATGACGGGAATGCTCAGCTCAAGGTCGTGGAAGGAGCTTTCGATGAGCACCCCAAGAGGTTTCTTCGCCACCACTTGGATCGGCATGTGGGTTGGATTCTCCACTAGAAGGTAAGCTGAGCGGTTGTTCAGCTCAAGCAGGGGTGTGCCCCGGATGACCAGGTTGGATTCCTGGAAATAAGAAAGGGGTTGGAAGAAAACCTGCGTGCTCTGTATTTGTTGTCCTTTCAGGATGGCTAATCTAATAGGTACACCTGCAGTCTGTGGTGGTATTAGCATGTTTGTTTCGCTAGCCACCTGGCAAGCCTGTGGGATTGTTTGCCCTGATCGCATGACTTCAGGGGTGCCCAGGAAGGAACTTGGGGTCACGTGAGCCTGAGCCCACAAGACCTGATTGCAAGTGTCCAGCTGTGCACCTAGCCGTACCAGAAAATCAGCACCAACAAACACTGGAGGATGTAAATTCTCCACAATGCTGAAAGGATGAGAGAGCTGCCTTGTGCCAATCTGTGCATAAAGTATGCACACCCCCGTTGCTTTCAGAAGCCGGCGAGGCCAGTCTGCTGAGAGCAAATAGTGGCTGTGTTTTGTTTCAGTCAGGTGGGGCTTTTCACGGCACAGAGAGCTGTACAGATCTCTGCTGATCGCAGATTTCTCTGACCAAAGAGCCAGCAGCACGTCTGGCATGAATGTGCTTTCCAGGTGCACACCTTCGGCCACTCTGGGGTTATAGGGTTCACCTCCAGAGTGTTTAAGTGAGCAGAGGAAAGATGTGTGGCTGCAGAGAGAAGTTCTCTGATCGCTGCGAAGCGGTGGTGTGGCAGAAGATTTTGAAATCGGCTCTGTTGAAGGCAGAAATGGTGCTAAGAGTTCTTTGGGCTCTTCTGAGCAGGTCACCTGGTGGATAGGGACGGATGGTCCACTTCCAGAAGTAAGAGGCTTGGGGGTCCCCACTTGGGCCCAAAGATGACCATGATGGCAGTCAATGAGTGGAGCTAACCTGTTCAACAGATCCTGACCCACAAGAAAAGGTTCCGTGTCCAAAGTACAGATGTAGATGGGGTGAACAAGGGTCATGTCACGGAAAGTGATGTCTAACCACGCCCGTTTGGTGATGCATGACTGATCCTGAGTGTAGCTGGTGATGCCCACGTTACAGGTCTCCACCTGGAACGGTTTCCCAAGAGACACCATAGCTCTGGTCACCTCATCAAACAAATCTGAACACATTAGACTGATCTCGGAACCTGTGTCTAACAGAGCATTTGCTGTGACACATCCTCCTATAACTGTCGAGCAGTACAAGCGATGCGCGTTTTCACGATGGTTTAGCTCACCTAAAAACCTTAGAAAAGGGGTTTTCTGATCACCTGCTGATGGGATCTTAGAAGGTTGTTGGTGAATTTTTGGTTGGTTCCCCCACTTAATCAGATAAACTCTGTTAGAAGGGGGAGCCTGGTCCACGCCTAGTCATGCTGACGTGGGTTTTGGGCCTGGTTTCCCAGGAGGGTCGGCAGGATTGGATGGTGGCGAGGACGGCTGCGGCGCGATCTGACGCACTATGTCGGCTAGCAACCTGCGAAAAGTCTCCTCCATCTCCTTTCTCATTGACTCCTCCATGCGCAGGTTCCAGCCTTTGTTGTCATGTGTGCCTTTCTGCTTTTCAAACCTGTCAGTTTGCTTACCGTGTCGGGCTGGATCCGGCCCGTGCCATTTTTGAAACCTCTCACCTTCCATGCTGTCATGCTGACCTCTCCTATCATGAGAAGCTTTCTTCTGCTGCGGTTCAAAACCGTGTTGCTTCTTGAACCCAAATCTAGTTTTAGGTTTAGAGGGAGGCATCTCATGTCCCTCCAGACCTAACCTCTTTTCTGGTTCGATCTGAATCTGTAGGACCTTTTTATCACTGTCGGCTCCTTTGTTGGGCCGGACACGTGTTTCCCATGCCACCTGCGCGTATTTCCTGATTTCCTGCATGGTAAGTCTCTTGGTTCTACAATGCATGGTAACCTCATAACGCACGCTTTCATGAAGATTATGGAGGAACAAAGATTTGAAAGTGTGGTCTTCCTCCAAGCCGGGAGCATTTCGTCCCTGAAAGTAAGCAGCCCGTAAACGGCGGTAATACTCCTTGGGCGCTTCAGTTCTCTTTTGCTGAATTGCAAAAGCTCCAAGAGTCGCAGAAGCTGGGTCTGTGAACACAGAATATTCTTCTCTTAAAGCCTGACAAAGAGCTGAGTAACGGTCACGTGTAGCTGGAGGGAGGCTTTCTATGAAAACATGGACACTTCTGGACGTGGTTTTCCAGATAAGCTTCAATTTTTCTCGAGCCGAGGGGCTATATAAGTCTAGCAGACAGCGCTCTACCTCTCTGAGATAGTCATCAATGGTGGATTCTGTATTGCTAGGATCAAAACGCTCTATGTCTCGGGCCAGGGACTCAAGCTGACGCATCCGCAGTCCCTGTTCAGGGATCGGGGCTGGTCCATCTGAGTCCTCTCCTGACGACTCCTGCCTGCGGTAACCACGATAGCAGGGGGGCTCTGGTTCTGACCACCTACCTGGCATCGGCGGCCGTTCGTGGGACGCCGGGGGACCCTCCCTGTCATGAACTCTTGTCCGTGGACGCAGTTCAGAGGAGTGGGGTTTACCTGTGTCCCAGGAACGGTGCTCCCGTCGCCCTGGTGGGGGGAAAGGATCATAGCAGACAGTGTCAGGGGTCAGGTGGGAAGCAGGTGTTTTCCCATGATTTGCATCATGTGGATCAGTCCTGATTGCCACCGTAAGTTGTTTAGGCATCTCTTTCCGTATCACACTGCTATATCTGTCCTGACCTTCGCTTACCCCTCGCTCAGAAGGTGTCTGAGGGCCCAGTTCATCCAATGTCCTCCAGGTGTGATCCCCATGTTTCCCCTCAGATCCTTCTGGCTGCAAGCTAATGAGATCCTCCTTTCGCTCCTCTGTGAGATGACAGCTGCCCTGAACACTTCTCTGTTCTAGCTCCCTAGCTCTTTCCTCAGCTGCGATCCGCATCTCAACCTCTCTGTTACGCAGATCGGTCTCTAGCGTTAACCTTCGGTGGTATAACGCAGATAATTCACCCAAAACATCTGCTACCAATCTATCCTTTGGCTTGCTTTGGACCTCCTCCACCAATTCCTGAATTTTCCTCTCACAGTCCTCTATGTTAAACTGATTTAAGCGGTCTTGGTCCTCCGGTGTCATTTTAAGCAGTGAGCTAATGACACCCTGAGCCTCCATTCCAATGGAGGATTGTGGACCTTCAGCTCCTTTGACTGAAGAACCTTTACTATCCATTCTTTGTCAGCTATGGACAGCAGCACAACAACTGTAGCTCAGCACTACACAACAACAACAATCAAATAACACTGTAGTTTAGCTTAGCGCTAAATAACAGACAACAAACAACAACGCTGTATTCTAGCTTAGCACTAGGCAACAACGCATACACTTTAGTTTAGCTCAGCGCTAAACAACAACTGCTAACAACAACTGTTAAGTGGCTTCACTTTACTGTCAACAGCAACTCGCACTACGACTGACACTTTACTGCAGGAAGTGTGGTCAAATACGTGCGTTTAATTAGGCTGCGCAGGGGAAAATCAACCCTGCGACTTACAACTCCTATGTTTAGGAACGGTTAATATGCTTGTTTCACTTTGAGAATATTAACTGTGAGTGACATGGACCACTAACCTTTCGGCCAGTAATTAAGTGATAAAGCTGTGGCTTTGTTTGTGATGCAAGTTATTTAAGAACAGGTGCTCTACACATGTGTGGAAAATAGCAAAGTGTTTGGAACTTCAGAGGTGGCAAAGAATGACAGTTAAAAACTGCTAAATTGCAACCTTAGTTTCAAAATCACAGATCAACTTTGACCACTTATGATGAGCAGAAGGGGGAAAAGAAAGAAAAATAATTTAACAAAAATTAAAAGTTTAAAAAAAAATTCAAAGGAATAAAAAAAATTATAATAAGTTGACAAAAATTATTAAAAGGAGTAACCATAAAGAAAGTTTTAAGAAACTGACATTCAAATATCCATTCAGGGAAGCCGAGTGCTTTCACCTGAATTTTCAACCGTGACTGCAACTACCTATCCTGGCCACCAGATGGAGGCAGGGTGCCCTTCACTTTTGGGAAGACTGAGCTGTAATTACACACGATGTCCAGCAGATGGGGAATCGTTTCCCTCATCAAAACAATTATGATGCAATTACACACACGTCCACCAGATGGAGGCAAGGTCTCTCTTTTCAGAGCAGAACACGACACAGCAGATGACTGATCAGTAGCAGACGCTGGAGGCGCTGTACGTTCTAGTCAGTTCAGTCTAACTAACTCCAGGTTTAGAAATCAATATTCAAACCTCAGGTTAACAACCTCAAACCACCACAAACACGTACATATTTAGTAGGAGTACTTCCTTAATCAATTATGACTGAATAGCCCTTTTGGCAAGGTGAGCAGTCAAAATGCTGGAATGTAGATTGTGTTCATTAAATTCATAAGTTGCTGGTTATTCAGTTTAGTCTAAAGGAACGCCAAATAAGTAGACTAGCCCACCCGGGCACGCCAGTAAATGTTATGCCAGAAGATGGTTGAATATGCTGATTATTATTATTATTTATAATTTGGCATTATAATTTAAATAATAAATCATTCAACTCAAAATTCCGCTACAACAAAATATAGTTCAAATGGTGGTGATGTTAGCTATAAGCTTGTAAGTATTTATACCACTAATGCATTAGTTAATTTGCTGTTATGAACTCATTTATGCTGGGATAAATGATCTGGTCGGACTTGTGACCGACGAGGTTTATCCGGCAGCTGTGAGAACCCCAATGTAACTGCAATTAGAGTTTAAATCCTTATTCGTCTATCACCATCCAATGATATTGTCTCTGTATTAATGTCAGATGTTAACTCCAAAGGAGGTTAGCTCTGATTTCTGAATAACCATACAACTATGAATTGGATTGAACACAAAACAATGTCTATTCCGCAGTGGTGTTTTATTGAACCAAAAGCAATTCCCTGTTACAGTAATTCTCTGATTCAACGACTTTGGAAATCTTACTCACTACTAACTAACACGCAAAATATATATGGAGATAAAAGAATAAACAAAACAAACAAAACGAAAGGAAAGAAAAACAAATGGATTAAAATGAGCGGTTGCAACTCTTAGTTCAGCTCACGGTTGTTTAAACCACATTCAGAACATCGGCATTTGACATAGCATTGACAGACAGAACAGCTTTGAGAGTCCTACCGGACGCTTTGATGCCTTACAAAGCTATCAGCTAAGCTACCTACAGTGCAGTCATCCGACACCCTCCCAAGATGGCGACTATGATGACGTATGCTCTGCAAATTTGCGTGAAGCGTGAGGGGAGGTCTTAATGATGTCACCGCGCTTACGCTAAGGTGAGGTGGTACCTCGCTCCGAGAGGGAGTGGTTTACGCTCTGGTTCAAAGAGAAACCGCGAACTAAGATTCAAACAAAGCGATCAAATTCTCTGATAAGGAGAAGCAAAAGAAAAGGGGGAAAAGCATGGAGGAAGATGAAAAGAACTGAAACAGTGACCCACGGCGGGGTTATAGATAAATCACAAATCAACACAGCAGAATCAAATGTAAAATGCATGCACATACAAAGAAAATATTCAGCAAAATAATTCCAACTTCGTCGTGGAATAAAAGCATTAACCTAAGCCTACAAATTTCTACGTCTGCCCAGGCACTTCTAAACACCCTGTTGGTGAGACAGAAATAAAAGGGGAGAACCCCGTTACTTTGAGGTGGTCCGGAGTGAAAGTCCCGGCTTCGGTCCGGAGCGCTCCGGATCACGCGACGTCCTGAACGCGTCTTGACGACCGCAGGGTCCGCAGGCTGCAGCGGGGACCAGACTGAGAGAGTTCCTTCGTCTTTCTCTCTCTCTCTGGCTCCTAGACGCTTGTTGGGCCAAACAACGCGTCGTCCTCTCTCGATCACTGGGAGATAAGGCGGCTTCCAGTATTTGATCAGAGGGAATTAAAGGTACCTTTTTGAGTCGACCTCCTGTCTGTACAGGGAATAGTTTTGCTTCGAAAAAATCTCGGTCCAGCGAGAAACTCGAGCACGTGGCGTGGGATTTTCCCAACGGAGTTAAACAGCTGTGTGTCTTCTCGGTTGGCAGGGCGCCAGGGAAGAAGGCCGATTGCGGGGTGCAACCGAGTTTTATCAACTTTACCCTAGCAACGTTATCGGTTGCTAGGGCGCCGGCCATTTTGGGCCGCGTTGCATGATGGGAGTTGGTGGCCATTTTGACTACCATGCATCATGGGAAATGCAGTCTGTCACGTCCTGACATGGCACAACACCATACACACTAACACATCCATAATCATCTCCACTATGAAGATAGTATCTTCAAATGTGTCTTCTTCCAACTGAGCCGCCGACAGTCATTTGGCCCCACACAGTGTTAACAGAAGCATCCAGAGGAAGACATGTTTGTGTATATGTGTGTGTTTGGATAGGCAAGTGAAACACGTTTTAGAGAGTTTTCCTGCCTCAGTCACATTTACAATCTCTTGTTCAGCTCTCTTATTCTTTTTTCTCACTTTCTGTCTGATCACTCAGTTAGTTCAGGGTAACTTTCTCAATTGCTGTGGAAGACTGCTCCCCCACCGGTGCTAATGTATTCATGAGTGAGTGTGATGGTGAACATGACACCAGTTAGAGTGAAGTGTGAGCTTTGTGTTTAGCTGAATGTTGAGTGTTTTGTGTAGACCAGCTGGTTTGGAACTGGACTCACTTTAACCGGTGCAGATCGAGACCTGAAAAGACCAGAATACACTCTGAAGCTACTCAGGTTTCTGCATACAGTCTGTATGTTTGTGCTCCCATGCTTTCAGTGACACAGTAAATAATAACGCCGGGCTCACACTGAATACGCTGCGAGTTACGGTCTTGACCAGTGGACAGGACCGTAACTCGGAACTGCCGCAGTGGTCCCGAGTTACGGTCCTGAATTTCACGAGCCAAACAGGAAAAGTCGGGGGCCAGACAGGAGAGAGTACCAGTGAATTTCCAAATGAAACCCACCCACCAACTTATGCTAACTTGGCTATTATAAACAAAAAGGCAAAACAGAAACTCAAGAAAACACTGGAGGAAGAAATAGGATATTTATGTGCACGGATAACAAGTTGTGCAAATGACTGTATGGTCTTTAGGGGTAGTTTTAAGCTTTTTGTGAGCTCTATTTCAAAATTTTCAGCAAATGTTTTGTAGCATCTTAATTATAGATGTAAAAGACCGAGTAGAAAGTTGCACAAATGGGGAACTATTGCAATGAATATGGTAGCTATCCAACCATTTTACATGTAGTAATATATCCTTTATGCCATAATGAACTAGAAGGAAAATGATGCACGGTTTTTAAATATGTTTAGAAATAAATATCAGAAAAGTGTGGAAGGTTTCTGTATTTAGTCAAGCTAATCCAAGCTAACTTTATTTATAAAGCCCTTTAAAAATAGTAGGCATTGACCAAAGTGCTGAGCAAAAAGAAATGAAAATGAATAAATAAAAGCAATAAAACAAATTCTAAAACCACTATTTGTGGGATTACAAATGAAAGCCTTTTGATGGACAGTATTTTTCTAGAAAGTGAGCTATTAACTCAGTCTTACTTGCAATATAGCTTGAGCTCAGAGAAATTTAATGGGGAACATCTGCGATCATTAATTTTGAAGTTTTGTCACTAATTCTCAATTGAACTTTGGGCCCGGACTTTGACTGAGCCATTTAAAGGATGGATGTGCTTTGATGTAAACCACTCCATCGTAGCTCTAGCTACATGTTTAGCATGGTAATGCTGGATGGTGAAGTCTTTTGGAAACTCAGACTGTTTTCCCCTGTATTTGACTCCATCATTTGCCATCAGCTTCCTAGTCTGCGCTGCACACAATCATCTTCACAGCGTGCTGCCACCATAACCTTAAGAAGTGGAAATTGTGTGCAATATTTAGAATTTAGGCCAGGAAGTTCCATTTTGGTCTAATCAATTTTGGTCACCTTCTTTCACATGTTTTTGTGTCCAATGTATGGCTTGTGGCAAATGTTACACTGGACTTCTTACGGCTTTCTTTCAACAATAGTTTTCGTCTAGCCAATAAGACCAGCTTTGTGGAGTGCACACCTAATGGTTGTCCTCCTGTCAATGGATTATCTCCCTTGAGCTTTGGGTCTTGAAGCTCCTCCAGAGTTATCATCACTGTTAAGATTTTTTCTTTGGAAAACCTTTTGAAAGCCGTGTATAATTTTTCTGCAAGCTCACAATTATACACTATCTTGTTTTGGGCCATCATGTAAAATCCTGTTAAAATCCATTGTTGTCAGTAGTTGTAAAGTGACAACTTGTGGAAAAAATTGGAAAGTTTTAAAACTTTTGTTAGGCACTGTATGTCCATGGAAAATCTGAAGATCTGCAACATAACTTGTAGGGTGTTGCAGATTTTATTTGGGCTTTTGTGTTTGCAATTTCAGAACCAACAAATTTGTCTTTTTGCAAAATGTCCATCTTGTTCAAACTGACTACAGAACAAAGAAGACCAAAATTCAAAAAGGTTTTGTATGACTCAAGTGTCTTTAAGTCATTTATAATTACATACTAGTTAAAGAGTTAAAAAAATACAAAATAAAACTTACAAGAAATACCTTATTCAAAATACCAAACTTCATAAGTCAGACACACTATAAAACGTAATCACAATGATTTTTGGTCTTTCGGTCAATTTACAAAGAAGGTAAAATGCCATGGTACAGATACCATTTAGTAGAGAAGTAAACAGCATAATGTTGGTCCTTTTGTTGAAGGCTGAGCTTAAAGGAATTGAGATGTCAGACTGCTCAGAACAATGATTTGCAATAACTCTGACTTGTAAATGTTTGTCATGTCAATGTGCAGCCAGGTATATTACAGATGCGCAAAAAAACACCAAAATAATGGGCTGTGTTCAGGCAACACTGAGCAGCACTAGTTTTCTCAATGACAGCCAGATTCAGTTATTTTCAGAATTTTATAGCAACGGTGTTTGTGCACGGTGGGATAGAGATAAGTGTCTTCTGTCAATCACACGCACATAAAGACAGAAACAAATACATGTACTTACAGCTTACAGAAAAGTATTGAAATAAAGTTGGAAAAAGGCGAATAAACAAAAATTGTTTTAACATTGATTAAAGTTAATATGTAAAACATTATTCTTTATGTGTTTAGCTTTTATATTTACATCCCATCCTTTTCTAATCTTTCCTACATCCTCACAATCATTGGGATAGTCAGTTCTCTTTCGTCACTTCCAAATGAAAAGGGAAAGTTAGGAGTCCTCCTACACGTGTCCCTATAGACCAAATCAAACCTGAGCATAATTTTGGTATCATTAGAGGGGGACTGAATCACACATGACATGCTATTTTTAGCCTCTCCCTGTGTGTGTGTGTTTCACTGTAATTATCACTATAGGGAATCGGTCCCTGACTGTGCGATTCCTCTTTTATGTGCTCTTGTAGCAAATGCTTAATTAGGGCAAGCTTATTTCTCAGCTCATCAGGAGAGGAGAGGAAAAAAAAGGAGGTTGATTTTTTTCGTCAGCAGGTTGTTTAGCTGAGAGGAACAGCGTGACAACAACCTGGATTAGTGACACCTACAGTGCAACAAAAACTCACAAGTATCATTTAATCAGAGATTGAAAGGGAAGCCCTGTCCTCACAATGCAGTGTTAAAAAGTGTCAGAAGAACTGCATATTTCCCAGACTACCAACAATTTCTTTCCAGTTATTCATAGATCACTTGTTTGAGCAACACTGATTTCAACAAACAATGATGTATAAAATATTCCACTAGGACAAGAAGGCAAGTCTCAAAAAGCCAGACTGTAACAGAAAATGTTATTTTACTGGAATCTTGAATTACAGATGCACCAATAAACATTGACTGGTGACTTTTCTGCTTGATAAGTGAGCAGTCAATCGGAAATGTAAAATTCAGACATTTTCCAGTCAGTAAACGCAACTCACCTAGCACTAGTGCTGTTATTAAAGCAATTTACACAATTAATCAAGAAAAAAGAAATACGATTGAATAAGACAGACGGTGTTGTGAAGTTGATTTGTGTTATTATATGGTTAAACACAAAGATTTTTACACTTTTGTACAGTACAGAAAATGGGATACATCAATATATTCCTAGTTAAGAAAGTGTCTTGAATGATCCAGGAAGTCTTGCAATGTGCTTAAGGAAATGAAGTGTTTAGTTTATGACAATTTTCAACATAAATATAACTAGTTATGTCATGATTTAGATTTTTGTTTGCTTTGTTTTGGACTTTTCTGGACTAATTAGTTTCCACTCCCCTCAGCCAATAGCCATCTGTCACCACCCAATCAGCTCTGTCCACTCCTCAGTCACCAGTCGATTAGCCCAGATCAGCTCCACCTGCTGCCAGGAATTACTGCCAACTCTGCTCACCTGTTCCCCTGTCTATATATACCTGCCTCAGCCAACTCACCCTGGCCAGATCGTCTTGCCTTGTGTGATGGTCTCTGTCTTTATCAGTGCCTGCGCGCTCAGCCAGCTGGACTCTTCTGCTTCGTATGTGTTTTCAGCCCTCACTGATGAAAGTTGCCAGTGTCTGCGTGCTGCACAAGTCTGCCTGTTTCAGGCCCTGCCTTCATCACTGGTTTGGCCTGTTACTGCCTGCAGTCTGGTTGTGCTTGCCTGCCTCACCTGCTACTACTCATCCCCTTCAATAAACCTTCTAAAACGTAACTCTATGTCCGGTTTGAATATCGGGTCCGCACTTGTAATCTTTACAGTTATTTTGAATGCATTTTTACTTATTTTAATTGTTTCTTTCAGGTTGAATAGAAACAGATATAATTAAAAATAACCTTTTGATTTGAAATTGTGATAATTACTGAAACCGTTCAACTCTGGAAAAAAAAATATTCTGATGATTTTCTTTTTGTCCATATTGCTCAGCTGTATTAAGCACTACCAAGTCAAACTAACAAACACTCTGTACAAGTGGCTATTCTGTTCAAGTAAGGTGTTTTAAAAAGGATGTCAGAGGAAGCACAAAAGCTGTAAGAAGTATTTTTTTCCAATCATTGAAGGCATCACATTAAGCTCTACCAGGTTGTGCTGACAACATTCTTTGGTGTGGACACTAAAAGTTAGCTACTCTCAACATTAATGAGGCTTAGCACAGCACAGGCTTTACAGCAACTCATTAGTTGCTTAAAATGAAGGCTGTTCTGTAGTGCAGTGTTGTGTTGCAACAAAAAGATCCTGGGTTGGAATCTCAGCCTTGGCTCTTTGTGTATGAAGTTAGCATGTTCTCCACATGCATGCCTGGGTTCCTTTCATCAAAAACATGACTGTTAGGTTAACCGGTCTCTCTAAATTACCCTAAGTGTGGGTGTGTGCGCAATTATTATTCTGTGTGTCACAATTTTACCCTCTTGTCCAATGACTGTGGCAGAGAGGCACAAGGTCTGCCGCAACCTTGAAAAGATAAGGAGTGTAGACAGTAGATGGATTTTTGAAATGAAGACATACTATCTAAAAAGACACAATTTTCTTCAACATTTTGAGACCTGTATGTGGTTTATTTAGGCTGTAAGAGACAGACTTTCAAAAAATAATTGGAAAGCTGAGCAGAATACGGTAAAATTGTTCTGTTTGACCCTTTTCAACTTTGACTCTGACTTAGAAAAACTGGCACCCTTTTCAAAATCTCAGAGTTACGGAAGCATCACCTTTCCTTGGAATATATATATATATATATATAGAGAGAGAGAGACTGCTGTTTTTGTAATGATAACCGTGGTAAATAGGCTAATTGATAAGATGCTAAAGCTAGTTTAAGTCTTTGTTGGACAGTGATTCTCGGAGGTCAGAAATCGGCCACGAGATTCTGATTGGTGTATCTTTGGCTCAAACTGTAACCTTTTCTACTATAATGCAGGAGCTATATGGCTAAATGAAAAGTAAAAGCTATCAAAGCAGTAAATATAACTAATATAATACACATAAAAAAGCTTAATCAGAAGAGAAGAGAGTCAGCATAAAGGTGTTTTTCATATTCTCCAGCCATTTAATCTCCTTTACCAACCCCCCAGTACTAGAAGGTTTGTTCATGAGTAGAAATTTGATAACCAATGTTTACTCAATTTACTTTTGGCAAGAAACAACCATATATGGGGAATTTTATAATATGAAAAAAATCCCTAGGTGATTGTTCCAGTCCATGATGTATGCTACTTATCTTGTGACAAGTGCATGAATTTTCTTATAGAGAATTCTTGGATGTATCTAAAGATAACAAAAAACAATTGGGAAACTAGTTATTGCTTACAAAACATTCATAAACAGTGTTTATTATTCGTTGTGTCTTAATATCTGACTTACAAAGCAAAAAGCATTAATGAATGGATGGATCTGTTGATCCATCCATTCCCTTAGCTCTTAGCAGTAATGATTTTATGGGATTCTTCATAAATAAAATTGATGCCATTAAAAATAAAATAATTGGCATCCTCCCAAACATGATTACCTCATCCCCAGTAAGTAAGGCAGCATTGGAGGAATCTTTAGAACCTGCACAGTGTTTGAACTGTTTAGAAGCAGTAGAGCTTTCTGAGCTATCTAAAATCTTAGCTTCATCTAAACCTTCTACCTGTATGTTAGACCCAATCCCAACCAAGTTGTTTAAGGAGGTATTCCCTTTGATCAGTGGTCCTATTTTAGACATGATTAATCAATCCTTAGTAAATGGATATGTACCACAGGTTTTTAAAGTAGCTGTTATTAAACCTTTACTTAAGAAACCTTCTCTTGATCAAGATGAGCTAGTAAACTACAGACCTATATCTAATCTTCTTTTCTTATCTAAAATTCTCGAGAAAGTAGTTGCTAATCAACTTTGTGAACATTTACAAAGTAATGACCTACTTGAGGAGTTTCAGTCAGGCTTCAGAGCTCTCATAGCACTGAAACAGCTCTGGTGAAGGTCACTAATGATATTCTCATGGCCTCAGATAATGGACTTGTGTCTGTACTGTTAGATCTCAGTGCTGCATTTGATACAGTTGATCACAATATTCTCCTACAAAGACTTGAACATGCTGTAGGGATTAAGGGGAAAGCATTAGGCTGGTTTAAATCTTATCTGTCGGACAGATTCCAGTTTGTTCATGTTAATAATAAATCTTCCTCAAACTCTAGGGTCACTTGTGGAGTACCACAGGGTTCAGTCCTTGGACCAATTCTCTTTACTATATATATGCTTCCGATCGGCAAAATGATCAGAAAGCATGGGATTAATTTCCACTGTTATGCTGATGACACTCAGCTATATTTATCCATAAATCCTGATGAATCCAATCAATTACTTCGACTGCAGTCATGTCTTGATGACATCAAAAGCTGAATGACTTTAAATTTCCTGCATCTAAATTCTGACAAGACCGAAGTTGTAATCTTTGGGCCAGAGTCCTCAAAAAATAAACTTCTTAACCAATCACTTAATCTGGATGGCATTAACTTGGCCTCTGGTAATAAAGTAAAAAAACCTTGGTGTTATTTTTGACCAAGACATGTCATTTAAATCCCATATTAAACAGGTTTCCAGAGTTTCCTTTTTTCACCTCCGGAATATCGCCAAAATTAGAAACATTCTGTCCAGGAGTGATGCTGAAAAACTAGTCCATGCATTTGTTACTTCAAGGCTGGACTATTGTAATTCTTTACTATCAGGAAGTCCACAAAATGCAGTTCAAAGCCTTCAGCTGATCCAAAATGCTGCAGCAAGAGTTCTGATGAAAATCAACAAGCGGGATCATATTTCTCCAATTTTAGCTTCCCTTCATTGGCTTAATGTTAAATCAAGAATAGAATTTAAAATTCTTCTTCTAACGTATAAAGCCCTTAATAATCAAGCTCCATCATATATCAGAGATCTGATTACCCCGTATGTTCCTAACAGAGCACTTCGCTCTCAGACTGCAGGTCTGCTGGTGGTTCCTAGAGTCTCTAAAAGTAGAATGGGAGGCAGATCCTTTAGCTATCAGGCTCCTCTCCTGTGGAACCAACTCCCAGTTTTGGTCCGTGAAGCAGACACCCTGTCTACTTTTAAGACTAGGCTTAAAACCTTCCTTTTTGACAACTAGAGTGGCTCATGTTACTCTGAGCTACCTTTATAGTTTTACTGCTATAGGCTTAGGCTACTGGAGGACATCGGGATCTAATTTTCTCACTCTATAGAGTTCTACTGTTCTTCAATTATGCTTTACGTGTTGTCATTTCTGCTTTAACTTTCTGTTCTCTCTCTTTTATCTTCATAGTAGGTACACCTGGTCTAGCGTTCTGTTAAATGTGACATCATCCAAAGAAGACGGCTCACCCGCTATTACCATCTAATGTAGAACAGATTACTGGATCAATGTGTGCTTCTGTGCTTTTTTGTCTCTCTTGTTGTGTCTCTGCTCTGTCTTCTGTAACCCCCAGTCGGTCGAGGCAGATGACCGTTCATACTGAGCCCGGTTCTGCCGGAGGTTTTCCTTCCCGTTAATGGGGAGTTTTTCTTCCCACTGTCGCTTCATGCTTGCTCAGTATGAGGGATTGCAGCAAAGCCATGGACAATGCAGACGACTCTCCCTGTGGCTCTACGCTTCTCCAGGAGTGAATGCTGCTTGTCGGGACTTTGATGCAATTAACTGGTTTCTTTATATAGGAACATTTTTGACCAATCTGTATAATCTGACCCAATCTGTATAATATGATTGAACTTAACTTTGTAAAGTTCCTTTGAGATGATATGTTTCATGAATTGGCGCTATATAAATAAAATTGAATTGAATTGAATTGAAATGAGGATCTTCACATCTAATTAATGCCATTTGAAAAAAAGAGGTCTACAAATGCAGAGAAGTAATGACTTGTTTGTATCCAAATGTGTGAGTATGTGTCTCTACTGACCTCTTTCTCTCAGGTTACGGAAGAGTTTGGAGGATCCTCTCCATACAGGAGGAGTATCTGATAAGATTTTCTCCAGCTCCTGACATATACACACAAAAATCATAATCAAAAAAATGACAGGTTGTCATACTAACTTTGAACTTTATAAAGAAATAGAAAAAGGTCCCATGCAATGGAAAAAATATCCCTGTGAGAAGCCATTTATTCTCACATTGTAACAGAAAAGTTTATTTTAGTACCTTCTAGTGTAAAAAGTATGCAAAATAGTCTTAGAAGATGTACCAAGAAATGTGTGCTGCACTAAATGATATGTGGAGCTATAATTAGGACATATTGATTATTTTTGTATGTTATAATGTTATGGAAATCAAAGATATATAGAAGACTGAAAATAACTACGATAGCAAAGCAAGATACATCAGAAATAACAAATTACAAAGGACCTACGCAACCATGCATCTTGCTTGTTTTATACAGGTACTGACACTGCAACTCTAGCATGTTAAACTGAAATACTCCGCAGAGTGAAAAACCAGCAGGAGATGTAACATGCAAAAGATGTCTGCCTGTGAGGAGACACAGGAGAGAGAGGGATACAAAGTGTGTTTCCCACCTGTTTGGTCAGGGACCTCCATGGCCTCTTGTCTGCCAGGGAACAAGACAAAGGAGGAGAAAGAGAAAGACGAGAAGAGAGCTTGGGTGGGCTTGGTCAGATAGCATCTGTATGATCTAGAAAAGGGTCCTAATGTGCAGGGTACAGTCACAACACACACATCTACAAATACACAGACACACACACCCTCGCTGTATATACACCCATCATAGCAGACCCATTTGTACTGTCTGAAGTGGTCCTTGCTTCCCTTTGTAGTATGTGGAATGTCCCTGTAAAAGCACATACTACTTTTGTTCTGTTTTATACAACAAAGTTCATCTAATTCAACTTCAAAGAGGGCAGCGGAGGACGGCTGCTGCCGAAAGGCTATGAGCAGCTGTATCGCATGACAGCGAGCCAGGGGGACATGTAAACACACACATACAGGTGCACGGTCTGCACGCTATTCAATCAAATGACCACTGAAAAGAGAAATTGTTTCTGATAGCATCAGCGTGCAATCACATTTCTAAAATTGGAAAACTCAAGCCTATGCCCACTAATTTAGATATTTACCGGTCAAGAGAGAAGAGTACATGAGAGCAAATGGAATGTGTGTCTGACTAACATTAACCTCAGACTAAACAAAAGCTGTAAAGCCATCTGCTTTGAGGCTGGCTGCTTAAACCTAATCTGTTACAACTAGCAGCAGGCTGACAGGTTCTGCAAAGATGTGCTCATAAACCTAGAATTTTTCACAGCCTTAACACATGGCAAAAAAAGACTTAAATAAACCCAGACACTGATGGAAACAAATAAAGATCAATAATAGAGATCTGTAAAAGTGTCAAAAAAATTTAAAGTAAACTAGAATATAATTCAAACAAAGGGAACTGAACTAGATTTTAACTAGGTTTATCAATGGGCAGGATTTATTTGCAGCTTGATGTGTATGCCTAATCAGAAGCACATTTTGCTTATAAGTGTTTACGGGATATCTGCAGATTCAAGAGGCTAAAGCTAAAAGTAGCTAGACGTCACAACCTTGTGAGAAATATTTTTGACACAATTATAAACTAAAGTAAAAATTATTTATAATTTTTTTTTGGGACTCTGGGACTTGAGCAATACCTAACCAAGTAGAATTTGATAGCAAACCAAGTCCTAATGTATATATTATCTGGGTTCTTAGACAGATGCTCATCAGTTACCCACGTCACATTATTTTCAGCTTTTAAAGACTAACTTGGATGGTTCTGTTTGGGGATCATCTGATAATATGAAGAACAGCTCCAATGACGTTTAAAAGATAAATGTTTGCACAAGTTTGAAGTGACTGTGGCTTTTGTACAATCAAAACAGGGTCAAAACTATGGACAAAGGTTGAATATTTACATACAAACCCCAACGAATGGTTGGATGGATGTCACTTAGTAAGCAGCATCACAAATCGTAGAAACTTTATTTTTTAATTGGTTGGTTTCCTGGGACTGATGCGGCTTGTAAACATAGTTCACACATTTTCAATAGCCCTAGGGTCAGGACCATTGCACAATTTTAACTGATTTACCCCTCCCAAAAGCAGCTTTTGTGTCTTTGGGATTATTGTTGAGTTCAAATATCCTTGACCTGAACCCTCAAATGAAAGAAAATAGTTGAGAATGATCCAAAACTATCAAGGATTGAGACTGCCATGAGCTAGAAACTGCTTCGTGTAACATTTCTGTGGTAACAAAAGACAAAAAGCTATTTGCTCTCAATAACAAGAAGTGTGTTTGGAAAGATAAAGATAAGGCTTTCAAACCTAAACATGACTGTCAAACATGATGGTGGTAGCATTATTGTGGTTTTTATTTTTTGTTTGTTTGTTTGTTCTTTTGCTGCCATTGGTTTTGGTCTATTGCACAAAATGGGCAGAGGCTCAACCATTGTCTTATCTGACCATAAAATGTTTCTCAGGAGGCCTTGGATTGTTCATTTCGACATCTGAAAACTTCAGTAAACTTTAAGGTGTGGAGTTTAAAGAGAGCCCTCTTTGTCAGCCTATATTAATGCCAAGGTTGCTCTACTTTTTTACAGTGACACGGGTGTTTTCTTGAGCTACAACAGGTTTGAACCTCAGTAGTGCTTGGGTTGCTCTCAACATCCTAATTAATTTCCTCGACTCTGGAGGTGACAGTTTCAGTCAGATTTGTGAACATTGGACACAGCAGGACCACGATTTTCAAATTTGACAATCTGTTTTGGGAATTGATTTTACAGGCTAACATTAAGTTACTGAAATGGCTCCAACCTCACCTCTGTGGAACATGTATGAACTACGCTCCAGATCTACATTAAGTTCAAACTTGTGCTCCCAAATCTAGTTTCTTTTTAAATTCACTAAAACTGTTTATTGTAAAATCCTTCCATCTTAAAATAGGGATTACTCAATTTTGTAAATAAACACCATAATGAGAGAATATAAACATCTGATTGGAAAAATAAGAGGAAAGATTTTTGATAGGAAATCAGAATCATATGATGCTGACAACATTTAAATTTCCTTTGGGACAATCAAGACTCATGTTGATTTGAATTGCCTTTACTGTGTCTTGCATTCATTTTAGACAATTATTTGTGTTTTAATTGTATGCATTTAAATCTTCTTTTTTTGGTAAAATAATCCAGTTACTATAGAATATAAATTCATTTGCATCAGTTGTTGGTAGCTGGCGCAGTTAAATCTACTTATTATTGCTTTTCTGAGATTGGGAAAAATGTTTACCTAAGTGTGTATATTTCACTATGGTGTCAACACCTAAATAATATATATTTTCTGTTTTAAAAGAAAGTATGTACCATACTAAACATACTCAAACATTAACTCTAAACCAGTTGTTCTCAAATGTTTTCTGCTGCGCCCCCTTTGAAGAAGGAACAATTTTCAGCCACCACCCCCACCTCCGCACAAATGGGTCAAAAATATAACTTTTATTGTTTTCTGATTATCCAGAATCCCCTGTCAAATGAATAACATATATGGGTTCATTTATAGCATGTAACAAGGATTTCTGAAATCTTTCAACATTGCCAAACTTTTTTTTAGCTATATAATGTTAACAACAATATAAACAACTCATACCTAGAATCAGATTTTAACTATGAACCTCATATGGCAAAAATAATATCAAGCCATTAATATTAAAGATAAACTTCAGTTACATCAAGTTTTTTGTGCGTTTTTTAGGAGTTTATTAATAGTATTAATCATATTACTGATTGCAGGAACTGAACAAACAGCAGGGGGTGCTGTTGTCACTTTTAGAATGCCCGTATTTTCGGGATAAAAAAGGACAAGGCTTTACTTGCGTCCCTGTGCAGTATCTTCACGCCCCCCTAGGGGACGTGTCCCACTATTTCAGTAGCACTCCTCTAAACTCTGTGTTGGGAAAATATTATAAATGCGGTCTGAAGACAGTTTTTTTAAAAAAAACAATACAGTAAAAACTGTCTGATACATACTTCTTGGTTCACTCATGGTAACAGACTCTATGAAGTTCTGTGGAGTCATGTATAGCTGTCCTTCATACTCCACAGAGCTGAACATCCGGAAACGATGCTCATGGGACGACATGTGAACATCTCCATCCTCAAAGTCAAATGGACGTGCCTGCAAAACATTAAAACAAAATTTTACACAGATCCCACTGATAATATCCGAATTGCAATGATTAGCATACAAGGAATCAGGAGGAATCTAAAGAAGTTCTTTGCATGCAAGGTATTATCAAAGACAAGAAAACATTGAGTTCATTTGTTTTGGATGTGTGTGTGCAAAAAGGCTTGGTCAGTGGAGGGAAGTGTTGCAGTCAGGTCAGTCAAAAATGACAGGAGGCAAAGACAAAGCTAGAATTAGATGGTAAGCCACCAGCATCATCATTTTCGTCTGCTGAGAGGGATCATTTTGGATTCTATGTTGAAAACAGGAAGAAAGCTTTGGATATATATCTAATGATTTCCCATTTGAGCTACCAAATGTCACAAAGACCCTAAACAAAATTCCCTGATGCTAGCACCAACCCGTTCAATTGGCTCATCTACAGAGGCACCAGGTTTCATCACTGAAAGTGACAGGAAGAAAGAGTCAGGTTGGACAGAAGAACTAACCTGGCCAGCCAGATTGATAATGTGTAGCACTTTAGTTCTGCACATTATCAATGTGGGACTGCTCCTTTTCAATACATTTGGGGAAAGGAGGGAATTTTAGCAAAACTCTGAGCTGATTAGGCAAAGCGACACCTAGTGCTCATCTCCCAAAGGTTGGTTTTAGCCAATCACCGTATCAAATTAAAACGGAATCAGCAGGCATCACGAGCAGCCACAAGAAGGTAAACTAGTCAGGGCAATTTTTGCTGTTCTACAATCAAAGAAGAAATTGTGGATTCCTACACAAGAATGTCATGTTTGTGTTGGTTTGACTGTGGACTCAGCCGCTTTTGCTTTTGCCGCACCGGTAAGTCCCGCCTTAAATCTCAATACTGCGGCATGATTGGCCAGAACCGTTTTTGGTTAGGACACAGACTGTTGAAGCCAGAGCGGTACAAGATGGATTCTCGGGTGTTTGTGCACAAATGCTGCGAGAATTCATCTTGCAGGCAAGTTTACTGAAGAACTTCGACTCTGCTGAACTTTTAGACATTCATTCAGCAAAAAGTTAAGCAAAAAAAGGAATACCTAAAGATTTAGTATGTTTCAGGACTAAACATAATCTGTGATATACTCAAGTGGCAGTATAAATAATATTCCCACTCTGTGGCGCCTCCAGGAAAGGGATTTAATGTACCTTAAAAAAGTAGTCCAACACATAATTTTATTTTCTGAGTGACACATTAAAGGAAACTGTTCTAAACCTTTTTTATGCACTAAATGAGACGTGTTGAAATCAGTAATTTCTCCTTAGTTACAGTCAGGTTTAATATCATTGCGTCACAATAACAGGCCAAATGGCAAACTATAATCATGGAGCTAATCCACAAACATGTCAAAGTTTAAATGAAAAATATCTTAAATTTGACAGGATCATATTTCTAAAAAATCTCAATGTTAGTTAAATATATGTATTCCCGCAGTAAAAACTTGAAAAAACTGTTTAATCTTGAAGGCAAGAAAAAATCTTCCTGCTTGCTGCCTAGGAAAGCGCAAATTCCATGGCTGTGTCCCAATGTTTCATGGACCGCAAGATCCAAGCTGAAACCTCCCATTCTCCAACTCCATTACTGTTGAACTTTTATAATGAGCATATCCATCTATTCCTGGCTCACAGTCTCTATTTAGCTCTCTGAGATTATAAATAGCATTGATGCTTCTGCTACAGCTAAACAAGAGCATACAGGCACACACAAACACACACACAAGCCGGTACTACTTTTTCCTTGATTAGTCTCTCTCTCTGCCTTTCAGTTGGGACTTTGGGCTTCAGCTTGATTAGCTGCAGTGCTACATCAAGAGATTGCTCTGCATGAAACTGTACAATTAGCAGAGAGGTTTCCAAATTTAAACCTGCTTGGCTGCAGGCCATGGCACACAGAGTTCCTGCTCGGCTCAGCAAACATGCTAATGAGCGCGCAAGTTCATTCATAAAGCTTTAATGCTTCCTTTACCAAAGGAGCTCTATAAGGCATGAGTAAGAGATGAATACTTGGCTTTTTGGGAGTTTACTGTAATGAAAATTAGGAGCATCTACACCCATGGGGTTCCCTTTCACTGATGAATAAAGTTTTTAAAGTTTTGCCCAGGCAACAAGGCAGACATCACACGCTGCACAACATGATAGAAAATGATGTTGGCTCCCCTAAAAAAGAGAATTGTTTAGTTGTAGGGAGCATGGACTGGAATTTATATGGTACACTTTGTTCTTGTGTAGTTATCATGTATCCACAACTAAAACAGTTTCTGATGCCTTGCCTACTTCTCATGACTGCACAGCAGATGCTCCAGGTGTTTTCCCCTTTGGCATCAGGGTGTTTTCCCTTCACAGCTGCAGCTTATTTTCTCTCTATAGTGTTCTCAGTATCGCTTATAAATCAACCTGTGTTCTCAGTATTTCCTATAAACCACCCCATGTTGACTTCAGTTGTTTCGATTCGATTAAAACATCCAGTCATCTAGGCAAACTAAAGCCATTTCTACAGTGCATTATAAAAGTATTGAACTTTTTCACACAACTGCAAGCTGTACGTCATTACAATTTTATGTGACAGAACAACAGAGTAGCACATAATTGTAGTGTTGACAAAATCTGGAAAGTGTGGCGTGCATTTGTATTTAATCTCCATGATTTCCCCTTTGTAGAACCACCTTTCATTTGAATTACAAATAGCAATTAATATAGAGGCAATGTTTCTGCCCAAACTTCTTCACCAAAATAGCTTAAGCTCAGTCAGATTGTATGGAGAGGGCCTGTGAATATAATTATTTTTATTCTTGCAACAGAGGTCCAGTCTGGATTTTGACTGGGTTATTCTAATACATTAATATGCTTTGATTTAAAGCGTTTTATTTTAGCTCTGGGTGCATGTTTAGGTTTAGGGTTACTTCTCGCATAGGTGTCAAGCTCCAGGCCTCGAGGGCGGGTGTCCTGCAGCTTTTAGATGTGTCCCTGGTCCAACACGCCACAATTAAATTGCTGAATTACCTCCTCAGTCTGCAGTCAAGTTCTCCAGAGTCCTGCTAATGACCTGATTATTTGACTCAGGTTTGTTGAGGCATATATAAAGGTTGCAGGACACCCGCCCTCAGGCACTAGAGTTTGACACCCCTGTGTTAGAGGTTGAACCTCAGCCTTCTATTTAAACCCAGCCAATTGCATTGACTGACTCCTGAACAAGCATGTAGCGACAGTGGACATCCATCCATCCATTTTCTAACACGTCTACCTCTTGTGGGGTTGCGAGGGGTGCTGGTGCCTATCTCCAGTTGTTAAGGGGCGAGAGGCGGGGTACACCCTGGACAGGTCGCCATTCTATCGCAGGGCCAACAGTGGACAATCACTTGAATTGTCTTGATGACTTTGCAGCAATCCCTCATACTGAACATGCATGTAGCTACACCGAAAATGTTAACTCCCTGTTAACAGGAAGAAACCTCCAGCAGAACCAGGCTCAGTGACTAACTGGAGGTTTCAGAACACAGAACATACACTCAAAAAAAACAGTAGCACTTTCTATTTCAAAGAAAAAATAGAGAGTAGCAGTAGTAGCTTCTTTTCGTGGTTGCATCTAGGATACGAACATAGCAAAACAGATGCTCTCTGAGCCAGTTTTAAAGTCTATATGATGAAAGAGAGCACATACAGTAAGTTGCTGCAAAAGAAGATTAAATCACTTTGTCTTGGAGAGAGACTAGTAGCTCTACGCTTCTCCAGGAGTGAATGCTGCTTGTCGGGACTTTGATGCAATCAACTGGTTCCCTTATATAGGAAATTTTTGACCAATCTGTATAATATGATTGATTTGACTTTGTAAAGTGCCTTGAGATGACATGTTTCATGAATTGGCGCTATATAAATAAAATTGAATTGAATTGATAATTCATGGACAAAGAAAATAGGAGCTGGTTCCACAGTAGAGAAGCCTAATGAGGAAAAGATTCAGATTAAGGGTCTTTGTTATACTTATAAGAAAAGAAGACAAAACTGAATTGTCAAAATCTCTGATAATGGCAGCAGTACCATTTTCAGTGAATTCATCCAGGAGAGAGATACAGATGAACAGATAAGATTTGAGTCAGCGGTAAAATCTATGGTATGAGAAATTAAGTAAAATAGAAAAACATATTGCCTGTCCCAGATGGTGAGAGAAGTTTTTTTTTCTTTGACAAGGCTCCAACAACAGCTCCCCTGCACTTGAAGTATATGTAAAAGTGCAGTTCTTATTTTAATGGGGTTTTTTTGAAGGGGGGGGGTACTGAAAACACAATAAATTACTTTTTGTAAATGTCTTCAGGGGGGCAGCTGGAATGAGTGAAGATGGGGATGAGAAGAGACTGTCCAGTTTGGATAGGGAGGTTCGAGGTGAACCCATTATCTTGCTGTTCTTGTTTTGATCCGGGACAGCTTGGTTTTCTGATTCACATTGAGAAAGTTGTACTTGGATAAAATGTTGAAAGTGATGACAGATTCATTGAGTGTTTTGTAAACCAATGTTAAAACCTCTTTCTTGAAAATATTTTTTTTTCTCAGCAAGTGTACATGTTAGGAGCGTCGTTGTATCAGATTTTGTGATATTAAAACATCACTGTATTTCTTGTTGAGGTCTCTGCAGGTTTAAGCAGTAGCACCTTTAAGGACGTTAATGAAAGGACAGACAATGCTGAAAAATGCCTTTGTACTTCAACTTCGACATGTGTGCTAGAGCTGCAGCAATAACAAGAGACATTTGGCATTTGCAACACATTTTTTTCAGTGACGCTATTTCATGTTATAGAAATTTTAGATTTAGGAGACTTCTCAGTTCATTAGAACCAAAGTACAGCTTTCGACCCCGTGTGCATTCTGCTTGCACCATGATCCAAAATCTCTACAAGGTGTGCAAGGCTAAATTTGTTCAGGCGCTGAAGGAAACAGAAAGCATCGCTATAGTGACCAAAGGCTGGATGTCTAGGGGTACACTGTGTTGAGCTGCATCACAGAAAATGCTGATAGGTAAAAGCAAAAGAAAAGTCCATAAAGTCAATTCTAGTGTGTGGCTGTACAGAGCGGATGTGTTTGGTGATGTTGTCTAAAAGCACGAGGCTTGCATCTTCTACATTTCACCTTATAGGCAAACTGGAGTGGGTCCAGTTTATCTGACACTTTCATGATTTAAGTTTTTGCTTGTTTTTGTTTTGGACTTTTCTGGACTGGTTTTCCACTCATCTCAGCTACCAGCCACATGCCACCATCCAATCAGCTTAGTCACTTTCCAGCCTACAGTTACCTTAATTGGTTCCACCTGCTGTCACCACTAATCAGTCTCACTCAGATCATCTGTCACTCTCCTTATTCATACCTGCCTCAATCAACCACTCCCTGCCAGAACGTCTTGTCTTGTTTACCTACCTGAATGTGTTGTTTACTCCAGTGGATTCCCTTTGTTTGTTCCTGTGTTTTCCCTGGAACCAGTCCTCGCTCTGCCCTCGCTAGTTTACCTGCTACTGCTTGTGTGCACTGCCTTGAACTTTTGGTCTAGTTTGGTTCTGTCTGCCAGTTCCTGTTCGAGCCTACCTGCAACGCATGGTCTGCCTCTGGTTCTCTGTCTGCCATCCACCATCTCCTATTGCTGTGGTCATGACCTGCTTGTCATCTACTCCATTTTCCTTAATACACTTTTTAAACATACTCCATGTTTGGCTTGAATACCAGATTCTCAGTCCCATGCATTACAGACGCTTTCCTTTTTAACTGGTCACACACAGTCCTCTTCATGTATTTACAGAAATCTGAAGTCAGCCTGTGGTCCTTTAGCTTTTTCAGATGGGAATATTCACAGATTCCTTCCACTGGTTGGGAACAGAACCAAAGTTCAGAAGCTGCAGAAACATTCTGGTGAGAGGTCCACTTAGCTGACTGTAGCAGGCTTTGTGACTCGGCCCATCAAGGAGTTCTATCCTGCCACACCTCTCTTGCATTTCCGGATGTTAGTTTGTTCTCCACCCAGTTCTTAGAGTTGATTTTGGCCACTGTGGCCTTCCTCCTAAACTCTTTTTCCATTCCCCTCACCCTGGACTTGATAACTTAAAGGAAAGCATGTTATTTCTGGATGTGGCTGCGCTTCATGTCCTTTGTAATCCATTTTTTATTGTTGAAATATATGTGTTCTGGGTGTTACCAAAGAATAAGTCCAGTATATTGTTCATTCTGATGGGAGTTGTTGCTGAAAGGAAGATTGATGAGTGGTTATGCCACACTTGTTAAAATCTCCCAATGAAAAACTGTCTGCTCTCCAGTCAGATTGAATGCTCTGTTGTAACTGTCACTGATGTGCTCAGCAGCAAGGTCATCATCCAGACCTGGCATATAAATGAGGATAAGAATGACCTGGAAAAATAATGTTTTAACAATTATTTCTATTTGTCATTGGTACATACATTTCAATGAAATTCATCCTTTGCATAGGGAACACTAGAACTCATCCCTCAGGGAGCAGTGGTCTGCCACTGTGCGGCATCTGAGGAGCATTCTGGAGCTAAGGGTCTTGCTCAGGGACCCAGAGGGGCAGTCTGTGTGATTCAAACCAAGAACCTAGCATGATCAATGGTATTCATTAAGTTGCTTGTTAACACTGTTTAATCGCCTGGGCTTAGCAGTCTTGTTAATACCTTTATAAGATTTATAAGTTATCGATGAATGAGCTCCAATATAAAAAAGAAATAACAGGAAAAATCCATCTGAAACTATTAAGATTCTACTAAAAATGAGTGGAAGACTTGAGAAAGCTTTATACAATATTGAAAATGTCCATTTGAGCAATTGTAAGACAACCTGATTTCTTGAAAGAAAATTTTTAATAAATAAGGGCTGGGTTATATGGCTTAAAAAGAAATTCTCCAATTTTATTTTAATCATTTTTTCCTCCTTTTCCTTTCACTAAAAGAAATTAAAGAAATTATTTTATAAACAAACTTTTATGTCAAGCTAGGAGTTGACCAGAATTCAAAATGCGACTAAATACAAGCTGTGAAACATGCTTGTAAAACAAGATGTTGGTCCTGTCATTGTAAACATTGTTAATATAACAAAATGTTTGTTGCTACTGGTATTACACAATGATCTAAGAACAGGCTTCACTTCAATTGTGAAACTTCAAACTAACTTAAAAAAATAAGTAAATTAAAGTGCATCAAATATCGGTAAAACTACAGATCCTCACAGACTTCTCTACAACAGTACCAGTCGCAGCTGCCCAAAAACCATTGCTAATAGCTGTGCTGTTTTCTTCTTACCTTACTACTTTTCATTATGATGTGGTCTTAATATTGTGAGCTCCCATTGCTCAACAACTCCACAACAACACAGAGACAGCGGTATCCACTACTGTGTGACGTCTTCTTCTGTTATATGCAGATGCAGGGCACTTTGGGGTCTTGAACTGTTCTGAAATCTGATGGCGGCTGCATTTAATTAGTACTGTAACCGACCTTTTTGTGTTTGTTACTGGCATCGCATGAGGTGGAAGGAGACTGGATTTCCTGATATCGATATCTGATATTAACATGCCTGTTATGGCTGCTAACTGATATTTACTTATACTTTATATTGTATATTTTTTCACCACCCTTTCGACAGCTGGGCTTTTGGGTTGCCACGTGACTCAGTGGGACTATATCTTTTCCCAACACTTATGAGTTAACGGTGGCACAACGAGTTAGGAGTTTGTCCTGTTACCGGCGGGTTGCTAGTCTAAACCACTGCTTTGGCCGTCTCAGTTGTTGTGTCCTTTGGAAAGACACTTCACCGACATTGTGGTCAGAGGGCCTGGTGGCGCTGGTTGCATGGCAGTCTCTCTTCTGTCAGTCTGCCCCAAGGCAGCTCTAAGTACAATGTAGCTTACCACCATCCGTATGTGAACGTGTGAATGAATGGATGAATGAATGACTGAATGTAATGTAAAGTGCTATACAAGTACAAACCATTTACCATTTAGGAATCCCGCACAAAACATTCATTTATACTGTTTGCAAGTGACCTCTGTAATACAGTGTGATGGGTTGCCTGTTGAGCTTGTTTTGGGCTTGTTGATTTTCATACAGCTGGTTGCTTGTTTCTCTTGCAAGAACTTTTGTCTGAAGACATGTGACAAAGACTGAGTGACAGCCGGTGGTTAGCAGTATGCGGCTCACATTAGCTTCCTCTAATTTCCCTATTTATCATCGGTTTAGTGGTAGCAAAGCTAATACTTTTGTTTGTGGAATATGAGTTAGTGAAGCTAACTTATTGGTTAGCTCTGCCCACCACTGGGTTTCGACACTACTACATTTATCAGAGAAAGTGCAGCACATTTTTCCCTTTTTATGTGTTATAGTTCTTAAAAAAAACATGAAAATCTTAATCCGTCAAGATCTGAATCAGTTAGCTCAGACCTCAAAGTAATCAGGAAATCAGCATCAGCCAACAAAAAAACGAATTGGTTCATCCCAGAAGTATTGCATTATAATCACGATCAAACTGGACTGTGTGCAACTGAATCTGAATTTATCTATATGACTGGATTGTTATGGTGTGAGTTGAACTGACTTGATTAGATATTTATTTATATGTCTTGAGCCTGTTTGTCCTGTGCAGTGTTTTGAGATGGTATTTGTTGTAAATGGGCATGATATAAAAAGGAAATCAGTCATTATAAATCTGTAGTGACTCTTATATATCAGTAAGAACTTTGATGTAGAGGCTCTGCCATCTGCAAGCCCCCAGCTGCTGCTTTTTTTCTCCAATAACTTGACCTTTGAAAACTCCCTGCATTATCCCCATAAAACAGCATTTCAGTTGTAATTGTCTGTTGTAGCGAATTTCTGATGAAAATGTCAACATTTCAAACATAATTTGTATCTTTTTTTTTTCACTGCCGTTTATAAAATAGCCATAGCTTATCACTGATGTTTGATCAGAAAATATGTTGGATTTACCTGGAAATGAGTAGATTTTTTTATATCAACCTAGTCATATTAAAGTAGCTATTTAAAAACCATGTCTTTAATTTCAGGGTTTAATCATGTTTCATTTTTAAAAACAATGCAATAGAATTAAATCTGTTGCACATATAAATACACACATACACACACACATACCTGAATTTCTCCACTGTGGGACAATAAAGAGTTATTCTGTTCTATTCTAATTATGAGTTAGGCTACGTTCACACTGCAGGCCTTGATGCTCAATTCCGATTTTTTTGTGAAATCTGATTTTTTTGCATGTCCGTTCACACTTCCAAATATATGTGTATGTGATCTCCTGTGTGAACTGAATTCATGCAACTTAAGTGTCCCGCATGCGCAGTAGAGGACGCGATGACGTCACACATAGCAAGCGTGCTCAGTGTTTGCGGAAGTAAACATGGTTCGTAATGCTGCAGCGTATCTTGCATTCTTTAAGTTCTTCTCCAGCCGGACCCAGCACATTACCGACGCAATCTTTTTAAGAAGATCGAAACGAAAGAGCCAAATTTTTGGCAATGGCCTTTTGTGCAGCAGTAACGTCCGTACAGAGAAACGTGTGGGTGCGGAGTCGAAGCCAGGAATGGTGGGATAGCGACGTGGGCGGCTTTACTGATACGGATTTCATTCACAATTTTCGAATGACAAAGGCAACCTTTATGTGCGTCTGTGAACAGCTCTCTTAAGCGCTCCTTACGTAAAGACACACATCTTCGGCGGGCTAAACGTGTTGCCGTGGGGCTGTAGTGGCTTGCAACAGGTGCTTGTTACCGTATCAATGATATGTATCAGTGACGTACAGGCCGGATAAATGCGACCTGGCCGTACAGACACAGGTCGCATTTGAAAAGATCAGATACGTATCGGATTCAGGACCACATATCCAAGTGGCCTGGGTTGCATTTGAAAAAATCCGATCTGTGTCGTTCAGACTGTCATGAAAAGATCAGATAAAGGTCGCATATGGGCAAAAAAATCGGAATTGGGTCACTTCAGGCTGCAGTGTGAACGTAGCCATAATGAGCAAAGCCCAATGCAAAGACTGGATGACAGGACAGGAAGTGCTTTTAATTTGATAAGCTGGAAGTGTTGTAATAAAGCTAACTCTACAGCAAGACAATAGTATGCTGAAGATAAGTGACTAAACTTGTTGTTGTTTTACATCATCCAGTCAGAGAGACATCAATGTAATCAATATCATAAAGCCAAAGATATGATCAGTTTATGAGCCTTTAATAACTCATGGTCAGATAACATGATAAGGCAAGTCCATCTTTTCAACTTGTTTTCACTCATGGTTACATGAAATAATTGTTAGTAAAAGTTGAGTTACATGTCAAAAGCCCAAGTAGAGTCTCAGGTTTTTAGAGGGTGAGATTTTCCTACATAAGTTTGACTCGAGTATGAATCTAAACTTAAGTCATTACTGTATAAACATAAAGGTAATGTGCAGCACAGGCTTGCTTGAGTGTCATTTATGCAGGAAACATGACTGTACTACAGTAACGAACATGACGTTTGGGCTGCATACATGTAGTGATTATAAATCCATCAAATTACATTTACACCGACCGCTAACAAGGCAGAACATTCATTGAAGATCATTAATTGTAATATAAACTGACGGACATTCATTTCTAATCCATGCAACCCTTAAGTGTCATTACTAAGTTTTTCTGCTTCTCTTTCAAGATAAATCATTTGTTTTGACATAGAGCTGTTTTGATTTTTTCCCTCATTGCGTTTACTAAGATGTGCTGGATATTTTTTTCACTCGTCATAGCGAGAACCCTGATATGCGCAGTGTGGCGAGAGTGACCGAGTGCCAGCCTTCAGCGTGTTGTCATTTCAGCACCACCGTGAGCGGAGAGCGCCGCTCCTTCCTCGGCATCCAAACAGTGAGCAAACTGTTTCCACCGTGCGTGTTGGAAATAAGTGACACACTTTGCCCACTGAACAAAAAAAAAGGAAACTTCTAGGAAGAGCAGAGTTTGAGCAGAGGGAATGAGTTATATAACCTGGTGCGGAAGGAAGCACGAAGGAAAACGCTCAGCATTTGACATTTAACATATCGATTTTTTTTTCTTTCGCCCATAGAGGCCCTTGCGTCAGCCGTGATGCATTTTAAGCACTAGACGCACTACCTGGCACGTGTCACAGCTAAACGGCGTCTTGCTGCTGTGTCCACCTACCTTCTCTTTAGCTGCAACGGTCGGGATGGACGGCAGCGACAAGCCGTTGATGCTGCGCCTCCTCATCCTCTTCCTGCCGCTCCACACGTCGTTGTAAAAGTACAGAACCAGGGCACCTCCCGCTGCGGCGGACAGCCCGGCTGCCAGACACCTCCGAGTCCTTCGTCCATTCCTGTTCGGAGCCCCGAGCAGCTCGCTTTTCGCCGCAGACCAGAGGTTTAGCTTGCCGGCCAGCGCTGCCGCTCTGCGGAAAGCGGCCATTGCTGCCGTCAGTGTTGCTGTGATTGTGGGGGGCAGCTCGATACTGTCGCGTGTCGGCCGGTCTCATCGCGAGAGGATGGCGAGGCCGAGAGCGAAGTCCCGCTAAAAAGGGATTTGATGGTCTGCTGAGAGAGAGAGTGAGCGATTAATCTGAACCACTGTAGATTATTACCACATATATGAGAGGTAGAGTGTGACCAGATGGCTTGTTTGGATACGACTGAGACACTGGGTTGCTCAGACGCCTTCATGCGAAAGCACAAAACTGGTTTAAAACTGAAGTAATTGAAAACGTCTATGAAATATGATCGAATAAAAATAAAGAAAGTGAATTGATGATATAAGATTTTGGGGAGGTTTGAAGGGTAATAAATATGACGGAAAGGGTTTTGCGGGTTCCGTGTCTCTAAATTTAGTTTTAAGACTAATTTGGAACAGATCAGTAAAATGAGTTAGGAAGAGCTATAATAGCTAATCTCTTTCTGAAAGTCAAAATTACAAACATATTTCAAATGTTGTCATGTAAGCTTTTTAATAGTGAAAGAGATGGCTGCAACAGTTGTACCTTGCCCCAAGTTTTTTTTTTCAGTTTCAAAATGAATAAATGTTTTTTTGAACATCACAACATCAAGTCATCATACTAATTGTAATCAATGTCAGTTTCAAGAAAGGACTAAAGACCTTCCTCTTTCAGTGATTTTATAGAGTATTTTTTTTTCTTTAGCTCGTTTTGGTTTCTGCTCTGTTTTTTGTGTGTTTTTGTATTGTAGCATTTTGAGATTAAAAAATGTGAAGTGTACAAATTAAATATTCTATTATTATTATTATTATTATTACTACTATCAACAGCATCATCATCATCATTGACATTATTATTATCTTCCATCACCTGGTCCTGATAAAGAAAAGCATCCCTTCAGGATGTTTCTCCTTGGTGATGGGGTGTTTAGGGTGATGTGCAGTCTTTGTTTTTAACCACACACTGTGGTTTGCGTGTAAGCCGAAAAGTCTCAAGACTTTATTTCCTTTTTGTATTTTGCTCCAACCATTTTTCCATCAGCACTGATCAGATCCCTTGTCCCTGCTAAAGAGAGGCATCCCCACATCATTATACTACCACCAACATGTTTCACTGCATGGAGGGTGCATTCATTGTGATAGGTGGTGGGGGGGTTTAAGCGCAAGCTGTGTTTTTTCAATTTTGCTCTCATCTGACAAGCTCTTTCAAAAATGGGTTTCTTCTTGAAACTCTTATAGGCCAGATTAGGAAAGTGCAGCAAAAATAGTTTTTGTGTCAATTCTCCCACCTGAGCTGTTGATCTCGTTTGAAAACATTGATTTGTCTTTCTTGCATTTTACAAAACCTCCCAACTTTATAGAGAATGCTAAGATGTTCATTTGATGGTTGTGTTTCAAGGAAGAAGTTAAATTCAAAGCAATCCACCAATGAAATCCCTGCTGACTATATCGCCAACCTTGAAACTGTTGCACATGAATACTTTCTGGAACTAACATAAAAGGCATCTCACTTTACATAGTGAGAAAATTATGAATGACCGATCATATCAACATGCATCAGTCATCACTTCTCATTGAGGGTCAGTGTGGTGTCAGATTTTCAAGGGTAAGTAGAGAATCAAAGCAAGCCAGTGGGAAACAGATATCAAACAAATATCAAAGATGGAGTTTTCATTTAAGTCTCCACATGCAGGACTAAAGTTAACCTGATGGGGCTTTTCTTAAGGCTTTGATGCTGTGAGAATAAAGAGTTGAAGTCTAATGGAGGAGCCTGTCACCTGTTCACACATGAAACTCAATGGATCACTTCAGTACTTAGTTGAAACAGATCAAACAATGAATATCAAAATGTCTGGGTTGAAATAAAGATAAAGGTTGAGTGTGGCTTTAAGTCCTTAATCTCTTCTATGATTTCTGTTTCCCTATTAACCAGTTGTAAAATGGTTGCTGCAAAAAACATTCCAAGTAATCAAATTAAGAATAGCCCTTGTTATTTTCTTCTTTGCTTCCAAATAGTCAGATTTAAGTAGTCTTGATCAATACTTCTGCTGGTTTTGTGAAAGTCTTTAAAAAAAAAATCACTTTGGATTTAAGCTGTTTTTCACTCATTTGCAGTCCTTGTACCTTACTAAGGCAGCAAATCATGCTGTGTGTCTTTGTGTGTGAAAAATATATATGGAAGATATAAAAGAAGTATAGCTCAGCAGTGTCTGACGTTTATATCTGTTAAATAAACGGGAAAAATCATTATTCAGCTATACATTTGTATTTTCTTTGGAGATGAGCTTGGTGGTGGTTACACACTCACCAATTTATTTTAATATTTCTGTTAGTTTCAACTAAAGGCATAGGAATAAAGTGTGTGTTTGTGCTGGATGAAAAATGGCTGAAAGACTCAATTTAAAAGACGTTTTTACAAACTCTTTTGTCATGTAGAAACATTTGGATTGTTTATAGATGATAAATAAGACGCTTTACATTCAACAAACGTTTTTATTGAAAATGGTCAGGTACTAGGGTAAAACTTTGTGAAAACTATTAAGAAAAGAAAGTTTTATGCCCCTCCATACCCCTTGAACTTGTCACATTCTTGCAACATTACAGTCACCGTAGTTTATTGGGACATTATGTGAGACATCAACACAAAGTAATGTATAAATGCAAAGTAGAAGAACAACAATAACAATGTTTTTAAAATTGTTCACAAATACAAACCTGAATAGTGTGGCATGTATTTATATTCAGCCCACGAGTCAACATTTGTGTAATAACCTTTCACTGCATTCACAGCTGCACAGCTGTCCCTACCAGTTTGGCCCATCTAGAGACTGAAATTATTCAAAAAAAATTCTCAGCGAAAAAGCTCAAGCTCAGTCATAATGGTTTGAGATTTGTGTTGAAAATCATTGAACAATTCTAAGGTGTATTAACATTTTGTGCGAGAAACTTCAAATCTGAAAGTTATGAAATAAAAGTTTTTGTGTTTTTTATTACCAAATACAGGGTATATCTGTTTTTGGGGGTTTTTCTGCCTTGTGGCACCCCAGGAGTTCCCCAGACAGCAGTTTGGAGATCACTTGCATTAATAACCTCCAGGCTACTTTCTTCAGTTATTCCATTACCCAGCTTTTCCATTAAAGGCTGTGATCTCTTTGTGTTTGTGTTTATGGGGGGCGTAGGGGTATAACTTTAACCCACCTCCTCCTCCTCTTGCTCCTCCTCCTCATCATCATCATCATCATCGTGCTACAGCCGCTTCACGCTTGATTTCTCTCTGTGGCCATAGCCATAGTGAAAGGAACATGGATGTTATAATTTAAAACAAATCATGTGACCCTGGGAACTGCTCTCCTGTGAGTGAGCATGAGGATGTGGAGTTGACGTCTTCATTGAGGCCAGGTCAATATCCAATACCTCTGATCAGCCCAAGGCTATTCTGATTGATCCAGCCTCCTTTTGAAAAAAATTCTTTTGTGTTGGTCATAAATACTAATGAACCAAGGGAGGGAGGGAGAGGAGTGTGCCCCACACACATATAGATACCCTCTCACTTTGTTTGAGTTGCACACAAGGGTACATACAGTGTTCGCAATCATGTAGGGCTGTGTAAAATGTGTGAACTAATATATCTTTTTGTCAAGCTGAAGAAACGAAGGTATAGATGCATGAGGCGACTACACCGTGCACAACTCTGTGTCTGAACCTCATTTATCAATTTGACTCCCGGGAGAGGCGGGGGCTGTAGAGGCTGTGGGGGGCTGTGGGAGTGCGTGCATTTGAGTGCATGAGCGTGCGACCGTGTTGCAGCCAAAATCAATTCCACATATAGGATCCTGTAACCAGCCACATCGATAAATAGTTTAAGAACTTAATTTCAAACTTTAAACATAGTGCAATAAACCAAAAAATTCAGAGGAAACCAGAGGGAGTTTGCCACGTCCATGTATGAGGCAAATGTGGAAGAGGGTTCTGAGGTAGGTTGAGAAAATTACTTTTAAAAATGACGGTTTCCAAGTAAAGTGTTTGATGTGTTCGATCACCCTACTTGGGAAAACATGGTAGCGGCAACGTCATGCTGTGGGGTTGTTTTTCTTTAGCAGGGACGGGGAAGTTGGTCAGAGTTTAACTTAAAATGGATGGAACTAAATACAGGGCAATCCTGGAAGAAAACCTGTTGAGGGCTACAAAAGACTTGTGACTGAGGCGGAAGTTCAGCTTCCTGCAGTACAATTACTAATTGTAAAATCAGAGCTTCAGTATAATGGTTTAAATCAAAACATATTCACATGTAGGATTTACATAGTCCTGACCCACACCCAACTGGATCATTGATAGGTCACTGGAAAACTGATGTTCACAGATATTCTCCATCATCCAGTCTCACACAACTTGGGCTATTATGCAAAGGCCAGTGGTGAGCGAATTAAATCTCTAGTTATGCAAAATTGGCCAAATATTTGTTGCTGCATTTTCAGCAAAGGGTGGTTCTACAGCTACAGAGTATTGACTCAAGGAGGTGGAAAGCAAATGCATGAAGCACTTTTTAGATTAACATTTGAAAACCCGCTATCATTTTCCTCCCCCTTCACCTACTCTGTTTGGTTTGATTTTATAAAGTCTAACTAAAATACTTTGAAGTTTGTGGCTGTAATGTACCAAAATATGAAGAGGTTTAAGGAGTATATGTTCTTTTGCAAGGCACTGTACTCATACATGTATAGATGTATGAACCCATGTATACAATTGTTTTTGTTGCATGAAAGGTAGTAGAAAAATATACTTGTGAACCTGCTCCTATATTCATTTACATGAATCAAACAAGTATGCAGCGACACACATATACATATGAAAGATTCATCCTCTCGCATCAAGAAACATAATTGTAAAAAAAAAAAAGTTTGACTTCTCTATTAAATTCCTCCACGGAAACAAGTAAGCATCCACAATCTATTAGTAGCATTGTATTTTATAAGTATGTTTAGATCAATAGGCCCATATAACACGTATTTGGTACATGCTTGCACAATTAAACTCTTGCTGCCTTAGATGACTAAATGTCCAATATTAAACCCGTATTATCCCTCTGCTTAATGCTCAATGACAGAGTCCAATATCCATAAGCCTATAAAACTCAGTTTATTTGCTATAGAATCAGCATCACAGGTACTTTTTTACCCTCAAGACCTTCAAGTGTCAAGTGTCTGGGTATTTTGTGAGTTTGAAGTTCAAACACGCAGCTATACTCTGGTTGTTGATTCTCTTACAAGATGCGCTTTGAACCTGTGTCTTTGATTTTTTTTTAAGACCACAATTAAGGATAGGTGTATGTATATGGGCTTCTCCCCATGTTCAAAGTGTAATGGAAAGATCAATGAGGGATTGACAGTCAAGTGATGTCGTTTGCACAGGTGTGTGTGTGTGTGTGTGTATGTGTGTGTGCGCGTACTATGTGTTGTTAACGTGCGGCTGCCTTACATAAAACAGAAGCAGTAAATCAGCGGCCGGGTGTGAAACTTGCGCAAACGGGGGCTTTCCTCTGGTCTCTCGGTGCACCTGAGTCATTTGGGTTTTGAGCTGCAAGATAGTAGCGATGTCATTTTATGTTTTCTCTCTCCCCACCTCCGCTTATTCTCACAAGTTGCTCTGGAGTTGCGCACTCCCTCGTGTGACCCTCAAACCTGCGCACAATTAATCTGTTTGCACTGGTTAAGGGCACAAGAACAGCAGGCTGTAGGAGAATGGTTCTGCGCCTCTTCCAATGCCGGGGGAGCAGCTGTGTAGCTGAGAAATCCCAGGTTCATCTCATTTAATTAGAATTTAATTGGAAACTACATTTATTTCAGGAATTCCGTTTAAAAGGTGAAAATCATAGACACAATCCACTGGTTTATTTCTGTCAATTACCTTAAAGCAAGCAAAACTCAAAATGTCCTCTTCTTAGAAAATGACATTTTTACAAAAGACCTATAGAAAATATTTTTTATTGAATAACTGACCTGAAAAGTAAGTGTGCACAGACAAAGTTGTTCGGGACTACTTTAGCACGAATCGTTGCATCAACGCAGCGTAGCTTTGCTGAGGTGAAAGCCCAGGTTGCTACAGTGACCGATCATTGAGTCCATTACCTTCGTTTTGAAAATAGCTCACAGACTCTCCCTCCGTGGTTTAGGCCAGGCCAGTTTGCTGGCTAATCAAGCAAAGTGACCCCAAAGTCATTGTATGCAGTTAGTGGTAGTTTTGGCTGAGTAGGTGCCAACCCCCTCTACAAAATGAAATCAGCGTTTCTATAAAGCTGGTCAGCAGAGCCTCTGCTCCCTCTGAGGGATGCATTAAGTGCTCTTAAGGACAACACTGACTTAAACACAGTGGCCCGACACCAGCATACAACATGGTTCCCTAAGTCATCACCAGTGTTGGGTAAGTTACTTTAAAAATGTAATCCGTTACAGTTACAAGTTACTTTGTTTAAAATGTAATTGTAGTGTAACTTTTTCGATTACTTTTAAAAAGTAATGTAACTAATTACTTTTGATTACTTTTTGATTACTTTAAGGTTTTAATGAGTATTGACCCATGTTCAACATTTAATCTTTGAGAACTGAATGTGAACCTTAAAAAAAGCACTAAGCTGAAAGGGAACTGCAGAAAGGCAATCACAGGATGTCCACAAGTGTGTGTGTGTGACGATTTTTAAGTTTAAAACAAGGAGGATGGATTTTTCGGCAACTCCTTGCCAAAAATTGCATCCCCTGCTATCTCAGAGGAATTGACACTTGTATGACTCTATTCCTGTATATCCATCAGTAGTTAAAGGACAAGAGTCAGCAAATGCAAAATTCTGCCCTGTAAAACAATGACAGCACAATTGTTGCTGTATGATCTGAAGCCCCATTTGGAGCTTTTAAACAGGCTTTGAAAAACTTTGATAATTTGCTGCTGTAATATTATAGATTTTTTAGAATCAAAAGCTAGCAGATGTGCATAATCAAAAACAACAGAAATACAATTATAGAGCATTCAGTATTGTAAGAAAGCCCACACTGTTTCTGGATAAATACATTATTGTATGAGTTAAGTTCTGTTCCGTTTTCTGCCTTTTTCGTTGTAAAACTGAAATGTCCCATGCTCCTGAATGCACCATAGCTTTCCGACGCTCACGAACGCAACACTGTGAACGCTGAGCTGTGTACGCGCGTTTGATTTTCCGCTTAAGACAAAGTTTTGCAGTTTCACAACACACGTCGGCTCACGGTTTATTGTTGTGTGTGAATAACAAGAGACTGCATGACTGCAAAGTGCCTTGTTGCATCTTTCTCTTCCTTAAAATGAAGCCAAATAAAACCGTGAAACGTCCGCTCGCTTGCTGTTCTTTCAGAAGGCTCCACCAGCACAGGATGGATCATCAGAGTGATAGAGACAAGGAGCCATAGCGGGAAACGGCGATACTTTATATTTTTAAAAAAATGTAACTAAATTTGTAATTCTTAATATTTTCGGAAGTAACTGTAACTGAATTACATATTTTCTCATTGTAACTGTAACGAATTACAGTTACTCTTTTTTTGTAATTAAATTACGTAACGTCGTTACATGTAATCCGTTACTCCCCAACACTGGTCATCACCTACCCAGGAAACTTAACAATGGACTTCAAACAACTTGCATTTTGTGCCTCTCCACTCTTCCTCCAGATTCTGGCAACATGGTTTCTAAATGAAATGCAAAATTTACTTTCATCTGAAAAGAGGACTTTGGACCACTGGGCACCAGTAATGTTATTTCTCTTCAGCCCAGTTAAGATGCTTTTGTGGTTCAATGGGGTGTGGTGTACTAGTTAGAGCAGCCTGCACTCGGATAAGGCAGGAAGAACCTAGTTTGAACCCCGCAGTCACTATGGGGCAGTTTCCGCATATGAGCAAGACCCATAGCCCCAGAATGCTCTCCGGGAGCCGAACAGTGACAGCTCACTGCTCCCAAAGGGGACAATTTTCATTGGAATGTGTGTTGCAACGAGAATAAAGATAAGTATGACTATTATTATTATTATTATTATTATTATTATTGTTATGCCACTGTGTCTGGTTCTGCTGTGATTTAACACAAGGAATGCAACAGTTGTTGGTCATATATTGTATACATCTGTGTTTGGTGGCTGATGAAGCTCTGGCACCATTGCTGTCCACACCTTCAGTTTCCCTTAAACTTTCCAATGGACTGTGTTTTATGATCCTCTATATGCTGTGGTAATTCCATTTGCTTGTGCACCTTTCTTCCTTACACTTAACTTTCCACTACCATGCGTGGATACCGCATTAACGCTCCCTGCGGAAGATGTTGGAGTCCGTCTGCTGGACAAATGTCAGGTCATACAATCTTCCCCTTGAATATAAATTCATGTTAAAAATTATGTTAACACGATTGTTTCCAATCAATATATATGATCTGATTTTTACTTTTTGAACAGAATTAAGGGGGAAAACATTTGAAACAAGGTAAAATTTAGAAGCACCTGTAAGCCTGTCAAGGACTTCACTGCTCCCTGTTTATTTATTAGTCTCAATTTCATTTCGTCCAGAGCGCTAAAACTGAACATCAAAGATGAAGCAGCAGAGCAAGAAGGATGAAAACGAGCACAAATGAGCCATGTGAGGAGGGGATCAGGCCGTATTTGCATAAAAAGGCAACTCGGGGTGATTATGAGCCAGTGCGCCGAGGAGTGAGGCGCAGTTGTGTCAGTGCTCTGCTGTAAAATCCTGAAATGAATTCAGCAGAAGAGAGAGGGAGAAGGAACCCTGGTTAGAACAAGGGGGAGTATCCAAAGGTGAGGAACTGAGAGGGAGCGGATAAATAGAAGAGGAGAGGAGGAGGAGGAGGAGGAGGAGAGAAGAGAAGCCGATTGCTGCAGCTCATACGCGCTAACGCAGGAGTTTAATTTCCCTTCAATGACAATTTAATTAGCGGTGCGCCAAGATTACGCACTCTGCCGACGCATCCAACTTTTTTCTTCTCCTGTCGCTTAACCGGGCCGATCCTCGCTGGCAAACAGTGGATCTTCGCTCATCCCTCGGACCTCGGACTCTGATCTCCTGCGCTTGAGAGCAGCATCGGGTGTCTGAATCTGTGATGGGGGCAGCGGCTGAGGTTGGGAGCTTCGCCAACGGGTTTTTGGACAGCTTTGGTGTCGCGCCGGCTTCGGTTGGTTCGCATTTTGTTCTCCCCCCAGCGGGGGCCGTGGACTACAACTCTGCAACGGGACTGGTGCTGGGAGGACAGGGGCTGCAGCAGCACCAGCAGCAGCAGCAGGAGCACCTGGTGTCCGCGGAGAGACTCTCCCGGAGCCTTGCGGACCTCAGCCACCTGAAAGGGATTCTGAGGCGGCGGCAGCTTTACTGCAGGACCGGCTTTCACCTGGAAATCCACGCGGACGGTACCGTGCAGGGCACCAGGAAAGACCACAGCAGATTCGGTAGGGACCTATTGGCATATTTAGGGGTTGGTTCAGTAGTAGTTGTAGTAGTAGCAGCAGATGTATAGTAGTAATAAGAGCAGTATAGTGTGTGCGGAGAGCGCAGTATATAGAAAGCAAACGTGTTAAAAAGCAATACATATTTACTTCAAGTCGGGACATTTTATTATAAGGAGATTAAAATTCAAGTGCGTGACTGCGTCATTTACATCTTCTGTTGTGCCTTCATATCATGACCATCATCGCATGCAAAACTCAGACACTCAAGTCATGCAAGATATTCTGATAATTTCGTTTATCATAAATTCCTCTAATGAAGGCCAATGCTGCTCTGACATTTAAACCTTCCAATTGTTTTTCCTCAGACAAATCCTCCCTCAGTGGGACAACATCTTGTATTTTACGTTTGCACATTTCTGCTATCGCCTTTCTAAAGTTAGTTATTTAGTAGATTTAATCAGTACATCTTAAGCTTGGTCATTCCAAACTGAGAATCTTCACCAGCATCTTAAGCTTGGGCACATCAAAGTAGACTTCTGCAGAGATTCTTTGGTGCTTAAGGGCTGCAGAACTTCTTGTTCTTGATTCGGCCACTTACAGATCTTGACGCAGCCTTATGCAAGAGCAAAGCTACATGGGTCTCAGTGGCGACTCTTCCCATGCCTAATGTGGCGCTCTGATGGTGGCATGATAAACACTCCCCTGCCAAATGTGTGTTGCCAGCACTACATTGATGTTCACGTGATTTATATACAGAAACCTTATATTTGTAAAAATACAAATACATTTTTGTTTTTATTTTTTATTCTCTTGTGGTTTACAGAGCACAGATTAATTCTGAGCAAGAGGGCAGAAAGCACTATGATCTTCATCTTGTTCTCACAAAGAAACAATTCATCCAGACAATTCTGCTAAAAAAAACTGTCTTATCTTTACTTCAGCGATTTGGGTGATTGAGCAGAAAGGTGGAGCATAAAAAAAGCTATACTCATTCTAAAATGTTGACCTATTTTTCTCAATAATACATATTTACAGTCTGACACTTTGAATAGCATCCCAATGTTCTTTCACTTGACTACCATTTATGTTTCAATAGACAACAGATTTGTATTTCTGTCTGACTTGTGTGACAACTCAAGTGCTCTCTGGGGCCCCCTCTTGGATTGGAAGCCCTAGGTAGCTTCCTAGTTTACTGAAGCCTTGGGCCAGATCTGTGTCTGAGTGTGGTTTATTTCTTTGTTGTCATGCAAGTGACAGCGGTGCTTCTGTGTAACTGTTGCTGTCGGATTGGTTAAGTTACTATATCATTTAAATCTGATTTTCTCTTAATGCAGGTATTCTGGAGTTCATCAGTCTTGCAGTTGGATTGGTCAGCATCAGAGGGGTGGATAGTGGCCTTTACCTAGCCATGAACAACAAGGGAGAGCTGTATGGATCGGTAAGGATGTGACTGTAATCACACGTGTATTAAATATATACTATATATAAATAATATATTTACCCAGTGCTGATTTTTGCTCGGAGGAGCCCCATACAATCCTCTTTGTCTACATGGATCAACAATGTAACTTGGTGATACTGTCATATAATAACAAAAAACATTGAACATTCACAAATTCACAAGAATTGTATATATCTTCAATTCAAATGTGATGCAATTTATTTACATAGCGCCAATTCACAACATGTGTCATCTCAAGGCACTTTACAAGGTCAATTCTCTTAAATCAAACAAACAGATTAGGTAAAAACCAGTTCAGGTTTGACAAGTGCAAGTTTTTTAGAATCTGAGCTAGAGTGGATCAAATGCTGTGCTGATTACATAAAAAAAAATGTGACAGAGCACGTTTCTGAAGTGCCGGATCAGAAGCTTCAAATCAGATGCCACAGACTAAACTCTTACCTTATTTTATTTTTCTAATTCATATACAGTCATATTTTGTGCACTATAAACAGTACTTGATATGCCCAGTCCCCATTGATCAGATTAGTAATTAAGCATAGGAAAATCATAACTGACAGATCCCTTTAAAAAAAGAGAAACTGTCAAGTGGCAGGCTACCCCAAACCCCCAAGACTGCCCTGGTCAATAAGCTATATGGTATATGTTCAGCCATATGTTCAGATTTTATTTGTTATCCTTGTGGATTTATGATAAAGCCCATTTCCCTTTTGCAGGTGGACATGAACATTTAGGGCCAAAAAGTGGTTATTTTTGCATCACAAAACTAACATCCCTCTTTTTTTCTTACAGGAGAAGCTGTCAGCAGAGTGTGTTTTCAGGGAGCAGTTTGAGGAAAACTGGTATAACACTTACTCTTCAAACATTTACCGGCATGGGGAGAAAGGTGCTTTTTACTTCGTTGGGCTAAACAAAGATGGGACGTCACGGAACGGAACAAGGTCCCGGAGGCATCAGAGGTTCACACACTTCCTGCCGAGGCCTGTAGATCCAGAGAGAGTCCCAGACCTGTACAGAGACATACTGGGCCAGAGCTGAGGACAAAAGCTGATTTTGCCACGATGCAACCAAAACTGGTTGGAGGCAACAGGCCAATTAAGTGTGCCGAATGTCATCCCCTTCCTTTACGGAGTATAGAGTGTCTTGCTGATCTGGACGGAACAAGAGTGAAGAAAGCACCAAATCCAGTCCATGCTGCTGGGATAAAGCAAGAAGGAAATAGTCTGAGATAGGTCTTGGATATGAGGAGTAGAACACAAGCACACTCTTTCAAGGGAACGTGGATGATGTTCCTCAAATGTTTCTCTGTGGCATATGGAAAGAAACTCCAAATGGATCTTTTTTTTTTTCTTTTATTAGTTTTCGTTTTACAAAATCCAAATACAAACTGTTCAGATTGCATGCTCAGATGGACAGAACTGGATCTGATAGTTGTGAGATGAATCATCTGCTGCTGGTAGGCTTTCGTAGCCATATCTGCTGGGACTTCACTGCTCCCCTTCAGTAGATCAGTAGACATTTTATTTAAAAAAACAAACAAAACATTACTGAGGCTGCTACAGCTGGTTTGCATTAAATAAAATTGTACTTTTATGCACTGGAAAGCAGCCATGCTTGTTCTGGAAATCAGCTGCTGCTCAGAAATGACAACTCTTCTGCAAAGTTCAAGAAGACGACGGAATGAAAGGCGGGTCCAATCAGGTTTTATTCGGACATCAACAAAACTCTTTTTGGTTGAAGCATGAGGGACTCATTCAGTGAAGGAATTTTATATGTTCTACACCCGACTATCTACAGTCAGACAGCGAGAATCGGACTGACAAAAGACAAACATTTTGATGGATTTTATTATTTATATTTTTTTTTCTTAGGGCCTACATTATATTTATTTCATATATTTATTTATTTCAAGAATATATTTTTACAGATATAAGATGAAATAAAAAAAATACCCTGAACAATTAATTGGATTTATTTATTTTTTGTTGTATTTATTGCATTCACCTATGATTAACAGGTATTTTCTTTAAGTTTTTAGGTTTTTTACATAGGTTGTGTTAAATTGATTAGCTATTCTGCAAATTATTTAATCAACAAAATCAGACATGCAAGTAAGCAGGCAATCCTTTTTTGCATACTGACAAAATATTTTAACATTTTATTATTAAAGTTCCAGTCAAAGGTTTGCGTACAGACAGAAAGGATGTAAATTTCAAATGATTTTGGGGCTTCATGTTGGAATAATCATACAAAATACAACTTCAGAGATTCTTAAACATAAGAATTGGGTGTAAAACTTTTATTTATCATTGATTTTTTGTAATCCTCCCCCACAAATATTTGGTTGAATGTCCTTTGGCAAGTTGCACCTCAACTACATGATTTTTGTTGCTCTCAAAAAGCTTTTGAAATAAAAGTAGCTGGATATGTAACATATTGACTTATCAGAATAGAATTCTTATCAATTAAACAGGCCGATGCCTGGCTTCGATGCAATTTCCACAAATATTTAACGGTGTTGAGGTTAGTGTTTTGAGCATGTAATTTCAGAAAGTACATGCTTGGGATAATTATCTTGCTGGAACACTCAACTGAATCCAAGTTTTAACAATCTGACCTAAAATATTCCCTTCAGATGAAAAAAGAAAATTACTAGGATTTTACGAATCAACCCAGGAATCACAATTGCCAATCGCCAAACACCATTTTACCAACTAAAATTTAACATCAATATGGACTGAGAGTGTGTTGATCAAAAAAGAGGCAAATGATGCAAATTATTTTGAACTTTACTCAAATTTGCAGGAGCCCTCATGATCATGCCAAAATTCATCCAGAGAAAGGTTTTAAGGTCCAAGAGACAATTGCGGCTTTTGGGCCCCAATAACAATGTGAGTGTGTGGAGAGTTCAAGGTGAGGCTTTCAAAGCTAATAACGCTGTACCACCTGTCAAGCACAGTGGCGGCAGAGTCATGTTATGGGTGCTCAGTGGCGCTGGCGCATTGCACAACGGGGAGGTAACAATAACGATTGAGGGGCACCTACAAAATCTTTAACTTCACCTCAAATCAAAAGCTACATGGGAGAAGTCTGGAGATCACTGAATGATGTAACAGAATATTGATCCTAAAGACACATCAAAACTGTTTTTGGAGTGGGTAAAGCATATGAACTAGAATGTCTCCAACCTTAACAGTATTGAAAAGGGGTCAAAAGAGATGACTGAGGTTTAAATGGGACATATTATGCTTTTAAGTTCTTCCTTTTTACTTTCAAATAATTAATTTGTGGTCTATATAAAGTGAAATTGCAATGTTTTGGTCTGAATTCCTTGTTAAAGAAGCAATAAGTAGGAAATTCATTGTAAAGTTAACCAAAATCATTTTCACCCGGGATGGAAGTAATATTCCCTATAAACAATCGGTTCGCTCCATCAACAATGACTTAGTCAAGTTTTTCTCTTTTCAAAATTAGAGGTACGGTGCAGAACTACTTTGGTGCAGTGTGTAGCCCGTATTTACGTCCCAGTTCCCGAGCCAATCATGAGAGTTCCCAGGGTTTCTAAAACAGAGCACAGCATTTGGTATTTTATCATGGCAAAAGAGTAGCAGCCTGCAAACATGGAGGCCAGTAAGAGAATCATACCAGAGATAGAACAGAATACAACATCATATACCTGTCCTGTGTAAGTAAGAATTCAGTGGGGTTTCACAACAGCAACAGACCGTTGAGGAAATAGCTGTTGTCCATGGCAGCCTCAGGCTGTTGTGTATATGTTGTTCCAATTTGAAACACTAGGGGTCAATAAAATTTAATTTAGCTCTACAGGCCAACAAATCATTGTGGTGGTCTCTTGAAATACTAAGAGGGCACTTCACATCCCACACCCTTCCAGGTCACAGAGCGTTCCACGCCACCCCGTTCAGACATTTTTGTAGAAGGATTGGGGATGGTGTAATGAATTGTGAGGGTTAATACACCCAACAACGAAACATTTTCACTTATCCATTTATAACATTGTCATCCTTGAGCTTGGATTACAAAACTGAGTCGAAAAATAAAAATGGTGGATTCACAAAGTTGGTTGTTTAGCAGCTCTGCAAAATACACTGTGATGTAATTGTTCAAAAAACATCATAGAGAAAAGAGAAAACTGAATGGCTTGAAAAATGTGACCTAAACAGAATATAAAGACATTTACACAGTACCTGGACACACACCATTCCACTTTTCTGCACTCCTAGAGAATCCAAGTACACAACAAAATGTATTTACGGGCTAAAAAAGAGGATTTTGCATGATATGTCCCCTTAAAGGCTTGATTTGGATGAGGAAATAAACCAATTAAAGTTAATTATGCCTGAAGATTGTTGGTGACCACCAAAGGTGTGAGGTTTCTCTGCAACTTCCTCAGGGGTATGTGCACAGCTAGAAGACGTCTAGTTAGAATATATGCATATTTTTTAGATTGTGAGTATCTTTCTAACCCTGGAGGATTAGACAAAATCCAAAATAAATTCAAATGTATGCTCTTATTTATAAAAACACTGAAGCTGCATGTTGAGCTATCAGAAAAAAAGAACAGTTCAAGTTTTCATTCAAAGTGCCACCGTTACATAAAAGTCCTGCAGATGAGGAGTAAACTTCTAAACAAAATGGTATTTTGACCTAAAACACTTGTGTCACACATTCAATCTCATTATATCACCATGCTCTAAAATAATTTAGGTCATGTAACATTTTTAAGAGTCCTTTTAACTTATCTTCAATGTAACAAAGTTTAGGATTCATTGGGTTCAACTGAATGTCTTTAGACATTAAATATGTTAGTTAAGTTGTAGAGAGAAATACAAGTAATAAATAACATGAAATCATTTGTGAGAGGAGTCACGCTTCCTCTGTCAGACACAGCAATTAAAAAATGACTGGCAACTCCAGAGATCTGCCGCTTTCTTTCATCCTTTCTTAGTCATCCACCGTTATTTCTTCTTAACTTCTTGTGTGACTCATCTCTAAGTCTGGATAACAGTGAGCAATACAGAAGCTCTCAGGTTTAAGGGAAGAATGAGATCTAAACTATGCGGTCACCGTGGCACAGGTGAGAAAGTGTGCTGATGTTATGATGGGCCAGCCTCATGAAGTCAACAACCCCATCAGCAACCAGAAGAAGAAAAAGAAATGTCTGATTTATTTTTGTGATAATTACATCTTTAGCAAGAGAAGGATATTGAGGAGACAGGACTGCAGTGGTGTTTGACAAGCAAAACGTGGAACAATTTCTGAACAATAATTATCTTGGTTTAGTTCATTAGTGCTTCTGGTTTCCGCATTTATTGGTACACCTCAGAAAGATTTGTCAAAACAAACCTTGCAAACTAAATTCATCTTTTTTTGCAGTAGCATAATCTCAAAAAGAATTTGTAAAATATTCTTAAGAATATTCTTTAGAAATAACTTTATAATGTGCTTCCACCCCCAAAAAACAAACAAACAAACAAACCTGGTTCAATTCAGCAAACTAGAAGTTGTAAATGTGTTGCTGAATGGAACTAAATTCAGTCTTCTGTAATATTTCACACAATTGGAGCAAATAGAGAGAAAGAGAGATCTTTGATAGTTTCTTTTTGAAAAAAAAACTCTCATTCAGCATCCTGGCATCTCTTTTCTGCACTAATCTCTTCAAATAATCCCATAAGATTTCTACATGATCTAGAGCTGGGAACAGAAATGACCAAGGAGGAAGGTTGATTATGTGTCTGGCTAATCATTTCTGTGTTTATTTGAACACACTCTATGTTATGGGACATATGCATTTTTAAAAATCCAGTCATCACCTATTTTCAGTTTGTCATGTCAGTAGTCTGCCAGATTAGTATTTATTTATTTATTTATTTTCTTTAAAGGTCTTTCAAAGAGCTCATCACCACACACACACACAAACGCACACACACTGTGTAAAAAGCTTCTCAAGGCCCTTGAATCAATCAATCAATCAATAAATTAATCAATCAAAGTTTATTTATAATAGCACTTTTCAACTATTCATATGGTGCAGAAAGTGCTTTACAAGTTCATATAAAACCAAAAGATGTTGAGAGAAAATAGATAAGAAATAAAAATGTATAGTAAAATAGCAGGATAAAAAGAGATACAAACTAAAAAAATATATTAGCACAATTCAAAACAGTTTTAAAATCTATATAGAAGATGTATGTGTAGTGGGGGGGGCTGACGGAGGGAAGGGGGGTGTTTAAATTTGTAAACTTGAAAAATGAAAAAAAAAGTAAAAAAAATAAAAAAAAAGCAATGTGCACCAGATGTTTAAGCCGTATTGATGACAAATGACTTGCAACACCTGACGTTTGCTCAGAAATTACAATGTCATCCGCCATCTGTCCACCAATGGACTTGCTTTATAACTCCAGCTAGATCCTGTCTTCTGTCAAAGCTGCTAACGCTTTGGATTTCAATGTCTGTTGTTTTCTGCTGCATTACTACTCAGAGAAACGTCACTTTCATTTGAAAGCCTAATATCTGCTCTCATCAGCCACTTTATCAACGACACTTGTTCAACTGCTAACATAAAGGGCAAATGAGCTAATCGTATGGCAGCACCTCGGTGCAATGAGGCTTTTTGAAGACTTGCTGAGTTCAAACCAAGCATCAGTATAGGGTAGAAGGGTGACTTGAATAATTGCTCATGAGCTGAGATTTTCACACGAACAACGTCTCAGGCTTCCAGAGAATGGCCTGAAGAAGAGAAAATATCATGGAGCAGTAATTGTGTGCATAAAAATAACCATTTCTGACATCAAAGGTCAGAGAAGAAGGAGTAGAAAGAAAAAAGAGAGAAAAAGAAGAGAAAGAAAAAAGATGAAGAACAAAAAAGAAAAAAGAGCTATATAGAAGAATAAAACCACAGAATAAACAAAAGAAAACATCATCTACAGTTGAACAGCTATGAGTGAAAGGCCTTTCTGAACGACTAGCCACCAGTCTGTTTAAAGACTCCTAGCTCAGTAATGGATCGTAGCTCTCGGTTAAGAGACAGACTCAGATCCTCCGCCATACTTACCAGTTAGCTGTGGTACTTTTCCTGATATAATTTATTTTGTTTCTCACTAGAATAACCTGCTCTTTTTTATTGGCAGAAAAGAACAATCTTAGTCCCTGTTTACGCAGTGTTTTCTGATTAAAATGGAAAAGTTTGGTTGCGTTTGTACTGCTCATTTACACGACAACTGTTTTCTCTGACGACAAAATTTCACAACAGGTCCCAGAGTGTAGTCATTCGTTATGCTGTGGGCACACACCCACAGCATAACAGCTGCCTACAATTTAAAAAAAAACACAGAAGAAGAAAATATCAACAATGTTTGCTGCTGATTCTTATGAAAGGAACCACGATTCTCCAACACGGTGCTCATTTTTACCCCATTACCTGGTTTTAAAATTCAAAGTCACATTAAGCAACAGCTGAATCTCATCGTCTGTCCGTAGAAAAATTTTTATTTTCTGACATCTTGAGGTGTGGTGAGGGAATTACACAATGTTCTTGCCTTTACTGTGTCCGTGTAAACGGAGATCGTAATTAGAACGTTGCTATATGAACGTGTTAACAGAAACGGAGGAAAAGCTTGTTTTTAGCGTACAGTTGTCATGTAAATTGGCCCTTAGACTCAGCTGATCATGGCCCAGAGTTTTATTTGAAGTGCCAGTGGAGTTCACATGTTTTACCTCCTTACTGTTCTCCCCACTGTCATGTGATGGACCTTATAGTAGCAGCTTTCTGTTTTATTTTGATAGTCCAGCCCTTTCTGATGTTTTCTCATTGTTTCTGAGCTTCCTAGACTCCTGTTGGTTTTGAATCTTTCTTATGCTTAGTTGTATTATGTTTGTGTACTGCTTATTAGTTCCTGGACTGTGTTCAGTTCCTGTTCTGCCATTCATTCTCTTTTATTCCCTCTGTCTCTGTACTTTGATTACACTCTCAGCTGCTTCCACTCTGCTCATTAGTCTCATCTGTTTCTTGTTCCACTCATCAATTCTTGTCAGAATATATTCCTCTATATTCGTCCTTGACTCACACCTGGTTAATCTCCTCAATCTTGTTCTAGTCTGCCCCTCCCAGTGTCATCCCTCCATATTCACATTTGTTGTTGGATTAATTATTTCATTATCATCAGATCATGTTTTGGGATTTTTGGACTACCCGCATCTGTGTCTTCCACAAACGTCACCCCCTGTTATGGCAACCCTGTGGGTGTTGAAAACATGAATATCTGTCCTTGTCCAGTTTGATTAATAATGAGAAGCTCCTGTAAACTCTGATTAGCTTTAAAAAACAATGTATAAATTCTGAAAAAGACTCACTTGTATATCACTGGTATCTACATGTTCTTTTCAAGGGAAATTGAAAGTGATAAAGAGTAAGTGGGTAAATAATATAGGTACATTGTAGATTCAGGTTGCCTGGAAATGGGGTGAAACTGAAGTAAATAGAGAAGTTAGTTACTTCTCAGTCTTAAAAACACTCTTACCTGACATGTGATTCTAGGTGTTTACAATTTTTAATCCACTTCACCCAGACTCAGAGTTACAAGGGATTGCACAGTATAAAAAAAGTATTAATGGACCCCCCTTAACCCCTGTCCTCTTGATAGGAGAAAAAAACTCCTCAACCTCCAACATCTGGCCCGTGTTGCCCAGATGCTGCGGAAACAACAGCCCTGTGAGTTTTGTCTGTGCAGCTGCATTCGACATCAAGGAGACTTTGTCATTTACAGGTCAGAGCCAGCATACAGGCTCATCAGCTTGGCAACATGTTGCAGATAAGATTACAGAGTGCGGAAGCTCTCATCCACCCAGCGGCAGCAGCAGCCAGAGGATAGCTACATTGTGTCTAGGCCATTCAGTTTGTGTAGACTCCTCTCATAGGGGCAGACAATGTAGAATAAGAGGGAACTTCAGACAAACAGTGTCTGAGTACCAGCATGTGGACACTGGCTAAGAGTGTGTCAGACACTGATCTTAAAACTTGGCTTAGAAAGAAAAATCACAGGTACAAGCAAAAGGTTTAGCAAGAAACAGGTGGGTTTCCAAAAAAAGAGACAAATATACAAAAAAAAACAATGTGGGCTGTTGGATTTTGGGAGCCTGTCAGGTTACGACCTTCCTTTGAAGTGTGTGTGTAAGTGCATTCGCAAGGAGGTGGAGGCATGTTTATGTGAGTCAAAGTGACTGCATAAATTCATGTCAGCACAACTTCTGTGTGTGTTTGTGTGTGTGTACTTCTACCTGCAGCTGAGTGAGAATTTTTTTTTAATGCATTATACTAGTAAAGTGAGAACTTTGAAGTAATGTGAGGACCTTTTTTTCTGTCCTCACCTTTTTTGGGGTGGGGGGTTGGTTTAGAATTAAGGTGTCAATTAGGTTTAGATTAGGGTTAGGTATGTACTAGCAATGGTTAGGTTTACGATTGGGGTTAGGGTAAGGCCATAGAAAGGGTTGAAAATGAATGGAAGTCAAGGCACGGTCCTCACTTTGCATTTTAAACAAAGTGCGTGTGTGCATGTGTGTGCGTGTGTGTGTGTGTGTGATCTATAAATCTGTGTGAAGGTGAGCCAGGGGTTCTCCTGACTAGAGGGCTGTCTGACTGATGTGTGAAAGCCCAAGTGTTTGTGTAGTGCCGAACGTCCGCCCCCACTCTTCCCTCTCATCTGTGGGGTTTTCCATTGACTGGTTAGATCTCCACTGTGTGATCCTGCAGATAATGGTCCATGCAAGAAAAAGCAAAAGCTAAAGAAAATCTGTGAAAATTCCTAAAATGTTGGACATGCTTCCTTGTAATGCCTTGCCAGAAAAAGCTTATAACATTTCTTCCCTAGTTTGTGTGACCCAGTTTGTCATAACTGGCAGTGGGAGCTGTCCATTACTGTGGAGGTATCCTACTCTTCTATGCAGAATTCCTTTATTTCAGCCCCATTGGAGAGTTTCTGAACATAAAAGGTTTATGAAAGTCATGCCACTCCTTTTCAGTCAGATGCAGGCTACTTTGGATCATTGTGCTGCAACATGCCCCTGGGTCTCTTGAGGTTGTAAACTGATGGTTCAACAATCTCCTTTTTAATTTTTTGGCAAAGCACAGCAGTTATCAAGCACCATGTTTCACTGTCAGTATTATGTGTTTTTTTTACCGAAATTCTGTGTTAATTCATCACCAGGCGTGACACATGCACACCATTAAAAAACTTCCACTTTAGTCAGTCCACTCAATATTTTAAGAAGAGTCCCTGGGATCATCGCGTTTTGTAGCAAATGTGAGATGGACATTTGTGCTCTCTTTGGTCAGCAGCAGTATTTGTCCACTTTTCAGATGGATATTATTATTGTTCAGTGTTTCATAGTTGCACCATAAACAATTACCTTAAGTGAGACAAGTAAGGCCTACAGTGTTCTAGATGTTGTTCTGGATTATTTTCTCCCATCCTTTGTGTGCCCTTGCAGTAATATTGCTAGATCTGCCCCTATTGGGAAGGTTCACCACCGATTATTCATGCATAATGGCTCCCACTGTGATTCATTAGCGTCCCAAAGCAGTAGGAATTTCTTTGTAACCCTTTCCAGTGCTGTAGAGGTGCCAAACGACAGGGATGGTTTATAGAACCCCCGTGCACTAATTTAAATCATTTAAAAACAACTTTTTGTATTCTATGTATACCTGATATTAAGATTTGTCTGACGATCTAAAACATTTAAGTGACAAAAAAGCAAAAACAGAGGACATCTACATGAGGTTGAATTATTTTTTCAGAGCACTGTGTATCACCTAATTCACTTTGCAAATAAAGTCTTATGAAATGTGTATAATGCATGACTAAAATCTTTATGTCACGTCAAGTAAAAGCAATATTTTTTATCCGCTTGAAATGTATACATTTTTGTTAAAATGTCCAAAAAATAAAATGAATATTCAATAACTGAGGAACTTTTACATGAACTTTTCTTGTATCTTTTAATTTATGTACCACGTAGTTGGCTCACACAGGTGTACGTTTTGCATGTTTTTTGGGTCTGCATCCAATCACTTCTTTGCGTGAAACATTGTTTGCATGTATGAATGACTCAACTGATATCAGACAAAAAAAGAAAGAAATACATGATTGGTTCTTCCTAAATTCTTAGACGCATGAGACAGCCCTGACGCATCCCATCTTGATGAATTACTCAATCTCCCTATGACCTGCAGTTACAACGTTATAAATCTGCATTGTGCAACACATATTGTTTCAGGTAGTCATAAAGCATGTGAAGAATGTTTATTTTTTAGAGCAACACTTTTGAAGCATCACATCTAAACATGTGGAGCTTCATCTAACACATACGGGTAGAATCCAAAGCTAACAGCAGTCTGGAGCTTTTAGAACCACTCCCTGCAATGATGAATAGCATTCGAAGAAGAATTTATCCATCTGTCTTTTAGACCAACTTTTAAAATACCAAGGTGTGTGTTGTTTTTCGCGTAATGTTTAGCCAAACTGGATGTCTTTACAAAATTTGGTCAGACATAATGAGCCATAAATAATACCCAAGCCTTTGAAACAAATTGTTGGTCTCTAAAACTAAGCATAATAGCTAAAGCTCTATCAGATTGGATGGAGGCCATCTGTGAAAATCAATTTTCAAATCTTGACACTGATTCTCAGTTTAATTTTGGACTATGACTGGACCATTCACGCGTGGGAATATGCTCTGTTAAAACCTGATCTAAAAGGAGCAAATCATAATTAGCTCATAAAAAGCAATGTGAATCAATTTGAATAAAAAAAATAAAACAATAAAATGTGGTTTATTAAATATAAGGTCTGTCCCTCCCAAGACTTTATTAGTTAATGAATTGTTTTTTGGTAATCAGATTGATTTATTTTGTCTAATGGAAACCTGGCTGCAAGAGGACTATGTTAGTATAAATAAGTCAACTCCCTCTAATTATTTAAATTTCCACATTCCCAGAACTAAGGGAAGAGGAGGAGGAGTAGCAACCATCTTTCAGTGTTTTTTTCTTCCCATTCACAAATAGACGCTTTTGTTGACAGTGTCACTTCCTCGTTGCGTTTTGCATTTGACAGCATAGCCCCCTTGAAAAAGAAGATGATTATTCACAGGAAGCTGGCTCCCTGGTTTAATTTAGAGTTGCGTTCTTACAAGGACAATGTTAGGAAACTGGAGAGAAAATGCCGCTCTACACACCATGAGGAATCCTACCTAATCTGGAAAAACACTCTACTGTTGTATAAAAATACCCTTCACAGAGTTAGAGCAGCATATATTTCTTTGCTAATAGAGGAGAATAAAAATAATCCCAGGTTTCTCTTTAGTACAGTTGCCGAACTTACCCAGAGTCATAGCTCTGTTGATCCATCCATTCCCTCAGCTCTCAGCAGTAATGACTTTATGGGATTCTTCATAAATAAAATTGATTCTACTAAAAATATAATCATAGGGGTGTGCTCGTGGCGCAGCGGGTAGCACAACCCACATATGGAGGCCTTAGTCCTCGACGCAGGGGTTCAACTCCGACCTGCTGTCCTTTGCCGCATGCTTCTCCCCCTCTTCCACCCCCTTCTTGTCAGACTACTTTCATAAAAAAAAAAAGCAAGCCACTAGAGCCCTGAAAAAAAATAAAAAAATAAATAGAATCATAGACATCCTCCCAAACACGATTACCTCGTCCTCAGTAAGTGAGGCAGTTTTAGAGGAATCTTTAGAACCTGCACAGTGTTTGAACTGCTTAGACGCAGTAGGGCTTTCTGAGTTATCTAAACTTTTTGCTTCATCTAAACCTTCTACTTGTATGTTAGACCCAATCCCAACCAAGTTATTTAAGGTGATATTCCCTTTGATTAATGCCCCCATTTTAGATATGATTAATTTATCCTTAGTAAATGGATATGTACCACAGGCTTTTAAAGTAGCTGCTAGCTTTACTTAAGAAACCCTCTCTTGATCAAGATGATTTAATAAATTACAGACCTATATCTAATCTCCTTTTCCTATCTAAAATTCTTCGGAAAGTAGTTGCTTATCAAGTATGTGAACATTTACAAAGTAATGACCAATTGTAATGACCTAGAGTTTCAGTCAGGCTTCAGAGCTCATCATAGCTGATCCAAAAATGCTGCTGTAAGATTAAAGAGATCATATTTCTCCTATTTTAGCTTCCCTTCATTGGCTTCCTTTTAAATCAAGAATAGAATTTAAAATGATCCTTCTCACGTATAAAGCCCTTAGTAATCAAGCTTCATCATATATCAAAGCTCTAATTACTCCATAAGTTCCTAACAGAGCACTTCACTCTCAGACTGCAGGTCTGCTGGTGGTTCCTAGAGTCTCTAAAAGTAGAATGGGAGGCAGATCCTTTAGCTATCAGGCTCCTCTCCTGTGGAATCAACTCCCAGTTTTGGTCCGTGAAGCAGACACCCTGTCTACTTTTAAGACTTGGCTTAAAACCTTCCTTTTTGACAAAGCTTATAACTAGAGTGGCTCATGTTACTCTGAGCTATCTCTGTAGTTATGCTGCTATAGGTTAAGGCTGCTGGAGGACATCAAGACCTATTTTTCTCACTCTGCTGAGATCTCCTACTGTTTCCCAGTTTTGCATTGTTTGTTGTTATTTCAACTTTTAACTTTATGTTCTCTCTCTCTTTTTTCTCTTCAAAGTAGGTACACCTGGTCTGGCGTTCTGTTAGTTTTGACAGGATCCAGGTGAGGCAGATCATCCGCTATAACCATATAACATAGAAAGGATTCCTGGATCAATGTGTGCTTCTGTGATTTTGTGTCTCTGCTCTGTCTTCTCTAACCCCCAGTCGGTCGAGGCAGTTCACACTGAGTCTGGTTCTGCAGGAGGTTTTCCTCTTCACTGTCGCCTCATGCATGCTCAGTATGAGGGATTTCTGCAAAGCCATTGACAATGCAGACAACTGTCCACTGTTGCTCTACGCTCTTTCATGAGGAGTGAATGCTGCTTGTCAAGACTCGATGCAGTCTGCTGGGTTTCCTTAGATAGGAAACCTTTTGACCAATCTGTCTGTATGATTTGATTGAATTTGACTTTGTAAAGTGCCTTGAGATGACATGTGTTGGGAATTGACGCTATATAAATAAAATGTAATTGAATTTCTAGATTTGCAGTTGTGCCGTGCTCTTTCCATTTTCCATTTTTCCATGGTTTGAACAGTGCTCTGTGAGATTTTCATAGCTTGGATTTTTTATAACAGACCTGCTTTATTAACCTATACCTGCTTTAATTTTTAGAACATATACCTGCTTTAAACTCCATATTTTCATCCTTCAACTGTCTGCTGCATTCCTTGGACTTCATGATGTTTGTTCAAAAATAATCTCTCCCAAACCTCTGAGCCCTTCACAGAGGAGCCGGATTTATACTGAAAATAAATAACACAAAAAATTAACCATTATTCATTTAATAGGTGGTTTCTGAAGGTAGTGGATGACTGCACTGGATATATTTAGGGTAGTCAAAGTAAATACATTCTAATACACTCTAATACATACCACACTTTTATTTTGTGAATAAATGTGAAAAGCAGTGTGGACAGTAAAAATGTGCTAGTTTGCATTTGCTATGTGCTAAAATGTGATAAAGTTTAAGGCATATAAATACTTTAACAAGACACCACAAAACAACCCACTATAACCTGTCCGCCTTACTTTTCTCTGTTGGACACAATGGCAAATAACTAAAGGCAGGATTTGCTGTCAAAAAAGTAGGAAATGTTATAAATCAACTATCATCGAAAATTACACTTACAAACTATTTTTAATAACCTTCTGTGTTATTCATCTAGGGCTTTGTTTGCCCAATTCAAAGATTTAGTACACTCTAGACATTTGTCATTTTGTAAAAGCTTTTAACTTTATTTCTACTATAGCTGTACATTTAGGAAAATAATGTGATGAAAGCACCTGTCAAATTACTTTGAAAAAACCTAAACAAAACAAAAAACAATAGAGTTAAACCACATCATGAAGTAGTAAATAAACTAAATGTCCTTGACTTGCAGCTCCACGCCCTCCTGTTCTCTTCTCTGTTTCTATGAAAAGGTGTTACCTGACATTTTTGACATGCTGCAGACGGGAGATTCTCGCTACTGCACATATTTTCTTCCCTGTTTTCACCAACAGTTCTGTAGCTAGTGAACATGAGGCTGAGTAGAACCCATCCCAGGTCACATACCCATCTAACCACTACCTTTAAGTCATACCACAAATTATATAAAACAAGACAGTTTGGGCCCAAAGGTGGGTGATTAACACAAGCCCGAGTTATGTCGCATTAAAATGTTTACACAAAACTCTATGTCTTATGATGATAAACATTATTGTTGGTTTAAGAAACATTATAGGAACTCCAAAGTCAAAAATGAGCTCAGTGCATCAGAAATAATCACCTTTGAAGTCATTTGAACGTGTAATTTGCAGTGAGTGTGTAGTCTTGCAATCAAAGTGTGTTTATAATTGGAAACAGTTTACTTTAATTAGTTCAGGTGACTGAATTATGTTTGTGGGTGCTCTAAAGTTCACATTCTCTAGCTCAAACAGGTATGAATCCAACATATTTGTCCATAAGAAAAGTAAAGCTATTGCAGCCATTTTGAAATCTTCAGGACTGGTGCAAATAAGTCAATCAAAAATAACCATACTTCACAACACAATGCACATTCAATCCTACCTCTATTGTAAGTTTAAATGTTACTTGCACTGGTACGAGTATGAGCACTCATTTTCTTCTGTTCCTCCGGGACTGGGTTGCAGGTATAGCGGAGACTGCAAATTTCATGCAAAAGCGTCCTGGCTGGAATTCAACCTTTTTCATGCTATTGCACCACCAAACAGCTCATCATTTGTACAGTATCTACGGCATTATTAATAATGTGGCAATGTTACCTGTTTTACAATGAAGGACTTGCCGGAACCACAGAGAAGTACTTACATATTTTTGTTCAGTTGAGAAAGTTGTTGTTGAGATCCTAAGGACTACCTAGATGTGTTGTAAAAATGTTTTGGTGGAAGAGAACATGTTCAGCATAACCCAAATACAGCATTCTAGGAAGATAGAGTCAAATATGAAGCATGGAGTAATTAATGTTAAACAATCAAAGCTGAAGCAGAACTGGACCCTACAACATGACGCTGACCCAAAACATACCAGTAAATCCACCAAGGACTGACTGAGAATTAGGAAACGGTAAGTCTTGGTCCTAGTCAAAGCCCACATCTTGATTTCATCGGAGATGACGTGAGCGTGCATAAAACCCCTGACACATCTCGGCTGAAAGCTGAAAAGCTGATGTCAGAGACTGGTAGATTGCTACAGGAAGTGTCTCACTCAAGTTATATCAACCAAAGGGCGTTACATCAGCTTTGGCAGCGTAACCTTTTCTTTATTGTTTTATTAATAAGTAATTGGATATGCTAATTATTTTTGGTAAGTTTTAAATGACTCACTTGCTTTTAGCTGTTAAATTCCTGGAGGAAATCTGATGATGTCAAAACCTTAACACGATTACGAAATACAGAGTCCCTACCTTCCAGAAAACTCTGCAGTCTCCTAAATAACAGCCAGAGCAGCACTTTCCTTATCAGTGTTGAGCCAACCAGTCTCTGGGGGAGCACACATACAAACACACACATGGTGGAAGTAATTAAAGCAAGTGGAGCTAAATTGAAGTATATTGAACTCATCTCTCACGCGCTCCCGCTCTGTCGATAGATCACTCGCCAAGCGCTATTGACTGCAGCAGAGACCTCCCACTGCAAAGTCCCCCGTGCTCTCTGCAGAGTCTGCTTGAGCCTTTCAGATGTTAGAACAGGCATGAGAGATACAAGATGCTGTGACCTTCAAAAACACTTTTTAACCTTCAATATTTTAATTTCTGCCTAGGCTAGATGCTTCTTTTTTAATATCACATTTTTTTCTCTTTTCTTTCCCAGTATTTTATTTTTTTTATCTCATGCGAAATTGCCTTATCTCTCTCTGTTTTGCTGGGGTAGTAATGATTTTAGCTGAATGAAAGTCTTGCACTTCCCCGCCCCACTAGATTAGCAGATCAATGTAACATAATTTGTAGGCTCACTGGAGGAGAGATGCTTCCATATGTTCAGACTGTACAGTCATCATAAAAAACCAATAACACAGGCTGCCATTGGTGTTTCTGGAAGGACTGGAGGAAAAAGTGACAGCAGAGATTTTCTCCGAATGGCAGGGGAGCAGAAGTCATGGATTTTCTTCTGTACTGAATAATTGGTGGGAATTTTCCTGAGGGTCTTGACTTGACAAATGTGTGTCAAATGCATCATTGATGGCGCAGGAGAAGAATGCCTTCGCTGCTCCTTTGAAATGCATTTCCCCTGTGCTTTATGTCCCCTGTGCTTGATGTGAGTTCAGTTGAAGATTAATTGATTATCTCCAATGCAAAATCAATTCTAAGTAGGTCGACGTGTTTTGCCTTTAACTGTGTGCTAGTGCTGTAAAGCTTTTGCTGTCTCACTTTCCAACCTTCTTGTCTTTTAAATGGTTGTTTTAATGTTTTTAAATGATGTACATATTCAGCCCTTCCAGATATTAGCTGGTGCACAACATTATATTTTTTCATGTTTATTTAATACACACATATTCTTTTGTGTGTAAGATTCCTTACATTTTCTTTTAATATTTTACTGTGAAGTACTTTGTGACTGCTGTCTGAAAAAGGTACTGAATAAATAAAATGTACTTACTTAGTTACAAAATGTTCCTGATTTGTTTTTACCTTTATGTAAAATGATATTTATATATAGTCAGCAGGCCTTTAGATGCACTGAGCAGTTTTGTAGTTGGCATGTAACAAAACCACAAGGTAGGACAATTGCAATTAAATTTTAGTCATGCATAACAAGAAACTTGACAGTATTTTCAATGAAAGGTTAGGGGGTAATGTGGTCAGATTGCCCTGGCAAAATTAACATAAGCAACGTTTACATGGACATAAATAATCAGAATAAAGGGCCAACCGGAATAAAATAAGTCATGAAAGCACGCCAATATTGGGATATATATGGGATATTGAGGTCAGATTAAGTGCAATCAGAATGAAACTCAACCTGCCCAAGGGACTACAGATGGAAATTAGGCATAGGCTATAATCTGTCATATTTATATGCACATGTCCTTTAATGTGATTTGTCTCTTTTTTAAATAAATAAACTCAAACTGTATTTCGAATGAGATGGGTGGTTCTGCCGTTCTGATCGGCATGCATTAAAACACTTGTCAGGATCAAGAATGTATCCAAAAGGGTTTAATTGGTAAGGGCTTTTGGGCCAAAGCGGAAGTGTATCAGCGTTCGCCATGATAAGTACTGTCCAAATAGTGCAGTCAATAAGGAAGGAGTTAGGAAAATGTGCCTGTATGCTTCCTATCATAGCTCCTTTAGCATAGGAACCCTGCAATGTCCCACACTGGTGCTAAGGAGCTATGTGGAATCCCACAATCGTTTGTGTTGTAGACGTACAAAGACCGCCCACCTCACCGAAAATTAACGAAAATGTCTAGCAAGAAGACACATTGCAGTTCATTTTCGGAAGGCTTTAGGCCTGGATTTGACTAGAATCATCCATGTGTGTTTCTGTCACATAATGACGTCGGAGTTAAAGGCTGTCTGAAATCGGCACAGCGGTCCGAATCTCCTTTCCTTCCCACGATAGAGTTCTTACAGTTGACCTCATCAAAGGTCAAGGAAAAGGAGCTAGGAGCTATAATTAGATGTTTTCAGATGCATTCCAAGTTATTCTGAATGTGGGAACCTGACCTGAATGTGCATCTGGGCCCCACGTCAACGTGAAGTATGTCCGTTGTGAGTCTGTGCTCCTGATACAATCTTTCAATTAAAAACATTAACCGTTGACGGTAACTACTGCTATTTCTTGTTTTTGAGATCTGATGACTGAGATGACCATGGGAGAAGGTTGATTTTCTGTCATGTCAAGCATTTCTGTGTTGATTTGGTCATATGTCGTAGACCCTTATCCCACTGAAAGACCCTATGATGACCCATTGGTAAATTACCTGATTTCTTTCAAAACATTCTCATATTCCAGAAGGTTTATAATGCCATACGTGCTAACAACATTCCCAAGGCCTTGGAAAGAGAAACAGGGCCACAGCATCACTGATACTCTGCTATACTTGGCAGAGGTGCTTCCCTACTCAATCCTTCTTTGTTTTGCACCCCTGGAGTGTTTGCTGCAAAGCCCAAGCTTGGTATCATCTGACTACAGCACACCTGTTTAGTTTTTGATGGCAGGACAGAAGAGGCTCTTATGTAGCATGCCTCTAAAACAACTGGTTTGCATGTAGATTGTGTCTAATAGTTGTTATGCACACGTGGTGTCCTTCAAGATAAAACTCCAGGAAACTTTGGAGTTTTAGCTTTATTCCCTTATCATTCTACGAACTGTGCGTAGTATCAAGTCAACCTGGATTCTTGTCCAGTTCTGTGGCTATTGCCTGAAACAAATGAGCCCGTGTCATGCCATATTTATACCCACAAGAAACCAAAAGTAATTCATTACTAAGTTAAAGTTGTTTGAGAAGGAAAATGTAATTTGTTAGCAAATTGGAAATTCAAGAAATGCTGTAGTTAGTGTCAGGTTTTGAGTAGTTTTAGCAGGACAGAAAATGCAGACAAGAGCTAGGGAGCCGCATGTTAAATAAATAAATAAATAAATGACAGTTTATTGAATTCAAAATAACAGAACTTACAGACAAAACACAGGGGAAGCAAAACAGAGGACCTAACAAGGAGTGAGAGGAAACTGGCAGAATAAGTAGGAGAGGAGACAGAGGGGAAGACAGGTGAAAGCAATTAGCGCAGGTGACAGATATGACAGTGATTAGGCTGAAATTACAAAGATGGGAGAAAAACAGAACCTAACAAGAGTACAAAACCAGAATAAATAAACAGACTATGACAAAATAAACTCACTAACTGAACTAAAGAGAGGCAGGAAAATCTAACTGAAACGCAACTAACAAATCCACAATGAGCAGAATATTAAACGATGACAGGGAAGAACAGAATCAGACTAATGAACAATACTAAAAAAGGTGAAAACAGAAAGATGCACGTTCCCCAGAAACCTAAAGTACCAATAAGCAAAACCTGCGGATCGTGACAGTATCAATAACTGAGCTACAAGTGATTTTGTTAAAAATATCTCCATCAATGAATAAATATATTCAAAGATTTTCTAAAGGTTAAGTGTGCGGAATTTAGGATACTTTTATATTAGGGCAGTTTTACCCCACTCAGTTTTGGCAGCGAACCCAGTAAACAGTGGGTGGGATTGAACTTTCCACACAGTATTTTTATACATAAAGAGTACTAACACACATATGGTGGAAGCAGTTGTCACACTAAAACCAACCTGTAGCTGCCAATGTAATTTACCAAAAAGAGCTATTCACTTTATCTTAAATTCAAATTCAGATTTAGATTGTCTTCTGATCCCCATCTCCAAAATATCAATCTGTCTTTAAAGGAGGCACCTGACCCGTACCCAGATGCATCAACACACGCTCACACAGACAGGTCCGGACTTGCCATTGACAGGTTTCTGCCCAGTGCGGAGGGCCTATCAAAGCATCACAGTTTCCTGCTGTTACCGTGACAGCTCTTAAGCCTCACACATGAAAGACAGGCAGGGAAGTTTTTACCAAACCTCACCTCAAAGCAACTGTGGGAATGCATGTGCATGTGTGTGGTAGTGTTTATGAGTATTGGTGTGACTGTTCTTTTCAGAACAGTGTAGACAGCGGTCAGGCTGAAAACCTGCCAAGCTTTTAAAAGCAAAACATGACTTCACAACAACAGCAACCCGGGCCTCCTCAGGGCATCAGTCTGCTGCTCTTTACTGACACATGATCAAGAAGTACTGCTTCTCATACAAGCTTAGACTATTACAAGCGTTCAGACCGGGTGCATTATATAAGATTTAAAAAATACCATGCTCAGAATACTTTACTCCAGTGTCTGATTACGCAGAAAACAGACTGCAGACTTAGCTCCATTCCCATTTGAGCACATTTATTTTTTCAAACCCCATGTGGGCCCATGGCTTGTCTCCCCAGTGTAGAACCCCCCTCTCCTCGAGGGTCCACAGGCAGAGAAGGAGATAAATCCAAGGGGGCTTGGTACATAGCGGTGTTGGCACACCCTGCTGTGATGGGCAGTCACTTGTGAGGGGTGACTGCAACAGTCCCTTACATTTATTGTGGCCTTAGATCCGCCTTAGAGTCGAATCTTGCATTATTTTCCCGTTGGCTGATTTCACAAGTTTGCTCTGGCGGCCCAACCAGAGTGCTGATTTGAATATGACAAAGAATCTGTGGCGGGAGCTAAAGCTTATTGTGACGGTAAGAAGGTCACAATTCCAATCTTAAAGACATGAAATTATGAGAAAGTTTGATTGCTGTAATGCAAATTAAATATTTTTTTCATTTAAAGTTCTGACTGTTAAATGTTCATTGGATCCTGACTTCCTGTTTGCGGTAAGGCGTATTGTGTCACTTCCTGTCGTTGCTGTGTGAACGACGGATTTTTGCTCCAGGCTCTCTCGCTTTTTATCTTCGCGTTTGTTCTTTGGCGTGATAACAGGGCGCTAGCCTAGCTTTAGCCTAGCGTTAGCCAAGCCTTAGCCTCATAATGGCTTCTCCGTCTCTGACTAAGTCTCCTATCTGCTGCTCTCTGTGTCAGATGTTCAGTTATTCCTCTGCCTCCTTTAGTGATAATGGTACATGTAATAAATGTAGTGTTTTTGTAGCTTTGGAGGCGAGGGTGTCAGAACTGGAGACCCGGCTCCGTGCTGTTGAAAAACCAGCTGATAGCCGTTCCTTTGCTAGCGCGGAGCCACAAAGAGTAACTTCACGTAGCGAACCAACAGCCGCATTCGAACAACCGGTTAAGCAGACCGGCTGGGTGACGGTTCGTAGTAAGCATAGCTCTAGATTTCAGCCCCCAGATCACCACCAACCCGTCTGCGTTTCTAACAAATTTTCCCCTCTGAGCGACAGTCTCGCCGAGGAGCCGACCTTAATTATTGGCAGCTCCGTATTAAGAAACGTGGCACTAAAGAAACCAGGGACTATAGTTAAATGCCTGCCAGGGGCCAGAACGGGCGACATAGAATCCTACCTAAAACTGCTGGCTAAGGATAAGCGTAAATACCGCAAAATTGTTATTCACGCTGGCGGTAATGACACCCGGTCACGCCGATCAGAGGTCACCAAAGTTGGTGTTGCTTCAGTGTGTGAGTTTGCTAAAAAAATATCGGACTCTGTAATTTTCTCTGGTCCCCTGCCTGATCTGACCAGTGATGACATGTTTAGCCGCATGTCGTCATTCAACCACTGGTTGTCTAGGTGGTGTCCAGAAAACGACGTGGGCTACATTGATAACTGGCAAACTTTCTGGGGAAAACCTGGTCTGATCAGGAGAGACGATATTCATCCCACTTTGGATGGTGCAGCTCTTCTTTCTAGGAATCTGGCCGGATTTATTAGTTCTCCTAAATGCTGACAACCCAGGGTCCAGACCAGGAAGCAGAGCCGTAGTTTAACACACCTCTCTGCAGGTTCTGTACTGTTACCCACCCATTATCCTATTGAGACGGTGTCTTTCCCACGGCCAAAACTTAACAGATCAAAAACTGATCTAAAGGGAACAAATCATAAAAATCTAATACAAATCCATACGGATCACTTTGAACCAAAAAATAAAAGAATTAAATGTGGTCTATTAAATATAAGGTCTCTCCCTCCAAAGACTTTGTTAGTTAATGAATTGATTTCTGATAATCAGATTGATTTATTTTGTCTAACAGAAACCTGGCTACAAGAGGACTACGTTAGTATAAATGAGTCAACTCCCTCCAGTTATTCAAATTTCCACATTCCCAGATCTGTGGGAAGAGGAGGAGGAGTGGCAACCATCTTTCAGTCTGATTTATTAATTAGTCCCAGACCAATTAATAATTACAGTTCTTTTGAACATTTAACCCTCAGTTTCCCTCATCCAAACTGCAAAGCAATAAAACCTCTTCTGTTTATTGTTTTGTATCGTCCACCAGGCCCTTACACTCAGTTTTTGGATCAGCTGTCAGACTTCTTATCTGATTTGGTGTTAAATACTGACAAGGTTATTATAGTGGGTGATTTTAACATCCATGTTGACACTGAATGTGATAACCTTAGTGTAGCCTTTAAAACTATCCTAGATTCAATTGGTTTTGCACAAAATGTGCATAAGACAACGCACTCTCGGCTCCATACTTTGGACCCTGTGCTGACATATGGCATTGATTGTGAAGAATTAACAGTATTCTCTCACAACCCTGTCCTATCTGATCATTTTTTAATAACATTTGAGTTTAATCTAACGGAGTTCTCCACCCCCAAAAGAGGGTTCCATTATAGTAGATCTTTATCGGGTAATGCTGTATCAAAACTTAAAGAGTCTGTCCCCCTTTTAATATCCTCAGTATTGCAGAAATGCCCTGTAGATGGCAGCAATGCTGTTTCTTCCCATTCACAAATCGATACCTTTGCTAACAGTGTGACTTCCTCATTGCGTTCTGCATTAGACAATGTAGCTCCCTTGAAAAAGAAGGTGATAATTCACAGGAAGCTGGCTCCCTGGTTTAATTCAGAGCTGCGTTCCTTGAAGCACAATGTTAGGAAATTGGAGATAAAATGGCGCTCTACACACCAAGAGGAATCCTACTTAATCTGGAGGGACAGTCTATTGTTGTATAACAAGACCCTTTGCAGAGTTAGAGCAGCATATTTTTCATCATTAATTGAAGAGAATAAAAATAATCCTAGATTTCTCTTTAGTACAGTTGCCAAACTTACTCAGAGCTGCAGCTCTGTTGATCCATCCATTCCCTTAGCTCTTAGCAGTAATGATTTTATGGGATTCTTCATAAATAAAATTGATGCCATTAAAAATAAAATAATTGGCATCCTCCCAAACATGATTACCTCATCCCCAGTAAGTAAGGCAGCATTGGAGGAATCTTTAGAACCTGCACAGTGTTTGAACTGTTTAAAAGCAGTAGAGCTTTCTGAGCTATCTAAAATCTTAGCTTCATCTAAACCTTCTACCTGTATGTTAGACCCAATCCCAACCAAGTTGTTTAAGGAGGTATTCCCTTTGATCAGTGGTCCTATTTTAGACATGATTAATCTATCCTTATCCTTATGTACCACAGGTTTTTAAAGTAGCTGTTATTAAACCTTTACTTAAGAAACCTTCTCTTGATCAAGATGAGCTAGTAAACTACAGACCTATATCTAATCTTCTTTTCTTATCTAAAATTCTTGAGAAAGTAGTTGCTAATCAACTTTGTGAACATTTACAAAGCAATGACCTACTTGAGGAGTTTCAGTCAGGTTTCAGAGCTCATCATAGCACTGAAACAGCTCTGGTGAAGGTCACTAATGATATTCTCATGGCCTCAGATAATGGACTTGTGTCTGTACTTGTCCTTTTAGATCTCAGTGCTGCATTTGATACAGTTGATCACAATATTCTCCTACAAAGACTTGAACATACTGTAGGGATTAAGGGGAAAGCATTAGGCTGGTTTAAATCTTATCTGTCGGACAGATTCCAGTTTGTTCATTTTAATAATAAATCTTCCTCAAACTCTAGGGTCACCTGTGGAGTACCACAGGGTTCAGATCTTGGACCAATTCTCTTTACTATATATATGCTTCCGATCGGCAAAATGATCAGACAGCATGGGATTAATTTCCACTGTTATGCTGATGACACTCAGCTATATTTATCCATAAATCCTGATGAATACAATCAATTACTTCGACTGCAGTCATGTCTTGATGACATCAAAAGCTGGATGACTTTAAATTTCCTGCATCTAAATTCTGACAAGACCGAAGTTGTAATCTTTGGGCCAGAGTCCTCAAAAAATAAACTTCTTAACGAATCACTTAATCTGGATGGCATTAACTTGGCCTCTGGTAATAAAGTAAAAAACCTTGGTGTTATTTTTGACCAAGACATGTCATTTAAATCCCATATTAAACAGGTTTCCAGAGTTTCCTTTTTTCACCTCCGGATTATCGCCAAAATTAGAAACATTCTGTCCAGGAGTGATGCTGAAAAACTAGTCTATGCATTTGTTACTTCAAGGTTGGACTATTGTAATTCTTTACTATCAGGAAGTCCACAAAATGCAGTTCAAAGCCTTCAGCTGATCCAAAATGCTGCAACAAGAGTTCTGATGAAAATCAACAAGCGGGATCATATTTCTCCAAATTTAGCTTCCCTTCATTGGCTTCCTGTTAAATCAAGAATAGAATTTAAAATTCTTCTTCTAACGTATAAAGCCCTTAATAATCAAGCTCCATCATATATCAGAGATCTGATTACCCCGTATGTTCCTAACAGAGCACTTCGCTCTCAGACTGCAGGTCTGCTGGTGGTTCCTAGAGTCTCTAAAAGTAGAATGGGAGGCAGATCCTTTAGCTATCAGGCTCCTCTCCTGTGGAACCAACTCCCAGTTTTGGTCCGTGAAGCAGACACCCTGTCTACTTTTAAGACTAGGCTTAAAACCTTCCTTTTTGACAAAGCTTATAACTAGAGTGGCTCATGTTGCTCTGAGCTACCTTTATAGTTTTACTGCTATAGGCTTAGGCTACTGGAGGATATCAGGATCTAATTTTCTCACTCTATAGAGTTCTACTGTTCTTCAATTATGCATTACGTGTTGTCATTTCTGCTTTAACTTTCTGTTCTCTCTCTTTTATCTTCATAGTAGGTACACCTGGTCTGGCGTTCTGTTAAATGTGACATCATCCAAAGAAGACGGCTCACCCGCTATTACCATCTAATGTAGAACAGATTACTGGATCAATGTGTGCTTCTGTGCTTTTTTGTCTGTCTTGTTGTGTCTCTGCTCTGTCTTCTGTAACCCCCAGTCGGTCGAGGCAGATGACCGTTCATACTGAGCCTGGTTCTGCCGGAGGTTTTCCTTCCCGTTAATGGGGAGTTTTTCTTCCCACTGTCGCTTCATGCTTGCTCAGTATGAGGGATTGCAGCAAAGCCATGGACAATGCAGACGACTCTCCCTGTGGCTCTACGGTTCCCCAGGAGTGAATGCTGCTTGTCGGGACTTTGATGCAATCAACTGGTTTCCTTATATAGGAACATTTTTGACCAATCTGTATAATCTGACCCAATCTGTATAATATGATTGAACTTGACTTTGTAAAGTGCCTTGAGATGACATGTTTCATGAATTGGCGCTATATAAATAAAATTGAAATGAATTGAATTGAAAGTTATAGTTGGTAATCCTGTTATCCAGAAATACTTCTTGTTATGAAAAGTGGCTCAAGTGCGAGCCACCAGAAGTGAGAAAGACTCCTGGATAGATGTTGAAACATTTTCAAAAACGTTTTAAGCCTGTTTGCTGTTGATCCGGTTAACTGAGAATTTGCACAGGCACATATTGTTATACTAGGTAAAATCGTCCTTCCATCCTGAAAGTAGTCAATACATTATGTATTCAGAAAAAATTTGTTAAAAAATTTTATCTCTGTGGGAGCTGCAGGCCCCCACAGGGATTGGTTAGAGTTTTTACAGATTTGTCAGCATTATGGTCCTGCTCTCACCCCCTCTGTCCCTCAAGTTCTGGAGGTATCACCTTATCTATTGATTGTCCCACATGCCAATCATTCTGAGGCGCTCACATAACTCCAGAGTTTCCGTTTGCTGTATATGCATGCACACTTCTACTGTTTATGCAGTGATGGTTCTACATTTATTTACTCCCCAGGCAAAAAAAAACTCAGAGTTTAAAAAACAAACAGCTTATCATACCTTCAAATACAAGCTAGACCTGAAATTAAACATGTTCAGCCTATTAGCTAGAAAATGTCAAAAAGCATTGGTTTGGACTGCAATAGACATTTTATAGGATTCAATGCAAACACCTATTCCCAAACCAGCCCTTGCACCTGTACCTGACACTGTTTTCTAGGTGGTTCCTGCTCCTCCTCCATCACCTTCTCCTTTTCTTTCTCCTGTCCCTCCTCATCTGTCTCTTCCTCCTCCTCTTCATTCATATGGCATTATTCTGTCCCGCTGCATCATTTCCACAACCTCGGCTGAAACTGGCCTCCTCAGCTACAACGAACAATAACAGCAACAATTATGTTCATAATTTACATGAGAGTGTAGGTAATGATGTGACCATGCATTGCAGGGAAAATAACTTTTCCATGCATGAAATCCGCAGATATGCCCAGCTTGTTTGGAACACTCGTTTGCAATGCGACAGGAAACAAAACAAGCGTAGAGTCTTAAACCTTCACACAGGAAACAGGCCTAAGAAAAGAAACAAAGTCAGTTCTCCAGTGATCCAGCAGACCGAAAGGTTTGGAGACAGGCTTCCACAAAAGCCTAGGCAGCCAGATAAACGTCAACCCTTTTACAATGCAAAATCAGAAGGTAATATTGGTAAAAGGTGGAGCCATTCCAAAGAAATGATCACAAAGGAAAACTTTGAAAGTATCTGCCAAGATTTTCTCACCGAGTTCGTCGCATGTTTAACAAATTTAAACAGCGAGCTGATAGAGTCCAAAAGCAACCGCGCAACTTATCATGCCTCAGCATATGATAAGGTCAAAGATAATTTCTAACACGATTTATTCTGTTTTAACCCTTTCTAATTTTTCTAGGACTAGGAAAGTGGAGGTTAAACAACAGTTTTAGAATTTGTTTTTGTTTTGTTTTTTCCTTGTGTTTGGAATTTTGGTGTGTATGTCTAAATACATCCATCAGACATCCATCCGAGGGATGGATGTCTGAATATGTTATAGTTAGGGCCAGCTCTCTGCCCAACATGCCTCAATCCTTCCCAGAGACAAGCTTCCAATGGAACTGAACGTTCAATGACTGTCTTCTCGTCTACAGGAACCCTAGTGACTCTTTATCATTCCAGATCATGGCGGATGGACCTTTGGTAAATCCGAGAATCGCATCTACCATTCTCAGATTTAAAGAGGGGATGTTGTGCCATATTTCAGCCATGATCATGAACATAATTGAGGTCAGATTGAATTCTGACCACACAGCCACAAAGGAGAGAGAGTTAGCTGGGACGGCCCTTCTCCCAACAGGGGTTCCCTCTTGCTATAATGTTTTCCCCCACAGACAAAAAGCCCGCTCTTCTGCAGCTCTCTCACACCTCTGACCAGACCCTCAGACGACCACCACTTTTCTCCTGGGGCTACCAAGGAGAGGGAGAGTCTCCTTCCTCAGCAGCCATGTGACTCAAGGCCGAAAAAGCCACATGCTCCCCAGAATAGCCGTTCTGTGGACCTCATCTCCCTGCTTCGATGGAGTGATCAGGCGAAAAGGGGGTTTTCTCCTCCTCTGCGGAGCGGAGGACCTGACTGAATCCAGAGAAACAACCCACAAATCAGAGTTAAGTCTACTGTCTTAACCTCAGCGTCAGTAGCAGGAGGAAGAAATCCTGCCACGCCAAAAACAGCTTTGTTCATTTTTGTCAGCCTTTACAGGGAAGCGAACCCCAAACAAAGCTAGAAAGCCGACAAAGGGCCCGCTTTGGAATGTGAGGAGAACCTGCTTAAATTGGACTGCATCCAGGTCAGAGAACGTGGCAGAGACCAGGCCTCCGATCCCGACCACATGCTGCTGCAGAGCTAAGCGCTAGCCCACCAAGAACAAACCAACAACTTTCCTGCTTTTACTGCCTTCCTTGGATGACCAAAGTGGACCGACTCACATGAGGCGCCGACAGGTTTGGCAGAGAGACCCAAAAGGGAAAGTTTAAATGGTTCATTTGGGATATGTTTGTATACCGTTTGCACACGGTGTCTTTGAACAAAGGGGCTAACGGAGGTAGCTCATTGCTAGCATTTGGTACCGTGTCATTGTCGAGTGTGTTTTTATGGTTATAACAAAGGTTATCTCCACAAGGGTTTCATACATTGATGGGACATTAATGTTTACGTTATCCGGCCCACTCACTATGACTAAAAATAAAGCTAAAGTATTTAAAGTTAATGCCGAAAACCCGCTAGCCAAAATGCTATTAGCTTCTGTTAACATCCGGTTCCGGCCATTCAAAGGAGCTTGTTTTAAAGTATAACGCTTGTCTTTTCTGCTCCGTCGTTAGATAGAGCTATGATCCTTATTCCCGCATTAATATGGAATATTAATGCCAGTTTAAAGGCAATTTTGGTAACTTTAAAGTAACCGATTTTAGCGACTGATCGCCGCAGCGCCCCTAGCTTCCGGAGGTATCATTGCATTGATAAACTCAAGCGCTCCTAAAAGTAATCATTTTCCTGAGCAAATCATTCCTCAAAATGTTATTTCCTCAAATAATGTTTTGTGTAACTCAGGCTTTGGATTGTGAATGGGTTGAAACACATGTCAAATGTTTTTTTACCCCATTACATGCTTTTTGGAATCAGATCTGCAGGGAACAAGGATTCACTGAATTATTCTGATTATGATCAACCACCTTTGTTTTGTCTTTTGTTTGTTTTTGCATGTAAATAGTTCCTTAGTTTAGCTTCTTTTTATCTTCATTTTGCTTAGTAGTTTAGTTAAGTTTCACTAGCCTAGTAAAGAGGATTTGTTAATCGAAATATTGTGTTAATTCAGATAAACAGCATTACATAGTGATGTTCTCTGGATGTTCATTTTATTTCTGTTATTAAATTCTTGAACTTGAAAAAGAGTTGTCCCTCCGTTATTCTATATGTGTGCAGGTTTTGCTGTTAAAAGAGTGCTAGTGCTCGAATTCATCCCTTTCAACCATTGTCTTGATATCAGCTTTAGAGATGATTATTACCAGACAATGCTTTACAGACAGAGGGTTATTTAATAAACATTAAATAACTTTAAACAGTGTATAATTGCACAACAATTCTAAACATTATACAATGAACAGTGTTAGAACACAAATACAATAAAAGATATGGAACACGTTAAACACACAAAAAAAGTAAGGGAATTACTCAACTTATTTCTATTTATCTTGGGATTGTAAAAAAAAATTGTTAATGTAAAAACATACGAAAACAGGATGTAGCCTGTATTTAATAAAATAATATCCGTTGAACACAGACTGCCCCTTGTAGTGTCTTCCTTTTCCTGGTCAGCCACTATGGATTGACATTCATTTTGATTGACAAAGCAGAGTAATTATTTATACACATATTACATACTCTTTAATGTTCTGTGTGCCCTGAACACATCCAAAACCCACTCATACTCTAAATCCAGGATGGGATGATACCATGTAGGGAGTGTTTGCTAACCTGTAGTCATGCTGCTCGGTCCATTATTAGCCTGGCTGACTGTCACACTGACCTCAGCTCATCCGGTGAAGGACTGCGTTCCCACAGTTAAAAAAACAGCAGTAAAAAAACTGAACTGGTTAATGTTGCGCACAGGTTGCATCCTGCAGACATTTTCTCTACCCCACTCATTAATTTCTCCTTTCTTTCCAGAATCTTTGCTACTTTAACTCTCTCCAGTTTCTTTCTTGCTTGCTTTTTAAATTATGAGGGGCCATTTGTATCGTGCAAAATATCAGATTGACTCAACCTGATAATGTATTGTGCCACCTACGGCCACGGAGGTGGCTTCGCGCATCCACGCAGTTGCGTTTTATTATTTGGTAGAAGGGGGGAAAAAGGAATTCCCAACCGGCTGGTCTGTTTCAGGCTGAACAGATTGGGAATCCTCCTGAACCTCCCTGGCCGCCCCGCCCCTTTGTGTGACTGACAGTAGAGTGGATCCCCCGCAGCCCCACAGCCCTGATGCCCGGTCCATTTGAGAGACCTAGAGGTGAGCTGCTCCTTCCCATGGCCTTTCCTTGTCTCATTAGCCTCCAGCCTGTCATCACCTGTGGAGTGTGCATGACTGCAGCATCTTCTCACACAAGCAGGGTGCCTTCAGCTGCAAGGGGTGCCAATTCCTCACACAACGATATGATAGATAATGGGAAACTCCTTTTGGGGTGCAGATCATTTTTTATTTATTTTTTAACTGCTTGTGCTGCTCCCTATGTGTCATTGAAAAAAGGTTAGCTGCCCAGTTTGCCAGTGCCAAAACCCGCTACTGTGTTTATGTATCCGTTAGCTTAGCGGTTAGCTTTGGTGTTAGCCGTTCATTGTAGCTCCGCTGCTCTCACCGGATACTTTGAACATGGCTGAGAGTTGCAAGAAGCAAACCGTGTACAAGTTTATGAGAAGAAGAGGAAGGCAATGTGTAAAAATTAGACCAGAGTAGATTTAAGAGATTTTTTTAATGCAATCCCCCGAGGAGTGGATGAGCAGGTAAGACGGTCTTGTGAATGCACAGCTATTCAAAAAGGGACTTGGGGAAACTTTTGGAAAAATCACTGACTCTACCTTTAAAGGTATAAATACTTTTCTGAATGTTATTTTGCTAAATGCTGATACTAATCATATGAAATGGCGTTAACTTGAGAGTTCTCTGTGGAAGACATTTAGAATATGTTGAACTTATTTAGAAATTAATAACAATACTTTAAGGAAGGTGTATTCAAGTCAATGAACTACTGCTGGGCGATAAGTTTCTATGTATAGGAGCTGCCATTGTTTATGACTTAATACACTGGTTACTGTACTTTGTGAATTTGTTAGCTTAAGCCTGGAACACATTTGAGTTCATACAATATATTCATGTCATGTGCATGTTTATATGTGTTTTTGTTAATATGGCTTTTAAATATTTGTTCTGTCTGTCATTGGACATGTATGTCTATTGCTAAACCATTTCTTCATCCGTGTAATAACTGGGATGCTAGTAAACCCTGATTCTAATATAGTCCTTCTCAGGACAATGACACTGACTTCAGCTTTTTCATTTTTGACAAAACAGATTTTGTCCTGACCATGATCTTCATTCTTAAAAATCTAGTTACCTCACAGCAACAACATGAATGCTCACACATAGAAATAATGTGTCCAATCATGTCTTATTGTGTCACCATGCATTTCTATTTCAATGGAGAGAGATTTGAAGGAGGAACCTGAGGTGTCTCTAGTGATGACAGTCTCCATACCTGAGGAGTTACGGCATGTGGAGATGACACATTATTTGGAAAAGCATCAGGGGGTTTGAATGAGTGTATCTGTTTGCAGTGCAGATGACAGAAGAGCTATCAAATGATGTCGCATGAAAATACAGACAGAAACAAAGTCTTTACTAAGTATATAAAAACGTGCAAGAAACACACACAAAAACACACATACAGACATGGGCGCAATCTGTTATCAGGATGTGAAGAATCGCTGCATTTCCAAGCCAGGGAGTTTCCTTTCCTGGCAGCTGCTCTGTTGAAGTACTGTATGAATGTGTGCACTGTATGAATATATGTGTGTGTGTGTGTGTGTGTGTGTGTGTGTGTGTGTGTGTGTGCCTCCTACCACATCTAAGAAGATTTGCGCTACAGGAACACAAACACCACAGGTGTCAGGTCATTTCCACCGGTCTCAGATATTTTCAAGACATTTTGTTTTTCTTTGTTAAATAGTTTTGTGCATCTACAAGGCCTGGTTTAACCGTCTTATGTTGAATTTGTCTAAAGTTATCCAGACCAATGTGAAAAAGTTCAATGCGGACATTTCTAGGCTACATCACGGAAGTTATCACAACTTTGACTCAATCCCTGGCACCCTGTCCGAAGCTCATCAATAACCGAATTCTATTCTATAGGATCAGTTTTAATCATCATATTTATAGATGAATTCATGTCATAGTACTAATTATGAAATGCTCATATGTATACATGCCAAAATATGTTTTTCAATATAATCATATCATGGCCATGTTTATTGTCATATATCAGCTACTGACACATTAGATCGGTTTCAGTGCAATGAGGCATCAATTGTTTAAAGCTTATCTGGCTTGCAATGGCTGTCTCTTGCAGTCTTTGTTCAAAGCCAAACTGCACACAAACTCTGCAGCTGTTAATCTGTTAAAACAGAGCAGTCTGACCCACAAGCAGCTGCTTTATCTCTCAGTTTCGTATCTGATTTATATCTCATTGCCCTGTTCCAGTTGATCTTACAAGACCATTCTACAATAAGGTAAGTAGACCCCAAGCAGGAAATAAATAATTATTGCAGAAGCAGGAATTAAATCTTATGACTGAACCCCAATAGCTAGCACTGTTTTGATGATTCTATGCAAATTTATTGATTTGCAGGGGGCAGTAGAGCATGGACCCAATATACAGAGGCTGCTAGTCACTGCCTATATTTACATGGACAAAAGTAATTGGAATAAAGGGCCGATCGGAATAAAAATGTGTCATGTAAACAAGCCAATTGGAATATTGTGATCGGATTAAGCTCAATGACATGGGTGGTTTATGCCGATTGATAATCCAATTGGCATGCTTGTAAACACTTGTCAGGATAACATTATTCCAAATGTGGCAAACTGACCCGAGTGCACATGTGCGCCCGACGTAAACGTGGCATATTTTCGTGTTGTTGAGTGGCGGAAATACATAAGCAAGTAAAACTGTCGGGGCTCCCGATACAACCTATTTGAAACAATAAAAGAGCTCAAAATTATTATTTATTCAGTAATGACTCAACTGTAATTAGAACCTGGTGCAAGTCCAGCCTGGGCAAACAAACTCGTATAATATTGCTTCATTTACTATTTTTGTTGTTCAAAGACGAAAGTTCTTCTTCTGCGTTTTTTTAGGGAAATTTGATAACTGCGCATGTCAGAGTGGTTCTATTCTGAATAAAGCCAAGTGCATATACATACAATATGATCGGATTAATTGATTGTGTGCTCATATAAATGGTACAATCTGATAATTTTCTGCTTTTAATCCAAATACATTTCAATCCAATCATTAAATTTTGTTCATGTAAACATAGCTAGTGATTGAATCCAGGCCTTGGGACTTTTTGCTTCGTGTCTTCCTTCCCTCCCTCTTTCTACGATTTCCTGTCTAATTACTTTCAATGAAGGCCATTAACACCTCAAAATCTTATTGTAAACAAATTCTAAGATATATCTGTTTTTTTTTAAAGGGAACATTTGATGCTTTTCAGTTCTTCCTTTTCAGATTGAAAAGTGTATATAATGTGGAAATGCAATGCTTGTCATATTTATGTAAATGTAACTCTGAAGAACGCAATGACTGACGAAAAAGGTAGATTTTAAAAGGTTTATTGTATGGTTGGAAGTGGATGGTTCTGTGGTTTGAAGGTCTCACGGGTTCTGCCAGAAAGATGGAGAAGGTGGTGAACAACTTAAGCTTGGTTATTGTGAAGATGAGACTTGGTCGGGAACTCACTTAGGCGGCAGCTTGGGTTTGGTGCAGAGGAGAGGTACTGAGCATACGTCCGGGTTGTCGGTGCAAGTCCTGGTTCCTTCTCGGTGTTGTGACTGGCTGGAGGGTGGACAGGCAGGTGAGCGCAGGCAGGAGGGCAAACAGGGTTCAGCTCGGTTCTTGAGGACTGATCCAGGTTGGCTTCTGATAATGTGACGAGGTTTCCAGGCTGAGGTCAGATGAACGGGTTTCTGGAGCAAGGCGGTAACAAGAACAAGGTTAGTAACGGACTTCAGGAAATAACAAGTGATCATAGGGTAGGTCTGTACCACGCAAGAGCGGAAACGAACTGACGCCCTCCTCCTGGTTCCAGCACCTTATAAAGGGTGGCAATTAGCTCTGATGAATCACACCTGCCCGTCCAACCCTGCAGAGAAGAGAGAGCAAGGAAAACAGGCCCGCACCTACACCACGGAGTATGACAATGCTTCAGTCTGTATTCCAAGCTAGTTTACCCCCACATCCTCCCTTTTTACCCCTGTTCTCAGGTGTGTCTGAGAGCAACTCCTTTTGGTGCTGTCTCTTGAAATCCAAAGGAGCACTTCACACCCTGCCCCTCTGCAGGTCGCATAGCATTCCACTCCACCCCGCTCTGCCATTTTTGTCATATGCTGGGGGACTGTATAATGAACAACCAATAACTTATCCACTTCTAGCTTCGGCATTCTTCAACTTGGACTTTAAAAAAAAAAAAAAACTGAGAAAAAAAAAATAACAACAGATTCACGAAATTGGTAAGCCGGAAGTCCATGACCATGTTTAGCAGCACCACAGCAAATCCAGTGATATTGACTAAATGTAATAAAAAACAGAGAAAACTTAATGACTTGAAACACATGAACCAAAAAGAATATAAAGATATCTACACAGTACCCGGACAGACTAAATTCATGTTTTCTGCACTCCTCGAAACTCCAAAATGTATTTGAGGGCTAGAAAAGTAGGTTTTGCATGATATGTCCCCATTAAGAGGGTATATAGCAATCAAACATATTGCTTAACTGATCCAAATCGCCCTGTAAATAGACCATTAAGAACCACACTCCATACCAGTAAGTGGCGGTAATGCTACTTAAAGTTTGTTGCCAACCGCCATAAAATTCCACAAGAAGAAGAAGAAGAATCGCCCTGTAAAAGCTGGAGTTGGGACAGTTTTCTGGAGCATAAAGGTGTGTTAAGGAAACGTGAAGTTGAAAAGACTTCAACAATGATGTCAAAGAAGCAACTGTTGCTGTCAGTCAATCTGGAAATGTTGTGAGGCAATTTCACAACAATCTGATTTGACAATTTGATCTACCAAGCTAATCCACCCCAAGGTCAGACAATGCAGTAATCAGAATAATTGCAAAGAAAACAAAGAGCCACAGTACATCTTAGCACTTACACTCCTCAGAAAGAATGTTAAATGTTTGTGATGCCAAACACAGATTGAAGAAACAAATCAAGTATGGGTTGTTTAAAAGCTTTGGCAGGAGATAGTTTGTTCTTTCTGAATAAACGTGGCAGTTTGCAAAGTTGCATCTTAAGGTGCCACAAGAATTATGAAACAATGTCCATTGGAGAGATGGGGCCAAGGCAGAGATGTTTGGGCACATTGCAGAGCACCATGTTTGGCCAAAATCAAACACACCACATCAGCACAAGCACCTCGTACCTACTGTTAGGCATGGTGGGGGAAGGCTGGTGATCTGGACTTGTTCTGCAGCCACTCCACCTGAGCACTTATCAGTTAGCTGAAATATTCAAGCATCAAATGTGAGGCCATCTGGCAGCGGTTACTTGTACAAACTGGGTCATCAGCAGGAAAATGATCTGAAACACAACAGCGAATCTGTAACAGAATGGCTAAAATGTAAAGAATTAAAGTGTTACAATGGTCCAGGCAAACTCCAGACCTGCCCTCAAACCTCGACAAGCTAAAGCAGGGATTCCCAAAGAGTTGCTGCTAGGGAGTGCACGAAATGAAAAATGTAATGGTGGTCTGATAATTGCACAATTACAGTGTTTTTTCCCCACACAATAAAAATGTGTAAATAAACATTTCCTTTGTAAAAATTAAAATCAAAAACTGTAAATTTAATAAATGAAAATGTATTTAGAAGAAGTCTTCTTCTACGCTTCATTTTAAGATGAAATATAGAAGAAGCTATCTTCTTCTACGCATTGTACTGTATATGCGCACCTAGCTTGTGGCCTCTACTTCCTTCATTCTTGCAAAGATGCTCAATTGGCTGAAATCAGGGAAACTGTCCTGCAGGTGAGACATCTAAGGTCAAAGTTAGTGATGAAGGAGGAGAGGAACCAAGAGAGAGAGAGAAAAGAATCAGAGGCAACAGAGAAGAGAATTGCAACGGATCCGGGAGCAGAAAATCTCTCTCTCTCTCTCATCGGACACAAATCAAATTAAACTGCTTTGTGTTTCTATTTTGCGGCGTGAATTGTGAGTCAGACTCAGATTTAGATCCTGCCGTGGATGTTGTGTCCTGACACATAATAAGGGGGTGTGCGGCTAAAAACGCTTGGGCACCGCTGAGCTAAAGCAATATTGTAAAGAAATCTCAACTTTCTCCACACAACAGACCAGAGTTTTTTTTCTTCAAGTTATTGCTGCTTATGACAGTGACTTAAAAAGACAAAAATTAGCACAGAGGAGAAGTTGGTGTTGAAGTAAATAAAAAAGCCGCAACACGTAGACATATCCGAGGCCTTATTTCCTCTTTAAAGGTCACAGCTCTCCCCTCGAGAGACTGAAATCACAGCCGATCTGGTGCGTCGAGCCTTGGACGTGTCAGCACTTGTGGGCCCCCTGAGCATCCAGAGAGCTTGTGATTTATCTGTGCGACTTTGTGTGTTTTAATCACTCAGGAGAAACTAACGCATGCAGGCACACGCCGAGAGTCAATGACAGGTGGGCTGTGCGTATACATTGCATGTGAGAGAGACTGTGTGTGTGTCCCACATTGGTGCTTGAAGTCAGGTGGGCCAGCACATCCAGGGAACCCTTTGAAGGTGTGTTCATGTACACAGACAGACACACATACACTGACCAGCTGTTTCCCTCTTCCACTGCTCTTTGATGTCTGTCTCTACTTTTTGCACTCAACCCACAGTAGTAGTTCTGTGTCCTCAATTTTTTACTAGAAGTGCCCAAATCACCATTCTCAGTAATCAATATAATTGCTGAAAACATTTTTGATCATTTTGTACATAACTAATGATTGGTCTCTCATTTTGGTTGGCAAAACAACACTACCAAGATAATAATAATAATAATAATAATAATAATAATAATAATAATAATAATAATAATAATAATAATAATAATAATAATAATGCATTTTATTTATAGGTGCCTTTCTCAACACTCAATGTCAATTTACAGAATCAACAATAAAACACTCAATCCAATAAACATTGAATCAACAAAGAGCAGGAATAAAATAAAAAAGAACAGGAGAAAGGATGGGATCCTTACAATCCAATTAAATTTAAAAATCATAAAGATTATGCCTGTCTAAAAAGATAAATTTTTAAATGAGATCTATGATCCTTTCCAAAAAGTATAATATTGATTGAGTTAGACTACAAGTGGAGTTACACAATACGTAGGCAGAGCTGTAAAAGAAATTCCAACAGGCTTAATTTCTGTTACTGAGCAGGATCTTTTTTTTCTAGTATCTGGAAATACACCTTCACATAATTTTGATTTACGTTTATTTTGTTCAAAAAGTTGTCTGAAAAAAGTAAACCAGTGATGGGTGTGGTACTGAAATCCTTGGAAGATAAACAAACTAAACTTTAGTGGTGCAGACTACAGTGTGTTGCTAATACATTCATTAACTCTGCTGCAGTCAAGCTGGGGAGAGTTTATGGAACGGGGAATGAAGCTAAAAACAGAGCAATCTTGGAAGAAAACATGTAAAAAAAAAAAAAAGGACGAACGGTCTAGACATACCTCTGGGCTACAGTGGAATGGGTCCAATCATAGTATGTGGTAAAGGAGCCAAGTCAAAAACCTGACCAAATATTTCTTGGAATCTGTGACAAGACATGATAAGTGATGTTCACACATTCTCTCCATCTATTTGACAGCTTTCAAGCTACTCTGCACAAAAGAGTGGATAGAAATTTCAGTCTAGATCTGCAGAAGATCCCAAAAGACTTTAACAAATAAATGCACGTCACAAGTTTTCAGCTTTTCACCCATACATAAAATAAAAAATTGTTTAGTAACATATCAGCATACATAACATAAGCCACGTCAATTGTTACAGTATTTCATTTCACTGAGAGATATATAAGACTTTTTTGTGGAGATCCTTTCACCCCTTGTATTATCTCATAACAGGAGGGTTACCTTGTCAAACTGGTTGTCTTAATTTAATTGTTAGTCTTTGAATGTTCTACCTTTTTGTAGAATACCAAAGGATCTCGATTGCGTGATCCCTCCGTAACACTGGAGAATATGGCTTCAACCACCATCAACACTAAATGAACTTTGTAAAAGAAAATGTCTTCAAGCCAAAGCAAATATCAGCAGCTTTCAAGCACACAGTCACAAACAAATTTTCATGTCAGTTAAGCATGATAATGGTTGTTTAGATTTGGCTCGGTATTTGTGTACCTGCAAATGTTGAGAACAATGCGGACAATAAACTTTCTTATTTTCCATAAATGTTAATGATGTTGTTGCATTGTTGCACACAGACACTGTGGCACTAAAGCATGGATCAGTTTCATATATGAACTCTTATCTCTTGTCAAGAACACACACCCAGTAAAGTATCTGAACCGTGTTCAACCTTTTCCCCCCAACATCAGGATCAGGGAGTATTTAAAGTATTTACACAAGGCTGAGGTGGCGTTACATATGCCAGCTATGTTGGTTAAAACCTTGATCCACATATTCTTGTTTTCTTTTTTTCCTTTTACTGTAACACTTAGAAATTGTTTGAATATCATATATCTGAAGTGGATTTTAAAAGTCAACGAAAGCCTTTTGTTATCCACAAAGCTTAAACCTTATTATTCTGCTGGAGACAGCTTCTTTGACATATAGTAAAGGAAAACAGATTATTTAAGCTACTTTTTTAATTTGAATAGAAACAGTAAAATTATTAAACTTTGTCAAAGCACAAATCTTGTATTTGGGGCATAACTATCCTCAGCATTTTTTTGACCTATTGTAAAGAAAATATGTTTCCCCTTAAAGATTTCTTGTGTCTTCTCTTTTTGGTCACATATAAATGTTTCAGATCATCAAACAAACAAACGAACAAACAAAAACGTCAGAAATGATAACCATCAGATGACCATATCATTTTTTGAGGCAAAAAAGAAGGAAAACCCATCCCAAGCAACCTAGCCCAATGTGTGATCGGTAGCAACAACATCCAACAAGTGTTCAACATCACTAACAATGAGCCTTTTGCATCACTGTGAAGAAATGTTGGCCCACATTGTTGTACCCAACTGTTTTAACTGTTTAGCCACATTGGGTAGTTTTAAGGAAGAAAGACCTGCTTAGGTTCCCACCACAGCATGAACCACTCCAAAATGGTATTTTCTGATGGCTTTTTTAGTCATTCGGAGGTGAACTTGTTTTTTTGTCGTTTGGATAATTTTTTACCCACCTGCATGGCCAGAGAGTGCTTGAGCTTAAGATCCCAATCTGATGACAGGAAATTCCCCTTCAGGACCTCCTAGTAGAGTTGAATTCAAGGTTGCAGCAGTTTTGTCATCCTGGTAATGAAGCACCAAAGCAGCCAAAAACCATCCGGCTACCTCTACTATTTTTTGGCTCCATCCAAATACATCTAGGTATAGCTCCTAGTGCCTGCTCCTAGCCCCTGTCCTTAACCTTTCATGGTGTCAACAGTGTCTAATCCAATGGCTTTATAACCATTTTCAGACTGATGGATGTCAACAACTTGTTTTCCCAGCAGAGTTGAAGCTGTTATAGCTACCAAGGCTGGAGCGACATTATATTAAACCCCATGGATCGGATTTTACTCAAGTCCACAGGTGTATGAAAGATTCCTGTTTTGGGGGTATGCTTTGCCACCAACCAAAATGTTTTTTTTTAAATACTTTTAGTAATTTATATAAAAATAATTGTAAGAAATAAAGGTGCTAAAAAGATGAAGGGCTTAAGGTTTATTCTCTGTTTCTGAACGATACATTTAGGTTTTATGTAAGCACTATAAGGGGTGTTTCTTGTATTGTGAAATATTCAGTGTTTAGTAAATTAGTGAATTATTACTATTACTGGCTATTTATTGTTGGAATTGATAACAGTTACAGCTAAATATTTCTAGATTTCTGTCATATGTTTTAAGGGAATAAGCATTTTAGGGAAGCAAAATGAGGATTTCTGGTGGGAAAACTGCCTCTGTGTTATTAGCAACAGCACAGAACATCTGAAAACTATGTTTTTAACATTTTCCCATGTTGCAATCTTCTTTTAACCATCTTCTCTTTATCTTGAAGCTATTAAGTGCTTCTAATATTACCCAGTCTGTCTGTGGCATGGCGAAACTCCGGGGATCCAGTCTTTGTCCAGGCCAGGGAGACGACTGAATAAAGGATGCTCATGTTAGGGGCCTCTCTGCTCAGATACACCTGATACCTGCCTCACGCACCCCCACACTAACATCCACTCGCCCTCTAATGTCCTGTCTGGACCCCTAAAGCCCCCCACTCTACTTGTCTGTCTGCCAGCTGGCATTTTTTTTGTGCACAGTCAAGAATGAAGGATGTTTTTGTGAAACTGTGTCCTCGGTTTTACCCTCTCTCCATATCTTTTGTGGAGTCAATGTGGGCTCTTGGCTGTTGTCTGAGCTTCATACTTGTCTGTGCTCACCTTTGAAGTTCCCAGCCGTGCATTTCTCCAGTGCCTCCCCATTTCTCCCACTACTTTGATTCCCTTTCTTCTTATGGGGGACTTTGTTGATTCTCAGATAATACCACTCAGTCACTGCAAGGCATGAATATTGCTGAATAAATGGTTCAGGTGATAAACAAACTGAGTTGGAATTAATTAATTAAGATTCGATGTAAACATTTCACACCTCTTGAACTTTTAAACAATGTGGCATAACAACCCCAAACTTTACAAAGTGATGCATAAATGATGTATGAATCTAAACATAACTTCATAAAGGCACTTAAATTTAGCCCCCTTTTACTCTTGTAAAGCTAAATAAAATCTTATAGGGAATCTATTGTTTTCAGAAGCTGCACTGCTCCACTTGTGAAAGTAAAATCTGTTGGGCTCTTTTTGGCATTTAGACAACAATTCTTATTGCCACATTGCAAGACAGGGCACTATAGGAAAAAAAAAAAAAAAAAAAAAAAACTAGAACATTATTTGTTGTGCACTCCACAGATCTGGCCTCTGGAGAGAACACGTCAAACTTGTGAATGAAGGTGGTCTGATCAGGTAAGATCAAATTGAAATGCTTTGGGCTGCATGCAAAATGCTTTGTATCGTGGAAAACTCACACTGGCAGCAACATGGTCTGAGGGATGCATTTCTTCAGCTAGACAGAGAGGCTGGTCAGGGTTAATAGAGCCAAAGTACAAGACAATGCTGAAATAAACCTGTAAAAATCTGCATACGACCTAGACTGAGGCTGAGGTTCACCTTTCAGCCAGAGCTACAATGAAACTGTTCACATCAGTGGTGTCCAAGCTTTTTGAGACAAGGGACAAAATCGTCTAGTTAAAAGCACTCATAGGCCACATAAAGTATCTTATAAATAATAAAACAGGGTAAAAAAAAATGTTTGTGACGTTTTTATTTTATTTTATCTACGCTTGGCCAAAGGAAAGGTACTTGGGTCAGGACTCCCTGCATTTAGGCTTTAATTAATAGCGGCCATTTAAATGAAAGTGAAAACATGATAAATAAGAGAAGAAATTGTAAAAAAAAAAAAAATCACCCTAAAAAGAGTTGATCTGCATCAACCCAGGTGCTTGCAGGCCGGTTTTACTCCATTGTTAAATTGTTAACTGGTTCACAACTTGCCTGGTTGATTGGCAAACATAATTATTCCACAAAATGGCCCTAGGGCCTCCCTTTGGACACCCCTGGTTTATACATTCATCAGTCTATCACATAAAATCCCAACAAACACTAAATGTTGTACCTGAAAAGTTGAATGAGTTTTGATACATCAGCAACACGTTAAATATGATATTACTAAGACAAACTGTCTAGAATAGACATTACCAACAGACAGATTCTCTGTCAATTTGTTCATCCTAGAGCACAGAGGCTTTCAGTTTTTACTGCACGTCACCAATGTGCTGAAGTAGCACCACTGCTTTGCAGGGACACAGGTGGATTAAAACAAGCTTCACGTTTGCACGCTGATGGGAGTCTGACCGACCAAGCTCCAGGAAAATACAAGGAAAACTTTTCACTTTCTTTTACAGCATTCACAAACAGCTGCAGCTTCACTTAAAGTCGTAACCACACTTCCGCATCACAGATATGAGGAGTTGTCTTTTTTTTTTTTAGAGCAAATGTCAGCGCCGGTAAAACCTCTTTATTGGGACATTTTGTTGGGAGTTGACCTGTAGTTTAATACTGCCAACTAACTCATTCTTTAACAAAAGCTCTGACATTAAAAAAATATTTTCTTTCTGCCAAGGAAATCTCATCATGATCATATTGAGATTTTGATTGAATCACCAAAACATTTTGAGTTCACTGAGGTTTGGAAAGTTCCCTTAAGGTGCTGTCATGGCATTTCAATCAGGCTGAGGTCCAGATTTTGACTTAGACAGTATTTTTTTTTCTTCAGTCATTCTGTTTTAGATTTTTTGCTGTGTTTTAGATCATTGTCCTGCTGATGAACCAGTTTAGTGTTTGGTTTCAACTGTGAACAAAATGTCTGAAAACTTTGACACTGGAATACTTTGGTATGCAGAGGAGCTCATGGTGAATGCAATGACTCCATGATCCTGAAACTAGTTCAAATCTTCAATCTTCAACCTCTATGCTTGACAGATGGTAGAAGGTGCTTGTTCTAATACACTGCTACTACTTTGGACTCACGTGCTGATAGAAAAGAGGTTTTCTGTAGCGGCAGTTTTAGACAAATCATTAGTTCAGCCTTTTTGTTGTTTATCCTCCTGTCTGGGGCTTCTGGGTTGTCTGAGATTTTCCATTTGTCCTATTGGGTATATTAACTCAGACATACTCTCCTGAGAAAATTTGCACTGGTTTTAAATGTTTTCCGACATGCAAAGAATCTGTCCCAATCTACAATGACAGATTTCAAGTTATTTAGAAATGCATCCATATCCATCCCCAGATTGATGAGCAGAAGAAACAGCTCCTTTTGGGTAATTATTGATGTTTTTCTGGTGTGGCATTGTGTTAAGACCAGTGTCACGTTACAGAGGGGGCGGGGACTTATGTGGGCCCTTATAGCTTTTTGGCTATTTCATTTGTTAACAATTCACATTACAGATCTGGTGTCTCATTTATAAAGCTTGTGTATGCACAAAATGGGGCCTGAATCATGCGTACGTCACTTTCCATGCAAAAGTTGGGATCTATTGAAATTAAATTAATAATTTGGAGACCAGGAAATTGGCGGCATAGATGCTAAAGTGGTGAATCACAGCCAAACTGCATCACAATTCCTCTCAAACTTCAGTTTCATTCCATATCAGATTTTAATCATAGATCAACTTCATCATAAAGATTCAAACCGCAGTCTTATTCACGGTTGTGCTGGTGAGACATAACTATAGAAAAGGACTTTTCAAACAAATAAAAGTCCATAAGCCATCTTAAATCTTAAATAACAGTCCACACAACATTTTATCTGGGTTTTCTACCATCACATCTCTGGATGATCACCGGGTTGATGTGTACCACAGATTAACAGATTATTATGACAAGTTGTGAGGCAGCTAGGCTACTTGAACTGCTGTAAACAGTCAAATACACTCGTGTGTAATGCTGCGCAGTGGATGCATTGGCACGGTTGGAAGACCTCGTAGATGGGAGAATTAGAAGGAAACACAGTTTCAGGGATCAAATATTTCCTGGCCACTGATGATGACTGGCCAATGTGCAACTTTAGACTCCGAGTATTGCATTCTGCTACACCCTGCAGAGAAGACCAGCTCCACCTCCCTCCCAGGTGCTGAAATGCCGCTCTCCAACCTCCAGAGTGCAGGTGCACCTTCGCTCACACCCATGCAGCTCAGCCACCATCAGCTTCCCAAAATGCTTTTTAGTACAGTGTGTGGTGTCCAGTCAGACGGCACGCACAACACACCTCACACAAACAGATTTCACTCGGGATCATTCGGATGTCTGACTGAAAATCTTGCGAAACCTGTCAAGATCAAACATTAGGTCAGAGTAAATAAGCATGGATGACGAGGAAGAATAATGACAATAGTTTATGGACTGATTTCAACAGAGAAAAAACACAACAGAAAGAAAAGGCATTGATTAAAGGTGTGGAGATAGTGCTAACAAGCACTCTACGTTTGCTGCAATATGGAGGTGAGCTGTTTTTTGCCCCAGGGTTTCCCTCACCTCGCTTTCTGATTGGTTACAAGTCACATTCAACAAGATGCATGCTCGTTTGTCCTCTGGGAACACGGGGCCTAGACAATCCAATGTGCTGAATATCCCGATTTGAGGTCGGAGTGGTCCCGACGTTCTAACCCCCCCCCCCCCCCCCAATAGGTTAATTTTGGTCAGGAATAAATTCTCAGTTAAAAGAGCTAAAACCAGACACACACTACATCAGGCGCATGAATAGATCACATTACTCAGGATTTTGAAGGTTTGGGTAGAAGACTCTTGAAACAATGGCCAAGATCTCCAGGTCGGACCATTCAAGCAAGTTCATCCTGTAAGCAGATCGCAAGGTGCTAAAAATGGTCTCTAAAAACCTTAAAATGTTGTCCAGGGACCTACAGCAGGGTTTTTTTTTTCTGTTGATGTGAAATTTTATCTCTGTACTATTAGAAAAGGAATGGACAAGTTTAACTTTCATCTGAGATATGCAAGGAGAAAAACTTTGCTTTCCTAAGACCAGGTCTTTAGAAATAATGTTCTTTGTTTGGACACCATAACAGAGGAAATGTTTGCCATAGACCAAATTCAGTATTCCAGAAGAATACCAACTGTGAAGCACAAAGGAGGGAAATCTCAGGGACTGGGGAGGCTTTGCTACAACAGGACCTGGCCAGATCACCATCCTAAAATTCTATCATATATCAGAGGGTGTTTGAGGAAAATATGAGCGTCTGTAAATACAAAAATTAAGCTAAAGCAGGAATGGACCCTGGAACACGACAATGACCCACAATACACCTACAAATCATCCATAGGCTGGATGAGTACAAAAAAAAAGGAAAAGTCAAAGACCATTTCCTGATGTCATTGAGATGCTGTTGGGAGGACTTGTAACAAACTTTACACGCAAGAAACACCTAAAACATTGTACAGGCGAAAGTAAGCAGTGGGGCAAACTTTGCTCAGACTGATTTTAGACACTGGCAGATGGCCATGAGATGTTTCTCACTGGAGTTATTATTATTATATAACCTGTCTCCATTATATTATATTATTATATTTCAGAGTAAATGGGTAACCCTAGCCGTTAGATGGTAGGGTGTCTTACCTTATTCCCAGGATAAAAAACTCATTGTTTCATGAATAAAACAATTATTCATGAAACAATTATTTTATTGTGTGGTTTTTTTTAATTTAATTAAGTGCCTTCTTTTCCAGAGATAAATTTAAAAAAAAAAAGTTAGACTTCAGCATGTGAACATTTCTTCTGAAAGAAGTAAACATTTTATGGTGTCCTCTGTTTTTTTTTTTTCCAAATGACTGTACATTTCTGTGTTTGTGTCTTTTTGTTCTTGGATTTTGTGAGGAGATGATGAATGGTTTGTTTCGATCTCCCAGCTGTTGAGATCATTTGTCTAAGCCACTATGGCTTTGTCAGCAACAACAAATGATCTTTCAACACACACAGGCTTAACACAATTCTGAAGCCTCGTCAGCGGTCAGTGTGATGGATTGGACCTGCGTTGAATCTTGTCTCGGTTATCAATAGCCAGGTATTGGAGAAGCAGCATGAAATATTTATGCAGTGGAAGTAAATGGTGCTGTAACAAGTAGTGAGAAGGTCAAATAGAGCAAGAGAGATGTTTGAAATATAAGAGCTCATACCTAAGGCTTGAAAACATGTAAAGGATGAGAAGCATTACAGGAGCAGGTCTGTCTACAATCCCAAATATGCCTCATATCAATGTCATTTTTTTATTCCAGATGGAAATTCCCAACATCTTTTGATACATAAAAAGTCAAACACACACAAATTAAAATCTCTCCCTCTTCTCCTTTTGTCACTCCAGCCCACATCCTGTTGTGGTTCTGGTTCCCTCCTTTGATACCTGAGAACCGCTGAGTCCTGCAGACAGACAAGGCCCACCTTTGTCTTTGCCACACTGCATCATCGTTTTTATAAATCAGAGCAAGTTTGTCTGTCCACGTTCCTCAAACACACACACACACACACACACACACACACACACACACACACACACACACACACACACACACACACACACACGCACGCACACACACACACTGTACCTCTGCATCTAATCTGAGCTGAGAGATGTATCTAAAATGATTTCTGTATAAAGTGCATTACTGAGGATAGATTCTTGGCAAGGAATCACTGTGTGTGTGTGTGTGTGTGTGTGTGTGTGTGTGTGTGTGTGTGTGTGTGTGTGTGTGTGTGTGTGTGTGTGTGTGTGTGTGTGTGTGTTGACACAACTCTGCAGGACAATCTATACCAACGATGGTGTATAGATTAAGGTGGTGGTCAGGGAGGAGCTCAAAGAGAGAGATTCGTGCATAATTTATATCTTATAAATCACTTATTAATACCTTAGTGATCAGTTGGAAATTAGCAAAAACATCTATTTAAGTAAACTTTGGGGACTCTAAATCAAAAATATAACAATTACTTAGTACAAAGGTAAAAGGCCTGGACTGAATAAACTATATTTATAGCGCCTTTAAGTATCTCAAAGTGCTACAAAAAAGTTAAAAAAAAAAAAATAGATAAAAATAACAAACGTTCCATTTAAAGGATTAAACATCAGTCATACAACTTGGGAACAGTTAAAGCCAATATCTTCACAAGACCTTTAACTGCAGTTCTAGAGATGATTTCACACTAAAACAAGCTCACCTGCAGAACACAGAACCCCTCTCCTTACTAAATTGTATGATGGTTGGACATTCCCATTGTTCTTTTGTTTGCATATAATTGTTTGAACAGATGAGGGTGACACCTTCAGGCATCTTTTGCATCTTTTAAATATGTTAATATTGCCGTCGTTATTTATTTCAGACATTTTAAGGACTCTGTCTTAATCACAATAAAAGCAAGTGCAGAAATACAACCGAGAACAAAATTATCAATGAACCTGTTCGATATGAAACCAGGATTAATAAAAGTGGATCACAATAGTTTAGATTATGACACAAACAGAAATATGTTGAGATGCACCTAGATCTGAGAACGGGCCGGATAATTAAACCACATTTAGGTAAGCACGAAGAATTATTTGATACCATTAATTTATATCATGAGAGTGAACAAGGCATTTGTTTAAATTTGCTTTGCAGGATGTTTTTCAACATAGGAGCCTGAGATGCAATCTGTTAAGCTCCATAGAGACATGAAGAGTACAAAATGGCAAATAACAACTAGTCGTCATTAGATCTGAAATGGCCCAATCCTCTAATCCTTCAGTGCAGCTACAATAGGACCAATCAAATCAGAGCTTCATGGGATTATAAAGGCTAATATTTGTGACACATCACAGTCAGAAAGGGCCATCAAGTTCTTTAATCAAAGATATGACGGTTTTTCTTTTAGGTAATCTTAGAAAATAATAGACAGCCAAACAAGGGGATTGAAAAAGTGTAATTAATCAAATTAGTATGAATTAGTGACCTGTCGAGGTGTTCCCCTCTTTTTCACACCCATCTTCCCAGGTTGCTTCTTTTCAAACCACCACTCTGTTGTTGGAAAAAGAGAGTGGTGGTTTGTGGGGATACCAGGCACTATATCGACAAAAAGCACCTCAAAGCTTTTAGGAACTTGGAGACTGGGCTTTCATAGACTCTCCTCTGCAATCATCTGAGCTCTGGATTGATAATCCTAACCTTCCTAACATCATCAGAACATTATTAGATCAAAGTAAAATAATTTTGGAAGACAACTTGTTGAACTGACAGGAAAAGGAATCGCAGACAAAAAAAACGTACTGTTTAGGAAAATATGTAATACATTTTCATAATTTTAGTAAGAATCTTCAGTTAAGTGGTGGTGAAATAAGAAATGTAAACATCTTATATGACTTTTAAATTCCTAAATGTGGGTTTTTCATGCAGGTGGGAGTGTATGAGAAGCCATAAACCTACACAATGGAATTTCCTACTTTCACTTTACATTGTTCGAGTTCAGCTAATCAGCAGAGGCAGTTCACACCCTCCAGTGTGTCCCAGAGGAACCATGAGCGCTTCCAGGTTAAAGAGTCAGCATGCAACAAATGCACAGAGCTGACATGTCATCATCCTTTACGCTTAAGTGGCTGATTTATGTTTCACACATAACGTTTAATATAGTTCAAATATTTGGCCATTAAAAAAATCGCTACTAACAATTCAATTCAATTCAGTTTATGATAGGAGTACCATATCAGCACTTTGAATCGTCTTGTTACTGAAAAGTGCTTTAGAAATAAACGTACCTTGCCTTGCCTTACCAACAAAAGTCATCTCAAGGCACATTACATGAAAAGTTCAAAATTGAAAATTCATTTCCAATCAGTAAAAAATCTATACATGCAACTTTGCATCAAATATTGACTTTAATTTAATCGTTTTGATCTAATTGTATTTTTTATGTAACAGAGTACCAGTGAAGAGAAACATATAAGCATTAGGGATTAGCTATAGGTCAAAAGACCTGTAGATTGTTTATTTTTGTCAGATTCTTCATTTCAAAATAACCAAGGTTAGTTAGGGGTGGATGGAGATTATCTGTGAACTATCAATTTTCAGGTCTTGCGACAGATGCCCAGATGGGTTTAGATCTTGGCTTCTATTGGGTTAACCTGGCAGGCCAGATTAATAATGTGTAACGCTCTCTGTTCTGCACATTATCAGTCTGGTCCTGCTTCTATCGAATCAGCTTGGGGAAAGGAGGGACTTTGGTTCAGCTGTGGGCTCGGCAGCTCTTGCTTTCGTCTCAGAGGTATGTCCCACCTTAAACCATAATACTTCAACGTGACTGGCCAAAACAATTTTTGTTTAGACACAAGGGGTTGAAGCAGGAGCGGTACAAGATGGATTTTTGTGTCTTTGTGAACACACAAACACCACGAGAATACAACTTGCGGGCAAGGTTACGATAGGGCCATTCTAACACATGAATATGCTTTAATTTGAACCATTCCATAGAAGCTCTTGTAGTTTGTTTATGGTAGTTGTCCTGCTGGAAGGTTACGCTACATCCCAGTCTTTTACAGTCTCTTACTTTTCCCCATGCTAAATTTAGTGTATGTATGCATGTATGTATCTGTGTATGTATGTTCATTTATTGCATGTAAATATTCCACTCTGGTGTAGATATCTTTGATTTAATTACTGACTCATTACATTAGGATCATTGTCCATCCATTCATCCATCGACTTCTTATCCGGGGTCGGGTCGCGGGAGTAGCAGCTTCAGTAGGGAGGCCCAGACGTCTCTCATCCCAGCCACTTGGACCAGCTCCTCCGGGGGAATCCCAAGGCGTTCCCAGGCCAGCCGAGAGACATAGTCCCTTCAGCGTGTCCTGGGTCTCCCCCTGGGTCTCCTCCCCAGGGAGGCGTCCAGGAGGCATCCTAACCATATGCCCGAGCCTCCTCAACTGGCTCCTCTCGTCGTGGAGGAGCAGCGGCTCTACTCTGAGTCCTCCCCGGATGACTGAGCTCCTCACCCTATCTCTAAGGGAGAGCCCAGACACGCTACGGAGAAAACTCATTTCGGCCGCTTGTATCCGGGATCTCGTTCTTTCGGTCACGAACCAAAGCTCGTGACCATAGATGAGGGTAGGAACGTAGATCGACCGGTAAATCGAGAGCTTCGCCTTTTGGCATTAGGATCATTGTCTGATTGTTATTTATTTTTATGTGTTTCTCAGTGCATGTTAACTTTTGTGTTTTTGGTGACTGTGTTTATGTCTGTGCCTTTAAATTGCCCCTCGGGAAGATTTGAAATTGTATTTAAGTGAATAGTTCTTGTTTGCTTTGCCCCCTGTGGAAAACTGCAAAGTCAAGTCAACTCAAGATTATTATTTATATAGCACATTTACAACAACCTCAGCTGACCAAAGTCCTTCACAACAAGGTCATAGGTAGATAAAGTATAAAACAATAGAACCAAATTTGATAAAAAATGAAAACGATAAATTGGGAATAAAATACCAAAAAATAATAATCCAAATGAAACCAAGGCATACTTAATTGAAGTTGCAACAATTTCCCAAGAACTTGAATCCATGAAGTACTAATCTTGCCTTCTTTTTTCTTTTTTACTGGTGTTGAGGACCAGGAAATACAGATGCGTTTTCAGAACATACAATCCGCGTTTTCCTGTAAGAGCAGTTTTCGTCTTGCCAAACAGGCCAGATTTTTGAAGTGCACAATTTACAGTTTTTGTGTCAACAGATTGAGTACCTGAGTCCTTCCTGAGACCACGGGCTTCATGATTACTTCTCTGATTAATCCTTTCCTTGCATCACTGTCAGTTTAGGATGGCAGGCCAAGTCGTGGAACATCTCCAGTTGTGCCATTTGCGTCCACATTTTGAATGATGGATTAAAAAGTTCTGTATGACAAATTTACAAATTTGAGTTATTGTTTTATACTCTAACCTTGCTTTAAAACCCTCCACAGCTTTATCCCTGCCCCCTCTAATGTGGTCATTGGTCCTCAGGATGTTGTTTTGTTGCATTAATGTTCTCAAACATACCTCTGTGGAACAGGACAAAATATGCAAAGGTTCAGTCACAATGAATACTTTTGCAAGGCCATAACTGACTCTCTACATGTGGTTATTTTTGAGTAGATAGTTTTAGATGTCTTAGCTGTTTGCTATTTTCACTTGTTTCCTTTTTTTAGCTGTTTTTAAGAGATGTGAATAAAATAAAACCTTGAAATTTACTTCTATACTTCAGTAAATTTTCATTGGTTTTATGTAGATATCAAAACAGCAACTTTATTCACAAGATCCTTTTATATTGTTCATTAATTTCTTTAGAATTTGGATATCCTCAAAATTGCTACTTCATATATACCAGCAACATAGGCAAACACATTTAGGTCAGTTATGCTGTGCTGCCATCTGTTGATCAGGATGGACCAAAGCATTACCAGAGCATTTTTGGCCAAGAATTGCCCCAATCTTTAAGCGTTGTACCAGTCAGCAAACTGGTTTAAACTGTTGATATCAATTTAGAGTAACAGAAAAAGAACTGACCGAAGCTTATTTTTATGTAGAGCAAATAAAAAAAACAAATAGAAGAAAACAGTAGGACAGATTGCAACTTTTTCTGTTGTGAAACGTGCTATATAAATAAAGTGGATTGTATACACACACACACACATACATATACATATACATATATATATATATATATATATATATATATATATATATATATATATATATATATATATATATATATATATATACATACATATATATATATATATACACACACTGCTCAAAAAATAAAGGGTACACTAAAACAGCATATCCTGGATCTGATTGAATTAAGTATTCTTATTAAATACTTTGTTCTTTACATAGTCCAATGTGCTGACAACAAAATAACACAAAATGTATCAATGGAAATCAAATGTATTAACCCATGGAGGTCTGGATTTGGAGCCACACTCAAAGTTAAAGTGGAAAAACACACTACAGGCGGATCCAACTTTGATGTAATGTCCTTAAAGCAAGTCAAAATGAGGCTGAGTAGCTTGTGTGGCCTACATGTGCCTGCATGACCTCCCTACAATGCTTGGGCATGCTCCTGATGAGGTGACGGATGGTCTCCTGAGGGATCTCCTCCCAGACCTGGACTAACACATCCGCCAACTCCTGGAAAGTCTGTGGTGCAACGTGGCGTTGGTGGATTGAGCGATGGAGCGAGACATGATGTCACAGATGTGCTCAATTGGATTCAGGTCTGGGGAACGGGCGGGCCGGTTCATGGCATCAATGCCTTCGTCTTGCAGGAACTGTTGACACACTCCGGCCACATGAGGTCTAGTGTTGTCTTGCATTAGAAGGAACCCAGGGCCAACCACACCAGCATATAGTCTCACAATGGGTCTGAGGATCTCATCTCTGTACCTAATTGCATGCAGACTTCTGTCCCGGAGGTTCTGGGCTCAACTCCCACAGACTGCCACTCTGGATCCCTGAGCAAGACCCTTAATCCCAGATTGCTCCCTGGGCGCTCACAGTGGCAGTCCACTGCTCGCCAAGGGGATGGGTTAAATGCAGAGAACAAATTTAATTGGAATGTATGTTGCAATGATAATAAAGATGATTATTATTATTATATGTGTGTGAATACAGTAACTGCTTGCAGTCTATGTCCTGTTAATATTTCCTGATATAAGCAAGCATTCATGATTTTCACATAATTATGTACTGAATTTAGCAATTCATTGAAACATTTAAATATGCATTGACTTGATTGCATAGCCTGTTACATAAATGTTATTATATACACATTAATAATATAAAAAATATAATAAATACATAATGTAAATACAAAATATCTATTATTATATGATGAATGTGTCAACAATAGTATTTAATGTATGTTTAAATAGTTTAGTGTTGAAATCCTTGATTGAAAGTCAAATTCCTTGTGTGTTAAAATGCATATAGTTATTTTGATTTCTATTTTATTCCAACTTGCTACAGTAATCATGGTTTATGAAAATAGCAATTGATTGGTTAATCTGCACATCAAATCAACTGCAGACCAATCACTTTATCTCTAGCAGTGTTAGCCCCACCTAATGACTTTGATGGTTAAAGCTCAGTTAAAAAACATTTGATGACATGCGGCAACATATTACTGTGAAATAATAAAGTTGAAACAACACTGAATAACTTATATATTTTTATTCAACATACAGAAAATGTTTTAGTGCTTTTTCACATTAAATAATTTATTTGAATTTTAAATGCTTATGGATTTGCTTTCTTATTAAAGTATATATTTTCTGTTTTATTTCTGTTTTTATCAATTATGAAATTGTTGCACTATGGATTTCCATACAGTTGCAGGTAAATGATGAAAATCAAGTCTTAATTGGACTCACCTGTGTCGTTGCTCTTGGTTATAACCTCGTGCTTCATAATGCCGAAGTGTGCTGACTGACTAGAGTCAACCGTTTTGACAGAGCCGCAAACATGCCCACAACCACCATTTGCGGCGACGAGCGCATCTCCAAGTTTAAAAACAAGGGGAAGGATTTGGCAGTAAGTTATCGGTGATTTCTTGAGGTGGTGATTTTTTTTAAAAAACATGTTTTTAAATTGTAACTTGCTGTAGAAACTGCGAGAGAAACGAATCACCGAGTGCGTGGAGCTGCGCAAAGCACAGAAGGAGGAGAGCTTCTTCAAGAGGAGAAACATATCACTGTCTTCTCTTCCCGAAGATGAGGCTCTCTCACCTGAAAACGGCACGGTCAGTTCACACCACTGATTCTTCATCTGCTTGCCCAACCAGGGTGGTTTCCAACAGTCTTCATCACGCAGGTGAGCTTCAGGATCGAGGATATAATCCGAGACGTGAACTGTGACGACCGGGAAGCCCAGACCCGGGGATGCCAGGCAGCCAGGTGGGTTAATTGTGTTACCATTCTCCGCTCAGTTATTAACACAGTGGCCACTGACTGGTGGCCCGATTACTTCTCATTTGTGGCACCTGGTGGTAGAAGGGACAGATTAAGCAAGTTGTACATTTTTTTTCCTCAAAGCCTGAGTGTTTTAAAAGCAGGAAGATTTGAGTGAATTTAGGGGGGAACAAAATTCAATTAGGCAAAAAACTTCAGAGCTTCACATAGAAACTGTTACATAAATGTATATCAGGTTTGAGTATCAAACTTTTCCATGCAGTGTTGATGAAATAGCAATAAAGTATAATGACTTACCAAATAAAAATTCCAAACAGTTCTTTGTGATATTGTAAGCATGGTTATCTGGGTTTAGTCTGTGGTGACTCTAATCTGCCTCTTGCATGCTAGAGCTGCAAGACATTATCCAAAAAAAGTCAGGGTTTATCGCTTCATGCAAGTTTATTTGTAAAGCGCTTTTCAGTAACAAGACGATTCAAAGTGGTGTACATGAAGGAAAAGACAAACGTGCAAAGAAAGGCATTAGTGATGGAGGGGAAACATTAGCGGCAAGCACATTGCATTGGAATAGTAGCAGCAGGACAAATGCAGTATAAGACAAGTTGGACTACAAACTTCAACAATAAACTGGTTTTTAACCTTGATTCAAATTAATTCAGGGTTTCAGGGTCACGTTTACAGTCCCCTGGGGGTTTGTTTTACAGATAAGTGGAGCATAAAAACTAAATGCTGTTTGGTTCTGGGTATACAGAATAGATTTGAGCCAGGAGACCTATGTGGTCTGGAGGGTTGATGCACTGATAACAAATCTGATGCATTTAGGTGCTAAGCCATTCAAGGATTTGTAGACTAGAGTATTTTAAAGTCTACAGGGAGCCAGTGTAAGGACTTTAGAACTGGGGTGATGTGCTCTACTTTCTTAGTCTTCAGAACAGGAGCAGCAGCAGCATCCTGGGTCAAATCCAGCTGTCTGATTGACTGTGGTTCTTCCACAATCTGCATTTTATATATGGCTGCCATCAAACACCTTGGCAAGGGCGGTCTCTGTACTGTGGCGAGCACAGAAACCTGAATGGAAACTATCAATGCGGCTAGTCATAGTTAACGTATTTAATACGTGAAACGCAGCTTTTTTCAGTAATCTTGCTGATAAAGGGGAGGTAGGAGATGGCCTTGTAGTGCTGCAGAAGTAGTTTGTCCAAATTGTTCTTTTTCAACAGTGGTTTGATTGCTGTTTTTAGAAACTGGGGGAAAGGGATGTGTTTATTGTCAGAGTCAAATCAGACGTGACAGGTAAAACCTTATTAAAGAAAGCTGTGGGTAGAACATTTAGACGACATGAGGAACTTGGCTGGTGAACCATTTCTTCTAACCTTTTGTAGTTTATTTGGCTAAATTGAGGCATTTTGCCGAGATCGGTTGTTGGAGATGGCTTTGGTTCTGAATTGGATATGCCCCCTAATCGTCTGAATTTTCTCGGTAAAAATGTTAGCAAATTTGTTGCAGGCCCTGGTGGAGTTCAGAAGCCATTCAGGAGGGTTTGTTAACCTGTCAACTGTGGCAAATGAGGCATGAGCATTAAATGTTTTTGCTGATCTCAGAGGAAAGATTCCCTTGTATTTTTCAGTTGAAGGTTAAATCTGTACAGTCTCTTTATAGATGTCATAGTGAACCTGGAGTCTAGTCTTTCTCAACTTGCGTTCAGCTTTTCAACACTCCTCTTTTTTTCTTTTTTTTTTCTTCCCCTTTAGAAACAATCATCACTTTAAGTGGAGCAACACAGTCAATGATATCTGAAACTTTAGACTGAAGGTTATCTTCTACTTCCACTTTGTCCTGTAACTCAGATAAATTAGTAGAGTAAGCTTGGTTAAAGTTTTCAGTGGTATTGTCCTTTAAAGATGTATTTTCTTGTGATGTCCCTTTGGCTAACTGAGTCATTGGAAATGATGGTTTCAAAGATAACAGAAAAGTAATCAGATAGGGCAACATCGGTTACATTGACCATGGAAATGTTTAGACTTACTGATCAAGTCTGAAATGTAGAGTGAGGCTTACCTGTAGGGTCTGATCCAACAGATGTCAGAACCATAATCCCCAAGTTGAACCACAGTAGCCCAAGTGCTGGTGTACAGTGCATCTTTTGTGCATGCTTTCATGTTTTCTTATGTTGTTGGTTTTTATGTAAATTGCTTTTCTCAGGGAACACATGGGCCCCAGAAAGCACTGTGGGGAAGAAAAGTGAGGGGGAGGTTCTTGATGCAGTGTTCTACTGGGAAGTCTTGCAATCAATGTACTGTAATTGTTACTTTTAAACAGATTCCATGTCAACATTATTGGTTATTTACACCTTTTCAGGGAAATGTTTGTTTCCTTTCAGTGGAATCATAATCTATTCCTAAACTACTTTGGGAAATATTTGAGATGTTTTGGGTTCATAACCTCTCGGTGTCAACCTGACCATCTGTAGGATGCGCTAGACTGTGCGTCTAACTCTTTGACTATGGGATGCCTCTACACATGGCCTCAAAGGCACAAAGACCAGGGCAGTGCTATTTTGGCAACAAAACGGGGACCAGCACAATCTCTGACTAATTTCATTCCTGGTCCGTGTACAAATGGGGATCCAGAGAACTTGTAGAATTCATCCTGCCCAAGTCGCTGCAGGTCATGAGGGGAAAATCACTAGAACTTCCATTGGATCTTCCCTCAGAAAGCTGCTCTCTAAAGACCATGATCCTCCAATGAAGACGATCATTGATGCTGGTCTGCTGTCGCGGTTTGTGTCCTTCCTGTTGCTGGATGATGAGCCGACTCTGCAGTTTGAAGCGGCATGGGCTCTTACAAACATCGCCTCTGGAACATCTTGGCACACACAGCAGGTATCTAACAGCACTTGCAAAAACATAATTTTTTTTTTTAAGTCATTACAATTTATGATTGGCCATTTTAAGAAGACTCTTCCTCCTCAGGTGGTGAATCATGGAGCTATACCAGCTTTTATCAACTTGCTGGCTTCACCGATGTTGCACATTGTTGAACAGGCTGTCTGGGCTCTGGGAAACATCGCAGGTCAGACTCTTTCACCATCATGCATGGACTCCTGAAGGAATTTAGGAAAAATTCTGCAATTTTAAAATAAAACCTCTTTACAGGTGATGGTGCAGCTTATAGAGATGTCCTCATTGAGTGTAATGTCATCCCAGCCTTGCTGGCTCACATCTCCCCAGATGCACCAGTGAGTCAATCTTGCTAGACTGGTTATAGGAACACATGATGATCATCTGCTTAAACTTGATGCGATTTAAATGGCTTATTCTTATGTCCATAGTCTCATCAGTCCACTACTGGCTCTTAATGATATTGTCTGAACAGTTTTTGTAACCGGAAATCTTTTTGCTGAACTGCTTAAAGCAATCCCTTTTTTTTTTTCTTTAACAAATCTTAAGTTAAGATTCACGTGTGTTTGGATGCTGAACTCTAAAGTCCAAAAACTATGCATAATTGCAGGTTGGCTTCTTGCGGAACCTGACTTGGACATTGTCCAACTTGTGCCGAAACAAGAACCCATGTCCCCCAATGTCTGCAGTTAACCAGGTTTAATAACTAGTCTGAAATTATATTGGCATCCAATGTTTCTCTAAATGGGGAAAATTAACATGCTGTATTTTCTGCAGATGCTTCCTTCTCTGATGCAGTTGCTCCATCTCTCTGACAAGGACATCTTGTCTGACGCATGCTGGGCAATCTCTTACCTCTCAGATGGCAGTGATGACCGTATTGATGTAGTTGTGAAGACTGGTATTGTCCCACGACTGGTGGAGCTCATGAACAACAAGGAGCTCTGTGTTATGGTAACCTGAAACCTCTGAATTTATTTTAAATCAAACTCTTAACATTGATTTTGAGGCCAATCATGTTTCTCTGCATACTGTCCCCGGTGTTCTCCTCGTTTGACTTCTAGACCCCAGCTCTTCGCTCCATTGGAAACATCGTGAGTGGCTCTGACCTGCACACCCAGATGGCAATCGATGCTGGTGTTCTCAGTGTCCTACCAAACCTATTGAGGCACCCAAAACCCACTGTGCAGAAGGAGGCAGCTTGGGCTCTGTCAAACATTGCTGCAGGACCTTGTAAGCAAATCCAGCAGCTCATCACTTGCGGCCTTCTTCCTCCTCTTGTGGAAGTGCTTAAAAATGTAAGTAGCGTGCACATTTATTGGTGTAATGATCAAGAGGTGTGTGTGTACATTTCTTGGCATTGATAAAGGTTCAATCATTTAATTTTTGGGTCTCCACTGTAGTGCAGAGCAAACAGGCTTGTTGGTACTGCAACACTTAAAGAGCTGCGATGTGGGAGGGGGTAAACTGCTTATGTTCATGTTAAGAATTGACTGCCTCTAGTTGCGGTCACCCCAGGTTCTTTATCTGAAAGATGTGGTGTTTCCATTGGAGACTTCTTTAGTAACAAGACTCTTTAACCAGAAACAATATTTACTACTGGAATCGCATAAACAATGCAAGACAGGTAGATTTCTGGACGCCAGTGTGTCCAACTCCCAGCCACATCGGCTGAACAAGGCCTGCTCAGATTGGTTGATTACTCCATGTTGTCTTCTGGGAAACCACATCACCTGAGGGCTTGGCTTCAGGGAAGATGACTGTTCGTGTGTTTGCATGGCAGATGTCATTGGGTTCCTTTCCCTGGTAACAGTGTTTTGCAGCCAAAGCCTCTTATCTCATAATCTGTAACGGTGTCTAAAATGGATGTGTATGAACACTGTAGGACCTGCTCATCAGAACTTATTTTCCTGAGCTGTCATTGGTGTAGCAATGCTGACCCCTACTGGCAAATTACTGACAGTTCATGAACAATGATGGGCAACCTTTTTTCTACCACAGCCTCAACGAAGGATGCAGAATATAACTTCAAATAAGAACTTGTTTGCATAAAATAGTATGTTGGCATGACCTATGTGCAAAACTTGCACTTTCAACCAATATTGTTAGAAACTGTTAATGTCAAACCTATCTGGAAACCAACCACTGTTGGGTTGGTTCTCTGGTGCCACTTTTCAATGGCTTAAGCCAAGCTTTTCTTTTCCTGACATCAAATTGTCCTTGTTTTGGTATTTGACAATGGAGGGGAATTTGTTTCGATATTACTACAAGTAAAGAACATGTTTTTAAACTTTTTATTTTATTTTTTTTTATTTACAATTGCATTCTTGAGGCTTCGTCTAAGGGTGGCACAAAGAAAAATTGAATGACTGTTACTGAGGTCCTTGCTGACTAACAGAAATTAGTTTGTTTGTTCGTTCTTCCCTTCAGAGGAAATCCCTCCCTCAAGTGTAGAGAACATAATCTGGTAAAAGCAATTTGAAAGGAATGTAATTTGTAAAATGGTCTCAGATCTGAAACTGCAAAAATTTAACTTTTTCATACACTGTACATTTTTTCTTTGGAGTTTTTTCATTAACATATTTCAAATGTGTTCTTTATATGCATTGAAAAAATTTTCTCTATATCTAAAGGGAGACTTGAAGAGCCAAAGGGAAGCAGTTTGGGCAGTGACGAACTTCACCAGTGGGGGCAACGTTGAGCAGGTGGTCCAGCTTGTGAAAAGTGGAGCCTTGGAAGCAGTAATTAACCTGCTGAAGGTCAAGGATGCCAAAATCATCCTGGTCATACTGGAAGCGGTCAACAACATGTTTCTGGTGAACTGCAACTCTTATCAAAGAAATTTAATTTACTTAACATAAAAAAAAGACTAATCAGCTTTGAAATCACGTCAGGCTGCAGAGAAGCTTGGAGAAACCGAAAGGCTTTGTCTGTTTGTTGAACAGCTGGGAGGACTGGAACAGATTGAGATGCTGCAGAACCATGCAAATGAGATGGTGTACCAGGCTGCACACAACCTCATTGAGAAGTACTTCAGTGATGTAGGTCTGCACATTTAAACTGGTAAATTCTGTCAGTCTTCTGTTTAGTAACTTGACTTTTTTTTTTTCTATACATTTTTAGGGTGACCTTGAGGAAGTCCAGGTTGATGCAACACAGAATGGATTTGTGTTTTAAGGCACCAGACTTGGACAAAACATTTACATTTTAAATAAACTATTTCCAATAAATTTGCTAAGTTAATAAACATGTTTACAATGTGGATGGTGGTGCTGATTCTATAAGGATTCAAACACAACATGCTTTTTAATTTGAGGTATTAATAGACAGGACTGAATGGTTGACAGCATGTGGGAGGGGGGGGGGCAGCAACTGTCAGCTGTAGTGCATAACTGTCAGTTTTGGGGAACTTAATTTAAATTCAGGAAATTTTTTACAGCTGTGTCCCTTTTTTTTTTTTTCCCTAAAGTAGAACTGTTAGAAAATGCCATTTAACTGTTTGATCATAACTTGCCCCTAAAAACCAAAATAGTTGCTCACAAATTAACATTTTTTTTTTTTTTTTTATCAACACATTCGGGAAAGGATTTTACAACAGGTAGCATTTCTGTGTTGGTGCTTGTATTCGGCATAGACTTTGTATTTTAGGCTGTTTACGGATTGAAGAGCAATAGAGTGCAAGGAGATAAAATGGGCCACAAATCAAAATCCTGCTGCAATACATGAATTGCACTCATTCTGCCACTAATTTGGATGCTCTGTAGGAATAACTAACAAGTTGGTGTTGCAAAAAAATTTTTTAAACTTTTTCATCTTCTTCCAAGTCTTTTTACCAACATAAGTGTTCATTTTGAAACTATCTTTTTCAAAAATATGGTGACATCACTAGTACAATTGCTAAAACACAATTGTAAGGTTTCATGAATGTGGATTTGTCAGCAGGAATGTTTCATAACTACCTTGTAAAACCATACAATTATACGTTTGACAGTTTTTCAGTGTTTTACCCTTTCCTATCCATATTGGCTGAGCTTTTACAGCACAAGTGTCAAAGTCCAGTCCTAAAGGGCCGGTGTCCTGCAACTTTTAGATGTGTCCCTGGTCCGACACGCCTGAGTCAAATAATCAGGTAATTAGCAGGACTCTGAAGAACCTGTCTGCATACTGAGGACTTAATTGTGCCATTTGATTCAGCTGTGTGGGACCAGGGAAAGCTCTAAAAGTTTCAGGACCCCGGCCCTCGAGGACTGGAGCTTGACACCCCTGTTTTACAGTAACACCTGTATGTGCCCTTTCATCCTACAGACTTAAACTGGCTCAGAGCCTAGTAGCTGCATTTGTTTCCTAGTCGGAGCAAATGAGCTAGTACTGCCATTACTAGTGATGGGTTGATGAGGCGTCATGAAACGTTTCAACACATTACCAAGCTGTATTGATACTGTCACTGAATACTGACACCTGCTGGACATTAAAAATCCCTACAGGTAACCTAGTGGACAGAGTTAACCGACACTGATTTGAGGACCTATTATATACACTAATATGATGTAATTCATTGTAATATTAAAACATCTTTGATATTTTAGATAGTCAATAAATAATGAGAACCTGTATCATAATGCAATAGCCTCTAATTAAACATGTGAATGAAGATGCTTGTTCAAATATTTTTTATTTTTTTTTTACAAAATTTTTATTCAAAAAAATAAGTTGTTGCAACGTTTTGAAATTCAGTCTGTTACGCTTTTTTGATATTAGTTCTCCAGCTGTGGAAAACACCCGCTCACACGGCACAGATGATGCTGGAATGCACAAAAATTTTAAGGCCAGGCGGAAGAGGTTTGGATAAACACTCTTGTGGTTTTTCCAATATACAAGAGGATCCTGGGACCTCGCAGTGTTGCCCTCTGCCATGTATCTTTGCACCTCATGGATGGCATCAGCTGTGGCACTTTTGGTCTGCCTCCCCACTTCAAGATCAAAATGTTCCCAAAGGCATGGGCGTAGGTTTGTATAGGGACCATAGGGACATGTCCCTACCAAAATTTTGGACCGACCTAATTGTCCCTACCAATAATTCGATGTGAATAACATGTTTATAATTTACAATACAGCGTTGTTACAGCAGTCGCTTATTTTCCTCTCGCAGCTCCGCTGCTTGGCTGCGCCTGCTCCTGCAGCTCCGTCTGCCAGCCTGCGTGTCCAGTCGGTCTTTCCTGTCGCTTTAACTTAGCAGCGCACGTAACTGTGTTGTGTACTGTTTAACTCCACTCTCATTGGTTGTTCTGCCTTAAGTCCCGCCTTCTCTCTCCCTGGTTGGCTGTTTTCTAGTGCGTGCATGTGCGTGCATGCTTGCAGCGCGAAATTTAAATTTAATTCACCCTAGAATACTGCGGTTACTACAACGAATATTAGACTACGAAACTAGTCCCAATTAAAAATTTTATATTATCTATGCTATAACAGGCGATAGAAGAAGCAGGAGAGAGTAGTTTTGATTTGTGGAACTTAAGAAATGTAAGTAACCAACGTTAGCGTCTTAAAATAATTAATTCTGAAGTATAATACATTTTATCAACAAAAAACTTTTTATTTTATAAAACTAAATATTCTGTGTCAGGCAGGAGTTCTGAAGACTGCTGGAAAAATCGACAAGCAAAGAATGTAAGCTTCCAAAAAAAACCTTTAAGGCGGTTCAGATATAAATAGCAGGTGTTATTCGTTTTATAGAGTATAACAACACGAGATGGTGCCTAAACATTGCTATTTTTTGTTTAGAAAGCATAATTAGGGTTCCACATAATAATAGTGCTATTTAATTGACTATTTTTACTTTTAGAAATAGGATAAAGTACAAACAGAGGAACACATTGGTTTGATTTTCCATAGATTTCCACACAGTCAATAAGTAAATTAGTACAAACATTAGTGTCTGGTAAAAATGCTTGAATCTGGCTGTTTATTTTGGATATTATTACATTATGGATAAGATAGTGTTATATTTTCTTTTAATAATTGTTAAATGCGATTTTATATTTGAATAAACTTAGGCTCATGCTTAGTGTTGTGATTGTAGATGATGCCACCAAAAAAGAAAAGAGACATAAGGAGCTATTTCAACACTAAGACAGTAAGTATCATAGGATGATATAAAAGGTTGTGTTACATTTAATCCTTTAATACTAAAAACACACTTGTATAATAGTAACATTATATGATTAAAGGAAACACAGATATCCAGTAATAATGATGCAGGGCAGCTTGGAGGTGAAGCAGCTGGGCCTTCAGTGCTTCTGGTGATGTCTAATTGATTTTAATTACAAATTAAGGAGCAGCTTTTTATTTATATACAATATATATAGTGCTTATAAAATTTATTTTAATGTAGCAGAAAATGCTGCTTTTCTCTTTAAACGAAATGTCCCCTGATGCTCACATCAAGTATAAAAAAATAGGCGCATGCATATTGCGTAGGACCAATGACATCAAACCAATGAAACTTGAGACCAGTAGTGTCCCTACCAAAGTTGAAATCAAACCTACGCCCATGCCCAAAGGTCATCAAAAAAAAAAAAAAAATTGGCATTTTAGTACACGATTTACAAACAAAAAAATAATGCTCAATATCATGCCTGAAGTGGGGGCGGACAGCTGTTGTGAAGATGTTCCCGGCTGGGGCTCATTTGAGCCTCCAACTATTGATGCACATTCTGCCCACAGTCTGCTGAGGGCCTCATTGCACTTGGAGGAACTATGGAACCCAAGTGATTTAAATCTGGGGTCTAGAAGTGTCGCCAGGGTCAACACACCTAATGACTCCAGGTTGGAAGCAGTGTCTGTAACTCGACGTTTCAGGTGTTCATGTAGGTGTCGTGCTGTGTCAGTGTGCAAGGTTGAAGCATTACGCTCAAGTGCCATATAGAGCATTTTCATCATTGGGATGACCTTTGATCCTGACACTCGCCTCTCTGCAGACAACTCCACTGTAGCTTGATGGAAAGGAGCAAGCACAAGTAGTGTTTCTCCTATGATGGTAAACTCATCAGCTGTAAGTGGAGTCAAATCTGTTTTTAGAGAGGCCAGAGATACCCACACTGCTTCCTTCTCATCATGCAGCCTTGACAGCATTTCATATGTGCTGTTCCAGCGTGTTGGCACCTCATTGATAAGTTTCAGGGTTGGTCGCCCCATCTGTTGCTGCACATGAACAAGCTTCTCCTTGGCTGTAGTGCTTGATCTAAAGTATGTCACAATGTGCCTGGCTTTGTGTCTGATGGCTGTAAGAGTGGGGATCTGATCACATGATTTTCTAACTAATAAATTGAGACTATGTGCAATGCAAATTAAGTGCCGAATTTGGAGCTGTCTAGTGCATGCAATCATGTTTGGTGCTGCGTCGGTCACAAGACACTTTACTTTATTTGTTATGGCCCAGTCCTCCATCATGGCCCTTTTTACTTGGGCCAAATTGTCAGCAGTGTGACTTTGTGGAAAGTATTGCACACCTAACACAGATGTACACAGCTGCAAATTTTCATTAATGTAGTGACAGGTTAGAGCTAAGTAAGCCTCCATGTTCACAGATGTCCACATGTCAGCTGTTATACTCACTGCCACAGCTTGCTGTACTTCCATTTTCACTCGTTCCCGTTCCTCCTCGTACTTTTTGGCCAACATTTGTTTGATGGTCTGAAAACCACACCAAGTCAAACCAGAAGAAAAATCAATACATTTAAAATAAATTTGATAAACTACCACTTTAGATAATTTCCACACAAACCTTTCTGGTTGGCAAAACATATGAGGGCTCAAGGAGCTGAACCAGCTCCCTGAACCCTTCATTCTCCACAATGCTGAGGGGCTGGCAGTCCTTCACAATGAAGTTAAGCACAGCCTCATCGAGCATCTGCTTCCTGGAAGCTTGATGGTTAAAAATGAGAAAGTATAAATTAATCAGAATTATCAATAAAACAAAGTCAGTAAGTTGTAATATACCTGTATACCTGAGTTTATCATGGGTGTATCATGGATTTCATTCTCATGCTTGGCCCCTATAATGTCTCAACATTGAGTAAACTAAAGGTCACTTTGAAATGAATTTCTATTCAGAAAATCAAGTGGAAACTCAGAGGAACAGGATGAAACAAGGAAATTAAAACAAATACCTTATTTTCCGAAATGACATCAAAGTGGTCCCACACAGCAGAAACCTTTCTTTTTGGTTGCGGAAGCTCCATAATTGTTGATGATTTGTATAATCGCAAAACACGCAAGATTGTTTTGGCAGATGCATCCCGTTGACAGATACGCTTCCTTATATACACAGTTTGGCTCGTCAATCAACTCGAAACAGCTTCTGTATTGGTCACGTGACCGAAACAGTTGCTGTATCGGTCACGTGACTTTTCCGTAGCGACACACGCATCGACACGGGTTTCGCTCTATGAGACCGACGCATGCGTCGACGCATCGGTGTTGCCCGACCCATCACTAGCCATTACCCTTTCTTTTCTCACACTAAAAGCACTCCTGGATCAGTCCTGTTACTTTTGGTGGGCTGTCTTTTCAAAAAAAAAAGATGGCCATTCACACTTGGCCTGTTTCTGCTGGAGGCTTCTCTGGGCTAAAGGAGTTTTCCTCCCCACTGTCACTACATGCATGCTCAGTACAAGGGATTGGTGCAAAGTCAACAAAATGCAAATGACTCCATTGTGGCTTTGCACTCCTTCAGATGGACTGAATGCTGCAAGTCACCGACCTGACACAATCTGCTTGGTTTCCCAAAGGAGTCATAGGTGAAATCTCTGAACGCTATTCTGGCTTCAGTCACCACTTTTGCGTGCTGATGTAAGCCTGACATATTGCCGGCCGTTCCCATGGCTGGCGACAAGCCAGAGATGCCGTAGTCCAATGGCGGCGTCTAGCTACGTTTTCACTTACCTGCCATGCCAGTCTCCTCACTCACTCTTCTGCAGGTTGGTTCACTTTGGACTTGTCTCTGTAGTAATATTTGGAGTCATACAACTCAGGCTGACTGCCACTATCGGCTTATCCTCGCAGCTGAGCGAAAATGGCTGTCTCTGCTGCAGTCCTTACTCTAAATCACAGCCACATCCAGTACCTGATTGGTTGTCGTGGCAAGACAAAAGTTCAGATTTTTCAACTGCAGCCAGTCACTTTGAATCCATTGCAGGTGTTGTATTGCTCTGGCTTTGCTTTAATTGCCAAAATTACGCCTTTGGCTTCGCTTTGTCGCATCACTCCTGCGTTTCACCTGTACATAGGGGTATCATGTAAATCTGTCGCTCGGGCTGCCACCTTCGTGGTCGGTGTGAATGCACAACAAAAACAAACTTCATGCTGTTACCTGGCTGGAGGAGAAACCTTGCTCTGAGTAAAGCTGCGCCTACTCTTGAAATGCTCTCCACCTTGGAAACGCGAGGCCATTGTTGATCCTAATTTTTGTCTTTCCTTATTTGATAACTTCTTTGCCAATTTTTTTCTTTTTCTTTTGTGGTTATGGATCCTGATCATAAGGTGAACATCAGTGGTATTTTATGGGGAGGGAGGGGCTAAGCCCTGAGGGGAATCTGTTCACATGGTTGCACATACAATTGGCCCGGCTTTGTAAACACTAGAGAACACAGATGGCGAGTGTAACGTCGTACCGTATTCCATCTAAAGCAATACTTTTGGTTCTTCACGAAACTATTTAGTTCCATCTAAAATCATGAAATTTAACTTATTGCTCCTTTAAACTCTTAGTCTGTTGCTATGATTTCATAGCATTGAGTTTCTAAAGTGCCCTGAGATCATCTAATAAAACTGGGGTCCACCAACTGCAGGTCTGGAGCCACAAATGACTTAACTTTCGCTGAAAATGATACAGAACAAGGGTTCGTTCTTCGTACGTCGCTAACTCAGCAGGATTTCATTGTTGACGATTTGGCATGATCTTGGATCGTTTGGTTCTTCGAAAGACATCCTGCACTTGTTGTCATAGCAACATGTGCGCCAGCTTAAGCCTGCTCAGAGCAGGCTTATTTCATGTAAACAAGATTAGATCACGGCTGTATAAGCGGAGGAGATAGGGAAGTCTGCCGTAGCCATGTCCATTTTTACGACTGCAACCTTTTGCGGAAGGTGCAAGAATAATTTGCAGAGTTTTTCGAATTAATCGCGTATTGCGCAATAGACAGGATCCTTTAGCGCAGCGCGACAGTGTAATTGTAGTGAGATTTTTCTTGGTGGCTGTTATAAACAAACACATTTAACAATGGATTTTAAAGAGGAAAAAGTGGTGTTAGAGCCATAAATAGAAAATATTTAAGTTATTTGTATGATGGTTTGCTTTTTATTTTTATCCTATTCAGTAAGAAGATTTGTTCGGGCCATTTTATTGTGAAGTTTAGTTTACTTTGAAAGGCTTGCTTCCTGTCGAGCCGTATATTGTATCAGAAAAAACTATGGATGGATTATCTACACACGGAGCAATACAGTTTTACCGTGTAAACTGTGGATGACTTGGAAAAGGAAAATTTTCATTTTTTATGGATAAAGAATTTTTTTTTTGTTAAAATTCCCAGTTTGCACATGTCCTTTACTTCCCGTGTCTAAGGAATGACACTGAAATTTGGATCTCTTGACATAACAAGTGCCTTTTTAAAATAAAGTATAATAATTAAAAGCTACCATTTTGTAGAATATTCTTGTATTTCACTTTTACTTGTCCCCATGTTCTAGTGGGTCCCGTGGAGGCTCTGACATAAAAGAACAAAGTAAATATGAGATTATTAAAATGCAAAGATTCATACTGTACAAAGTGATAGAAACATCTACCATGGACAGTATTTACGCATTAATTTGTCTGCTGCTTTTTGCCAGCCTTCTCTCCTGGCTTTAACAGATTTTGAGGTGTTTTAATTAATGACTCAAATTCGGCATAACCTTCCATTAAAAGCTCTTGTTCTGCTTGGGAGAAAAACTGTGGGCGTTCTTTGGCCATGCTGAACAGCTAATAGCAGCGTTGCTGATCATTGTTTCTACTATCGATACATTTCCCCTTTTAAACAAACGCATGAACGCGCACTTGTTTCAGATAACTCAATCCAGTGATACTAATCATAAACAACAGGTGCGTTCGAAGAACCCAATTAGCCGGATCATGATTAGCCGGATGAAATCATCTTGGATGTGTCATTTGATCTCGGATGTTTTAAGCAACGTACGAAGAACGGACCCCAAACCATTTTTAAATAGTGGTTTAACCTAAAAAATATTAAAGGGTAGTTCTTTAAAAAAAGACATTTGATATTTATATTTTTTTATCAAAAGGTCGAGTAACCCTCTTTTCTGCCCATTTTCCATCAACTTCCTGATGACTGAAGGCCTCTAGTGCCATAAAATCTAAAATAACTTGGCATGCATATATTCAGCATCCCTTTGAAACCTTAAAAATCCAAGGAAACCAGAAGCCTTTAGAAGTCACCTGCTTGTAATCTAACAGTATAAATGCAGGTGTTCAGTGATCGCTTGTTAAAACCAGTGTTGCACCGATACCAGTATCGGACGGGGCCCCGATACAGAACTAAAATGGTGGTATCGGTATCAGTGAGTACCAACAAATAGGGCACAGATACCATTTTGATGTGTGTGTGTCACTTGAACGCAGCCTTCTCTCTCCCGATTAGTATTATACATGTTATATAAGATCATGAAAGTTGCACTATCTTGGCATTTTAGAGCCAAAACTCAGGGTTTAAAAGAGATTCAATTATTTATGTAATTTTACTGTCTTACTGTTGCACTACTATTATACATGTTATAATTTCACGAATGTTGCACTATTTTGGCCTTTGAGAGCCAAAAGTTTATTCAACTGTCACCCATTCCAGTTAAGCAATAAAAAGTTCTACTACCCTAAGTAGTATGTAGTTCTTCATATGTATACACACACACACACATCAATTTCAAACAGATGGTATCGGTATGGAGGCCAAAAAATTGCTTCGCCGCAACACTAGTTAAAACGTCCATCAACAAACGGCATTATGAAGACCAAGGAACCCAGCAAGGGATAAAGTTGCACAAAAGTTTAAAGCAGACTGTTATGAAACAATATCCTAAACTTGGACGTTTGTGGTTGTAACCTGACATCATTTGGTAAAGTTCCAGAGGTATGAATGGGCTTTGGCATTGCGTATGAACAGGCACCTCAGAGGTCAGATCACTTTCAGAAACTACTAGCAAGCACATGCTTGAAGCTTCTAAATGTCGTTAAAAATTTGATTTTTTTTTATGATGCACATTCAACAGTTTATTAGTTTTGCAAGTTTATTTCAAAAATGTCTAATTCGTATAAATATTCAGCTTCTATACAAACCTGCTGTATTTCCAATTAAGATATTTTTAATGTTCTTTCAAGGGGTTTCAAATATCCTGAAATGGTTCTCTGCAGAAGCACCAATTATCTCGGTCCATTTGAGCTGAGTTTGTAAGAACATGTACACGAGTAGATCTTTACATCTTCTCATAATTGAGTTCATGTCCGCAGGTAGTGCAGGTTTTCTTGTAGAGGTCGTCCTCTGGGTCCACCACCTCCTCGGGTCCGTACTCATGCTGGTGAGCACTGGTGTTCTTGGTCCACATGCTGCTTCGCACTGCCCTGCGCAGCTCTGACACATTATGGACAAAACACATTAAACGTCACGCAGTGTGAGGCGGTTCCACCCGTGAAGGACTTTTCCGTCAAGCAGGAAACCAACCTTTGACTTTTTTGTTGAAGCGCTTCTGTTTTTGGACCTCTTTGCTCTCCTCCCTCGTTTCTCTGGCCTCTTCCAGTGCTTCCTCCGAACCCCAAACCTCCATACACCTTTTCTCAACCTGAGGTACCCGGAAAAAAAAAACTTGATTTATTACAAACAAACACATTGTTACTCATCTATTCGTCTCCACATTTTTCAAGTCAAAATGTCCAGTTTTCTGTTTTTTTTTGCCTGTTTTGAAATAGCAAAGAGGTCACAAATTTATGGAGGATATGAATAAGAAGTGAAGGACTGTGGAAAATTAATAAATAGAGGGAGTGACTAGATGGAAAGATTGAAGTATGGGAAGGAGAATTAAAATGTTGATATTTTTCTATATCTTCATACTAACCTATACCTGGAAAATATATCAAATTATTTATTTAGTTTGCCATGAACCCTAACTGACCAATGTCACATGAATGCTTGTTTTTGTTTAAGCCTTTTTAAAAACAGGGAACAAATGTGTTAACTTACTCCTGAATTTAGTTTGTGATGTAGGGTTAGGGGTATGAATCAAGGTTAAGGGTAGGGAAAAGTTTAGTCTTGCTTTTTTCTCCATGCCTGGATGTGCTCACCATCACCCAAAGACTTCCTTACAACACATCTTTTTTTCTGTTCATACCCAATCAAGCTTCAGAGGGATCTAAGATGGAGAAACTGTCCAACAACGCGAGGAGGGTAAGAATTAACTTAGAGTTTCTCCTTTCAGCGGAGCTGGAAAAAGGGACAATGAGAACCTTGATAAGATAAGGTCTTGATCGGGCTGTGCTCCAGGCTAAGAGACTGATAGACCCAAAAGGTTTTCCTCCCAGAATCCCTCCTTCCTTTTGCCTTTAAAAACATTCCTTTTAAATAAGCCAGCTCTTTAGAGCACAAAATAATGCATGAAAATCATGCATTTGAGACACTTTTGATGAAGTCAAACTTTTAATCAACTTTACATCCAGCCTTAGTTCCCCTCAGAATTTCTCAAGTAGTTTTGATTTTGTTTTTGATTATATCATGTTTCCTTGCTTTATGTACTTTATCAATCTTCCAACTATATTAGTGTTATGACTTGGTTAGGACTGTGGATCAAAACCACCTTAAAAGATTAAAAGAAAGTGTGGTTGCTTCAAGGTAAAGCATGAAGAAACGAGGAGCGGTACTGTTAATTAGTGGGATAAAATGTGCATTTCCTCTGAGGAAGCTGATCACCTGTAGCAGAAGGTAGAGCTTCATGTCCCCCCAGCGCGGGTTATGAGGGTTTTTCTTCAGTATAAACCTCAGAGGGGGCTCTCTCTTGTCGAAGTCGACGTCCTTCAGCAGGTAGCGCTGCTTGGCCTCCGTTCTGGAGATCAACTTGTGCTTCTCCTCGTTGTCTCTAAAGGGGAACAAAGACGTTCGCCGTCACTTTGAACAACTCTGAGGTCATCCAACTCCATGCTGGAGAGTTTATGAGGCAACATAGGAGTCAAATAAATATATGGGTAACAATGTGTTGATTAAATACAACTTTACTGATCAAATGCTATTAAGTCTCAGCCTAAATATGGCTGTTCTATGAAGGCCTCTTGTGTTTGAGAACATTAGAGAACAAATATCATTGAAAAAGACCAAAGAACACAGCATGGTGGTCAGGGAAAAGTTTAAAGCAGAGCTAGGTTATGAACCAGCATCCCAAACTAAACATCTGACATAGGGCTGTTCAAAATATAATCTAGACATATACAGAATATGGCACAGCCGTGAACCTACCCACACATACACATTCATCTGAACTGAGCATTAATCAAAGAAGCAGCCAGAAGAGTTTCATTGTAACATTGTAGAAGTTGCAGGGATTTATAGCCAAGGCTCTGAAGTCCACAAATCAAATCATTATGGAAGTGGCAAGAGGAACGCAATTCAGCCAGAAAAGCCACAGGAGTTTGCACGTCGCAAACGCCTCAAGATATGTAATGGATGGAGCAAACGTTTAGAAGAAGGCGCTCTGGTCAGGTGAGACCAAAACATTCTTCATTTATTTTTGCCCACTTGCAAAAAGCTATGTGTGGGCAGGAAAAGCAACACTTCACATCATCCTGAGCACAACATGATGGACCTGTCGCGCTAAATTTTGCTGGACGATAAAAAAAAAAAAAAATGGAAATTATCACAATGAAATCATAACTGTCATTTGGAGACCTTTTTCCAGTAATATGATGATGGCATAAAAACAAAACTACATCCTGATGCACCGTACTGAAACCTTTTGTTATCGAGAGAGAGAGAGAGAGAGAGAGAGAGAGAGAGAGAGAGAGAGAGAGAGAGAGAGAGAGAGAGAGAGAGAAAAACGAACAAGGGGGCAAAAGCAAGAACGCATATGCAAATGATCAAGCTTGATTAAAATGTATTATGTGCTTAACTGATCTATTGTTTATCGTGACAGGCCTAGTTTCAAGTGTAGCCGGGGCATGCTGTCCCTGAAGCATGGCACGGTGCACCTGCCCTCTTGCCCATATATGCAAGAGGCTGTGACCGAGCACAGCTGGCTGTAATGAGCACCTACGTTTAAAAGCAGGTAGATCACTGAGGAGATCAGATCCTGCTTTGGTGTCTGCAGAGGCAGCACATTTTGAGACTGACGGTCAGAACACCGTGGATTGGTTTTACTGCAGAGAAGGTTGACCTGCTGCTACTGTTTCAGTTTCTCTTCCTGTTTAGGTTTGGTTTCAGTCTAGAATCTTTCTTTTTTTTTTTTTTATTAGATTTTAGCCTTTCACTGAAGGAGGGGGAGTTTTTATTGCTAAGTCCTCTGTGTGGTTTTAAACTAAGGGACCAATGCTGTCCCTGGGTCCTGAGCTGTGTTCATTTAGATTGAGGAGACTAGGGGAAGGGGAGTTTTTCTTTGGTTGTATTCACCAGGGCTTGTGGTGTGAGTGTGCTTTTGTTGGGGGGCCACTTGGGTGTATTTAGTTGTATTTTGTCTTTTTCTTCATTATTCCTCCCCAAGCAGTCTAGCTTAATTGGGTTTTAACTGATTCTCAGCTATAAGGATTCCAGGGTCAGCATGGACCCCTACTTTTTAAGGTGGAACTTTTTTATACTGAAACTGATTTGCCCATAGGAACTTTAGAAATTAATAAAATTGTATTCAACTTGCAACAGTGCCTCTGACAATTCTTACAAACTTATCTGTGATCTGGTAAAACGAGGTTATCGGCATATAACCAACGGTGCCCAAGGTCACCCAAGTTGGATAAATGTGGGGAAATGTTGTTGAGAGTTTGGAAACGACTAGAGATTGACCTGCCACCAGGATGACGACCCTAAACATAGAGCAGAGCTACAGAGGAATGGTGTAGAGTCAGGTCAACGCGTATTCATGTGTTAAAATGGCCCAGTCAAAGTCCAGCGCTAGACCCAATAGAGAATGTTTGGCAATGCTTAAAAAAAATACTGTTCACGGTTGCGCTACGTCAGATCTGACTGAGTTGGAGCGGGTTTTAAAGAACTGTCCAAATGTTCAGCCTAGAAATGCGTAAAGCTGCCAGAGAACCGCCTCAGAGGGCGAAATACAAATACGCTGTGATGTGCGGGGATACGATAGAAACTGTACCTGCATTTGTCGCAAACAGACAGGTCAAAGCTGTTGCTGAGGAAAGAGTCCATGAAGGGTTTCTGGCAGTCATCACACAGCAAGTAGTCTGGCTCGATCACCGGAGCTGAGAACAGAAGTACAAGGGGAGATGTTAGGGGAAACATGCCTGAACGCACACGCTGTAGTCCCGGCCTCCATGGACGCACCTGGCTGATGCACCACCTTCTTGGCTTTCCGCTCATCCTCTCCGTCCTCCTCCTCGTCGATAAAGAAACCAGCGCCGGAGTCGATCGTCTTGGAAACTTTGGCCGAGGTTGCTCCCTCCACGGCGGACAAAGGGCGGCTTGCCAACCGCGCCTGGCGGAGCATCAGCGCCCGCTGACGGTTCCTCTCGATTTTCGCCCGCATGGCAGCGGAAAGCTCGGGCTTGGAGCTCTGGTCTGGCGGGGGACCGGCAGCATCCCTTCCCTCTGACTCGGACGGCTCCATGCTGCTCCCATGGATGGGACTCGGCTTCGTTTCAGCCCAGCATCGGACTGTTGTTATAAAACTGACAGCTGAGGGCTTCCGTTGTTTTTCCTAATCGTTTTAGTGCAACACTGCCACCTGTTGACACGGAGTTGAAACTGAACATGCTTTTTAAAATCAGCACGCATGAGCCAAATTTACAGATATTACAGCCACGAACTTCATTTTTTTTTCATTTGTGTTTTTTTTTTATCCGTAGCTCATGCTATGGCGAGAAAATATACTCGCCATATTATTAGAATTGGCCTTCTGTGATTAATTGTGTGAAAAACTTACGTTAGTCATTTACTGGTTGTTAACTGTGTATGAACTGATACTAGACATTTACTGCTTAGTCTGTGTGGTAGCACTTTGTAAGTGTTAGAAACCCTCTTTGCATTCCCAATCTTCTTAGAGCTGAGTCACTGATCAGTAAGACCTACTGCATCTTCAAGGCCTTCTGTCTTCTGTCAGCGGGTCTACTGCAAATTAAATACGTGCCTGAGACCGACACTTACAGACACAATTTTTCTGCATAACAAATCTCGTCATTAGAATACAATACATTTGTATCGTCTTGGATGAACACTCCCCCGACAATAGGCTGGACTTAGGCACGCAGCACAATCGGTCGTATGCAAATGTGAGCAGGCCAGCCACTGCGCAGGTTCACTCAGGGGAATGTACTAGGATAGAGTCCAACGCTGTACGGCTTTATATTTGGCCAAAATAAATTTGACCTTGGCTTCTGGGAATTAAGACTGCTCTTTCCTTGGGCTGCCAACAAAAGAACTCGGTAATGAAAAAAAAAAATAATAATATAAAAAGAAAATTCCTGTAATAGTCCCAAAGAGGGGAATTTTTTTTCTCTGCATACAACCCATCTATCTATCTATCTATCTATCTATCTATCTATCTATCTATCTATCTATCTATCTATCTATCTATCTATCTATCTATCTATCTATCTATCTATCTATCTATCTATCTATCTATCTATCTATCTATCTATCTATCTATCTATCTATCTATCTATCTATCTATCTATCTATCTATCCACATCACTCTAAACACCACCATGGTATCTTTAGAGTGATGTGCAATGGTCAGGAAAAGAGATCAGTAGTTTTCTCTCAACACCACACCTTCTTCAAAATCTTCTAAATGCTTGCTGTCTCCCCTACATAGCTTGTAGCAAACTTTCTTATTGTTAGTCACCCACAAAGGGCACATTTATGGTATCCACAGAGAAGAGTTGTCCTTTCAGTAGTTTATCCCACCTGAGTAATATCTGCAGCTCCTCCAGAAGTACCAGAAGTTTCTTGGCTACTTTTCCTCGCTCAGCTTGTCAGTTTAGGTCATGAGTTTGTAGGATTGCAATCTATCCATGCTCCTCCTATTCTGCCAGTTTGTGGTCGAGTTTAATGTTTCTATACGGTTTTGTAGGCCTACTCAGGTCTTGTTTGGTTTGTTTGAGAATGCATAAATTGCTTACAGAAAAATTTGGAATTAGCAAAACCTCAACTTGGAAAGACTTTTTAACCTTTTTATGGATACGTCGGGGGGTCTTTCACATGAGAAGCTAACTGACAGGGTAACAGACTCTTGTCTGTTCTGCTGTCCATTGGACGACAAGGACAACTCATGTCCTTAGATGTCACTGAACAGGCATGTGGATAAAAAGGTGAACAGGTGAGTATTCTGGCTGTCCTCAGATGTCCAGTTAATCTCTGTCCCATCGGGCCGATTATGGCAGCAAGCCACATATAACTCTGTAAGAAGCTTGTGTCAAAGTTAAGCTTCTGCACAAAACTTATAGATGACACTGCAAATCAGACTGATGGCATGAGGAAGCTTAATTAATGCTTCATGTATTATCCACAATAATAATGATATCAATACAGGCTAAACTGTTTCACAGGTACCAGCTGTAAATGTTTTGTTTTAGCTACTCACCAGTTTGATTAGTTTGCAAAAAGAAATGCTTGTTAAATAAATAAATAAAATAATTGTCTTAGTTTTTTTTTATTTCCTTATGACATATTTTACAGAGATAATAAAACATGTTTTTACAGCAGGATTCAAATGTTACATAAATATTATTCCAGAAATGGTAATACATTTACTATTCATCATGGTGCTGAATCTGCTGATTTTTTGGGATATTTTTTATGCACTCGTTCATGCAGCTGTATTCCTCGCGTTCACATGAGTCATATTAAACCAAACCTAATAAAAAAGCAAACAAACAAAAAATAGATACTGCATATAGAAGCTAGGTAAGAACCAGGTTATTAGAAAACAGCACAGTAAACTACTGCAGGTGGCATGGTTAGAACTAACTTTATGAGGTTAAAATTATGTATCTCAGTTTACAATTTACAAACAACTTTATTAGTATTACCCTAAAATCAAACCCCTCAAACTCAAACTGTGGGGAAATTTAAATAAGGTTTGGGTAAAATGTGAATAGAAATGTATTATATTTGTTTATATCTAATAATGAATAGTAAAATAGTAGTAATTTAGCTATTTAATAATGAAAAAGCAAGACAAATGCCTACTGTGTAATTTTAGTTCAAAAACAAAGAAAACTTTTAGTGTAATATAAATAGTAATATAAATCAGTTTGCATCACAGAAACAAAAACACATATCATGTCTCCTTTCAAAAAAACACAAACTTTTCTACACATTTTTAGTCTATGACCCAGGGTTCCTACGAAATTTTCCAAATCAAACTTCCCACTATCCCAATTCAAATATTCTGAGTAACCAGTTGATTTTATGTCCTATTTCTTACCAAAAGAAATTCACAATTAATTTGCGGAGGGTACAGTGGTACGATCTGAACAATTTGTATGTTTATTTGGAAAATGAAGGTGCTGAATAAGTTTTATTCTTTTCTGGGGTTAGAGTGTTGGGTCTATAATAATAATAATAATAATAATAATAATAATAATAATAATAATAATCATTTTTTCCATCATAAACAGAAACAGTAGAAAACAAACATTCTGGTTCCTCAAGGCCTTAACTGGAAACACTGCTTAACATATCTTTTAACCGAGGGCATTTATTTATTTATTTTATTTATTGTCACATCATGTTGAGTTTCTGATGCTTTTATTGGCACTTCAAAAAACTTAATAAAAACACTAAATACATCAACAAATCCCAATAAATGAGAGATAATGCAAATACAGAAAGGGATTGTTTTATTGTAGAACAACAACACCGTTTTAATTGATAGAACATCATTACATGATTAAAGTATTTTGATTGGTTGCAGATAATAACTTTTTTAAGCTTTTGAAAGTCTGTGTACATTTAAAAAGAAAAAGATGAAAAAGACTGAGATTGTCTACATGCACACGTCGTCTCACCACATTAAACTCCAATCGCAGCCGTAGCTGGGTCACAGCTGGAGACGTTCCTGATTCAAAGCGCACACGAGAACACTACATCCTGTCTTAAATGGCAATTAAGTCATTGTCTTACAGAAATTCAACAACATTGGATTAAAATTACAGTATGTGTAGTCTGTTTTACAGCAGGATAGCAGGTTAAAATCAGAGTTACCTGTTGATTCAATTTTTAAAAATGATTTTCATCAATCTCTAATCTGAAGAAAAGTGTTAAAAAGTTAAACAACAACGACACAACAGTGGGAGCTAACCTTTTATCCATCACTCAGTGGCAGTTATTACGAGAAAGGCGTCCTCGGACACCCCTTCCTTCTGCACCCAATGTACATTTGTTTAGGTATCACAAACAGATTAATGGTCTCACAATTCAAAATTGGAATTTAAATAATCTTTAACCACATTAAAATATTTCAGTCCAGGTTTGACCAGCCCGTATATTGGGGTTTTCATGCTTGTTTCAGTCTGTGGTGGCCCAGATGCCAAAAAAAAGAACATAACTGTTTTGGATGTTTTTAAATATAATTTAAACATTTCATAAATCTCAATCTATGTTTTAAAATATCTCTATTTATTGCAGAATAATACAGCTAAATTTTGAGCCTTTTTTTAATATTTTGAACAAAGACGATCCAATGTAGTCCAGATTCCTTAAAAACAAGAGTAAAAGACCCCTTTAATTTAGCTCAGATTAGAAAACTTCAGATCCAACAACAGCTTCAGCAAATTTACCCTCCAGCAGTAAATGGCAAGTTTTTTCTTGAGCTGCATAGACTGTAACTTCACATCGATGCACCCACTCCCCACTGACTGGACATACAATGGTCAAGCTGCCCCCAGTGAAATGACGCCCTGGATGGTTAGCCCATTAAAAAAACCATCTCTGCCATCATGTGTTTTCCAAAAAGACAGATACGCTCAAATTATTTTTGTCAGCACACATAAGAAGATGTAATAAAAAATAAGTTATGTTTAAACTATTTGATATTTAATCCATTACATATTATGGATGGGATGAACATAAAGTGTTGTCTGAAAGCACTGTGAAATCATTGACATGCAACTGTATTCTTCTTTCTATCACATTGCAGAGTAAAATATCAAGTATTGCATACTGTTAACATCTCAAAGCCTACAAAGCAGCTATCAAAATTAGAAGTTACCTTGGCCTTTCTTGTTTTTTCCATGACAGTTTCCTTGACCTCAAAGCCAAAGCTCCTCTGGCATTTAAACAGTAGCAACGTGTCTCTTTGAGTGTACATATCAAGTTTATATTCTTAATTTCTTCATTGAGTGGTAGAGATTCTTCTTCCACTGTTGTACAGTCTCTGTCCTTCATTTAAAACAAGACGTTTCTCCCGACATCCAGCTTCCATTTCATCTCCATTTATCGTTTCAGCAGGTCTCAGTCAGTCCCGACTGCAAGATTTAGTCAAATGGTGCTGAGAAAGTCTCCTCATTGGGCGGCCTAAAGAATAGGCCTACATGGCTTTGTGAAATAGCTATGATGCAACAGCTTAAACCAGCAAAGTTGAACATCACAACTCCTTCTTGATCCACATCAACAGCTTGTAAGTGTGTGCACGTGTTTACATATGTGTGTACAGTACAGTTTGTGTGACGAGCATTTGAGACATAGAACAGGCAGTTTGTCATTGCACTGTTGAAGAGCAAGTTTAAACCTTTAGTTCGTTAGGAGTCCCTCTTTTAGATGGTGATCGGACACATGATAACTTTGTCCTCCAGCATGACGCTGACGACCAGGAAGACGAAGTAAAGCAGGAACATGAGAAAGCCCAGAAACTTGCTCATCCTCCATTTGCAACCCGCGATGGAAACGATGACAAAGAGGAGCATGAGGAAAAGGAGGACAATGGCACAGAACAGGCCGTTGCTGCTCACCTCCACTGGCTTGAAGTCATTGATGATGTTGTAGAGGAGCCATGGGAATGGCAGACTGGTGGAGCACAGCAGAAGGGAGGTGGTCAGGTTTTCACAGATGTCTTATTTAGAAATTATTTGTCAATGTTTACTGGAGGACTTACCCGACAGTGATATCGAAGATGTTGGAGCCCACGGAACTGGACACGGCCATGTCACCAAGGCCTTTTCGTGCCACAATCACACTTGTGATCAAGTCAGGGATGGATGTGCCCGCAGCTAAAATGGTCAAACCCATGATTTCCTCTGTTATCCAGAAAGTCTCTCCAACCTTGAATAGAGCAAAGATTAAGAGTTTAATTAAATCAGAGGTGTTCCTAGAGGCTTCTGACTTAGACAACTTATTTTCTTCTTTTTTTTATTTTTTACAGTTTACAGAAATAGCACAGTTTAAGACTTGGCAACGGTACAACTGTATCAGCAGTATTTCATAAAGCTTAGGAGACTCTTTGGCCAGGTGATTCAAAGCCAACAACTTTATGAATTTAAATTATCACAGGACTTTCAACAAAACATTCAGTTCCTTGGATGGCTGACAGCTCCTAAAATTAATATTAATCTTACCAATATTTTTTATAATTTTCCTCTAAAACTGAAAAACTGAGGCACACATCTGTAACTACCTTATATTCACGTCTGTTCTTCTACTTCTGCATCAAAATGTAGTTTTACAGGCTGATCTAGAGAAGTGTTTAATCCGGATTTGCTGCTATAGTAATACACTGACAACCCTCATAGACGCACTTTACAAGAGATAGAAAAAAATCAGAGTACAGAACTAATGTGATGCGTGTTTGATACATATTAAGTCTGGTCTTTATGTTTGAGTGTATCTGTGCTTGTCAAGTACCTGGTGAGCCCACCACACCATCAGGTAGGAGAAGAAAGCAATCCAACAGATGGATCCGAGGAAAGTGATCGGAAAGAACCTTTCAGATGTCTGGGAAAAAAACAACAACAAACTCTGAAATGAATTTTCAATCTTCAGCCAATTCAATAAACACCCATGAGTCAATGCTGAATGATTGATGCTGACTGTGATTCCTAGAGCTCTTAAAAAATAAAAATTAAAAACATAATTCAGCATATCAAATCATACAGACCCATTACTGAATGAAGGTGCTATACATTGCCTTGTTATATTTAATCCACGATAACCATCAAAGCTATATTTATATTTATCTATATAGCAACAGTAGCAATGGTTATATTGTTAGCTCCTGTCTCTGACCCATTAGCAGGGTCTTTAATAAACTTTCAAGGCAGTTTTACACAGAAAACACAATAAAGTAAATAAATGTAAAAATGCTACCTTGTCATTAATTCGTATGCTTGGCCTTCTTCTTCTCCTGCTTTTCTCCAATGTACATTGTTTGTTGTTATTTCAACTTTTAACTTTATGTTCTTATTATCTTTTTTACTTCATAGTAGGTACATCTGGTCAGGCGTTCTGTTAACTGTGACACCATCTTGGGGGCGGTCGGGGGGGGGGGGGGGGGAGGGATGGCAGATCATCTGCCACTACCCTATACCATATAAAGTATTCCTGAATCAATGTGTGCTTCTGAGCTTTTTGTGTCTCTGCTCTGTCTTCACTAACCCCCAGTCAATCTAGACAGATGACCATTCACACTGAGCCTGGTTCGGCTGGAGGTTTTCCTCCCTGTTAAAGGGGAGTTTTCCTCTCCACTGTCGCTTCATGCATGCTCAGTATGAAGGATTGCTGCACAGCCATGGACAATGCAGACTGTCCCTGTGGCTCTAAGCTCTTTCAGCAGGAGTTGCTACATCTGCCGCTTTTAGAATCCCATGGAAGATTTTCAAAGAAGTTAAAGTCAGGCAACCATGGTGGCCCCTTCAATACCTATCAGGCCTTCTCCCTAAACTAAGCCTAAGTGGAATTTAAGATATGAGAGGAATCATTGTCTTGTTTGACCATTGTAGGTACTAAAATCTCAGTTGATGCTGCCACCAAGTCTTGAGGAAGGTATTTTTCAGTCTCTGCTCTTTCTGGACAATTCTTTGGACTCAGTCCGGATCATTAAGATGTTCCATCTCAGGCCCACTGGATGCTACCAACAAAAGCCTTTAGTTGGTTGCATCATGTGCTAGAGATCAAACCTGACTTATAAATGTGGAATTTGGATACATGCAAAATTTGTATAATTTGACTATTTGAATTGTTCCTTAGTAGTTTATTTATCACAAACACCTAAAGAATTTTTAACTTTGCCATCAAACGTAATTTGCATTGAGGGTTGGATAATGTCAGTATAGTATGTTGTAACTTCATGTTGAGTAAATCCATCAATGTGTTTCTGCTTGTCTGAGATTGAGTTGTTAGGGCAACAAGTCCTAGAGGGAAACCCAGACATTCCTCTCCTCAGCGATGTCCTGGGGGATCCCAAGACGTTTCCATGACAGACGGGATATATATATATAGTCCCTGCAGCAAGTTCTGGGTCTTCCCCAGGGATCTCCTCCCAGTGGGACTTTCCCAGAAAACCCCCAAAGCGAAGCGCGTTCTGATCAGATGCCCGAATTACCTCAATTGACTCCTTTCAATGTGGAGAAGCAGCGGCTCTAGTTATAGCTCCCACCAGATACCAGAGCACCTCACCCAATCTCTAAGGCTGAGCCCGGTCTGAGCCTCATTTCAGCCACTTGTATCCAGGAGTAAATGTTGCAGGACAAACGTGGTTTTACTCACCTCTCTCCTGACATCAGGCAGTGTTAGCCAAAGGGGGAAGATGATGGGCAGGATGAGAAGGTAGGTGATCCGTTTCCTCAGGGAATCTGGCCAGGCCAGGCTCAGAGGCTGGTCTTCATCTTCCTCTTCTTCGCCCTCCTAAAGAGAAGTTAAATATATGACATAGTATAATGTACAAACATAAGTGAAAATCAGTATTTCAGTACTGTCTTCTTAGCAAACATCCACATTACACCTGCAACTGCTTTTTCAGACTTGGGGCAAATATATACATTTATGCAAAGATGTGTAATTACTGCGTGAAGAATGAACAGATGGGTGTGGAGAGAAAAACATACCTGAAGTCCTCCTACAACTCCATTCATGGGCGGCGTGACCTCCACGGCAACCTTCGAACTATTCGAGGGGGTTTTATCAACTGAAAGGCAAAAACAAAGAAACAGATGAGTAATCGAGAAACAAATCAGCCAGCCAGTGTATGAGTTTGTTGCCGCTACACACCTACACCGTTGGCAGTGGCAGCATCTTCTTTACACTTCTTTTTGGCCATTTTGTGGAGGATGGATGCCTTCTCCTTAAATTGTCCTGAAGGAAACGACACAGATCTTTCAGTCAGATCAGCATGGCGTTCGTGAACTACACAAGAGAAGTGGAGCATGCTCCAAGTTAGGGAAGAGCGTTTCATTTCTACTCTAAGCAGAGAACTATCAGATCTGAGATGATGTTTGCATTCTCTGTTCGAGTCATGCCTTCATTACTGAGGGGGTCCAGTGTGTGTATCATGAGCTGGAAGATACTGTTTCTCATCAGAGAATTGTGCAGAGATGCACAGCTGCCTTCCCTTTGCAGTCGGGGTTTGGCCTGTAAAATAAAAATCAAACCACAGATGCAGAATATATTTAAGATACATACTTTTAAATCATTATTTGAAAATAACAACAAATATGTAACTTAGACATGTTTAAGCAGTTTTCCTTTAAAATACACTTTATTATACTTCAACAGAGACATGTGAAACAAACTTACGGTCAACTTGTTCTCATCGTCTCCTGGTTCCTTTACCTTGAAAATGAAGAGAGAAAGAAAATCCATGAATACATTTCCATGAACAAATAGTGTTTTTTTATAGTCCTTACTCATTAAGTTTACAGAGGACAAAAAAAACTAAACAATAATCACATTATAACCAGCCTGGAAACATTATGTTTGTATATTTGTCAACTAAATAGCTCTTGTTGAGCCAAGAGGAAATATCTGAATGAAATACAAATATTTTACATGATAGTATGTGCACTTATGAGGCATGACCGCAACTAAGTTTTAAACATCAGATTTTAAAAGATCAATTTAGAGTAATTAACAAAAAATGAAATAGTTTAAATACTGGCCTCGCAAAATACTGTTAGCTTACGACACTGTTTCTCTGGTATTACAACATTTCACCTTAAAACACAAACTAAAAATAAAGCAACAATCAAGAAGCAAAAAATAAAAAGGCTGACAGGTGATTCCGATTATACTGTGGCTTCCAGTTGGAAAAAGAGCCAGATTATGGGACTTTAGTTGACAAAGCACAATTAATTGTTCTCTTAGGACAAAAACTCAAGACTTCATCACCTCTTCATAACGCTAAATCAAAATGGAAAGTGCTTATGATCACAAAAACAAAGTGAAAATACCATTGGAAGATAATCTGTTTTCACTGCAGATACCATGGACTCTGGATATTTAATTTAAGGATACAGTTTGCATTTTAGATCTGCAGCACAAACCCCAGAAAACCACAGATGACGGGTTTTAAGGACAAAATTATTCATATCCTGGCTCTACAGCAGGGGTGTCAAACATATGTTTTTTTTTTTTTGTTGTTGTTTTTTTCCAGTGTCCTTGCTGGCAATGTGGCAATAAGAATTGTTGTCTTAATGCCAAAAAGAGCTCATCAGATTTGACTTTCACAAGTGGAGCAGTACGGCTTTTGCCATAGTGCTCCGCTTGATTTATGAATGTGAATAGTTTTATTATGATTCATGCGGGGAATATCTCAAATGATATGGACACTACAATGGGAAAGTAGGAGATGAAAGGAAGAACAAGAAGAAAAAAAGAAAAGGTGAAAGAAAGAGGAGATAAAAGGAAGAGAATGATAAAACAATTATTGAAAAAAACATGTACTTCGTTTAATTGAAAATCTGCAGTTTGTGTTTTAATCAGCAGATGGTAGCACTGAGCTTCAGATGTGAAAAATTGATTTTAAATCATTTCTTAATTTTTATCTGTTTGATGTATTTTGTCATGCAGGACAGTGTTTTTAAGTTCCAAAAAATGTGAATAAATGTTTTTCCAACATTGTACAATCACTGTGATCAGTTCTTATGCATAATGCACAAGTAAATGTTTAACTGAGTAAAAGTATTGTTGAAATTGGACATACTTTTCTTAAAAACTCTGAGGTTATTCATAATATATTTTGTAAAAGGGAAATTCGTTTATATAAAAATGAACAAGTCCACTTTTATTAGTTCTATTTAATCTTGCAATGAGTTTACTCGTGTGGCCCTCTTGAGATCAGATTAAGCTGAATGCGGCCCCCAAACCAAAATGAGTTTGACACCCCTGCTCTACAGGACTCTTTCAAAAGGTAAAAAGACTGTGTAAAAGAGGTATCAGTTTAGAAAAAAATGTGTTTATCTGCTTTTATTTTATTAAAGATGTGTGTCAAAATTTGTTTATAGCCTTCTCAATAATCTATTAAAAAATATTTATTGGCATTCCAGCATTCAAAGGAAAGCCTTGCTTTTTTGTCCAGAAAATACAGGCTTTCTAAATGTGACAACAGCCCCCCCTGCTGTTTGGTCTGTACCTTGCGATCGGTAGTACGATGAATACTTTGAATGAACTAAAAACGTACAAAACCTAATGTAACTGAAGTTTATCTTTAATATTAATGGCTTGATTTTCCATATCAGGTTCATAACTTGTTTAAAGTTGACTGCAGGTAAGAGTCGGGCTAAAATCCATTTATTCACTTAAAGTGAGCCCTCAAATCAAATACTGCCAGGTACAACCTTGGGTTGGTGCCACAGCTCATGAAGGTCAGTCTTTGATCAGTTTTACAGATTTTTAGTCTGTTAATAAATTAGTATCAAGAAACAATGTTTAAAATCAGAGCTCCCCAGAAAAAGACTGAACAGTATACTAACTAAATAAATAAATAAAAAAGCTGCCCACTGCTCCCTAAAGAATGGGTTAAATGCAGAAGACAAATTTTGTTGGAATGTACAATTGTAATGACAAATGCTGATTTTTTTTTCTTTTTTTAAATTAATTCCTGGGAAATCTAAAGTTATGAAAGCTTGCTTTGAAGAGAAAAATTATGCACGAGCCTGCATTTATCACCTGGCACCAAAGGAGAATTCATGGAAAAATTAAAACCAGAACATCAGACCTATACACAATTAAGCATGATGGGTTTGTGGAAAAATCTAACCTTTTTTTTCAATGCATATGTTGAAATGCATTTTGTTTCTCTAATCAGATACATAGAGTCCATCAGCTATGACAGGTTAGCAAGAGGAAAACATCCAGACGACTATATTTTTGCTGGTTGTTGAAGGTGACGTGATTTTATGTTCTTTCTTCTTGTTTTTTAAACAAAAGGCTTTTTAGGCTATTTCCACAGACTCACACAATTATTACTGAAAAAACGTTCCTTAGATAGCCTAAGATTGGTCAAATTTATATATATATATATATATATATATATATATATATATATATATATATATATATATATATATATATATAATATAATATATATATATATATATATATATATATATATATATATATATATATATATATATATATATAGGCATGGCTGCATGAGGCCTGGCTGTAGACCAGTGGTGTCCAAAGTCAGTCCTCGATGGCCGATGTCAATAATGTTTTGGGTGTTGTCCTGGTTTAAAACAACTTAACCTGTCGAGTGCTTACTTAGCAGGCCTCTACAGACCTTGATGACAGACTGAGAAGGTAAATAATTCATTTGAATCAGATGTGTTGGAGCAGGGTCAGGTCTAAAACATGCATGACTTTGGACACCGCTGTCCTACACCATTACACTCTCTTGGCGTCCATATTTGTGCAATAAAGAAAACTTGTAACGTACAGTAGCAAATTATTTAATTAAGATTGCAAGAATTTAATGTTAAAGCCCAGGGTCAGTGCTGTTGACTTGCTGCACCAGAAAGTATTCAGAAAATCATGCTGTGATCCCTCAGCTCTCCCACCAAACCAATCAACAAAACCAAATATGGCTGCCGTACAGTTAAAACAGAGACAGCTGCAATAAAACCCTGGTTGTTGAAGTTTCTAGTTGTTTCATGCGTTTACATCAGTCACATAAATTGTACTGTACAATCAATACTAGATATATTTGAAAACTTTTTTAGGGGGGGAAAGGTGCTTGAATACATGTACATTAAATTAGAAATTTGCTTATATTACCGATAGTAGCCAATCTAATAGGAGATCTAATCAGTAAATCCCACAGATTGTTGTCACCCTAAGGTTCAAGATATTATCTGAAACCTTATTTTTATTATTTAAAGAGGAAGGATAAATAAAAGTAGATTGGATGCACAGACTATCATCAGGAGAAAAGGAATAAACCTACTGTAGATGCCAATATAGAGCTGTTGCTTGACTTAAGGAAAGAGTGTTGTTCTCCCTTTAAGCTTCTGTTGTGAATCCTGAAGATTTTATGTATTAGTAAAAAGGCCACAGTTTATATACATACATATATATATATATATATATATATATATATATATATATATATATATATATATATATATATATATATATATATATATATATATAAAACCACTTTGTGTGGTTTCTATTTGCATTTAGCCCTTGCAAGTCAATACTTTGTAAAAGCACCTTTAGCTGCCATTGCTGTTTCAAGTCTTCACTTTTCTACCATTTTTCGTGTCTTAAGCACTAAGTTTGTTTCCATTCTTCTTTGCAAACCAGGTCAGCTCAGTGAGGCACAATGTGGATGGTAGAATGGTAGAATATTGTTTCTTGTATCAGTGGCACTGCTGGCGAGTTCCTCTTTCTGCCGCACCCCCAACCAATTAAAACTCAGGAAATTATCAGAGATTCTGGGCTTGAATAAAATACAGGGTCGTTATGCACCGAGCAAGTAAGCTAGTCTACCTATTATAAGCAACAACCAGGGATCGACATTTTCATGTTGACTGCACATGCATGAAAGCAATAAAAAAACTTGTTTAAGGCTCATCTGACTGTTACATGTTGTTTTTATCCGATGTCTTTAATGTCACCCTGAGCAACTACATGGTCTATATCAAAACCTGCCATTGTCTGTGAATATCAGTTTTGAAGTCCTTCCCCCCATTTAATCACTAATGTCTGGTCTTTAACTGTGCCATCTTAATACTCAAATGTGCTGCTTTTCTTCCTGCTGGAAGGTGGGCCTCCATCCAAGTCTCAAGTCCTTTGCAGCCTCTAACAAGTTTCCATCCAGAATTTCCCCGAATTTATCTTTCATCTTTTCTATCATCTCAGACCAGCTTCCCTGTACCTGCTGAAGAAAAGCGTCCCCAAAGTATGATCCTGCTGCCACCATTTTTTTCACACTGGGATAGGGCTTGCAGGCTTATGTGCAGTGTTCACCACACACAGTGATTCCCATGCAGGCCAAAACCTTTTATTTTATTCACATCTGATCAGAAAACCTATTTCCCCTGTTTGATGTATCCTCTGCCTGACTTGTAGCAAACTTCAAACAGGACTTCTCATGGGCTTCTTCTTCATGCCAGTTTTCTAAAAAGCACAGATTGGTGAATTGCACAATTTACCGTTGCCCTGTCGACAGATTACACCTGCAGATAGAACAGCTTTATGTGGACTCAGATTTAATTACACATAGGTGGACACCACTTCACAAATTCAGGGGTGCCTGAAATTGGTTACACTGATCAAAAAAAGGGGAACTGCATACAAATGCGTGGCACACGTTTTGGAGTTTTATAAGGGAAGAATGTTGAGCTCCATGTGTCACTTTGTGTTGGTCTATAACTGTGAAAGTGCCGAAAGCCTGAGTTCCTTTAAATCAAGATTAAAAACATTTGTTTAGGACTGCCTTCAACTGTTCTAGTTAAACTGTTTTACTGAAACATCATTAGGACTTTGTAGTCCAACTGTTTTTAATGTTTGCTTTTTGTTTCTATTCTCCCATCTTCTATTTTGTTTCTACATTTTATTCCTACTTGCTTTTATTCTGTTTTATTTTCTTATATTTTAATCATGTAAAGCACTTTGCATTGTCTTTGTACTGAAATGTGCTATACAAATGAATTTGCCTTGCCTAGCCTGTAACATAAAATAGCAATAAAACTGTAGTTTGTGATTATAATGTGGCAAAATGTTGAAAAGCGAGCTACTTTAGTAAAATACTGTAAGAAGTATATTGAAATTTACCAACCAACAGATTTCCGCTATAGTACATCCTGGGTTTTTACTTTAGAATTGCCTGCTGAGGTGATAATCAACAAACTGAAAATAACAATGTTATCCCACCAACAGTGAAACTCATCTATTGGATCAAACTCAAAAAGGCAAAATTATGCTCAGGCCAACAGAAGATTGACTTCCAGGCAATACCCAAAAAATGTTTAGAGACATAGATGGGACTTATAATTTAGAAAGCAAGGAGAATTTAAAAAAGAAAACAACTATGTGTTTGTACAGCTAAATAAATTTGTGTATTTCAGTTTGTAATATGGATCTATGGAATAGTTTGGGTGATGGATTGAAGTAATGCCTAAATATAAATTCATAAAAAAAAAAAAAAAAAAAATATATATATATATATATATATATATATATATATATATATATATATATATATATATATATATATATATATATATATATATACATATAATGAGGAAGGGGATCAGCTGAGGGTGGTTTTTAGAGATGTTTTCTACTTGTTCTTTTGGATGTAAACAAATTAGGAAACTCCTTTTTGAACTGTCTCTTTTACATGTTCTTGCTTTGTTTTTGTCTTTCATGTTCACTACAAATCAATGAATTCAACTGATTAAAAGATATGTAAAAAAAAAACAAGAAAAACTCATCTATAACAATTGCAACTTCCAAGTAAAATAGGTCCAAAATTGACTGAACAAAATCCCTCAGAAAATAATCATCACATGGTCAAATAGTGTCCACATTTGCACAGAGCAAGGCAAACACCGACCAACGTTGTTCCCCTAAGAGACTGAAGTGCACTGAGCTGCCACTTCAGTCTGGTGGTCTCGCCTCTCCAGGCAGGGCGCTTCATAAGACATAAATCTACTGAGGTGAAAAGTGTTGACCAGGGGTCAGCAGCTTTACACCACGCTTCCCCCTCATCCTGATTACTATCATGCCACTGAGGTGCAATTAGATCAACTTTCTCTCTCTCTCTGCGTCTCTTCCCCCCGTCCACCTCACTGTCGAGCTGTGCGACTTATCTAGGATTAATCCGCGGGGATCGCCACTTTTAGATTGCTAATTTTCAACCCTGCGTGTGAACTCCGACAACAGCCCCCTCCACCATCCCCATCAGGTCACCAAGCCATGACCTCATCTGCCCACAATTCATATCTACCTTGTGTTTTAAAAGTGATTTTAACAAAAAAGTTCCCTTTCAAACCAATGACATCGGGTGCTCGTGGAGTAATTCATGAACTAAATTGATGAATTAAACTCCAACTAGGTTTATTTAAAGGGAACCCAAACTGTGCATTGCAATCTAAAACTCATCTTTATATTTTCTTTTGCAGTCTGCTTCATCACACCGCTGTGTGATGCACTGTTTGCTGTCGTCACAGCTGGTAAGCAGTTGATCAGGGATCAGAGAGGATTGCTGACTCTACTACCATCATAGAGCAAACCTGCACATAACTCTGTTGCCTTCCACAACAAAGACCCCGTTAACCCCAGTAAAGCAGTGCAAACTCAGCTAAGATATTCAGAGCTGAGGCCCAAAGATGAAAAACCACACCGTGTCTCGAGCTAGACTGCAGACAGACATAAGGAGCATGCAGACATTTTCTCTCAGGGGATCTGATGATTCCTTCTCCCCTAGGAAGCATCTGGCTATTATTAGTGGCTCTAATGGGATTGGGAAGAATTAACCTGAGGGATTATTGAGCAGCTACTGACACATGAGGGCAAGGCATCTGGACATCAAGTGCTGGGACGACAGAAGGAGAAAAGCTGCTCTTAAGGCTGAAGAAAGACGGGCAGGAGAACAGCTGATTCCCATAAGGACAGAAATGTCAGAGATCAACTTTCTGATGCAGTTGCATTCATATATAAAGTTAAATATACAGAGTATACTGCTTAGACAATTCTGAAAACATGTAACAAATTGAACATTTTTTTAACATTGTCACCTTATTGCCTCAGATGTATTATGTAAATATAAATTACTTGACGACGATCACATGAAGACTGTGGAGATTTATTAATTTCAACAGGTTCACTGTGTTTTAGATTGCACTCAGATGTGTTTATGCATTATTAGCCAGAAATCTGTTTTTATTTGGCTTGAATGCAGCCAAAGATATCCTGAAATAAAAACCTCCTCTAGTAGTGGTGGGTGGATGGATGAATCATTCTGGACTACAGAGAAAAAAACGGGACCACCGTCCCTCGATGACATTTTCCATACTTTTAAAATGTTCATTATTAGTGACTTATTTTGTATCAGATTTTGTGTCTGTTACATTTATCTTCCTGCATGTGGCGTGTGTTATGTATTCATGTTACACTGGGAAACCAGAGCCTCGCAACTTTGTCTTTCTGCACACCTAATATAGCTAATATGACAAAGTTCACTTTTACTTTGACTTCAATTATACCATTAAAACTAAGAAATACGTTCTACAAATATGATCTAAACCTTGTATTATATATATAGTGTAAGTATACATTTTAATAAGTTAATTAAAAAATCAAATAGGTGATCAAGGTCATTTGTTGCTTTTAAAAAAACACTCACATTATGTATAATCATAAACTTTCCCAACTAAATAATTTGGTAAACATATGATATAAAGAGACTGTCTTATCTTATTCCAATACAGTTGTAATCGAGCAACAATCCTTCATGTCTTCTACACATTGAGATTTATGGAGTGAAAAATTACATTGCAGTTTCAATCTGGACAATGGTTGTTGTTTTAGCATCTCTAATCTATGGTTCATGTCACTCTATGCAGATGCAGTAAAGTTTTTACTTCACACCATTATGGGTGTCAGGAACTATAACCTCCTATGTTCCAAAACTATGTTTAGCATGTCTATAAATTACACACACAGCTTCAGCCTTCAGATGGTCCTTGGTAAGAATCAATCTGCTGTGCCTGCATCCAAAAGAATGGCATGTAATTTTTGTTTTCCAATCTCTTTTACCTATATAGATGACCTTTTATGGATGTTTTTTACAGCAGAATCAGAATAATCAATTTTGTTTCTATAAAAAAATGCATCAAAATTAGACGACTCTTTATTACACAACACAGACAAAACAGTTAAATAATTTGGAAAAGTGTTCTGATCTTTCATATATTAGAAGTGCATGTCACATAATAAAGTGACAGGTGCATAGTCTGAGGTAGTGTAGACTGTATTTAGTGTTTATTTAATGTGCTGATTGCAGCTGAATAAAAACTGTTTCTGAGTCTGGAAGTTCATGGTCTGAAAGCTTTGTGTCGTCTTCCAAAGGGTAGTTGTTGAAAGAGGCAATGATAATGATGGGTGGCCCCTGTGGTCAGAGGGCAACCAATAATTTTTTTTAATTGTGTAACCTTAATTACATTATTCACAGCCTTCTTTCTTTAGTTAGGAGAAGATAGAACATATAGAATTTGGTTAATCCTATTTAAATGCAATAAGGTTTGGAAAATTAATTAAACAGACATATGTTGCGCTTGGATAAAACAAATACTAATTGTATTTCTCCTGTTTTGGATTTTTCTTTGATTACAAATAAGACTGTAAAAATCAATTTATAAAGACAGCCTATCAAAAGTGCATATTTTCTTCCAATTATCAGTGTTAGAAAGACTAGGATTGCTCCTGAACCCGCTTGCGGCGACTGAAGGACTCACCAGGAACTGTAGCTGACATAAGCATAAACAATGTCAACAAAACTAATAAACTCTTTCTATATTTAATTTCTTTAGTTATGCATTAGAGGAGGAAAAAATCTAAATAGCACATCTGAAACAAAATCTCTACTTGTTATTCCTGTTTATGTTCAAGGGAGTTTTGGCACTGCAGCACAGCTAGTTACCACAGGAAGTTGGAAAAGCATTGTTTTAAACTTTATACACATAATGATTTTTTTTTTCCATAAGACATATAGATAAATGATTGATTTTCAGAAAAAGCAATATGAACTGAATCTTTCCTTGTCTTCCTGTTTACCTAAAACAACATTAGCACTGCATTACAGCCAGCTGATGCAGGGAGTTAATAAAGAGGCTGTTTAACTCTCATGCACTAATGCTTCAAATCTGTGGGGAGTTACTAATTGTTAGTTTATTGATTTAATTTCCTTAAATGCACAGATACATTTTGATTCTTGTTTGCATTTAAAATAAATTCTAAACTCATTCTCCTCTTGATGTTGCTATGTGCTCAAAACTTTACAAAAGCACCATAGTACAACTAGCTACAAAACGAATTTAGAAGAGCCTCAGTTTAAAACTCCCATGAGCTTCAGCTTCAAAAGTTTTGTTCATGATTTGTTTATTTTAAAATAAATAATTCATAAATGATTAAACACAACCCAAAAGAGACAAGGGAGAAAAATAAATGAAAAAAACACAACCCAAACTAAGTATGTGTTGGTTGTTGCTGTAAAAGTTAGCGTTAGCACAGCAGCACAAGTATTTGTTGCAGCAAGTTGGAAAAGCAACAGCAACTGAAAAACTCCCAGCCATTTACAATTCAGATATGGTGGGGGTTTTCCTGATAATTTTTTTCTGCCATGTAGTCAATATTTTTGCTTTCAGTAAGTTGTTAAAAATTCAGTCTCAGTACCTATATATAATATATGCCTGTGCATACTCTGAATCTTCCAAGTCACGGCAACTACAACAGGCTTACACTGAAGACAACCAGACTTGATGAGCCCACGTGTTTAATTTATGTTATATATATTATAGAATTAATATCCATTGTAGGTCTTTCAGCAGTGAGTTATAAACTGACAAAGGGTGCAGAAAATAAAAGCAATTCCACATTGATGCTAGGCATTGCACAGACACTACCAGACTTTGACCTTTTTAGGAGATGCACAATACAATGGATGTAACCCATATGAACCCTAAAGTTGAATTTGCTCTTTCTTTTCTCTCGCTCATCAAGACCCAACATAAAATTAAATATTTTCTGCATGATTTTCCAGCTAATGCAGATGGTCCCATTCCTCTAATTTTTATAGAGCATTGCCTAGGAGAAAGATCTATATAATCCTTTATTTTGTATGGTGCCATTCTGGCCCAAAGGTCTCCAGAATCTTAATCTGATTTACTTGAAGACATTGGGCCAGAACTGTTACATCACTCCTTTCTTAAGAGCCTTATTAGACTCTGGTCCGAACAAGGTCAGAAAAAAGAAGAGACTGAGGAGGAGGTTTATGTACAGGCTTAGTCAGCATGAAGAGTTTGCAACTCTGCCTTATATAAAGGCAACTGCATCAGAAACGGTTATGCCTTTTTTAAAACCATACAGCTTCAACTTTAAATAAGAATTTATCATTATTACAAGGGTATTCAAATACAAACAGATTCCAGTCGGTCTCACTTCTGCTTTTAAGGTCTCTCAGATTTCCAGAACCAAAACGTTGCCATTCTCTGTGTCACAAAGACATGTTCAGTTTTCACTGTGGTTTTACTTGGTGGGCTTCACATAAAGAATGAGACATGTTTTGTATTTTGCTGTTTTACTCATTTTTACTGCTATTTTATTCAACTGTATCGTGTCTCATATTTGATTTATCATTTTATTTTGTTGTTGGAATATAAAGCCCTTTTCTCAACCTCAGGTGTTTGGAACTTTACTACACAAATAAATGAACATGGACTCCCATCAGGCATCTCAGAACGGTCAACAAAAAAAGCTAATGTTGGTAAAATATATGTATGTATGTATGTATGTATGTATGTATGTATGTATGTATGTATGTATGTATGTATGTATGTATGTATGGATGAGGCTCACCTTTGGAGCAGTTTCTAGTTCGTCCACCTGGTTGCTGCCCAGCCTGGTTTTGATGAGACTTTCGATCTGAGAATTGTACTTCATGAATGTCACGTAGCAGGCGTAGCACAACAACAGACTGATACTTTCCGACACCGTGATTTGATTATCCAGGAAAAAATAGATGAGAAGGAGCAGCCCGATGATATAAAAAGAGACATCTCTAAACAGAGGCCACCAGGTGAGGTTCAGCACCTCTTTGGAGAATAGGGCACACATCCCAATCACAAACAGGATGTTGAATACAGCAGATCCCACAATGGTTCCTATGCCCACATTACTGTGAGAGACGAAGACTCCTATGACAGACGTGAAGAGCTCTGGGGCAGAACCACCTGCCGCCATGAAGGTGGCTCCAGCTACATCGTCTGAAATCTCCAGCTTTTCTGTTATGACAGTGAGTGCAGGGACAAAAAACTCATCGCAAACAAGGGCTAAGGCTATGAACATGTATAACATTCCAAACATATGAAGAAGTACATAGCCCTGGCGTCTGTCCTCCACACTGAAGTAGTCTGTTGGGTAGTCTCCTTGATTCATCTCTAAGTGGGATGACTTCATGGCCACCGGTGTGTCTTCTGGCGCTGCTGAGAAGTTCTGGTGCTGCAGAAGAGTTCTTTGGGGCACTGCTGCATCGGCTGAGGACTCGGCAACTGATTTCGGCTCAGTGACCATTACTGTGGCCAGTGACAAGGCACTCAGTGAACAAACTGTGCAGACAGCCACCAGGCTGATGATGAACCCGAGAATCCGTCCAGGCCGCAGCTTCCTCTTTATCACCTGATGATGGAACCGGGTGTTGGTGCCATGGGGATCCAGAAAAGGATCAGAGCAGGAGAAAGCTATCATCTCTTGACTTCTTATGGGTAGCATGAAATCCATGGTGTTTTGGTGCAGGCTGGCAGACAGAGCTGGAGTGTCTGGAATTCCCGCCCCAAAAGTTGAGTTGGTGGCGCTGGTGGCTACAAGTCAGGGGTTGGTTTGCATGCTGCTCCTTGGTCTAAACACCCTGGAGGTCCTGTAGTCTTATTCCAGGATCAAGCACATTCAAAGGCTTCCTCATATTACTCACTGCAGGACAAAGAAAGGAGCATAGAATTAATGCCTGTGTAGATTGTATAAAAACCGTCCTGAAACTTTCCAGAAGCATCCAAAGTATCCATAGATATGAATAAAAAGTCTGTTTTCTTTTAGTTTTTTGTTGCATCTCTATCCACAGCTGGTCAATTGGTGGTCCGCCATTGTTTTCATTTGCCTGGTTGGCAGCAATTTTAAGCTAAACAATTATTTCATTGCAGATTTTTGGTTTTGAATTTGCCATAATTTGCAATGTGCATCAGTTGTTTTCCTTAATTTACCTTGTTTCTGCTCAGCAGGAAATATTATGCATCTTATTAAAATGCACAACTTCTGTAATTTCTACCAAAATTTGAACCTTGCTTTAACATTAATTATTTGCTTAAGTCTAAAAGCATTTGCATTTGTTACCCGATGAATTTATGTCAATAAGGACAATCTAATACTTTAAATTAAAAAAAGCCTTCTCTTCGGTAGACTTTAGGTTAAATTTAAATAATTTTAGAACATGGTAAACATCAGATTAATCATACCATAAAACCTAAGATCTGAGCAAGGCTGTACTGTCTTTTTACAGTGACTGTCGTTAAACCATTCAACATTTTAGCTGACCATAATCTGGTAAGATCCTTTCAAAAGTTAAACTTCATAAATAAAAATGTATTTTTAAGGATGGATTGATGGATGGTCTGTGCTGAGGTAAAAATAGTGAAGTTAAAAGCGTTACTGATTGCTTTTGAGAACTTAGAGTCACTAAGTCAATCATTCTCTTCCACTCATGGAGCCTTGCAGTTTTCAAGCCTGGTGGTAGTGTTTCTAACTTAAATACGATAGGGCGCCATTAATGCTTTGGATGGGGAGGACTTGTCTGCTTCAGTTAGAAAGAGCTAAATTGCATATATTTACCCAACAGCATGATATTAAGAGTTAGAACTTCAAGCTTTCTTGCAATCTGGACAATTTACTTATTAAAAACACAGCAGAATTTCTTAGTTGTGAACATTTAGAATTTTGTTGGATTTACAGATAATTTTATTCTGGAAAAATTTACATGCTAGCAGGACAATTTGCAGATATAGTTGTGTGACTAAAAGCTCAACACAGTTATCCATACATTGTAGTTTAGCTAACTGGGTCAATTTATAAAATAAATGTAATAATGCAATAAAATGGAATAAAATACAGTTAACTATGAATTTAACAGTCAGTGGCTGAGATGTAATTGTGGTTTGTCATTAATTTGAACTCATGATAATCCTTATTATGGTGTTAAACCTGCAACTGAAGAGAAATGTTTCAGCTGACTGGGTTATTAAAAAAGTATACTTTTGTAGTTTTAGTCATTGTGTAACTAAGAATAACATATGAACATTTCAATGAAATTCAAATCTAAGATTAAGCTGCTAAACCACATGATGTTATGAATGGTTTTGCTGAAATATACATTGTGAATGTGTAGTTGAATGACAATAAAGTCTGCCTGAGTCTAAGTAAGTATTATTAGCAACAATTCTACTAAAGTGACAAAAGTTTCTTATACTGAGAACCTTCATTCGAGAGCTGTCCTTTAACTGTAGCTTGGACATTAGTGAAAGCTCATTAAGACACAGTTTAATCCCTGAGAAGATATACTTAGATAAGCCTGAGTCTGTGCTCACTGGTGCCGATGCACAAAGTCAAAAAGCAGACACCAACGAAATTAGCATCTTGGACGGGTAGGAAAAGCTAAACTTAATTGGTGCATCGCTTTGAAGTTCTACAGGAGTATCATTTGGAAAAACGTTAAACTAAATATCTGAGCTGTTTCAAGTTCTATGCAATTTTAAGGTGCAGTGCAATGTTTTATCAGTAATGGTAGATGCAATTTTAAAAGTTTTACACTCTTCTCAAAGAATTTCATAATAAAGCCTTGATCTTGAAGCAACTCTTGCTAAATCAACAATGGACCATCTGAAACATTAAGAGTCAAGAAAAATCACGGCTCTCATACCACTCTCGGATAGTCCCTGTGCTGCAGGAGGGACTCCAGCAGGTTCTGCGAAGTCAAATCCGATATTTTTGAGGTAATATTCCTGTAAATTGACTCCCAAAGCAGATCAGCTCCAAATGTCAAGTGTTCAATCTGAAGGTCCCAACACTTAATCCATGCTGGATTTTCATCTGTGAGCAGAGGTGGAGCTCCAAGACTGCAGCTCAGAGCAAGACACAACCTCCTTTAGTGTTCCTCCCTGTTATCACTGGTCCAAGTGAAGCCGCTCGTCTTACTAAACATCTTCAATCCTTTTCCACTGTGACATTTCATCTTATTAAGTCATAGTAACACCAAAAAAACTTTACCAAACCTTTTAAAAAAATGTGTTGAAAAAGGCCAGAAGAGAACAATTTTAAACTAAAGAAGCCATTCACTTCTCTTCTCTCCTAAATAAATCAGAATTCATTCTTGCCCATTTTATTCAGACAGAACCATGATTGTGCGATATGTTAGCTATAAATATCAAGCTGCGGGGGTGACATCACCCTGCCTTCTGTCTTTCATCTCCTTCTGGTCTGTAATTGGCTCTGAGTACAACACCTGATCTTTGCAGACAATCCACCATCCATGATGTGTTGCACAACAGTACTGACACATCCTAAACTGACTCTGACTTACACCGCTCAAACAAAATTAAAGGGACACTTTATAATCAGAGTATAACATCACATTCTCCTCTCCCTCCTCACACCTACCTCCATTTTTGTCATTTACAAGACTGTAATGTTCACTTGCACTCCTGACTGTTACTATAGTAACAACTGTTTAGATGCATCTTGCACTACTCACCTTGACTGAATATTGATTTGCACTGCCGACTGTTTATTCACAGTACCAATTGTTTACATATACATTTGCAATACCGTACTTTAACTGTAATATGCAATTACCTTCCATGGCACTTTAATTTAGATAGCTTCTGTCCGAACTTTATTTATTCATTTTATAGTAATAGCCACCTGTATATCATGCTCACAATTCTGCCTATAGTAATAGCCATCTGTACATATATTCATAGTACATATTCACTTGTAAACTCTGTTATAATAACAACCATCTGTATATTATGCTATTGTACATATCTGTAAAAACTCTATTTATAGTAATATCCACCTGTATATTATATTCGGTACATATCCAGCGGTAAATTTAGTTCACAATACTAGTTATCTATATATTATATTCATAGGACAAATCTATCAAAATTCTGTTTATAATAGTATCCATCTCTATATTATTCAGTAAAAACCCATGTCCTGTACTTTTTATTTGTGTAGTTGGAGGAGGTAAATCCAGCTGTTTAGAGATTAATCGTGCTGTAAATCTAATCATACGGCTCCTCTGTCAGAGGAGGGTCGGGAGGAGCTGAAAAAGTCACGTTTTCCAAGTTTTTTAATTGATATTTTATCCTTTAATTTTAACTTATTTATTTATTTTTTATTATTTTTTTGTAACTTTTGTTTGTAGCACTTTGAGATACTTAAAATGCACTACAAATAATGTTCATCATTAATATCAACAGTATTCTTTTTCAAGTAATTATTTTCATTCTTACCTCCAACTCTATTGCTTACAACTTCATCTTTCTTTTACAACCTCTCTCAAATTGCCAGTAGCACACACAGCTTACTCATTTAAATGGGGCAAAATGAATTACTTTTGCATGTCTTTTCCATTGCAGACGCAATCTTTGTATATCACCCGCAACACGCCCACTTACTGCATGTGCAATTTGTAATTCTTGCCCATGCAATTTAGTGTGTTATTGCTCTTAGTGTATTGTTTGTTTGTGTCTGATATTCACACTGCCAAACCACAGCTGCTAAACTGTTTATCATTGTGGTAAATGATGGCAATAACTTCTTTTCTATTCTACCATTCTGAAAAGGCACCACAACAGTTTTCGAAATCTGAATAATACACTAATCGATTTTCTATACATGCAAAGTTCTTGTAGGGGGTTGGTGTCTATCCTCAACAGGTCAACAGTCAAAAGTCCATCAGGGCAACAAAGACACGCAAAACAGATAACCATGCATGCATACACTCTGCAAAAAAAAAAATAATAATAATGGAAATTTAGAGTGGTCAATTAATCTGATAAGTTCTGGCACATTTTGAATGCTGGGCTAGATTACCTGGGGAGAACACATACATCCACTGAGAGAACATGCAAACACTATACAGAAAGGGTATAAGGATTTAAAACTCTGCGCCTGATTGCTGCGATGGGAGAGTTCTAACAAATTCACCTCGTCATCCACCCTCAGAACTTCATCTCTGTCCAAATAAGTGCACAAAACAAATTCTGAGACACAAAAAAAACTTTTAGGATGTTCAAAGTTATTTACATGTTGGTTATCTTGTGACAAGGTTGCAAAATCCCAAAAATCTTTTTAATTTCCTTTCTCTGTATTTCATTCTGCCCTTTTCCCTCTGTGAAATAACAGGACATGACCTGAGGAGACGCCTGGTTGGGGACAGAGGAGTTTAACCTCAGCCATGAATCTAGGTTGTAATCTGCTATGTTAAGCACCATGTACTGTTCTGTACAGGCTAAACTAGTTACACAATCAAAGAAGCTAACCTAAACCTCATTCTGGTTATGGCTGAGGTACATCTGAGGCAAACTTCCAGTTATTAAACAGAGAAAAAAACTCACAGTAGCCTTACTAACCATTTCAGTCCACAATATACTTTTGGTATAATAATAAATACTCAGGAACTCAAACTCAAGTAGGAGCTGACTTTTAACTCATGGTACAAATGCATGAATATTCAAGCCTAGCAGAAAGGATTATACTCTAAATTTGTAATTATGCATGAGATTTAAATTACAGCTGTTAAAAATTTCAATAAAGCCAGACAAGGTTTTATTTGGGCTCCCAGAAAAAGAAAATCAGAGAGAAAGAGTTTCCTTTTAGACGTTGGGATCAGCAGCAGCTTACTGACCAAAGCTTGTGCTTTAAATGGCTGCTAGCTTATAAGGAGAAAGGGTGGGACCCTGTTTCTGTGAGGAGGGATAGCTTAGGTAGTCACTTAGATCAATATAATGGGTATTTATCTCTTCTCAGGAGAACTGAGTGTTAAGCAGCTCATCCCCCAATATTACTATTGCTCTGCCTTCAGAGAACCTGCAGGGTTTTAATTTGTGAAAAACCATTACTTTTAGCTCACTCACCAAACTGATGGGAGTTTTGCTTTGCAGAAAGTTTGTAAAGTATAGCTTGGTTATTTCTGTGCAACATTACAGACAGAAAGACAGCAACCAAACTCTGAAAACAAACCTCTGACTTGGCTCCCAGCTCATACTTTTTGCAAATAGGTCTTACAAAATGCATCAGCAGAAGGCAACGAACTCCTTTTCTTGGTTCTCACAGCGCGCTGAGCTCTCATCTGATTGGCTTCTTCTCACATGTTGCTCCGGTAAGCAAGCCACTCACAAATGACAATGACCTAAATAATTCTCAGGTTGTAGGGGTTGATCAGTGACACACGTGTGACTTCAGCACCGCGCCGAGTGTGGATGCCCTTTTAGCTCTTCATAAAGCAGAAGTGAAAATGATGCATGGTTTTATATTTATTTTTTGACAAAACATAAACGCAAAAATGTATTAGAAATGTACATAAATACTCCACCCTCTGGGTCAAAACTTTGTAGAACCATCTTTGACTTGCTAGTACAAGGTCTTTTGAGATAGATGTCTACCAGTTTTACACATTTAAATGCTGAAATGTCCAGAGTGAGACACAAGAACAAGAAGCTGTTTGGATTGACTGAACCTCTTCCCCCTCCCTTCACGTCTTTCCTATCCGTTTGAAAGTCAGCTATAGAATTAGAAAAGACAAGGAGATGTTTCTACACTTTCTTGAGGAAAAGTTGTAAAAGGTCTTAAAGTGTTTAAGGGTTGCATTGTTTGGCCGATAAGTTGCCAAAGGTTTGATTTAGGCCAAGCCACTTTAATTTCTGATCAGCAGAATTAGATGTTTTTTTTGTTACAGTTTCTTTCATGTGTTTCTTGCCAGTGAATACCTGCAAATATAGATTTAACTATTAATAAACATATGCTTTGATTTCACCAGTGACTCCTGGTGATTTTGTTCTTTGGCCTTAGGTGATGTTTTGTTACTACTAATAGAAACAAGTTGGAGTAATTAGAAATAGATTAACTCCCGGACGATTTAAAATGTACAATGATTGCTTATTGTCTAATAGAATAGATTGTGAAACTGAGACCTTTTAAATTATGCAGTAGTGGGATTTAAAATATCACTAGTATACGCCGCATGTATTTTTAATCCTTCAATCTACAATCAAATGGTTGTAACAAAATACAATAGGGTTCAAGGGTCAGAAATACTTTTGCAAGACATTGCATATTACAAGCAATGCCTTGCATCATGTCCGGCCTTAGAAACTCTATCAGAACTATATCAGGCCATGAGCTTTTATGATTCAGCAATGAGACGGATGATCAATCATTCTAGATATGAAATGCCTTTTCTCAAATTATATTTCTAAGTTCTAAAAAAAAATCATAGGCAAATGTATATTCCTAGCTCAAGCTGTGATGGTGATCCTCCTTTTAGAGTTAGGATTTGGATGTCTAGATGTTACTGAATACATTAACTTTCCCTTGTCTAGCAACAAGGATGAGTGAATATAATTCAATTCAATTCAATTCAATTTTATTTATATAGCGCCAAATCATGAAACATGTCATCTCAAGGCACTTTACAAAATCAAGTTCAATCATATTATACAGATTGGGTCAGATTATACAGATTGGTCAAAATGTCCTATATAAGGAAACCAGTTGATTGCATCAAAGTCCCGACAAGCAGCATTCACTCCTGGGGGACCGTAGAGCCACAGGGAGAGTCGTCTGCATTGTACATGGCTTTGCTGCAATCCCTCATACTGAGCAAGCATGAAGCGACAGTGGGAAGAAAAAACACCCATTAACGGGAAAAAAAAACCTCCGGCAGAACCGGGCTCAGTATGAACGGTCATCTGCCTCGACCGACTGGGGTTACAGAAGACAGAGCAGAGACACAACAAGAGAGACAAAAAAGCACAGAAGCACACATTGATCTAGTAATCTGTTCTACATTAGATGGTAATAGTCGGTGATCTGTCCTCCCTGGATGATTTCACAGTCAACAGAACGTCAGACCAGGTGTACCTACTATGAAGAAAAAAGAGAGAGAACAAAAAGTTAAAAGCTGAAATGACAACAGTCATTTCAATGTAACGCAATGCAAATCTGGAGAACAGTAAAAATCAGTAGAGTGAGAAAAGTAGGCCCTGATGTCCTCCAGTAGCCTAAGCCTATAGCAGCAAAACTATAAAGGTAGCTCAGAGTAACATGAGCCACTCTAGTTATAAGCTTTGTCAAAAAGGAAGGTTTTAAGATTAGTCTTAAAAGTAGACAGGGTGTCTGCTTCACGGACCAAAACTGGGAGTTGGTTCCACAAGAGAGGAGCCTGATAGCTAAAGGATCTGCCTCCCATTCTACTTTTAGAGACTCTAGGAACCACCAGCAGACCTGCAGTCTGAGAGCGAAGTGCTCTGTTAGGAACATACGGAGTAATCAGAGCTCTGATATATGATGGAGCTTGATTATTAAGGGCTTTATACGTTAGAAGAAGAATTTTAAATTCTATTCTTGATTTAACAGGAAGCCAATGAAGGGAAGCTAAAATTGGAGAAATATGATCCCTCTTGTTGATTTTCATCAGAACTCTTGCTGCAGCATTTTGGATAAGCTGAAGACTTTGAATTGCATTTTGTGGACTTCCTGATGGTAAAGAATTACAATAGTCCAGCCTTGAAGTAACAAATGCATGGACTAGTTTTTCAGCATCACTCCTGGACAGAATGTTTCTAATTTTGGCGATATTCCGGAGGTGAAAAAAGGAAACTCTGGAAACCTGTTTAATATGGAATTTAAATGACATGTCTTGGTCAAAAATAACACCAAGGTTTTTTACTTTATTACTAGAGGCCAAGTTAATGTCATCCAGATTAAGTGATTGGTTAAGAAGTTTATTTTTTGAGGACTCTGGCCCAAAGATTACAACTTCGGTCTTGTCAGAATTTAGATGCAGGAAATTTAAAGTCATCCAGCTTTTGATGTCATCAAGACATGACTGCAGTCGAAGTAATTGATTGGATTCATCAGGATTTATGGATAGATATAGCTGAGTGTCATCAGCATAACAGTGGAAATTAATCCCATGCTGTCTGATAATTTTGCCGATCGGAAGCATATATATAGTAAAGAGAATTGGTCCAAGGACTGAACCCTGTGGTACTCCACAGGTGACCCTAGAGTTTGAGGAAGATTTATTATTAACATGAACAAACTGGAATCTGTCCGACAGATAAGATTTAAACCAGCCTAATGCTTTCCCCTTAATCCCTACAGTATGTTCAAGTCTTTGTAGGAGAATATTGTGATCAACTGTATCAAATGCAGCACTAAGATCTAACAGGACAAGTACAGACACAAGTCCATTATCTGAGGCCATGAGAATATCATTAGTGACCTTCACCAGAGCCGTTTCAGTGCTATGATGAGCTCTGAAGCCTGACTGAAACTCCTCAAGTAGGTCATTGCTTTGTAAATGTTCACAAAGTTGATTAGCAACTACTTTCTCAAGAATTTTAGATAAGAAAAGAAGATTAGATATAGGTCTGTAGTTTACTAGCTCATCTTGATCAAGAGAAGGTTTCTTAAGTAAAGGTTTAATAACAGCTACTTTAAAAACCTGTGGTACATATCCATTTACTAAGGATAGATTAATCATGTCTAAAATAGGACCACTGATCAAAGGGAATACCTCCTTAAACAACTTGGTTGGGATTGGGTCTAACATACAGGTAGAAGGTTTAGATGAAGCTAAGATTTTAGATAGCTCAGAAAGCTCTACTGCTTTTAAACAGTTCAAACACTGTGCAGGTTCTAAAGATTCCTCCAATGCTGCCTTACTTACTGGGGATGAGGTAATCATGTTTGGGAGGATGCCAATTATTTTATTTTTAATGGCATCAATTTTATTTATGAAGAATCCCATAAAATCATTACTACTAAGAGCTAAGGGAATGGATGGATCAACAGAGCTGCAGCTCTGAGTAAGTTTGGCAACTGTACTAAAGAGAAATCTAGGATTATTTTTATTCTCTTCAATTAATGATGAAAAATATGCTGCTCTAACTCTGCGAAGGGTCTTGTTGTACAACAATAGACTGTCCCTCCAGATTAAGTAGGATTCCTCTTGGTGTGTAGAGCGCCAATTTCTCTCCAATTTCCTAACATTGTGCTTCAAGGAACGCAGCTCTGAATTAAACCAGGGAGCCAGCTTCCTGTGAATTATCACCTTCTTTTTCAAGGGAGCTACATTATCTAATGCAGAACGCAATGAGGAAGTCACACTGTTAGCAAATGTATCTATTTGTGAATGGGAAGAAACAGCATTGCTGCCATCTACAGGGCATTTCTGCAATACTGAGGATATTAAGAGGGGGACAGACTCTTTAAGTTTTGATACAGCATTATCCGATAAAGATCTACTATAATGGAACCCTCTTTTGGGGGTGGAGAAATCGGTTAGATTAAACTCAAATGTTATTAAAAAATGATCAGACAGGACGGGGTTGTGAGAGAATACTGTTAATTCTTCACAATCAATGCCATATGTCAGCACAAGGTCCAAAGTATGGAGCCGAGAGTGCGTTGGCTTATGCACATTTTGAGCAAAACCAATTGAATCTAGGATAGTTTTAAAGGCTACACTAAGGTTATCACATTCAGTGTCAACATGGATGTTAAAATCACCCACTATAATAACCTTGTCAGTATTTAACACCAAATCAGATAAGAAGTCTGACAGTTGATCCAAAAACTGAGTGTAAGGGCCTGGTGGACGATACAAAACAATAAACAGAAGAGGTTTTATTGCTTTGCAGTTTGGATGAGGGAAACTGAGGGTTAAATGTTCAAAAGAACTGTAATTATTAATTGGCCTGGGACTAATTAATAAATCAGACTGAAAGATGGTTGCCACTCCTCCTCCTCTTCCCACAGATCTGGGAATGTGGAAATTTGAATAACTGGAGGGAGTTGACTCATTTATACTAACGTAGTCCTCTTGTAGCCAGGTTTCTGTGAGACAAAACAAATCAATCTGATTATCAGAAATCAATTCATTAACTAACAAAGTCTTTGGAGGGAGAGACCTTATATTTAATAGACCACATTTAATTCTATTATTTTTTGGTTCAAAGTGATCCGTATGGATTTTTATTAGATTTTTATGATTTGTTCCCTTTAGATCAGTTTTTGATCTGTTAAGTTTTGGCCGTGGGAAAGACACCGTCTCAATAGGATAATGGGTGGGTAACAGTACAGAAGCTGCAGAGAGGTGTGTTAAACTACGGCTCTGCTTCCTGGTCTGGACCCTGGGTTGTCAGCAATAATTTTAATATCAACACTTGCAGAATTCATATGTAATTCAGTGAACAAAAGTGGTATAAATGGAGTTTGCAAAGTCATGTGTCTTCTCTAACCCAACCAGCGGAGAGAACCCAGACAAGGTTAAAATGTCATACAATGTAAACTTAATGTCGAATGACAAACGGATTTATTACTGCATGTGTGAATGCAACCAAGTCAAACTGCAATTGGTGAGATGCTGGAAGGAAGAAGAAGATTAAACACCACTCCAAACCAGCTGCAGGATCAAAGGAACAATAGAAATTTTGAGCGATTCATGTCAGCAAAATAAATCAATAAAATCATTCAGACTGGTGAGATCAGAATAAAAAGTTATGACCTGGTTATAGACGTAGCAGTGTATTTGAAACCTCTTTTTTTTGTTTAATTTATTTTTCTTAATGTTCTACCCAATGTTCCCAGTAATATGACAGATCAGGACACTGGCAGGCTTTTCAAATACACATAATCGGGTGGTGACAGACATTTTTATTTTATTTGATATTTTGGCTGTGCTGAAATTACCACTGGATCAGCATTGCTGCACCAATTTGATGAACTTAAAACCAGCCCTATTTAGGAATCTTCAACTGTAATGAGCACCCTCTTGTTTATAAAGCACTAAGGTCATAAAGGAGGAACTAGTGTTGATTAAAAGGTTAATTAAAGTGCTACCAAACATTTCTTACATCTTCCTCCATTCATTTGAAAGAGGTTAACCATATGGAAGAACATGAATAAGACAAACGAATGAATGAATGAACAAATGAAAAAATGAATGAATGAATGGATAGATAAAGGAGGGAAGGAAAGATGGCGGGAAGGACACAAGAAAGGAAGCACATGAGGGAGGAAGGACACAACATTTAGACAAAGGAAAAGGGAATAGAGTATGATAACAAATTTTAATGTACTTAAATACATAGTCTTTTGAGATATACGTCTACCAGGGTTGCTCCTTTAGATGCAGATCCAGAGTGGGATTCAAGAAAAACAGAAATCAGGTTTGAAGGTGTTTAGAAAGGATTCGTGGATCAATGTGTGCTTCTGTGCTTTTTTTGTGTCTCTTCTCTCAGTCAGTCGTGGCAGATGGCCGTTCACACTGAGCCTAGTTCTGCTCGAGGTTCTGCTCCCGTTAAAGGGGAGTTTTCCTCTCCACTGTCGCTTCATGTATGCTTAGTATGAGGGATTGCTGCAAAGCCATCGACAATGCAGACGACTGTCCACCGTGGCTCTACGTTCTTTCTGGAGTGAATGCTGCTTGTCGAGACTCGATGCAATCAGCTGGGTTTCCTTAGATAGGAAACCTTTTGACCAATCTGTCTGATTTAATTGAATTTGACTTTGGAAAGTGCCTTGAGATGACATGTGTTGTGAATTGCCGCTATATAAATAAAATTGAACTGAATTAAATATTTATCCAGATCTGAAAAGAAACTGCATCCAGACTGCTTAGGAACCCTGGTGGTGTAATTTTAACTGACAAAGAACAGGTCTTTGATAAATGCTTTTATATCTGATGCTTTTATATTTTTTGATCACCCTCACCAGTATCTCAGATGAGTTGACTCAAAACTGTACAGCTAAGCATGGTTTCTGGTACTCTTGCATAATCAGAGTAGTTGCTGGACTACACCGCCCTGTTTCTAACATAACGCCAAAATAAACTTCAATGTTATATTGAATTAACTTACCTGTCCAGCAGAAGGTCTGCAACCTTTGCATACGCTTTGAATCTCCACTCCACCTGGCAATAATAGCTGCTCTGGTATAGACTTTAGTTTTCTCCGGTTATTGCTTCTTTTTCTTTTCTTGGTTAATTCTCTTCCCTTTCACTGGGCAAAGAGTATGGATGGTTCTCCCTTTCAACATGATACTCCTCCGACAGCACTTCATATAGAAGATGAACAGGAAAAACTCATAGGCTAACAAGTTTGTCCCCTTTGAGCTACTGAAATCAGAAATGGCAACACAACATGGTGTACTGACACCTATGTATTTATGAACTAATTTTAAGTTATGAGAATGCTCTCATTTTTGATGTGATGTTATAAGACTTTGCCAGAATATGTATTTATAAAAGCAATACTTGCTTTTTTGCTAATTAAAAGCCAAATTAGTTACACGCTGTCCCTTTAAAAATGTTTTAAAAGGGTTTTGGACAAAAGAATTATGTTGCATTTAATGTTTTTATATTGAGTGCCACGCGGGAAAAATCAGATATCACATTAGCACAAACACAATTAAGTTGCACATTTTAGCATATATGAATTCAAAAATAAACATGCATTTTATTTTTTTCATAACATTGATTTTTTTCCAAATTACTCTATGTATAGAAAAACTGTATGCATAACAATGTATATTCTCCATTCCACCTCTTAAGTTTAGTGTTTACATTAAGTACCTAACTTTATGAGACTCTATGAGCAAGGATCCACACCAACATTTTATAATTATTTTATTTGAAGGTTTTTCTTTTAGAACGTCACAACTCAGATAACAAACGTGGCAAAAACACATGAGTTAATGTGGGAAGAATGCTCTAAGCCTGGGACTTATGGCTGCAGAACCAAGGATACACAGACAGAAAGAAAAACAGAAATCAGGTTTGAAGGTGTTTATCTTGTGGTTACACCCTGAACAGCCCAGTGAACGGCTGCATAAACTTTTCAATGGCTGCTGGGCTAACAGGCTCTGATCTCACTGGTCTGAATGAAATGATCAAAGCGTCTCCATCTCCCGTGTGTTCAGTTTTTGTTTCTTCTTGCAGCAGAGGGTTAAGGTTCAGCACAAACAATGTTTTTCCTAACAGCTCCACCTGCTGGTTGTGCAGCTTAGAAAAGCATTAACAGAGATGAAGGTTGTCAGAAAAAGTCTCATATTAAGGCCACATTCTGAAAATGTAATGATTTTTTTTTTTGTATAAAGAACAATACGAGTCATTTATCAAAGAGTTAAGCTATTTCAGTCCACTTTCCAACCATTTGGCTAATTGCTGATCATTTTTTGAGGTAAATGGCACAAACTCACCCACAGAGTAAAATTACCCTCATACTTAAAAATGTCGACATCCAGATTATCCCTTTAAAAATAAACAACACCTCTTGAAATTAAGTGCCTTTTTATTTTCTACTATCTTCTGTGATTAACACTTGGCTTTCTTGCCGTAGCTGTCCACCACTTCAGGCAGGACGCTCTCATCCTCGTCCACCTCCTCGGTTACGGTCTTCCCAACCAGCTTGAAGATGTCCTGAGCCGGGACACCCATGGGCTCGGCTACCTTAACCGCCAACATGTCCAGAGTCAGGACTGTTCCTTTGGGGATCTTCACCTTAGCCACCACAGATTTGCCCAACTGCAGGAAAAGTAATGACAGGGAGCATTACTACAGATAATGAGAATATTCTTTTGCATCCCATGTTTATGCAACTCATCAGAGGGGAAAGTTAGACTAACTTTGTCATGGCACGCTTTCTCGCAGGGCAACATCTGCTTGATGCCATTTCCGATCGCCCTCTCCACCAGCCGAATGGAGCGAACGAGCTCAGTCAGTTCAGAGGGTACCAGTGAGGCCTCGTGGTCGCTTCCTTTCCACTTCTTGTCCAAGGTTATGTGACGCTCAATGACCTTCGCTCCCAGAGCCACGGCTGCCACAGAGATACTGATTCCAGACTCGTGACCAGAATACCCAATGGGAATATCAGGAAATTTCTTCTGGTATTCCTGCAGTGAAAGACAAAAACATTGTAGTTCTTGTAGACATCACTGCTGATAACATTTGCTGTATCTTCTCTTCTTCTGATATGCGTCTTGTTTGTACAGACGGCTATATTCGGCGCATTATAAAAGTATTCATACACCAAAAAAGTTTTTTTGAGGTTGAAAGCACAAACTTTGAGCTGTTTTACTGATGTTTTATGTAACGAAATGAAAACAATGTAGTTCTACTCCAAATATTGTTTTTTTTTTTTACTAACCTACAATAAAAAGCTAAAAAATTGGTCAAACTGATTGAGATTAACCACTTGGGCAAATAAACACCAGCCTTGAGATAAGCAAAGATGGTAGATAGATACCCCAAAAAAAACTTGCAGCTGTAACTGCAGCAGTATTGACTCAGGGAGGCTGAATAAAAAAAAAAAAATACCTGCACATTTTAGATTTTTATTATCAAAAAATAATTAAAAACCTTGCATCATTTCCCTTCCACTTGAAAATGATGCACTACTTTGTGTTGTTTGAGCACAAAACCCCAATGAACCATCATAAAACACATGGCGGTTAGTGCGTTTAACGTGACAAATTCAGAAAAGTGGTATGAACTCATTAGCAAGGCACTGTGCGGCAGACCAAAAAACAAAAGCAAAAACAAGCAGTATTTGGACAGTTTAATTCTTGTATGCTTTTCAGCCTCTGCATCTACCAACCTAAATTTCACAGTTGAAAGCATATGAAAAGGAAAAAAAGCTTAGAAAATTTATATCGTACTCACTGTGATCACTTTGAGGTTGACATCTTCAGCCTCCAGAGGGTACGCACTGGTGCACTGCAGGATGGCAAAGTTTTCATTGTGCTGCTTCACCGTTTGGTAGACCCGATGCATTGTCTCCATCGACTGCATCCCACTGGAGACCACCATGGGACGGCCTGACACCAGAAGAAGAGTTGAACATCCTGATATCTGGGAGGGTTTATTGTGGCTCGTAAAGGCTGTTTAGACCCAGGTCTCAAAAAAAGATCTAACAAAAATCAAGACTAAAATCTAAAATGTGGTTGTGGAAGACAAAATAGGTAGTCTGATTATGATTTTGTGTTATTATTATATAAACGTCAAGCCAGCTCATCTTGCCTTGGTGACCATTGTGTAATACAGCCTGGTTGTTTACTTGTCAGGGCCAGACACAGTATTTAAACCACCCCCAATTTAATTTAACTTTGCTTATAAGGAACCTGGCGTTCCTGGTCAGAAGTGGTCTGGACTTTCTGAATGTCGTTCGAAACTTTCTTGGGGGATATAGGCTGCCTTTTCACTCCCCTTCAGCCCATTTTTAGTAAAAGCAGCAGAGTGTGCAGGCTGTGCTTAAAGAAATTAGAAGACTAGAGGAAACCTGAGATTCAACTACTTTATGGCAACTTTTCGGCTTACAGGTACTTAGGAATAATCTTATTGAGAATATTGTAGGAGGATAAGAAAAAGGAATACGGTGGGCATTTATGAATAGCAAATCGTCTGTTTTGCACTAATGCAACGCATAAACATAGCCAAGGAACAACTGCGATCAACGTTTCTATGAAACTGTGTAACTGTAAGGCCTGGATAGTAAACACACAAAGCCAAACCTTACACATAGCACTTCCGTCTTACCCTTCTTCGCTGTTTTCTCCAGGTAGGGAAAGTTGTTGGTGTCTCCGGATCCAACTTTGAAGAAAGGCACGTTGAGCTTGTGGAGAAACTCCACTGCCATCTAAAGGACGCAGGAGAGGACTGCAGTTAAAGCTCTGAGCTGATCCGATCATCTGGAAGCTCTGAACTGAAACCCGTCTTACCTCGTCCATCCCTGAGGCGGTGAAGAAGATCCCCACTTCTGCAGCGTATTTCTGCAGCTCCCTGTACTGCTCATGGCTGAACTCCAGGTGGCGCTTGTGCTCACCATAAGTTTTCCCCCAGGAGTTCTTGGAGGTGTAGGGACGCTCCAAGGCTCGCTTGTTGAATTTGTACTCCAGCTCGCTCTTCTGGAATTTGGCACAGTCAGCACCGCAGTCCTGTTCAGGTGAAAATACATTGCACATCTTAACTTTGGCACAAAGCATTTTTTTTTATCCAATCAGTGTATTTGTATGTAAAGGGTGCTTGCTTTCTATTTTTTTTTTAAAAGACTATAGATTATTGGAGACCAAGCAGTTGGGGACTTTGTAGTGTAGTTTAGTTCATTTTTAGTTTAAAGGTACATCAGTCGCAATGGATAAACAATGGAAAGGTATAATAAACCACTTAACCACCTTAAATGTCAATGTGTTAGGTACGTGGCTAAATAATAGAATTTCTAAACAATAATTCAATAGTTATATTATTATTGCTGCTACTATCCATCCATCATCTACACCTGTTTGTCTGTGCAAGGTTGTGCTGGCTAATGCCCATCTCCAGCACCCATTGGGCTCTTAATAATAATAATAATAATAATAATAATAATAATGTTTTATTTTATACAATCCATCATGAACCAATTCTAGCCTGCTCAAATGGACCCAAACATTTGGTTGGTTAATTTGCGTATCAGTTCACTACAGCTGGTTGTTGCCTAAAAGTCCTACCAGCTGAGTTTAACAATTACGCTCGAGAAAACAAACCCACATTGTTCTTCAATACATGACTGTGAAACAAAACTAAAATGATTGTAAATGCCACTTTACCATACAACAAATCTGCAATTGTAGGCTGCTTATTATTCATTTTTATCATTGAAATATTTAAACAGTTAAATGCACTGATTTATCCAAACTCTTTCTCCCATTCATGGGTTCTGTTTAAAATGAAGAAGCTTGCTCGGACTGGCTCTATAAAGAAACACACACACACACACACAAAAAAGGACAACCTGAAACTGGTTAAACGGGTAAAGAGACACAGCAGCGATGTGTAACACCCAGACATGTTCTGTGGGGTCACCGGACCTGAATGTTATGTCAACTTTCTTTGGGAGCTGCACCCAGACTGAAGAATGAATGAACGTTGCTTCAGGCGCACATCAAAACCTGCAGGATTACTCGGTGTAATGAGTCAATTAATGCTGCCAAAAGAACGTCGACAAGATATTAAATTGAGCTTTTTTTGTATGCTTGATTAGTTTAGGAAATGATTCATATAATCAAAATGGCATTGCTTCGCTCTATTCCCGCCCCCCATTGATTCTATTATTAGAAGAGCAATAAACGAAGTGCGGAAGGCTTGACAATAAGGGCGCAGACCCGCCTGAACACAAATCCTTCAAAACATAACCAACTTTCATTCACCTTTGCCATTTTAATCATTTTCTTGGCGATCTCGATGTCTCCCTGGTGGTTCTGTCCAATCTCAGCTATGATGAAGCACGGATGGTTCCCTCCGATCAGCCGCCCGGGACACAGCTCAAACTCCAGAGGCATCTTGGTGGTGACGTGGGGCAACCGGTGCAACCGTGGGAGGTAATTTATGAATGAAAATGCGAAACGCAGAATGGGACTTTAACGGGGAGTTCAGACTAACCCGAAGTGCTTCGGGTTCAGGAACTACTTCCGCCTTTCTAGAGCGACGTGTTCCACGTAGCAGCCGGACATGTTTTCAAAATAAGAGGATGCAAAATGTTAATATTTGAGGTCCAAAAGCAAAACTGAGAATGAAGAAAAGAGAAGCGCTCAGTGTCATAAATATTATTGGTCCGTTTATATTTAATTGCTGAACATTTTCAACAAAAACTAGCATTGGTAAAAAAAAATATATATATATTTATTTATTTTGTTCTGTTGCTGTTTGGTAATTGGTGTGTATGGGATTGTTTTTTGAATAAAAGCAAATGAGCCACAACAATTGTTTCACTTTGGTTCCTGTTTTAACTAACTAAAAGTTAACATTACTGGCAAAGATGAATGAAAAAATGCTATCCATAAGGACAGTATCGTCCCATCAGCATCTTCCCTGCTGTGTTTAAAGTTGCAGAAAAATTGATTGTGAAGCTGCTGAATAAACACCTCAGCCACCATTTTCGTCTGCACCCCACGCAGTTCGGGATCCGCCAGTACCACTCCACAGAGACGGCAAATGGATTCTTCATAGAAACAGTGAAATCCTTGCTTGATAAAACCACGTGTGTTGGTGCAGTCTTTTAGGATTTAAAGAAGGTGTTCGATACAGTAGACAATCTGGCCCTTCTGTCCAAACTGACTCACTTTTATTTTGCAGAAGATGCACTGGCTCTGTTTCTGTCTTATTTGTCCACCAGAAGAACATTGTGGGGGGCACAATGTCATCATACCTTGACTGTCCAGCAGGGGTCCCACAGGGTTCTATTTTGGAACTTTCAGTTCAATTCAATTCAATTTTATTTATATAGCGCCAATTCATGAAACATGTCATCGCACTTTCCAAAGTCAAATTCAATCAGATTATACAGATTGGGTCATATTATACAGATTGGTCAAAAACGTTCCTATATAAGGGAACCAATTGATTGCATCAAAGTTTTGACAAGCAGCAATTACTCCTCCTGAAGAAGCCTAGAGCCACAGGGAGAGTCGTCCGCATTGTCCACGGCTTTGCAGCAATCCCTCATACCGAGCAAGCATAAAGTGACAGTGGAAAGAAAAACTCCCCATTAACAGGAAGGAAAAACCTCCAGCAGAACCAGGCTCAGTGTGAACGGTCATCTGCCTCGACCGACTGGGGGTTAGAGAAGACAGAGCATGAGTAGGAGTTTTGATGAACCTACTGTACTTTTGTTGCATGAGGCATGTTTCACCCTTTCTTTTTCTTTCACAAAATGACAGATAGTGCCATCCGTTCCCTATATAAACGGCATCTTCAACAAAAAATTTAGTATTTTGACCTGACAAAACACAAATTAAGAGGAGAAATTGAACTCCACAACTTGAAAAAGAGAAAACTTGCACTAGAGATCGAGTTGCTTCAAAAGGACCTTCAGAGTAAGTTCTAATACACCATTTGACAGTAGTATTGCTGACTTTACATAACTATCTCTTATTGCAGGCAAAAGATGACTTGCTGGCTTTTCTTTATAAACAATTGTTTAAATAAAACGAGAGGAACTAAGCATTATTTGTTTGTCTTTTATTAAACATTAAAAAACGGTGTTCCACAATTGTGTCCCGTCCTCTGCCACTAGGTGGTCCAAGTGCACTGGCTGGACAGACTTCCCTATCTCCTCCGCTTATAAAGCTGCGATCTAATCCTGTTTACATTAAATAAGCCTGCTCGCGAGCAGGTTTAAGTTTGCGCACATGTTGCTATGACAGCAAGTCTAGGATGAGTTTCGAAGAACCAAACGATCCAAGATCATGCCAAATCGTCAACAATCAAATCCAGCTAACTGAGTTAGTGACGTACGAAGAACGGACCCCAGGACTTGACAATACTAAGTACCTAAACAGAAGACAACTGGACTTCCCTTCAACTCTGAACACGGCTTCACATCCAGCCATGTCCAGAACTGAAGAAGGCTTTAGTATGAAAGGCGAAACACCTTTTTGAAACATGAGAAGTCCAGTTACCTTCCACTTAAGTACTAAGTGGATTTTTGTTTGTTTTCCTGAGGAAGATTCACGAGTAGGAGTTTATCAAAACCAGAAATCCTCAAAGTCTACAGAACTTGTACATATTATCGTAGATTAACAGACTTTAACACCGCTGCAATAAATCATTGTGAAATGGGACAGATTTAACAGGCTGAACATGGGGTAATTTCTCATGTATTTGTTGCTTTTGCACTTATCAATTTGCATGTTTTTTTTTTACCAAAGTTTACAGTTGCTTCAAACTTAATATGAAAAGGTGCGCAATTAAATTTTTATCTACAACAGGTTCTTTATAATCCCCCCCCCCGTCAGCCGCTACTGAGGGGCCCCCCACAGCTTCTCTGAGTTGCCGATGGGATTGACAGGAGACCAGGACAGAGTGGAGTTTTTTTTAATATTATTGCTTCATTTGCTCATAGAAACTTAGTCTTACTTTAGTACTAACTGCAAATGAAGTCGGTGGTGCACATGGCCAAAGCTCTGGGGTTGGACAGGGGAAGCCATTGTTTCAAAAGCGACATGTCTTCTATGTGTTAGTTTTATAGTGTGTGTTTGTGTGTGTGTGTGTGTGGGGGGGGGTGTAGGGGTTAAGGCATTCACAATAATAGACTGTTTGAAAATGAATAGAAGTCAAGGCAAAGTCCTCCCTTTATATTTAAAAAGGATGTATGTGTGTGTGTGTTTGGTGGGGTGGGTGGAAGGTAGGGCATTCACAATAATAGACTGTTTTGTCCTTTACCGACAATAAAAGACAAAAGGGAAACCATAGGCACTTATCATTTTTATGTGAGTCCAGGGGAGAGACAGGTGCATGTATTGTAACTGCTGAACTGCCTCTTTGCTGCACACATGCATGCACACAAATAGACACGTTCAGCAAGATAGAGCGGCTTTCCCTCCATGAATTACCCAAAGTTTCTCCTGAAAAACCCTGTACATGTGAAATTTGCGAAAGCATTTCACTTAGACTGGAGAGGTGCTTGTGTGCTCATTTGTGCCATTGACTAGTTTAAAACCTTTTTGTCTCATACAGCTGTAGAGATAGTGGTGAAAACAAATATGGTAAAATCTACCTATGGTTTCTAGAGTCTTATTGCTACAGAAGTCTACAATAGAAACACCACATTATTCAGTAAAAGAACCTGGGGTGACCGCAGCCTGATCTATAGAGTAACAATAGGCAGGCATCAGGTCCACAGAGATGTGATCTGATGACTCAAAGTGTCGATGCAACAGTTTTATATGCTCCTGGGATACTGCAGTAAATTTGATTTAATATATTATATTCTCTGGTCGGGAACTTAATGAATTTATGGAACTTGGGGAGCACAGCTTTTAATTCAACATGGTTAAAGTCAACAACTTAGACTCAACAAGTAGGTATGCTAAAAAGAGGCAGAGGACATTATTTATTGCCAACATTTTTTATTAGAGATTTTTCTTTTTTCAAAACATGTCTGTTCTCGGATGCAAATATGTCAATATCACATGTGAGAGTTTACATCTTTCATCTTCATATGGTGACAAAATGCTGATAGCAGCAGAGTTATCCCTCTTGGACTTGGATAATTGACAAACAAAATCTGTTCTAAAGTCCAGGACTTGACAATACTAAGTACCTAAACAGAAGACAACTGGACTTTCCTTCAACTCTGAACACGGCTTCACATCCAGCCATGTCCAGAACTGAAGAAGGCTTTAGTATGAAAGGCGAAACACCTTCATGAAACATGAGAAGTCCAGTTGCCTTCCACTTAAGTACTAAGAAGCATGACATGCTAATTGTGAATCTTTTGTAAGTACCAACCACAGAGCTGAGACTATGACCAAGCCTCTAGATTCATGTTGAAAAAAATTTAATCAAAACCCCAGTTAGACTTTACCTCGAGCAAAGGAAGAAAATCATTTAGACAACTGAGCCAACTCAGTTCACTCTTCAGCCATAATTTAAATTACTGATTATTTAAATTAAGTTTGACAAAGCCACCACACACCAAGAAAATCACTCCCAAAATCACTTGTGTAACTTTGGACCCCATTTAAACAATCTCCTCAAGAAGACTGAAAACTAAGTGTTTTTTTTTATTTTTATTAAAATCCAGCTTTTTGCACATAGTTGTCCACCATGTTGGGCAGGACGCTGTCATCCTCCTCCACATTCTGGTTCACAGTCTTCCCAACCAGCTGGAAGATGTCACCAGCTGGGATGCCCATGGGTTCAGCCACCTTCACCCCCAACATGTCCAGTTTCAGGACTGTTCCTTTGGGGATTTTCACCTTGGCCACCACTGACTTTCCCAGCTGAAGGCAAAGGAATCAAGAGGAAAGAGATTATAAAAGATGAAAAGTTTTTGATCTAATACTTTGGAATTTTGGGTAACTCTAATAAGTAGAAAGTCTAACTAACCTTGCCATGGCACACCTTCTCGCAGGGCAACATCTGCTTGATGCTACTCCCCATTGCCCTCTCCACCAGACGAATGGAGCGAATCAGCTCAGCCAGTTCAGAGGGTTCCAGTGAGGCCCCGTGGTCACTACCTCTCCAGGATTTATCCAGGGTAACGTGACGCTCAACGACCTTTGCTCCCAGAGCCACCGCTGCCACAGAGATGCTGATTCCAGTCTCGTGACCAGAATATCCAATGGGAATATCAGGAAATTCCTTCTGAAATTCCTGAAGTAAATAAGTGGATAATATATTTGTTATTTAAAAACAAAGTAGCTACTTTGGAAATTAAGCACTTAAAGGAGTAAAAGCGATTTTTCACCACCAGGTGTAGCTTGAGCACTGTCTGTAGACCAAAACAAGATGTGTATCAAGCCACGCCTCTTTCCACCTCTCCTGTAACTGCAGCCCAGCACTCATGTCCCCTCCTCTTCTCACCCATCACCAGCATCACCTTTCGGGGGAACACTACTACTTCTAGTGAAGAAGTAAGCAACTCATAACTTTATAAGGTTTTTAGCAAGAGAATGTTTGGATCTGCTGGGCGGGCTCGCCGCCATCTTGTGCCTACACAACACTGCTCTGGCGGTGGCATTTTATTGGCAGGGAGTGGCAGCTGTTCTCCATTGAACCAAGGCCTGCAACGAATTTGTTTACCAAGAAAATCCTAAAAATTACAGGAGCAGTTTGTACATCCATGTCAAGTTCAGTTCCAAAGGTGTCTCCAACTAGACCTCATCTTGACAAAATGTCTCATTTGAGCCAAATAAACCACAAAGGAAAACATACACTATCTAAGTTCCTCCTCCTGCTGCCTTGATGTTCTACCCACAGCTTTCTTTAAGAAAGTTTTGCCTGTCACAACATCTGATTTGACTCAGATAATAAATGTGTCCCTTCCTTCAGGTATATTCCCTCAGGCCCTAAAAACAGCTATTATCAAACCACTGTTGAAAAAGAACAATTTGGACAAACTACTTCTGCAGAACTACAGGCCCATCTCAAATCCCCCCTTTTATCCGTAAGATTATTGAAAAAGATGTGTTTCAACAATGAAATACCTTCTTAACATTGACCAGGCACTTTGACATTTTCCAGCCAGGTTTCAATGCTCACCACAGTACAGAAACCGCCCTTGTCAAGGTGCTTAATGACATACATATAAAAGCAGACTGCGGAAGAACCACAGTGCTGGTATTATTGGACCTTAGTGTAACATTTGATACTCCATTCTGTTAGAGCATCTGGAAAACTGGGTCGGCCTTCCGGTAGAGCACTCGACTGGTTTAAATCCTACTTAAAGGACAGGGACTTTTTTTGTGTCAGTAGGTAATATTACATCAGAGACCACAAAAATCACATGCGGTGTTCCCCAAGGGTCCATATTGAATCCCCTCCTATTCAATATCTATATGCTCACCAGATGACTAGGAAATCATTCAAGTGCTGAGTAACTGCTTGGAAGAAATTAATGCATGGAAGCGGCAAAAAAAAGTTAGCACACAGCTTCAGCTGCTTCAGCTAGTAACCACCGATCAGGCCCGAAATCTGGGTGTAATAATGGACTCAGACCTGAACCTTCAAAGGCATCTAGACACAATAACAAAGTCAGCCTTTTATCACCTGAAGAACATTTCTACGATTAAAGGACTAATGTCTTAGCAGGATCTCAAAAAACTAATCCATGCATTTATCTTTAGTCAAATTGATTACTGCAACGGTGTCTTCACAAGTCTGCTAAAAAGTCGATTAGACAGCAGCAGTTGATCCAGAATGCAGCTGCCCGCGTCCTCACTAAGACTAAGAAAGTAGAGCACATCACCTCAGTTCTAAAGTCCTCAGAGAATAGACTTCAAAATACTTCCGTTAGTCTATAAATCACTGAATGGCTTAGCATCTAAACACATCACAGACCTTTTATCAGTGTACCAACCTTCCAGACCACTAAGGTCTTCTGGCTTAAATATACTCTGCACACTCAGAAACAGAACCAAACATGGAGAAGCAGCATTTAGTTTTTATGTTCCACTTATCTGGAACAAACTCCCAGAGGACTGTAAAAGTGCTTAAACCCAGAGTCCCTTTGAAACAAGGTTAAAAACATATTTGTTTAGCGCTGCTTTCATTAATGTTTTAGTTTGCAGTTGAAATTGTCTTATATCTTAACCTACTGCTCCTATTCCACTGCAATGTGCTTTCCTCTTTAATGTTTCCCTTTGTCTCTAATGTTTTTATGTACAGCACTTTGAATTGTATTGTTACTAAAAAGTGCTTTATAAATAAACTTGACTTGCCTTGCCTAAAAACAATGTTAACCTTTCCAAAGTTTCTCTGATGCTCGTATTTATAAGAGTAGTATGCTATTCACCGTGATCACTCTGAGGTTGACAGCTTCAGGGTCCAGAGGGTAGGTGCTGGTGCACTGGAGGATGGTAAAGTTTTCATTGTGCTGCTTCACCGTCTTGTACACCTGACGGATTGTCTCCATGGACTGCATCCCACTGGATATCACCATGGGACGGCCTGATACAAAAAAGAGGGGAGCATCCTAATCATTATAGACAATCAGAGGCAATACAAAAAGCAGTTTTCAAAAGACAATTTTCTTTATTAAGAGAAAAGTGCTATCCAGACCAACCTGGCCTTCGTAAAAAATAAATAAAAAAATCAGTCACCACCTAAATCTAACTTCAGATTATGCTCTCCTAGCGGCAGTTACTGCCATTAAGCACGTGTGTTACCTGGCAATCAGTCTAACTGGTAATCAGCCTTACATCGCTGTGGAGGAATGCTCTGGGAGAATGGTGTATCTGAAGCACCAAAACTACCAACACTATGTTTGATTTGATGTTGTGATTTGGGTTGCATACAGGTGGATGTTGGGGGTTTGGAGGTTGGTTAACCCTGTTGGGGCATGCGTGGTAGCTGCAATCATGGCAAATTCAAATGGTTAAAAGTCATAATGTGGCTGGTCTACTTTGGTGCTGGGTTGAGCCTGGATTTAATAAATTCAATCACACACTTAGGATAGCATCTTGAGACATCTTTTGTGTTGATCAAAACTGCTCTGACTCGTGTAGGCAACCAGCTTCTCTATATGGTATAGCTGAAAGGGCATGTGCCATGACAGCACATGTGAAAAAACAGACATATTTGATGCTAAAGTGTATGTGATGTAGGCGATTTGTCTATTCGCACGGAGAGTTTGAGGTGCAGTCAGATTTCTCTGGACACCAGTTGAAACTTGTCAGGGTTCAGTTTTGATTTGGGTTTTTATTTACTATTTTTCAGTTCTTCCTCCTGTCTGGGTTTAGTTAGGTTCTGGCTTTTATTATGGTTAGTTCTGTTTCCTCTTACCACTCCCACTCAGCCTTCCCTTCTCTCCCGCTGCAGTTAGTCACACCTGCCAGCCACTAATTAGCCAGACTCACTTCACCTGCCAGCCTCCCTACTTAAGCCTCACTCTGCTGTCACTTCTTTGCTGGTCCGTCATCATTCAACACCCTCTCTATTCCAGTCTGCTTGTTTGCCTTTTGGAACCCTGCCACCTCTGCTTCTCATTCAAGGTTAGTTCTGTTATCAAGCTCTGATTGACTCGGTGCCGAACTGTGGACTCCTGCTGCTGCACTCTGGCTGACTCAGTGCTGAGCTGTGGATCTCTGCCAAGCTGTGGATCGCTGCCATGCTGTGGATCCGCTACAAGTCTTCGTCACTCGCATCATGTCTGACTGCCCCTGTTCTCCCGTCTTGGTCTCCGCTCTGAACCTGCCAGCCAGCCCCTGCATCCTTCTTCTCCGCCTGTGATCAGACTCTGGTTCTACATGTCATCACCATCCACTACCTGCAATAAACTTTCTTAAAATTTACTCTGTGTGTGCGTGCTGTGTCCAGGTTCATCCAAAAACAAATTATTACAAAACTAAGTTTGAACAGCGCCATAAAGAAGGCGAGACTCCAGAATGAAACAGAACCTAAACATCTTGTGGTGTTGCTGAACAAGACTTTTGAATAAACTTGTCAAATTGGCATACGGTCTGTTAGTGATGGTGAGATGAAGCCTCATGAGGCATTGAACCACTTGAGCCAACTGGTTCGAGAAAGGGTTCATTTCTTGATGCTTCATGTGCACACGAAACCACCTACTGGCCAGGTGTATAATCACAGCCAGCTGTATCTTAACACGTGTGATGCATTGAATTTTTGTCTATGACTCTTGGGAATGACTTCACAAAAGGTGTAGGACGAAATAATTTGTCTATATAAATTTTGTATACACATGTGTATAATAAAACATTGTTTGAATGTATTCTGTGTGTAATTATTCCCAAAATAGTAGTGACATGATATGGCATGGTGTGTAATGTTTTTCTGTGACTAGAAAAATGGCATGGGCTTAATCAGGCAGAGGACAATGAAAGTGCTTGTGGAACTAGGGAGGGGGTAGTGAATAGGCTAATGCTTGTGTAACTTGGATGATTTCATGCATTTTTATTAAACAATTTCTCCACAGTTTTTGGTTTCAAATGATTTCTTTTTTGATACTACTTCTCCAGCCTTTGAAAAGACACGCTCACATGGCACAGATGATGCCGGGGTGCATAAATAAATAAGTGCAAGTATGTACAGATTGGGGTACAGTGACCAATGATTAGCCCAGTACTATACGGTCCCACAGTTTCCCCTCAGCAGCAACACTGAAGCACACAGAGGTTCCCGCTGCGTCTTTACGCACGATCCAGCTGCTGATGTCTCCCTCTTTTCAGCTCAATGCAATTCTAGACAGTAACAGTTTATAACCTATATCACCTTTCACAGCAACAGGTTTCTCATCTCAGTCGACCAGACAAATCTCTATTGCTCTCCTCAGTGCACTCTGGGCGGTGAGGTGGGAGGATTTTACCCGATGGTGCGCTGCGTGCGAGGGACGCAGCGCACCATCAGCCCTTTACAATAAAAACTGTAAAGGGCTCCTATACAGTGATCATAGGAGCTGACCGGTCTGAGATCAACCTCCTGATGTTACAAGTTCTTTAAAATGACTCTTAAAAGTGCGCACCCAAATTACAAGTAACGTAATTTTGCGCACCTGAATTAAAGCGCATGGCAGCAGCGCACCGAAGCGCCACGGTTCTGTTTTGTTTAAAACAAAAGATCATGAAACACAGCCATAACTCTCCTAGTGACTTTAATTGGCACACTTTGCTACGGGTGTGAGGACATTAAACGTAGTGATTCACGTTTTGAATGGTGAACGGTGATAAAAGCCCCTGGGTTCGAGGGAAAGGAGGGGGGAGAGGAGCAAGCGCTGAGGCACAGAAATACGGTGCATGTAGTTAAAAAATGCAGAATTAATAAAAACAACTTATAAACAGACGTAGCGTTTTAAACTGCATCTGGTGAGCAGAACTGCTTTATGATCCAGAGTGCAGCCATCACTGGTTCTGAATGAAGGCAATATCTGGCAGCAGCTCTCTGCCCCCCCGTGTACGTAGTACAGGACCTTACCGGCTCACTTTCACCACTGGTTAAGACTAAAATTATTAATAACTCTGATCGCTCTTCCTGCTGCTCTGTTAACATGAACTGCAGCAGGAATTACTGATGGCCACAAGCTGTGAAAGAAGCTGAAACATCTCAGCAGAAGGCGGAGTTTTTATCGTTCGCTGCCCAGATGGGCGTTGGGATTTTTATGCGTGAAAAATGCCATGTTTGCGTGTGACCGTGTGAAGTCAGTGACGGTCAATGCGTGATAGTTGAGAGCACTGATCTCCTATCAATCTATCTCTCTCCTAAACTCTCCAAACACCAAACTAACTGTCTCAAACTAAATAACCACTATCCAAACTCTGCTATCCAAACTATCAAAACTCTATCCACTCTCTCAACTGACCGCAACTCGCCTACAACAACCCACATTTTGAAGGGAGCCTGTGGGGTTTCTAAAGCTGTCAAACCCCGCACCAAAATCTGAACCACTTCCCGAAGCAGTCACGTGGTACAGCCGGGCAGCGAGGCTTCGGACGTCATCGTTTTCGGCTCCTCCCCTAAATGAAGCAAGCCTCGATACGCGCATTGCGGAAACGCCCCCTCCATTACTCGACACACGCCTCGAAGCCTCGGCACATCACGTAACATCACTAGTTAGTGGTGATTATGTACAGACCATTTTGTTTTTACATAACATCACAAGCCTTTGCTGAATAATGGTAATTCCCTCTCACCTTTCTTGGCTGTCTTCTCCAGATAGGGAAAGTTGTTGGCATCTGCAGATGCCACTTTAAAAAAAGGTACATTGATTTCATGGAGAAACTCCACTGCCATCTAAAACACAGAGAAAAAGAAGTTAAACCTCTGAATGGAATAATCACAATAAACCTGTAACTAAAAGTCAGTCTTACCTCGTCCATCCCTGAGGCGGTGAAGAAGATCCCCACTTCTGCAGCATATTTCTGCAGCTCCTTGTACTGCTCATGGCTGAACTCCAGGTGGCGCTTGTGCTCACCATAAGTTTTCCCCCAGGAGTTCTTGGAGGTGTAGGGACGCTCCAAGGCTTGCTTGTTGAAGCGCACCTCCAACTCACTTTTCTGGAATTTGGCACAGTCAGCACCACAGTCCTATAGAAGAGGATATAATACATAGAAAATACATCTTGGACTTCATATTTTTAAATCAACACACACATCAGCAGAGGAGCATCTCTCTGTAGAATAGTCAGATAAAATTAGATGGGAGGCTACCCTTGACTGTTGTCTGATTTTTTACCAACTTCCACATTGTTATACTTTGAATAAATGTATAAGTATGCAACTTTTCAAACCTTTGTAGTACTTGCGCTACTAAGCAGAAACATGCAGAGACCTTTAAAGGAGCAGGTGCACAAAATGACAATAAATTGGGCCATTTGGAACATAATTAAAGAAAGAGTTCAGCAATATATAACATACAGCAAGAACTGTTCGCTTTAAACATCCCATATTGATATTCGTATAATGCCCTTAATAATCAATTCAATTCAATTCAATTCAATTTTATTTATATAGCGCCAAATCATGAAACATGTCATCTCAAGGCACTTTACAAAATCAAGTTCAATCATATTATACAGATTGGGTCAGATTATACAGATTGGTCAAAATGTCCTATATAAGGAAACCAGTTGATTGCATCAAAGTCCCGACAAGCAGCATTCACTCCTGGGGAACCGTAGAGCCACAGGGAGAGTCGTCTGCATTGTACATGGCTTTGCTGCAATCCCTCATACTGAGCAAGCATGAAGCGACAGTGGGAAGAAAAACCACCCATTAACGGGAAAAAAAAACCTCTGAGCAGAACCGGGCTCAGTATGAACGGTCATCTGCCTCGACCGACTGGGGTTACAGAAGACAGAGCAGAGACACAACAAGAGAGACTCATCATAGCTCCATCATATATCAGAGCTCTGATTACCCCGTATGTTCCTAACAGAGCACTTCGCTCTCAGACTGCAGGTCTGCTGGTGGTTCCTAGAGTCTCTAAAAGTAGAATGGGAGGCAGATCTTTAGTTAACAGGCTCCTCTCCTGTGGAACCAACTCCCAGTTTTGGTCTGTGAGGCAGACACACTGTCTACTTTTAAGACTAGGCTTAAAACCTTCCTTTTGGACAAAGCTTATAGCTGGAGTGGCTTAGGTTACCCTGAGTAATCTCTATAGTTATGCTCACGCCCGCTGACAGGGGGGGACAAACAGGTCCATTGTCCCAGGCCCAGGACGGAGGGGGGGCCCAAAACTGACACTCTGACCATTAAAATACAGGCAGAAGTAATTTTTCAGAAAATATTTGTGTGAAAAATATTTAATATTAGAGTAACATATATATATATATATATATATATATATATATATATATATATATATATATATATATATATATATATATATATATAGTCCACAAAATGCATATATTTCTGCATTAGGTATATGTAATATGTGTTATTTAAATAAGGGGCCATTAGAACTCACCCCCACCCCAACATAAAATGGTTTGACCATTAGGACGGCTGGCTGCAACTTTGAAAGTTCGTTTCGCTGCAAACTAAGAATGTCAGGTTTTTGGATGTCCGGCACAGAGATATGAAAAGAGGAGAGAAAAAGACAAGATGACACCACAGGCTTGAGGGATTTTATAAGTAAATATTTTTTTTAAAACTGAGGATGAGTCAGGAACAGGTCCAGGAACGATGCCCATCCAGAGCCAGGTAAGAAGCAATTCGTTTATCAGTGTGGTTTTAAAGTATATCATCCACTAGCTAGTGTAAGGGAAAAAAAACACATTTTCTATTACAGATAACTTACTTAAGACTTAAGTTTAGCGCCAAAAGAGCAGAACGCAGAGAGATGGCAGAGTTCCAGGTACAATCTGAAAGAGCCAGCTGAGGCGGGGAGCTTGGTGGACAGAGAGAAAGGAGGACAACGTAGCAGTTCTCCCATTGCAACATATGGCTTTGGGGGTGAGAGACAGCGTGTGTTTGAGGAGGAGGCGGAGAGAGCCATCCCTACCGATAACAGAGACAGTACAGGTGGGGGGGCTTGCTGCCGGATCGGAGAGTCTGAGCATAGTGGCTCACAGACGGATCACGCCGTCAATTTCATTGATCCCGTGTTATGGCAAACAAAAATGACTGATTCTGATCGAATGAATGTTGTGCGTTTAATGGCAAAAAGGAAGCCTCTCTCAGAGATGGCAAATGAACCGCCAGCAGATTCAGAGGGTCTAACAACATTTATGAAGTGAAGTCATCTAAGACTTGTTTGGAGGACAAAAACAATATTTCTGTAAACAGCAGGTTATAGAATAAAATAAAAGGCATAGGAGAATGACGTATACAGTTAAGTTGACTTTTTGTGTGTGTGTGTGTGTGTGTGTGTGTGTGTGTGTGTGTGTGTGTGTGTGTGTGTGTGTGTGTGTGTGTGTGTGTGTGTGTGTGTGTGTGTGTGTGTGTGTGTGTGTGTGTGGTGGTGGCAGGTGTAGAGCGGGGGCCCAAAAAGATTGTGTTGTCCCGGGCCCTATCAAAGCTGACAGCTTGCCTGGTTGTGCTGCTATAGGCTTAGGCTGCTGGAGGACATCAGGGACTATTTCTCTCACTCTGGTGAGTTCTCCCACTGTTCTCTAATTTGCATTGCTTGTTGTCATTTTAGCTTTTAACTTTGTTTTCTGTCATTTTTTTTCATCATAGTAGGTGCACCTGGTCTGGCGTTATGTTCGCTGTGACATCATGCAGGGTAGACAGATCACCCACTATTACTATCTAATGTAGAACAGATTACTGGATCAATGTGTGCTTCTGTGCATGTTTGTCTCTCTTGTTGTGTCTGTGCTCTGTCTTCTCTAACCCCCAGTCGGTTGAGGCAGATGACCGTCCACACTGAGCCTGGTTCTGTTGGAGGTTTTTCCTTCCCGTTAAAGGGGATTTTTTTCTTTCCACTGTCGCTTCATGCTTGCTCAGTACGAGGGATTGCTGCAAAGCCATGGGCAATGCAGACAACTGTCCTTGTGGGTCTACACTTCTTGAGGAGGAGTGAATGCTGCTTGTCAAGACTTGATGCAATCTACTGGGTTTCCTTAGATAGGACATTTTTTTTTGGCCAATCTGTATAATCTCACCCAATCTGTATAATCTGATTGAATCTGACTTTGGAAATTGCCTTGAGGTGGCATGTTTCATGAATTGGTGCTATATAAATACAACTAAATTGAAATGAATATTACAGACAATTGAACCTAAAAATAAAACAATTAAAAGTGGTCTATTAAATATAAGGTCTCTCCCTCCAAAGACTTTGTTAGTTAATGAATTGATTTCTGATAAATAGATTGATTTATTTTGTTTCACAGAAACCTGGCTACAAGAGGACTACGTTAGTATAAATGAGTCAACTCCCTCCAATTATTCAAATTTCCACATTCCCAGATCTGTGGGAAGAGGAGGAGGAGTGGCAACCATCTTTCAGTCTGATTTATTAATTAGCCCCAGGCCAATTAATAACTACAGTTATTTTGAACATTTAACCCTTAGTTTCCCTCATCCAAACTGCAAAGCAATAAAACCTCTTCTGTTTGTTGTTTTGTATCGTCCACCAGGCCCTTACTCTCAGTTTTTGGATCAGTTGTCAGACTTCTTATCTGATTTGGTGATAAACACTGACAAGGTTATTATAGTGGGTGATTTTAACACTCATGTTGACACAGAATGTGATAACCTTAGTGTAGCCTTTAAAACTATCCTAGATTCAATTGGTTTTGCTCAAAATGTGCATAAACCGACGCACTCTTGGCTCCATACTTTAGACCTTGTGCTGACATATGGCATTGATTGTGAAGAATTAACAGTATTTCCTCACAACCCTGTCCTATCTGATCATTTTTTAATAACATTTGAGTTTAATCTACCTGAGTTCTCCACCCCCAAAAGAGGGTTCCATTATAGTAGATCTTTATCGGACAATGCTGCATCAAACTTTAAAAAGTCTGTCCCCCTCTTAATATCGTCAGTATTGCAGAAATACCCTGCAGATAGCAGCAATGCTGTTTCTTCCAATTCACAAATAGATGTCTTTGTTAACGGTATGACTTCGTCATTGCGTTCTGCATTAGACAATGTAGCTCCCTTGAAAAAGAAGGTGATTATTCACAGGAAGCTGGCTCCTTGGTTTAATTCAGAGCTGCGTTCCTTGAAGTACAATGTTAGGAAATTGGAGAGAAAATGGCGCTCTACACACCAAGAGGAATCCTACCTAATCTGGAGGGACAGTCTATTGTTGTATAACAAGACCCTTCGCAGAGTTAGAGCAGCATATTTTTCATCATTAATTGAGGAGAATAAGAATAATCCTAGATTTCTCTTCAGTACAGTTGCCAAACTTACACAGAGTCATAGCTCTGTTGATCCATCCATTCCCTTAGCTCTTAGCAGTAATGATTTTATGGGATTCTTCATAATTAAAATTGATTCCATTAAAAATAAAATAATTGGCATCCTCCCAAACATGATTACCTCGTCCTCAGTAAGTGAGGCAGCTTTGGAGGAATCTTTAAAACCTGCGCAGTGTCTGAACTGTTTAAAAGCAGTAGAGCTTTCTGAGCTATCTAAAATTTTAGCTTCATCTAAACCTTCTACCTGTATGTTAGACCCAATCCCAACCAAGTTGTTTAAGGAGGTATTCCCTCTGATCAGTGGTCCTATTTTAGACATGATTAATCTATCCTTGGTAAATGGATATGTACCAAAGGCTTTTAAAGTAGCTGTTATTAAACCTTTACTTAAGAAACCATCTCTTGATCAAGATGAGTTAGTAAATTACAGACCTATATCTAATCTTCTTTTCTTATCTAAAATTCTTGAGAAAGTAGTTGCTAATCAACTATGTGAACATTTACAAAGTAATGACCTACTTGAGGAGTTTCAGTCAGGCTTTAGAGCTCATCATAGCACTGAAACAGCTCTGGTGAAGGTCACTAATGATATTCTCATGGCCTCAGATAATGGACTTGTGTCTATACTTGTCCTGTTAGATCTCAGTGCTGCATTTGATACAGTTGATCACAATATTCACCTACAAAGACTTGAGCATACTGTAGGGATTAAGGGAAAAGCATTAGGCTGGTTTAAATCTTATCTGTCGGACAGATTCCAGTTTGTTCATGTTAATAATAAATCTTCCTCAAACTCTAGGGTCACTTGTGGAGTACCACAGGGTTCAGTCCTTGGACCAATTCTCTTTACTATATATATGCTTCCAATTGGCAAAATTATCAGACAGCACGGGATTAATTTCCACTGTTATGCTGATGACACTCAGCTATATTTATCCATAAATCCTGATGAATCCAATCAGTTACTTCGACTGCAGTCATGTCTTGATGACATCAAAAGCTGGATGACTTTAAATTTCCTGCATTTAAATTCTGACAAGACAGAAGTTGTAATCTTTGGGCCAGAGTCCTCAAAAAATAAAGTTCTTAATCAATCACTTAATCTGGATGGCATTAACTTGGCCTCTGGTAATAAAGTTAAAAATCTTGGTATTGTTTTCGACCAAGACATGTCATTTAAATCCCATATTAAACAGGTTTCCAGAGTTTCCTTTTTTCACCTCAGGAATATCGCCAAAATTAGAAACATTCAGTCCAGGGGTGATGCTGAAAAACTAGTCCATGCATTTGTTACTTCAAGGCTGGACTATTGTAATTCTTTACTATCAGGAAGTCCACAAAATGCAGTTCAAAGTCTTCAGCTGATCCAAAATGCTGCGGCAAGAGTTCTGATGAAAATCAACAAGAGGGATCATATTTCTCCAATTTTAGCTTCCCTTCATTGGCTTCCTGTTAAATCAGGAATAGAATTTAAAAATTCTCCTTCTAACGTATAAAGCCCTTAATAATCAAGCTCCATCATATATCAGAGCTCTGATTACCCCGTATATTCCTAACAGAGCACTTCGCTCTCAGACTCCAGGTGTGCTGGTGGTTCCTAGAGTCTCTAAAAGTAGAATGGGAGGCAGATCCTTTAGCTATCAGGCTCCTCTCCTGTGGAACCAACTGCCAGTTTTGGTCCGTGAGGCAGACACCCTGTCTATTTTTAAGACTAATCTTAAAACTTTCCTTTTTGACAAAGCTTATAGTTAGAGTGGCTCATGTTACCCTGAGCTACCTCTATAGTTGTGCTGTGATAGGCTTAGGCTGCTGGAGGACATCAGGGTCTAATTTTCTCACTCTACTGATTTCTACTGTTCTCCAGTCTACTGTTCTCCAGTTTTGCATTGTATACATCTCTCTCTTTTTCTTCATAGTAGGCACACCTGGTCTGACTTTCTGTTAACTGTGACATCATCCAAGGAAGACCGATCACCCGCTATTACCATCTAATGTAGAACAGATTACTGGATCAATGTTTGCTTCTGTGCTTTTTTGTCTATCTTGTTGTGTCTCTGCTCTGTCTTCTGTAACCCCCAGTCGGTCGAGGCAGATGACCGTTCATACTGAGCCCGGTTTTGCTGGAGGTTTTTCCTTCCCGCTAATGGGTGGTTTTTCTTTCCACTGTCGCTTCATGCTTGCTCAGTATGAGGGATTGCTGCAAAGCCATGGACAATGCAGACGACTCTTCCTGTAGCTCTACGCTTCTTCAGGAGTGAATGCTGCTTGCCGGGACTTTGAAGCAATCAACTGGTTCCCTTGTATAAGAAATTTTTGACCAATCTGTATAATCTGACTGATTTTGACTTTGTAAAGTGCCTCGAGAAGACATGTTTCATGAATTGGCGCTATATAAATAAAATTGAATTGAATTGATACAGACCTAAAACCTAATCCTGTTATTTTGTGATATTTATTTTGGGTGAAACGTTTATGATACGGCGTAGCCTCCAGAGAGGCGTAGCAGCGTCTCTGGAGGCACTCCCCGGCATAGTAGCATCCCTGCTACACCAGGGAGGGCCTCCAGAGACGCTGTGTTACCCGCCAGAGACGCTGCTACGACGGGGTCGGCAGCCAGAGAGGCTGCTACGCCGAGGACGGCCTCCAGAGACGCTCCTACGTCGGGGTCACCCGCCAGAGACGTTGCTACGCCAGGAAAGGCCTCCAGAGATGCTGCAACACCGGGAAAGGCCTCCAGAGACGCTGCTACGCCGGGGAAGTCCTCCATAGATGCTGCTACGCCGGGGTCGCCCTCAAGAAACGCTGCTATGTTGGGGTCACCTGCCAGAGACGCTGCTAGGCCGGGTACGCCCTCCAGAGACGCTGCTACGTTGGGGTCGCCCTCCAGAGACGCTCCTATGTTGGGTCTCCCTCCAGAGACGCTGGTATGCCTGGATCGCCCGCCAGAGAGGCTGCTATGCCGGAGACCCGCCAGAGACGCTGCTAGGCCGGATTCGCCCTCCAGAGACGCTCCTATGTTGGGGTCGCCTTCCAGAGACGCTGCTACGCTAGGTCGGGGTCGCCCGCCAGAGACGTTACACCGGGGAAGGCCTCCAGAGAGGCTGCTATGCCGGGGTCACCCTCCATAAATGCTGCTACGTCAAGGTTACCTACCAGAGACGTTGCTACGCCAGGGTCACCTGCCAAAGAGACTGCTACATCAGGGTCAACCGCCAGAGATGCTGCTACACCAGGGAAGGCCTCCAGAGACGCTGCTACGCCGGGGAAGGCCTCCAGAGATGCTGCTACCACAGGGTCGCCCTCCAGAGACGCTGCTACGCTGGGGAATTCCTCCAGAGACGCTGCTACGCCGGGATCACCCTCCAGAAGCGCTGCTACGTCAGGGTCGCCTACCAGAGACAGTGCTACACCGGTGTCGCCCTCCAGAGATTCCACTACACCAGGGAGGGCCTCCAGAGACACTGCTACGGCGGGGAGGGCCTCCAGAGATGCTGTGTTGCCCACCAAGACGCTGCGACGCCAGGGTCGCCTGCCAAAGAAACCGCTATGCCGGGTTCACCCTCCAGAAACGCTGCTACGCCGGGTTACCCTGCAGAGACACTGCTATGCTGGGGAAGGCCTCCAGAGACGCTGCTACGTCAGGGTCACCCGCCAGAGACGCTGCTACACCAAGGAGGGCCTCCAGAGACGCTGTGTTGCCCGCCACAGACGCTGCTACGCCGGGGAAGGCCTCCAGAGACGCTGCTACGCCGGGGAAGGCCGGCAGAGGTGCTGCTACCACGGGGTCGCCCTCCAGAGACACTGCTACGCTGGGGAAGTCCTCCACGGAGGCTGTTATGCCGGGAATACCCACCAGAGATGCTCCTACACCGGGGAAGGCCTCCAGAGATGCTCCTATGTCGGGGAAAGCCTCCAGAGATGCTGCTACGCAGGGGTCACCCTCCAGAAACACTGCTACATCAGGGTCGCCTACCAAAGACGCTGCTATGCCAGGGTAAGGGCTCCAGGACGCCCGGCAGAGATCCTGCCACGCGGAGGTCTGCCTCCTTGACGCCCGCAAGAGATCCTGCCACACCGAGGTCTGCCTCTGGGACGCCCGCCAGAGATCCTGCCACACCAAGGTCTGCCTCCAGGTCACCCACCTGAGCCCTCCAGAGATGCTGCTACCACGGAGTCACCCTCAAGAGACGCTGCTACACTGGGGAAGACCTCCAGAGATGCTACCACGCCGGGTCGCCCTCCAGAAACGCTGCTACTTTAGGGTCACCCACCAGAGACGCTGCTATGCCGGTGAAGGCCTCCAGAGACGCTGTGTTGCCCGCCAAGACGCTCCTACATCGGGGTCACCTGCCAAAGACATTGCTAAGCCGGGGAAGGCCTCCAGAGATGCTGCTACACCGGGGTCCCCCTTCAGAGACGCTGCTACGTCAGGGTCACCCGCCAGAGATGCTGCTACACCAAGTAGGGCCTGCAGAGACGCTGTGTTGCCCGCCAGAGACGCTGCTACACCGGGGTCGCCCACCAGAGAGGCTGTTACGCTGGGGATGCCCGCCAGAGATGCTGCTATGCCGGGGAAGGCCTCCAGAGACGCTCCTACGTCGGGGAAGGCCGCCAGAGGTGCTGCTACCACGGGGTCGCCCTCCAGAGACGCTGCTACACCGGGGAAGTCCTCTAGAGAGGCTGTTACGCCGGGAATACCCATCAGAGACGCTCCTATAACGGGGAAGGCCTCCAGAGACGCTTCTATGTTGGGGAAGGCCTCCAGAGACGCTGCTATGCCGGGGAAGTCCTCCAGGGACGCTGCTACGCAGGGGTCACCCTCCAGAAACGCTGCTACGTCAGGGTCGCCTACCAGAGACGCTGCTACGCCGGGGAGGGCCTCCAGAGATGCTGTGTTGCCAGCCAAGACGCTGCTACGCCAGGGTCGCCTGCCAAAGAGGCTGCTACGTCAGGGTCGCCCTCCAGAGACGCTGCTACACCAGGAAAGGCCTCCAGAGACGCTGCTATGCCAGGGAAGGCCTCCAGGACGCCCCCCAGAGATCCTGCCACGCCGAGGTCTGCCTCCTTGACGCCCACCAGAGATCCTGCCACACCGAGGTCTGCCTCTGGGACGCCTGCCAGAGATCCTGCCACACCAAGGTCTGCCTCCAGGTCACCCACCTGAGCCCTCCAGAGATGCTGCTACCACGGAGTCACCCTCGAGAGACACTGCTACGCTGGGGTAGACCTCCAGAGATGCTACTATGCCGGGTCGCCCTCCAGAAACGCTGCTACATTAGGGTCACCCACCAGAGACGCTGCTATGCCAGGGAAGGCCTCCAGAGACGCTCCTACGTCGGGGTCACCCGCCAGAGATGTTGCTACGCTGGGGTCGCCCTCCAGAGACGCTCCTATGTTGGGTCTCCCTCCAGAGACGCTGGTATGCCTGGATCGCCCGCCAGAGAGGCTGCTATGCCGGAGACCCGCCAGAGACACTGCTAGGCCGGATTCGCCCTCCGGAGAGGCTGCTACGTCGGGGTCACCCTCCAGAGACGCTCCTATGTTGGGGTCGCCTTCCAGAGACGCTGCTACGTTAGGTCGGGGTCGCCCGCCAGAGACGTTACATCGGGGAAGGCCTCCAGAGAGGCTGCTATGCCGGGGTCACCCTCCATAAATGCTGCTACGTCAAGGTTACCTACCAGAGACGTTGCTACGCCAGGGTCACCTGCCAAAGAGGCTGCTACATCAGGGTCAACCGCCAGAGATGCTGCTACACCAGGGAAGGCCTCCAGAGACGCTGCTACGCCGGGGAAGGCCTCCAGAGATGCTGCTACCACGGGGTCGCCCTCCAGAGACGCTGCTACGCTGGGGAATTCCTCCAGAGACGCTGCTACGCCGGGATCACCCTCCAGAAGCGCTGCTACGTCAGGGTCGCCTACCAGAGACAGTGCTACACCGGTGTCGCCCTCCAGAGATTCCACTACACCAGGGAGGGCCTCCAGAGACACTGCTACGGCGGGGAGGGCCTCCAGAGACGCTGTGTTGCCCACCAAGACGCTGCGACGCCAGGGTCGCCTGCCAAAGAAACTGCTATGCCGGGTTCACCCTCCAGAAACGCTGCTACGCCGGGTTACCCTGCAGAGACACTGCTATGCTGGGGAAGGCCTCCAGAGACGCTGCTACGTCAGGGTCACCCGCCAGAGACGCTGCTACACCAAGGAGGGCCTCCAGAGACGCTGTGTTGCCCGCCACAGACGCTGCTACGCCGGGGAAGGCCTCCAGAGACGCTCCTACGCCGGGGAAGGCCTCCAGAGACGCTGCTACGCCGGGGAAGGCCGGCAGAGGTGCTGCTACCACGGGGTCGCCCTCCAGAGACACTGCTATGCCGGGGAAGTCCTCCAGAGAGGCTGTTACACCGGGAATACCCACCAGAGATGCTGCTACGCCGGGGAAGGCCTCCAGAGACGCTCCTATTTCGGGGAAGGCCTCCAGAGACGCTGCTACGCCAGGAACGTCCTCCAGAGACGCTGCTACGCAGGGGTCACACTCCAGAAACACTGCTACGTCAGGGTCGCCTACCAGAGACGCTGCTATGCCAGGGTAAGGCCTCCAGGACGCCCGCCAGAGATCCTGCCACGCGGAGGTCTGCCTCCTTGTCGCCCGCAAGAGATCCTGCCACACAGAGGTCTGCCTCTGGGACGCCCGCCAGAGATCCTGCCACACCAAGGTCTGCCTCCAGGTCACCCACCTGAGCCCTCCAGAGATGCTGCTACCACGGAGTCACCCTCAAGAGACGTTGCTACACTGGGGAAGACCTCCAGAGATGCTACCACGCCGGGTCGCCCTCCAGAAACACTGCTACATTAGGGTCACCCACCAGAGACGCTGCTATGCCGGTGAAGGCCTCCAGAGACTCTGTGTTGCCCGCCAAGACGCTCCTACATCGGGGTCACCCGCCAAAGACATTGCTAAGCCGGGGAAGGCCTCCAGAGACTCTGTGTTGCCCGCCAAGACGCTCCTACATCGGGGTCACCCGCCAAAGACATTGCTAAGCCGGGGAAGGCCTCCAGAGATGCTGCTACACCGGGGTCCCCCTTCAGAGACGCTGCTACATCAGGGTCACCTGCCAGAGATGCTGCTACACCAAGTAGGGCCTGCAGAGACGCTGTGTTGCCCGCCAGAGACGCTGCTACGCCGGGGCCGCCCACCAGAGAGGCTGTTACGCTGGGGATGCCCGCCAGAGATGCTGCTATGCCGGGGAAGGCCTCCAGAGACGCTCCTACGTCGGGGAAGGCCGCCAGAGGTGCTGCTACCACGGGGTCGCCCTCCAGAGACGCTGCTACACCGGGGAAGTCCTCTAGAGAGGCTGTTACGCCGGGAATACCCATCAGAGACGCTCCTATAACGGGGAAGGCCTCCAGAGACGCTTCTATGTTGGGGAAGGCCTCCAGAGACGCTGCTATGCCGGGGAAGTCCTCCAGAGACGCTGCTACGCAGGGGTCACCCTCCAGAAACGCTGCTACGTCAGGGTCGCCTACCAGAGACGCTGCTACGCCGGGGAGGGCCTGCCAGAGATCCTGCCACACCAAGGTCTGCCTCCAGGTCACCCACCTGAGCCCTCCAGAGATGCTGCTACCACGGAGTCACCCTCGAGAGACACTGCTACGCTGGGGTAGACCTCCAGAGATGCTACTACGCCGGGTCGCCCTCCAGAAACGCTGCTACATTAGGGTCAGCCACCAGAGACGCTGCTATGCCAGGGAAGGCCTCCAGAGACGCTGTGTTGCCTGCCAAGACGCTCCTACGTCGGTGTCACCCGCCAAAGACGTTGCTAAGCCGGGGAAGGCCTCCAGAGATTCTGCTATACCGGGGTCCCCCTTCAGAGACGCTGCTCCGCTGGGAAAGGCCTCCAGAGATGCTGCTACGCCGGGTCCCCCTACAGAGACGCTGCTACGCCGGGGAAGGCTTCCAGAGAGAAATGAAGCCGGAAATTTTTAAATTAGTGCCGAAAGTCCGCTAGCCTAAATGCTATTAGCTCCCAGCAACTTCCGGTTTCCGGATATTCAACTACGATTCCGTTTCAAGCATAAAGCTTGTTCGTTTCGTTCTTCCATCGTTCGATAGTGCTATGAGCATTATTACCGCATTAATATGGAATATTAATGTCGATTTAAAGGCGTTTTGTATAACTTTAGAAGCAACCAATTTTAGCGACCGATCGCTACAGCGACCCCTAGCCTCTCAGAGGTATAATCGCATTAGTAAAATTAAGCATTCCTAAAGTTTACAGATTCTTACTGAGAAAATCAGTCTTTAAAATTGTATTTTATTTATCAAATAATGTTTTGTTTGACTCGGGATTTGCATTGTCTATGGGTGGAAACACATACCAAATGTTGCTCTAAATTAGTTAAGCTAATTTAAGTCCATTCCATGTTCTTTAAGTTAAACTTTGGTTCCTTAACTCAGATCTGCAGTGAACCAGGATTCACTGAATTATTCTGATGATGGTCAACCACTTTGTTTTGTCTTTTGTGTCTTTTAGTGTGTACATAGTTCCTTAGCTTAGCTTCTTTTTATCTTCATTTTGCTTAGTAGTTTAGTTAAGTTTCACTAGCCTAGTAGAGAGGATTTGTTGATTGAAATATAGTGTTAATTCAGATAAACAGCATTATATAGTGATGTTCTCTGGATGTTCATTTTATTTTAGTTATTTATTTAATAAATTCTTGAACTTGAAAAGAAGTTGTCATTCCTTATTCTATGTGTGTGCAGAGTTTGCTGTTAAAAGATCTCCAGTGCTCGAATCATCCCTTTCAACTATTGTCCTGATATCAGCTCCCATGGCTGATATTCACCGGACAATACCTAACAGACCGAGAGTTATTTATTAAACATTAAATAACTTAATAACTTGACTTAGGCACAATATGATGGTTGATAATTCCTTTAATAATTGCTTTAATGTCCTGCAATGGGGAAATTGGTTGCCTAAAGGTAATATTTTTTCCCTTTTCTCATAGGTTGCTTTTCTTCTGCGTTACAACTTAATATTAAATTACCTTTTTTAATTCACATTTTTTAATCTAGTATGTAAATCTGGTGTATCCTAAGTGTAATATATATATATATATATATATATATATATATATATATATATATATATATATATATATATATATATATAATCGTAAATTAATCGTATAGGGTAGTTCACTGCTATTGTTTTCATCCGGGTTTTTTCGCGCCTGCGCGCCGGACTGGAAGGCAGAAGGCAAGCACAGCGGCAGACGCCAACAGAGCAAACAACAAGTTCTCGACGTATTTTTCTTCTTTAGATAACGTATCACAAGATCGTTTTAAGAGTAAGTTGATTGTTGATGGTATCAGATTGCCAGATACAGTCCAGATAGCGAGTCTGTGAATGCTGGCCAAACGATTTAGTCCGGCCCGGTGGCCAAATGCATTATCATTATTCAACGGCTGTATCTCCTCGCTGCATCCACCGATCTGCACTAGATTTTTTGTGAGTCGTGGGCTAGCGCTGCTCAACGCGTTCGTGTGTATCGGCCGGTGGACGGACGGAGAAAATGCGTGACAGCTTCTGCGGTGGCTGACGGCCGGCGGTGCGCGAAGGCGCTTGGCTGCAGGGCTGATTGACGCCGCTTGCGGCTTTAATTATTTAAGCAGAACAATGACCAGTGCAAAATTAAGTTGTATTTACCGGAGATGAAGTGTAGACTGCAAATTCTTTCGGGGTATGATGGCTTCCCCAGTCCATTGGGATTTTTTTGCCTGGGTCCTTTTTCACTGAAAATATCCATTTCTTTCTTCGTCCTTCGGTAAACGAAAGAAACGTACATCCAACGATTTGGAATGCTTCTGTGTGGCATAAACTAAAAGCACGCTCTAATTCACCCGTTTTGTCACGGTGTTTGGCGAGAACAGTCCTGTTTTTGCCTACCGGCGTAACCCGGAAGTAGCGCGGACGTCACTTTACTGTTGTAAAGTGTTGATATTGAGGGGAGTGTTCATTTATTTTCATTGTGTCCCCTACGTTACTGTGTGCCACATATGCCACAACGACACATGTTAAAAACGTCTGAAGGCATGAAATGTGAATAAGAATTTTTGAACTTTAATTTATCTAATGCTGATTATTCATTGAATCATTTGAATTTAAATATTTAAAATACTTTCACAGCAAAAATTATATGCGATTAATTTAGATTAATTAATTACAGAGTATGTAATTAATTAGATTAATTTTTTTAATCGATTGACAGCCCTAATATATATATATATATATATATATATATATATATATATATATATATATATATATATATATATATATATATATATATATATATATATATATATATATATATATATATATACTTGAAAAGTTCAAGGAAGGTTGGTCATTTTCTTTGCATATCCAGTCATCTGTTCCTTTAATAGTGGACTCAATGTGGTGTGTGAGCCTGTGTGGTTTGGGTGTGCTCTCTCTCTTCGTTGGGTTTGGCTCGGGGAGGAGCTGGCTGCACACACATGTGACCAATCTTCATCAGGACCAGTATTTATAGCCTGACCTCCTGTGTGCTCGCTGCCAGATAGTCACCGCTTAGTTGGTAGATCAGCCGACATCTTTTCTAATGAAAGCATCTTTCCTGCCTTTTGGGATTTTCTACAATTACCTCACCTGTGCTCTCTGTCTCCAGGTTCCAGCTCCACAACCGGCCACCCACTGCCCTCGCCTCCAGCTGCTACCCCATATGAGCTTGCCTGCCTCCACAACTAGCCTCTGCGTCTGGAAACGCCTCCACCTCCTCACCCTCTCCCTCTACTCCTAATAAACTGTTATTTTGCTCCTTCTCCAACATCTGGTTCTGCATTTTGGGCCCAGCACCACTTGAACACAACACTCGAGTCTCTCTGCTGAAGTCCAATATTCTTGGAACAAACATTCACAATAATACTGTTTTTGTTATTTACTGACAATAAACGACAAAAGGGAAGCTGAAGACACTTATAAATTTCTATGTATAATTTTCCTTAATTGTTTAAATCCAGTTTGTTTTGTAACTTGAACTGCCTTTTTGCTGCACACACACAGACAGAGATACATGAAATACATAGTTTCTCCCTGAAAAACCCAGCAGATTTCAAATTTGAAAAAGTATTTAATTTAGACTTGGGAGGCACTTGTGTGCTCGTTTTTGTCATCAACAAATTTAAAATCAGGTTTTATTTTAGACTTTTGTCACGTAAGCACACCTTTAGACACAAAGTCAGGGTTTTGCATTTCATACATATATTTCACAAGATCTCATATTCAATTTAATTACCTCGATCAACCAATTTTACTTTTCTAAACTACATCTAAAAAATGCATTGTATATATATATATATAAATAAAATTAATTATATTATATATATATATATATATATATATATATATATATATATATATATATATATATATATATATATATATAAATAGATAGAAACCATCATTTTATTCAAGGTTTTAAACTGAAGCTGCACTGAAATGCCCAAAGAAACCTGGCAGAGCTGGGACATTAGCCAATCAGAAAGAGAGCAGGACGATCATTTTAACTTTTGGAAGAGCATCTCAAAACTGACCACAGATGGCATGAATGAAAGTAGTGGTAGCCAAAGGTTTTCTTTGGATTGATGTGAACCAGCAACTCAGAAAGTTCAGTGGATCAAACACTGACAATAACCTTCCCTCTGTAAGTGTCTATTGGTGCTCTAGCAGTTAAATAATGAGTGGTATTTCCACCTGTGGCCATGTAACTTAGCTGAAAAATGTGGGCAACCAACCGGGGAGCTCCTCGTGATTTGCTATTACGTTTTTATTTAAAACACGAAGAAGATTAACATGCTAGCTCAGGCTAATTTAGCATGAGGGGCTTTTTCTTGAAGAAGGGTCGGATATCGACCATTGACGGTGGTTTTAAGAATAAATGGAAATGGGCTAGATACGGAGAAACTGACAAAAATGGGAAAATTGTCGGGTCATGACGCAAAAAGCTTGCAAGACGTGTTTATGTGTGTAATATGCCACCAAATACTGCACGTTTTCTGCAGCACGTCTTCCTCTTTACCTGTGAAACAGCTACAGGACCGAGGCACCTGTATCCATAGCTGACTATGTGTGTAACCAGAAACTTTGCATATGTGCGTTTATACCCGATCAGGACCTGTCCCTCTCAATGTCAGCCTCTCATTGATCCGATCAAGTCGATTGCTGAAGATCAGAGAGCACTTTCAAAACTGTCAATATCAAATGCACATGCCTCTTATTTGTGCACTCATAGCATTGCTGCTGAGTATAAAGCCGAATTGTCAGGCAAACTGCAAAAAAAAGGTGTTTTGTTTAAATACAGACGAGTCAACAAATGCAAATGTGAACATAATTATTAATGTACCGGTGCAATACTATGATTATGACCTGGGTAAAGTGTTGACTCGGCATCTGGCCTCTAGAACAGTCAATGTTGCAGATGCAGTAACTGTCACGTTGAATAAAAATGAATATAAACCTACACAGAATGTATAGTCATTTGTATGATAAAAATTAAAAACTCAGTCAAACTAGCAAATAGCTAGAAAATTTTCGATTTGAACATGTTAAAGGCAAAATTAGTTTTAAATCACTTTCCTGTTGTCTTCAGTATTTCAGAAGTGTGGTTTGTCTATGTTCACCTTATATTGTAATATAAAATTTTATTTATAACCACCTTAAGATCACCCTATGGATTAACATGGTACTAAATAAAATAAAAAATATATAAATAGCATAGCAAATAATTTGAACTTGCATTCACTTGGACAAATATGAAAGTCAGAAATTTATGAATGAATAAGGGTGTGGTTCGCCTTGTATGTTCATATATATTATATCTTATATTGAATGTGACAGGGAGCCAGTGGGGTTAATGTACATGTGTGAAGTAGATGGTGTAATGATGCAAGCTGCTGTCTTTTTTACTAGCTGCAGTTTATGGAGGATTTTTTGGTGGACAGGGAGCAAAGGGTGTTGAATTTTAAAGTTGAGAGGTGAGTGGACTGTGGACCAGTTTGGTAAAACTGGGAAGGAAGAACTTGCTTGATGCTGCAAAGATGAAAGTAAGTTAACCAGGTGATGTTGTGGATGTGGAAAGTGAAGGAGATGATAGAGAGGGCTGTCCAGGATGACGCCAAGGCTCTTAAACTGAAAGGTGGGAGAGATACAGGAATTGTCAATGCATATTGTAAAACTGCCAGATTTGGTTAAAGTTGACTTTGCACAACAAGCTAGTGAGGTATGTAATGTGTCATGATGTCCACGGCCCCAGGAATATATGGGCTGACTAGAAAAAATGTTCAGTCAAATTGATGATTTTTGCTTTAACCCACCGGCATAGTAATCTTAGTAGTATGTTAATGTCTGAAAAATAATTTGGTAAACAAAGCTCTCTGCCTTCATGTTTGCATTTAGATGAAAAGATACTTTGAGATCCGGTTTTACAAAGTCATGTTCTGTTTATGGAGTTGGGCGGTTTCTTTCTTGTTTTTTTTTTGGCAGCCAAACTGATGTCGTTTTTTTTTTTTTTTTTTTTGTGTGTGCCTTTAGGGAGTCTTCTGATGGCACCATTAAAGGCAGGGATCTTCTCTTTACCTCTTTAAAGCAATTCTTCTCTCTGGACATTTTCGTCGATTTCCATGAGAGGACTGTGCTGATACGTCATGTCACGCAAAGGATTGTGAGACTTCGCTTTGGCTAAAGAGTCCTTACCCTATGAGGTTATAGTGATTGAACCTTTGATTAGTGATTAGTTCTTGACTTAGGCACAATATGATGGTTAAGAATTCCTTTAAGAATTACTTTAATGTCCCGCAATGGGGAAATTGGTTGCCTGAAGGTAATATTTTTTCCCCTTTCTCATAAGTTGCTTCTCTTCTGCGTTACAACTTAACATTAAATTACCTTTTTTTAATTCATATTTTTTAATCTAGTGTGTAAGTCTGCTGTATCCTAAGTGTTTCTGCCACTGTCACGCCCAAATTTCCCCATTGTGAGAGAATAAAGGTTTGTCTAGGTAAGCACACCTTTAGACACAAAGTCAGAGTTTTGCATTTCATATATATATTTCACAAGTTCTCATATTTAATTTAATTACCTGGATGATCAAAAAATTGTACTTTTCTAAACTACATCTAAAAATGCATTTTATACATAAATAAAATGAATTCTATCTATCTCTCACTCTCTCTCTCTCTCTCTCTCTCTCTCTCTCTCTCTCTCTATATATATATATATATATATATATATATATATATATATATATATATATATATATATATATATATATATATATATATATATATGGAACGAATATAAACAAAATTCACCTTTGCCATTTTAATCATTTTCTTGGCGATCTCGATGTCTCCCTGGTGGTTCTGTCCAATCTCAGCTATGATGAAGCACGGATGGTTCCCTCCGATCGGCCGCCCGGGACACAGCTCAAACTCCAGAGGCATCTTGGTGGCAGTGGGGGGAAATAAAAGAGGCCGATAGATATAACTGCTGAAGCAAACTGCTGTGTGCAGATTGGGGTGTCAGGTGAGGCAGTTTATATGGATTACGTGTGAAAAGTGAGCTCCGCCTCGATAATTTGACGTATGCATTTCAGTCAGCAGCACCACTAGCCCGAAGCTGCGCGCACGCGTGGTCGCGCACTACAGCTGGATTCACAAACCTATGCTGCGCAGAAAATAAAATCCAAGCTGAACTGTTAACAAAATAATAATAAAGCAAGTTATTTGTAACATTTATCAATTCTGGTGACATGCTGTGCGCCAGGTGCTGATCGGAGCGCACCACTGACGTTACAATGACTTTGTTATTGCCTACCTGCACACTATTATCTCAGAATATCTAAATACACAATTCTGTAAATGAAGCCTCAAATCATCATTGCACAAAAGCGCCTTACTACCTCGTTATTTGTTATCTGTGACTCATGGAGGGCAAGTAGTTCATACAAACTTTTAAATGTTCATCATTTTAATTTTGTAATCTTTTGAACGCTATAATGATAAAAAACGAACCCTTGTTCATTGCCTGTTTGTCTGTATTAGGTGTACTCTTAGCCGGAGTGGCCAAAAAGAACTCTGTGAGCGCCAGGTGCTGATCGGAGCGCACCACCGATTGACGGGTGGGGAAGACGCCTGTATAGTTGGATAGTGGCGGTGTGCGTCTTTGTTACTTCTGCTGCATGTCAGCAGTTTGTGTGCCTGTGTTTTTGGGATCTGCTTATCTGAGACCGTAAGTACCGTTTTTCAACCAATTTGGTTGATTTTTGAGCGCTAACTGCAGTAAAGTTGGCAATATATTCACAGATTCAGCTTTTCCGGATCAATAACTCATCGGCGGATGATTTATTCTACAAAACACACACCTCTCCGCAACCACAGCAAGGCAGACAGTGATCTACACCGTAGTTTCCTTAAACCGAGTCTTCCACCGCGCTGGGAGAATTACATTGGACCCTATGCAGAGCTCGCTGCTCCGCAGATGCTTAGGGACCGTCTGCAAGTTGCAACCCCAGAAAAATAATCATAGAGAAATATTCAACAGCGTCACCAAGGAGAGGTGGATTATTATCAAATTACTTTCTTGTGTATCTGATCTCATGTATATCATACCACATTTATTGGATTTGAAAATAATATTTTTTTTAGGAATTTCCCAAAGCCTAAATGGCAAATGGCACCTCTATTTTATTATTAGAATAAGTATAAAATGAGCAATGACTACACTATAGATCATTGTACTGCCACCAAACTTGTAAAATACATAGATAACCTCAACTAGTTCTTACTACAACCCTTACTTTGGGAAAATATGTTAAACTCTATTTTTGGAGATTTTTTCATTGTTATTATAAGCATATAATAGCCAATAACTACACTATAGATCATTGTAGTGCCACCAAACTCATCATACTCATAGATAACCTCATATGGTTCATACTGCAACTCTTACTTTGGAAAGATGTGCTAAACTTTATTTTTTTTATATGTGTGCCATAAATTTGGTGGCACTATTGGTGATTATATACTTGTGATAACAATGAAAAAATCTCAAAAAATACACTTATGCACATATTCCTAAAGTAAGAACCCTAACCCTAACCCTTGAGTCCAGACCCCCCGATTCATCACCCATGATCCCCCTGATCACAACATTCTCTTCCTCAGCAGGACGCTTTGTTCATGGTGTCAAACAGAATTTTACCAAATTACACAACAAAGGAAACAAAGGAGCTGCTGAAGTTCAGGAAGTAGTGGAGCTGTGCTTATAGCCCATTAGTAGGATAAATTAATCTGCTTCTTTGAGATGCACAGGCCCCTGATGCAGCCAGTTGACAGTAAGAAACATGTCATCCTTTACCTGCGGGCTTGACCGCTACTTGTTTTTTATGTTAACACAGAAAAACCTATTTCTCATAGGTATGTAGACGTGAACAGAATAAGTATTTGTTGCACTTTTTTGAAAAGGTGGGGGAACTCTGTCTCCACAGACAGCCACAGGCTAAATGTTTGTATTTACTGGTTTTTCTTTTCCTCATGTCACTCTCCCCTTAGGAGGCAGCAGAGCTCTTTGGGCCCCACAAAATTGGAAAGCCCTGCTAACCACCCTTGACCCCTCCACTCCCACCACCACCACTTTGCCCCAACCCAGAGACACAGTTCTAGTTTCTATTAATAACACTATTGATGTATTAATTTTATTAATCTTAAGATACATTAAAAGTGTGGAGAGGCACATTCCTGGCTTTTACACTTGATTTCTGTTGTTTAAATAAAAATATGTAAAAATAAATAAAACCATTACTGTCCCCGTTTCCTAATTTCATCTTGATAAGATGTATTGATTTTTATCCACGAGCAAGAAATGTCCCCAGATTTGATTTCAGAAATCTGGTCACCTTAGGCTAAATTGAAGGCCACTTGACGGGCCCTCCCTTTTTCCGATGCTCATCATCTACCTGCAGTGAGCTCCGGTCAAGTACCACTGCTCGACCACAAGAAAGGGTATTATTTTCGTTAATATTATCTTCATTAGCTTATACCTCTAATGATTGTAGAAGTGACATGGAGCTCAACCAGTGACAGAAGGTAGATGATGAGGAGTACCGGAAAAAGGAGGCACCAGAAGTCCGCATACGCCTAGGGCCCTATGAAATCCATTTTATTTTTTTCCCCAAATTCCATTTTGTTTTTTCCCAAATGTCTCTTTTTCCTTTTTTATTTTTCTGAATTCCACATTTTTCGTTGAAATCCTCAATTCCACGTTTTCCTTCCAACCATATTCATTAACCTGAAAAGTAGTTAAATATAAAGTGACTGAAAAATAATTAACAAATGAATAGTCATAAAATTCAAAGTTTAATGACTGTTACATCACTTTCACAAATGAAACAAATTGCTGTGGTTCAGCAGAACATTGCATGGTTTTTCAAGTTATTTACTAGTCCTTTTTTATAGAATAAAAAAACATTATTTACAGACATAGAATCTCACATAAAAAGTATCCTTTTGTAAAAGTGCTTTGGAGTTGAACATAAAAATGTCTCGTAAAGAAACATAAACCCTACCTGCAAAGTAACAATTTGTCCACTCTTGCCTGTCAGAGGTATTGAAAACAATATTTCTGTCTTTTAAAGTACAAAAACACTGTTAATGTGCAAAACAAAGAACCTCAACCTTTTCACATTTTAGGAAAAGGTCTTCCCATTGTAACAGTAAAATGCTTCAGAGTTCAGAGCAACACAAAAATGTTTCATAAAGAGACAAAACTTGTAAAAAATAAATCCTTGTGCACAAATTTTGTTTTTACTTCTTCCATCTGTCACATACGTATCCATTGAAGTACATGATTGTCAATCGTTTTATGTTCAACTCTGTGATTCCCGCATGTCTGTGAGCAGAGTCTTGTACTTACTGAAACTCCTCTCACAGTCAACAGAGCTGACAGGAAAGTAGATGTAGGGGACTGCAACTTCTGTAACCTTTGGGAAGCTGACACTCAGGCCTCTCCATTATCCACCAAGCTCCAAGCCAGCCATAAGAGGCTCGCTGGACACAGAATATTGATAAGCAATCCACTGTTAACACAACTCTGCTGATGAGCTTGCAAGGGTTTTCAGTTGTGCGTAGGTTTGAATACCCTTTTCCATGGCTGGAGGGTGCCTACGATCAAACACCCTAGCCAACTTGTACACTTATTTGGATGAGTGTGTGTCTCAGTGCTTTGAACATTTTGTGAATGCCAGATGGAATGCACCATGAACAGTCTATGGCAGAGATGTCCATGGCTTCTCTGCCATGGACATCTAGCCCAGTATCAAATCTGTTTATGAACCAAAGCCACATGTTTTTGTTGTCCCATTCATAAGGTAGGACCCCAGATCCTCCATTACATTGTCTGCAGAAATTGCTGTGGGATGATGGGTTCCTTCCAGTATTGTTAGAGCTGTCATCAGTTTAATGCATCCCTCTGAGATGAAGGTCAGCTGTTTTCTGCCTAGAGGAACTCTCTGTACAGATGAACATGCTCTGCATGGTACTTGCTACCTCAAACGAGGTATTCCACCTAGTACTGACTGCATCAGGAGGAACTTTGGTCTTCAAGCACTCTTTCTTAATATTGAAAAGTTCACCCACCTTCTCCACCTTGCTGGCTTTTTAAAGAAGACTTGCCCTCTGATTGTATCCAAGTCATAAGGGATGTCACTTAAGGTTGGGTGATATGGCCAAAATATAATCATGATATTTTAGAGTACTCTGGCAGTAACGATAAATCTGACATATGTTGGGGGGGATTTTTGGGTCTGCTGCATCGGTTCCCCACAAGGGAGAACCCCTAGAAATTGTTTTAAAGAGTTATGGAAAAGGACACGAGGCAGCTGTCTATCATTCTATGCTGATTCAGAGTCTTGGTAATGGGTCTATTGCAGCTCTGCAGAAGACATGGGAAAGCTATCTGAACTTGACATTTATGAGGATTGGAACAGAATTTGTAGGACTAATAAAGTAATTTTGAGGGCATGTGCACATAAAATAAGAAATGTACAGACAGGTTTGCTTCTCAAGAACAGGTACAGCCAGACTGATCAGAAACCAGCAGAAGCTGTGCACTGCAAAGGATTCCAACTGCAGACGATAACATCAGTGGAGCAACAGAACTTCAGAAACAAACAGCAGATCAAAAACCAACCAAACACGTTCAAAAACGGCACTTAATATCTCATAGCAGATGCCAAAAACACAGCCACACAAACAGCTAACATGCATCAGGAGTATCAAAGACACACACCACCACTTGCCCAACTATAAAGGCATCTGCCCCACCCATCAATCAGTGGTGCGATCTGATAAGCACCTGGCACGCACAGAGTGGGACTGTGGAACACTATCTCACCAGAATTCCAAATTGGTATAAAAAAAATTGGTTTATTATTATTTTGTTTACAGTTCAGCTTGGATTTTATTTTCTGCGCTGCATAGATTTGCTGTGCACGCTGAATCCAGATGCAGTGCGCAATTTCGCGTGCGCGTGACTTCAAAGTAACAGTGCTCGCATGCCTATTTGGCTGGAAACGTACACACCTGTCTGATCTTGCACTCCTTTCAGCTACAAACTGAAACGAAAACCCTTACAGTCGCAGAAATATACATGGGTGTGAGAAGAAGTAAATCGCTGGCTGAAGAGAATCAGTGGGGACAAAATTTATACTTGATCAGTCTAAGAGCTCATTGGGTTCGGCTGAGACGCTATATGGGGTTATAAGAGTAGTAAAGCGGCCAGCTGTGACCTAGATGCATTCATGGCTTTACTGAATTTTGTTTGCTTTTTGATTCAACTGCTCATAGTTTTGACGGTGTTTGTAGTGGTTTATGTGAGTATTAAGCTACTATTCAGACATTTCTGTGGATACGTCTGTTTTTTACTATTTAGAATTCCTATCACTTACTGTGATAGGAATTCTAAACAATAACTGACTTCTTAGAGTTATTCAAAAAGGAAATTGTGGAGTGATGAAGTTCCAGCGCTTTTATTGAGAAACAGAGCAGAGATCACATAGATGGAAAGTAATTGCACCCTTCGGTCCGGCCGCCAGCCCGTCTGCCCTGTTTCTGCCGCTCTTCCTCCCCGGCTCCCTCTAAATACCCCACAGCCGTACCACGAGATAACAACAGAGACAGTCATATCCCAGACATTCATTATCTGCAGAGTAACACCAGAGCATTTGGCCTTGGCAATCAGCAGAGCTGAGGAGCTGAAGTGCAGCACCTTGTGTGTGTGTCCTTGCGTCTCCAGTCCGAATTGGCATCAGGCCATAGTGACTTCAGAATAATATTCCCATAACACTTACAGGCTCTGAGTTGAACGTTAATGTGAGTGTCAAGATGATAAAGTCAATATCCGCGGTGCTGAACTGCTTTGAATTTGTGTTATTTTATTAGTGACCATGTATCGTAATGTTTTCGTTGTTCTTTTGGTTTATACTTTATATCCGTTTGACGGACTTCAAATGGCACAGTCGCTCTCTGTGGTGCCAAATGCTTGTAAGCCCCACTGATGCGGGCATGTGTATATTGTAAAATTATGTTATAAAGGGTCCAGTCATTTGCCCCACTGCCTGCCCAGCTCTGATTTGTTCCGCTAGTGGCCGTGCATCCATGTACCTGCAGGTGAACTGCTATCACTCAGGGCTTAGCCCCTCCTTGCCAATAAAATGACACCGCCAGAGCAGTGTTGCATAGGCACAAGATGGCGGAGAGTCAGCTGTGTATTTATCCTTTCCAGATGGAAAAACTGGAGCAGGATAAAGAGAGATGTGGCTTGACACTGTCAAGATACTGTCATGATTTGGGTTTGGTTATGGTTTATGTTTGTTATTTGATCAATTACTTCACTCTCCTGCCTTAAGTTCAGTTTCTGTTTTAGGTTCTGTCTTAGTTTTTGAATAGGTTGGGTTTTATTGTGGTTTGATTTTGTTTTATGTTATTAGTTTATCCGGCCTGCTCCGACCATTTCTGTCACCAGTCTTAATTCAGTTCACCTGCCAGCATTCTTCCACCCTGTCACTCCCCTTCTCCGGTCACCATCGTATCAGCTTCAGTTTACTCCCAAGCACTTCCCTGTTCCTGATTAGCTCCACCCATGCCAGTAATTAGTTTCATTCCATTCACCTGATCACTCCCTTACTTATACCTGCCTCTGCCCCCGGCAATCTGCCACATCATTGTTTTTTCTGTGACCAGTGGTGAGTCTAGTTCAGCTTTCAATACTCTCTGTTTGCCTGTTCTTCTGACCCTGCTTTGCCTCCTGTTTTTGCATATGGTTTTGTCTGTGACTGCCTTTTTGTTATTTTTTGGTTATTGGATGCAAGTCTTCCCATTTTTGGCTTGATGCCCGTTTTGGTTTTTGCATTTTGTTAATAAATTATCTTTTACCTAACCTCTGCTTGTCTGGTTGAATACTGGGTCCCCCTGTCTCTGGTTCATGACAGATACCTCAGAATCGGTGGTGTGGTGAGCCCGACCATATTCCCTGTTAGTCACAAATTAAGAGATAATTTGGACATTAAATGTATTACGTAAAATAGATAACATAAGAGCTCTGTAATGGTATGTTTTAATTGATCATTTTCTCTTTACTGAATTATATGGTTGATTGTCTTTTCTTTTTTAAAGGATCAAGCACTTATGTATTAAATGAATGAAATAATGATTGTTTTAGTGCAGACAGTCTGAATAGAAAATAGATTTGAACATGGTCAGTTGAGAGGGTACGGAGCAATATAGGAGTTGTCCAGAGAGAGCAGCTGCTGTCCACAGGAAATGTGCTGGGGAGAAAGAGGAAGTGGAACCAGACGGTTTGGTTCAATGACCTGCTGCTGGGGTGAAGGCGATGAGGTGATTAGGGACTTTTTGCTGTTGTTCAGTAAAGGGGGATGTTTTGAAGTTTTTGCAACCTCCCAACGGCTCTCTCAGCATATAAAAGAAAGGTGATTTGGGTACTCAGTGCTCAGACTCTTATTGAGTCAATATTTTTCTGAGTTCTTCTATGATTGTAAAACAGACATGGCATACGGTTCTAGAAATATTTAGGAGGTCTTAAAAGGTTGCCTGTAGCCCGAACTCTAAAACAACACCCTTAGGGACTTTTGAGTTTCTAATATTTTACCGATCCTGTAACAAGTGCCGTTGTATAAAAGTACGAGCCACCGTTAACTAGGCCGGTGGTCGGGAAATAGGTGGTCTCAGGCTACTAGGTTGCCTAACCTGTCCACTGGAAAAGGGTGTGGTCCTAGGACGGAGGTGGTTAGTAGATCAGTCGTGTCCTACTTATCTAGCTGAAAAGGTCTCACAGGAATTCTAAACCGGGTAATACTCGATAGATTCAGAGGTCTTTAGAACCCCAGCTAGTCTGAGCTTTAACCCAAAATAGAGAAGGATGTAGGAGGAGGTTTTAGCTCTATGCCGAACGCAACAACACACATCTTGTTTTTGTCTACAGATAGTGCTCAAGTGGGGGAAAATTGCTTATTGCTCCTTTAAGGAACAAGAGCTAAGAGCAATAATTAGACATATTGGAATCTCATCCGAATATCCTTAATAATCGCTCCTTGCTTCTGTTTTGTAACCTCAAAAGTAAGAACTGTATCGTGGAGAGGAAAGGAGCTTTGGGCTGTTGTGCTGATTTCGGACAACTCTTAACTCCGAAGTTATTAACTTCGGGGGAGTGGTGGCCTAGTGATTACAGCAGTGCGCTTGCGCTCTGAGAAGGTTGCAAGTACCCAGTTTGATCCCCACAGCCTGCACTCTGGGTCTCTGAGCAAGACCCTTAACCCCTGATTGCTCCCCAGGCGCCACACAGTAGCAGCCCACTGCTCCCAAAGGGGATGGGTTAAGATGCAGAAGTGAATTTCTCCATTGTGAGATCAATAAAGTTCAATTATTATTATTATTATTATTATTATTATTATTATTATTATAACTGACGGAAACACACATGGATGATGCAAGTCAATCTGGGCCTACAGCCTTCCAAAAATGAACTACAAAGTGCACGCTCGCTTCTCTCTGGACATTTTTGTTGAGTTCCATGAGAGGATTTTGCATATGGCGGTGGGAGGGGGTGCATGGAAAACACCTATGCCCCCCACCTCCCCCAAGCCCAGCATCGTTGATGATTATTCAAGAGAATTACAGAATGCTTTTCTGTTGAAATCCTCTTACAAGGAGATGAGATGCTGAAAATCCCAAGTATATTGTTGCAAAACCTGTGCTTTGGCAATGATTGACATAAGTGTAAAGTTCAGTTAATTTGGTAGTTCATGTAGCTATATTTTATGTAATTCACGACTACATCTTTAAGATAGTTAGTTCGATCTGCTTTTCCTTAGTTTAGATTCTCATTGGTTTGTTGTTGGTCATGTGACGAAAACAAGGAAGTGCGGCTGTGCTGAGGGGGAAATGAGACGGAATAAAGCGTGGTTGCAAAAGTTCATCTGTCTCCATCCTTTCGGTTCTCCTTCTGGAGAGTGATCCAGACACCACTTATTCGAACCCTCACGTTACATTTGGTGGCAGCGTGGTGTTATTTTGGTGGTTTTGGCGCTTTTGGGGTATTACTTGTCCCGAACTGTGGATGTTGTCGCCTTTTGTGCCATCTGGATTTTTTTTACACTCTTGGAGAACAACGGATTGCCTGTAACCTGGTGCATTTGGTGTTTTGTTTTTTTTGCTCCGAACATTTTTTTTTTCTCTTCACCATGTCGGACGATGAAAGTGACGTGTGTCTTCAGTCTTCCTCCGCTGATCACCGACCAACTGCTATGGGGACAGGTGCTGCCTCTCTAGCCGCACATTCTGTCCCCAGTTCCCTGAAAATCGAGCTTCCACCTGCGTTTAAAGGAGATGGGACTGAATCTTTTAAGAGTTGGTCTCGACGCTTTGAAGTAGCAGTGCAGGCTATGAGTTCGACGGATACTAACTTTTCTACGGTGATGGCTTCACTCCTTCCTACTCGCCTGGCGGATGCCGCGTTTCTATATTGGGACAGCCTTCCTGCTTCGACCCAGAGAGACTATGATTTAGTGAAGGGAAGACTCAGAGATGTTTTTGACCCGAAGTATTCCCTACCATTTTTCCAGACACATGTGAATGCTCGACCTCGCAAGCCAGGTGAGAGTTTGGATGTGTACAGTGCTGACATCACTCGTCTTGTACTTGAAGCCTTTCCCAACTATGACTACAACGCAATGGAGGGTGAAAGATGGATGGGATGAGATGGGTGCTGAGAATCTGGTGGACGCCCTGCGTATCGCCAGCCGCTGTGAGAGAGCACGCACGTCTCTTCAACTTACATCGGTTGTGTCTCCTCACCCTTCAGAACAGCGATGGTTCATCCTAGACCTCCTGATGACCAGCTGCTGCATGCTGTCGAGCAATTGACCTTTACGGTCAACAGCTTAAACAGTGAAGTACAGCCCTTACAAGAGAAGCAAAGTTCCCTGGCTTATCGTTTGGACTCCGGGCGTGACAGGCTGTCCTCCAACGATGCTCGATACGGTGCACGCAGTGTCTCTCCACAATCCTACCGTGGCAGACACCGCAGAGACTTTTATTCACCTGAGCAGTTTTATGGTCGTGATCCAGAGCTCCGCTATGAACATCATCCCCAATCACCTGTTTATCAGCGAAACCAGGAGTGGCACAACGATGACCAACAGGACCGGCACTACTCTTCATCACGACAACTTCGTCAGTACTCCAGGTATGGTCACTATGATGATGATGACCTAAGCAAAGACTGACGCAGTCCTGGTCCTGTTCAACGGAGAAAACGAGACGGCAGTCCACACCCTAAAGGCAATGTTCATTTCCAGTCGCCTGAAAGACAGTCACACTCTGGTTTCAACCGACCGGGAAACTTCCATTAGCTGATGTTGAGGGGCAAACATCAGCTTCTGTTTCACGGCCCCAGAATGATTCCCCAGAGTTGATGCCTGACCATAATGACTCACAACTCGATTACCCTGTTTCTTCGACCATCTTAGATATTGTTGAAGGCATTGAAGTGTGTACTTTAATTGACTCTGGTTCTTTTGTCTCCATTGTGATCGAAGATTTTCGAAACTCTCACCCAGCATTGAAGAAAGCCCCCTGTCACCTTCTTCTCTGCCGGCTTGCTCAGTCAGTGGACAGCGCCTGGACATCTTAGGCAAGTTAAAGATTGGGATCAAACTGGGGAAGCAAGTATGGCAGCAGGACTTTGAAGTTCTCAGAGGTGCTTCCCAGCCAGTCATTCTTGGTTTAGATTTCCTGCTGCAACATCATGCCCTCCTTGACATAAGAAACAGAGTACTGCAACTTTGGGACATGAAAATTCCTCTCCTGCCCTCAGGACATGTGGTGGCTGCCTGCTGTAATGTGTCTGTGTTAGTGCCGACTAAGATTCCAGCTATGAGTGAAACCCTCATCACAGCCTGTGTGTCAGCAGCTACACCTACTTCCCCTATGCCCACTGACTACTGTGGTGTTGTCATGCCCAACCCCTCCTGTGGCATCATAGTGGCACATTCTCTCAATGTGGTTCAAAATGGCACCACGGTGGTTCGAGTTTTGAATCCCTCCAGGGACGACATTGAGCTGCATCCTGGGCAACATCTTGGTGAGTTTCATTCTACTTCTTCTGTTGACATCATGTCTTTTTTTTCCCAGTGTCTCATCTAGCAATGTGGCAATAGGAATTGATGTCTCAATCCCAGATAGAGCTCGACAGATTTTGCTTTCACAAGTGGAGCGAACAGCTTTCTCCATAGTGCTCCGCTTGATTTATGCATGTTAATAGCTTTATTATGATTCCTGCAGGGAGAATTTAAAATTATATGGACACTACAATGGGAGAGTAAAGGAAGAACAAGAAGAGAAAAAAAAGAAAGAAGAGGTGAAAGAAAGAAGAGATAAAAGGGAGAGAATGATAAAACGTTCTCCGTCTGCTCCATCACCTGGAAAGAGACACAAAAAGAACAGCACAACCAACAGACATAAAGCAACAGATACAATCAAGTAACAACTAGATGCCATTGCTAAATCATATGTACTATTATTAGGGCTGGGCAATGATTAAAATATTTAATCGCGATTAATCGCATAATTTGCCTGATTAATCATGATTAATCGCATTGTATTTACAAACTCCAAGAATGAATTCAAAAGTAGTATAAAGAGCACTTTTATTTTAATGTTCTGCTGCCATATGAACAAAAGTGTTGTAACATTTGTAGCACTTATCAGTAACACATATTTAGTGTAAAGCTCAACTTAAACATGTAAAACAAAAAATAGCAATAATAATAATAAATTAAAGCTTATGGCCACTGACAGGGAAATCTCTTTATGGGGAGAACAGCGACGTTAGTGGCGCATTATCGCCACCTACTGTTCTGATTCAAACCCCTACACCGCAGCAACAGACCTTCACAAAATAAAAGCATGTGAGCAACATGCGTTAATGCGCGTTAAAGTAAATATCGCCGTTAATAGTCTAATGAATTAACGCGAAATTAATGCGAAATTAACACGCTAACTTGCTCAGCCCTAACTATTATTTAAGCTGACAGGTGTAAAGTGAAACCTGAAGAAAGAAAGTGAAAGAATATAAATAAATAAATAAATTACAGGCTTTCTGTATATAAGTGAACACTTGGAACCCTGCACCTGTGGGAGTTTGTGAGAGTGCACTAGTTTAGGTGAAAATTATCCAGAAGGAAATAGCTCGATAGTGGTTGTGGAGAACCAAAGGCCCGCCTTCCCCGAGCACAGAAGCAGGGGTCAGGGGACCCATAACCCCGGAGTCCCAAAGGGGCCCCCAAAGCAGGGCGCCCAGGAGGGGCCGACACAGGATATCTGCAACCCCCCCCCCCCCCCCCCCCCAAGGAAAGAGGAGAGACGACCCCGAAGAAATCCCCCAGCCACCGCAATGCCGACGCCCCCAAGAGCCGCGGGGACGAGCCCGTGGGCTCCGCGGGCAGCCAGCCGCGCTGAAGTGGTCCCAGCCGTGGGCCCTGAGGGCCAGAGCAGCCACCGGAAATGGGCCGGCACCCACCCGGGAACCCGCCCCAAACCCGAGGCCCACCAGCGTGCCAGAGGGCCAAGGCGCCTGCCAGCGCAGCAGAGGAGGACAGGACGTGGGGGGATGGGCTCCGCACCTAGCGGAGACTTGAGATGTTCTTGGGAGAGGGAGCGGACCGGACCCATACCTGGAAGAAAAAAAAAACAAAAAAACTCTTTCACACCATCCCTCCCTAGTGCCCCACTCACCACACACAGATTTACAAAAAAAAAAAGGACGCTGTACACACATTCCCACATAACACTCACATCCAACACTCACAAGAGGGGGGGTCACCACAATGGGGTACCGCACACGTGACGTCACCGCCTCAAGAGCAACGCCCCTTTTGCCGCTTAGGTAGGACAAACCGATAGAGAACGCACGTAGCAACCAGCAACAGAACCAGCGATATGACCGACTTTGCAGCCATTAAACTTTCCCAAAACGATGTCCCAGGCGCATGGTTTACTGGTCGCACTGTGGAAGAACACACCAACCTTCAGCTCAAACGATGGCTTGAGTGTCGAGGGCTTAAAAAGACCGGAAAACGGGCCGAGTCGATCGAACGGTAAGCTTTGTTTTTTTTTTTCCTGCGCGGCGGTCATGCCGTCGTCGGCCATTTTTTTGTTTGTAATCACCGTCCAGGGATCGGTATATGTTTAATGTTTGTCTCATTTGAAATGTTTTTGAGTAGGCTATCCTGGTAGCAGGGTATCATGTTAGCGCCTGCTACCATGATAGCCTATATGCTATCATGGTAGCAGGCGCTTCATTATTAACATGTCGGCCACCAAAATAATCTTACCTGTTCACTACTTGATGTCGCTGGAATTGGGTCAGGATGTTCTTCGGTTGTGCCCTTTCCTCAGACAAAATCCTTGCTACATATGTAGGCCGACCGCACCGATGGACCAAGCGCACACATTTCTCCTTGGCACTCTTGAATTTCGGGAAAGTAATGAAGAAAACATCCTTCATATGCGGCCGATCAGCGTACCTCGAGTCGCTGTTGCACGTTCCATAGCAACAATGTTTATAAACCATGGTCTTAGATTTTGGAAAAAGCAGTCTTTTAAACGAGTACAACCTAGGCTAACGCACGTCTCTTCCACAGCAAAACAGCGGCGGGTTTGGGAGTTTGTCCTACTGCGTACCACGTGATGTGACATCATCGTGACGTTACGTTTCTAAAAATAGCTCGCTCGCGGTACCCCATTCAACTGTACGGCTGCCTGTGCCCAACCCCCGGCCCCGCCCCCGGACCAGACGCCCCCCGGACCAGGCCCCCCAAAGAGGGGGAGCCAACATGACCCGTACAGGCCACCCAGCCAGAACCCCCCTCACCCCCTAAGTACCTCATAAACCCCCTCCCTCCCCCACCTTACCCTAACCACCCCTGCCCCCCACCCCTCCTGGTGGGAGCAGAGGCGTCAGACCCAGATCTGGCAAGCCGCTGACTACCCACAGCAGCCCCCCGCCAAGACCCTGGACCCGGTGGCCCGCACCTCCTCCAGGCCCCAGACTCCTTGCCGCCATCGGGGAACGGGGGTGTGCAAAAGACCCCGATCCTCCCTACGCCCGCTCAGATGTTGTGTTGTTGCATGTTGTTCTCAAGTGTGTTTAAAAACTGGGAGCGCCGAAGAGGGTGCACGGCACAGCCCACCCCCCCTCCGGAAGGAAGCTGGTGCCAGCGCACCCCCTCCAAGCAACTGCCCAGAACCCTCAATGTCTAAGTGCGAGAGGAGGTGAAGGAAGCCGTCCGAGGCGAGGCTCACACAACATAAGCCTTCCCCCCCACCCCCCCATACCATGGCCTACATGAATGTGCGTTGTGAAAATGTTTGGAGTGAAAGTGTCTAAAATGCATGATAAAATTGGGGAGAGGGACGTCACCAGAAAGTGGCAACCTCCAGTAACGCCCCCTCCTCACGGACCTACATGTGTGGCGGCATGATGGAGCAAGCAGAGGGAGGAGTCTGGGGATGGGGAGCAAAGGACTGGGGAGCCGTCCCAGGGAGCCAGCTCCCCTACTGACTCCAATAGGCACCCCCGCTCCCCGAAAGCCCCACCCAGAGAAGGGGGCCCCGCCAGGGGCACCACCGTAGCCCGGGGGCCAGGGAGAGGCCGCAGGGCCCGCCAGCCAACCACCCACCAGGACCAACACCTCCACCCCCCCAGCCCACCCACCAAGCCTACTGGCTTTACCCCCACCCCCCCAAAAAAATAAAATAAATTAATAAATAAATAAGAGGGGGGGACCCTGGTCAGCCAGCCCGCACGAGCCATCCCAAACCCCACCCCCCAAGCGAAACCCGCACCGGGAGACGACCCGGACCAGGACTGGGACAGGAGGCCGGACACAAGCCCACCAGAACGTCCATTCCCCCCCACCCCTAGATTTAATCCCTCCCCAACACTAACATTCAAACAACTCGACATACATTCGACAGTAGACATCCAGGCTGGGTAAGTCCCTACTCCCCCTCCTTCCCCTCCCCCCACTAGCAGAGTGCCGATCCAATGAAGGGGAAGAGCATCTGCCCTGAGATGTTAATGTCCATGCCCCCCTACCAGCTCAACAGGCCCAGAGGCCCCCCAGCGCACCAGAGGCCCCGTGCAGGGGCAGACACCCGGGCGCGCGCCGGCCCACACCCCAAGCGGCACACCCCCCGGAACCCCCGAGGCCCCGCCGGGGCCCCCGCCCGAGGGCGGCGCGCCCCAGGGACCCCAGGCCCCCAGACCCACCCCGGCCCCACCCAGCGGCAGCACAGCCACCAGGTCAGTAACCCACGTCCGTCACCACGCAGCTCCCCAAGAGCGCCGCAAGCGTCCGCTGTAGGCCGCCCGTAGGCCTCCCAAGCCCTTCCCAGAAGGGGGCAACAGACCCCGGAGTCAGACCCACCAGGCGCCCCACTCCGAGTGCCCCCAGAGCCAAATCTGAAATCATGATATTATTGCACATTTCCTGTTCTATATCTAACCAAGGCTCATCTAGATGATTATTTTTTATCCATTTAGAGATGTATTGTAGCCTATTTGCTAAGTAATAGTTATGGAAGTTAGGCGAATCTGATCCTTCTCTGTCTTTAGTCTTCTGTATTGTCTTTAGGCTAATACGTGGGGGTTTATCTTTCCAAAGAAATTTAGAAATGGCAGAGTCTAGAGATTTAAACCAGTCGGATGATGGATTATTGGCGATCATTGAAAATAAATAATTAATTCTAGGTAGGACCATCATTTTTATTGAAGCTACCCTACCCATAAGTGAAATTGGAAGCGATTTCCATCTTTTAAGGTCCTCTTCTATCCTGTTTAAAAGTGGGGTGTGTTTAAATTTGAGTAAATCCGTTAATTTAGACGACACAGTAATACCTAAATATTTAATATTTCTTGATTGCATTTGTAAATCTAGGGAGTTTTCGAGAGAGCAATTAATTGACAGTACCGTAGATTTAGACCAGTTTAAAGAGTAATCTGATACTTTAGAGAAAGATTCTAGTATTCTAATTACTTGTGAAAGAGAATTATTTGAATGCTGGATATAAAGTAATACATCATCCGCGTATAGACTAATCTTATGCTCTATTTTCATGCATTTTATACCTTTTACAGCTTTTGTTTGTCTGATTGTTGCTGCTAGAGGTTCTATAAAGATGGCAAAAAGTGATGGAGAAAGAGGGCATCCTTGCCTGGTGCCAACCAATATGAAAAAATTGCCAAAACCGAATTTATGTAGAGTAGCGAATAAAAATTTCCAGTTTACTCTATCAATGTTTACTCTATATTGTCTCTATATTGTCTAAAGACAATATATTGGTTTTAATGTTTTTACTGTAGGAATAATCAATTAAATTAAGTAATCTGCGTGTATTTGTGGATGACTGCCTTCCTCTGATGAAACCAGTTTGATCTGTATGTATTATGAGAGGAGTTACTTTGTCTAATCTTTTTGCAAAAGCTTTACAGATTATTTTAATGTCCACATTAATTAAGGATATGGGACGATAACTGGTGGGCAACATAGGATCTTTGTCTGGCCAAAGCAGAAGGATGATGGTGGCAGAATTCATATTAGCTGGAAATCTGCCTTTTTCCTGTATTTCCTGCAACATTCTGTGGAACGTTGGGGCTAGAATATTCCAGAACTCTTTATAAAACTCAGTAGGGAATCCATCTGGACCTGGAGCCTTTTTATTAGGCATGCTTTTAAAGGCACACTATGCAACATTTTTCAGTTAATTAATGTGTTCCATACCGTTTTGGATGATTAAATGAGTCATTTCAGGTTGAACTAAGGTTTTCTTGGCCGCCCTGGTGGTCTGTGGGGGAAATACCGCACTTGCAACTGCAGGAGCCCTCGGCCCGCGCCCACAGGCTCAGAATCTCGTGCAAGATCACGAGAGTCGGTCTTGCTTTACGGCGAGAACATGTTTGTTGCTAGCGCAGTAGCGATATCTGTGCAGTTATCATGGCGGAACCAGCGATAAAACAGCGAAAGCCCATGTCGGAGCAGGCAAGAAAGAGGAAAAGGGCTGTGGACAGAAAGAGGAGTCGTACACGGGTGAACATCAGGCAAGCTTTTTCCGAATGGCGAGAGCTAAAAGAAAAAGAAGGCTGCAAGGCTGACGCGGACCTCACGTTTCTGCTGATGCGATTGTAAGTAACATTGTAGGGTTTCCCTCACGCTACCGCCTCCCAACATTCCAAAAAAAAAACTAGATATGCGCGCAAAGCTTGTCTCCCCCGCTCCGCCTCCGCCGGTCGCTCCGCCGGTCGCGCAAAGCTTGTCTCTTTCCCCCGCCCGCCCGCTGCGCCGGTCGTTCGCTCCGCCGGTCGCGCAAAGCTTGTCTCTTTCCCCCGCCCGCCCACCCGGTCGCTCGCTCCGCCGGTCGCGCAAAGCTTGTCTCTTTCTCCCGCCCGCCCGCCCGGTCGCTCGCTCCGCCGGTCGCGCAAAGCTTGTCTCTTTCCGCCAGTCGCTCGCTCCGCCGGTCGCGCAAAGCTTGTCTCTTTCCGCCGGTCGCTCGCTCTGCTGGTCGCGCAAAGCTTGTCTCTTTCCGCCAGTCGCTCGCTCCGCCGGTCGCTCGCTGCGCCGGTCGCGCAAAGCTTGTCTCTTTCCGCCGGTCGCTCGCTCCGCCGGTCACGCAAAGCTTGTCTCTTTCCGCCGGTCGCTCGCTCCGCCGGTCGCTCAAAGCTTATCTCTACACCCCCCACCCCCCGCTCCGCCGGTCTCCGGTATTCCTAGTGGAAACACTGCATTGGAATGGTTTCTCTCTCTCTCTGTGCATGTTCATACTTTCACTGTGTTAGTCATTGTTTGTACTGCCGTTTTTTTCGACTTTTGTATTCGTTGCGTTCGCCTGTCTGCTAAGCTCAAAACAACCGCGCCTGGCTTGACTGAGAAACCAGGAGAACAGCTGAGCATATTTACGACAGTGCACTTTTACTTTCGCCCTCTGGGGGGCGCCTCGCTGGAAAATCAATCCCAGTTGCATAGTATACCTTTAAGAGCTTCCTGGGTTTCAGCTGTTGTCAGCGGGGAGTCCAGTGTCATTCTTTGGTTATCTGATAATTTAGGAAGTGTAATTTTATCCAGAAATTGTTTGATATCATTCTCTGATGGATTTATCTGTGGCGTGTATAAAGATTTGTAGAAATCGCGGAAGGTATTATTTATACACTCCGGTTCACTTACTGTATTACCAGTTGGATCTGTAACTGCAAATATAGTAGTTTTCTCCTTATTTATTTTAAGCTGATTAGCTAGGAAGCTTCCTGACTTATTGCCATGTTCAAAATTTTCTATTTAAGTCTATTTTCTAAGTCTTTGTATTAGAAATCTATTTTGCTTTTCAATATAGTGGTTTAGTTCTAATTTTACTTCACGGATTTTACCTAACGTTCCTTCTTCTTGAGAGGATTCTAGTAACTTAAGTTTTTCTTCTAATTGCTGAATCTTTTTGTTTTCTTTTTTCTTTTTATTAGATGAGAAAGAAATTATTTTACCTCTCATCACTGCTTTTCCAGCTTCCCACAATATCGATGCCGATGTACCTGGTTGATCATTGTATTCCAAGTATGAAGCCCACTGTTCTTTGATGAATTTTATAAATTCTTCATCTTTAAGCAGTGATGTATTAAATCTCCAGCTTTTGTTTTGTGGGGTTAATTTTTTTATTAATTAAGGTGAGAGTAACAGGAGCGTGATCACTGATAGCAATAGGATGAATTACCGTCTCTGAAACTTCCGACAGCAGTGAGCTGCTTATTAGAAAGTAGTCCAGACGAGAGTACGAATGGTGAACATTTGAGAAAAAAGTGTATTCTTTACTATTAGGATGAAGAGAACGCCATGCATCGCAAAGACCAAAATCGCTCATGTATTGTTTGACTACACTTACTGACTGCCAACTACGCTGAGTCCCTGTTGTATTCAACCTGTCTATATCGTTATTTAAACCAAAGTTGAAGTCACCTCCTATAATTAGTGAACAATCCCCGTGTTTTGAAAGTGCAAGGAAGAATTGGTGGAAAAAAGAGGGGTCGTCAACATTTGGACCATATATACTGACAATACATAGCTTCTGGTTATGATAGCTATTTTAATGATTATGTATCTACCTTCAGGATCTATAGTTTTGTCCAATATTTTAAAACTAACGTTTTTGTGGATTAAGATTGCTACACCTCTCTGTCTAGAGTTATAGCCGGCCGCAAACACATCAGGGAACTCAGGTGAATTAAGCTCACTTCCATTTGTAGCTGATTTGTGGGTTTCTTTCAATAAGACAACATCTGCCTTTAATCTTGTAAGCTGGTTAATGATCTTCAATTTTTTCTCTCTGGTGCCAGCCCCATGCACATTCCATGTCACAAACTTTACATTCGCCATAGATGTGAGTGAGAAGTTAGAAGGTGCATGCCCTCGAGAAAATAGTCATACATAGACCCAGGTAGCATCATATGATGTGCTTGTGATTGTCTGATGGCCAGGAAAGAAGCAGACAAATAAGATAGAAATACACAAGGAAATAAGAAAGTGCAAAGAGTAAGAGAATGTGAAAAAGGATAAACCATAGCCCGTGCCTCGTGTACCCAACCGTGAACAACAACCATACCAACGTGCTCTTGAGCTGTGCGTGTATTTCATTTATCACCATGTACTGATCTGTGCACCTTTTTTTACTTATTTATTTATTTATATATATTTTTTTTTTAAATCATTGAAACATGCTTTAAATCCACCTGTGGTGTAACTAATAAAGCCAAGGGGTGATCTTCTGATCCCTGAACAACTGTCCATTAATATAAAGTCTGTCAACCGATATGGTGGCTTTAACGCCGTCCATCATGTATTTCTTCCTGATTGGGAACAGTACTCGCCTGCGATCTAGGATTTCCTTAGGAAACTGATCATTAACAATAAAGTCTGTCCCTCTCAGTTCCCTGCCGCAACTTCTAACAAATTATTTTTGTTTATAATGCTCAAATTTTGCTACAATCGGACGGGGACGGGTTTTGTCGGGTTTCTTACCTCCGAGCTGGTGGACTCGATGACATCATATCAGCGGCCACAAATTGTTGTGCAACTTCACCTGTATGTGATGTAGGTCCAGCTGTGCAGCTAAATGAAAGCGACCTGTCGCCCTCCCAAATACAGACTCTGAAATCACTGCTTCAGAAATACTCAGCAGTATTTAGTAAACACTCAGAGGACAGGGGTCACACGAGCATCATCAAACATCAAATCCGCCCGGGTGATGCCACTCCAATCAAACAGAGAACATACAGGGTGACACCTGAACAGAGAGCTGAAATACAAACTCAAGTTGAAAACCTCTTAAAGGCAGATGTCATCGAGGAAAGCTACAGTCCCTGGGCTGTGCCAGTGGTTTTGGTGCGCAAGAAAAATGTCACGTGGGGTTTCTGTCTGGATTACAGGAAACTCAATGTGGTGGCAATCAAAGATTCCCACCCTCTTCCAAGGGTCAACGATGCACTGGATGCTTTGTCAGGCTCTGCTAAGTTCTCCACAATGGACCTGCAACATGGTTATTGGCAAGTTGAGCTGGATGAGAAAGATCGTGAAAAAACAGCATTCACGACAGGCAGTGGACTTTATCACTTTAAAGTTATGCCAATGGGTCTTACGAATGCGCCAGCTACATGCCAACGCTTGATGGAAATGGTACTTCGTGGCCTCCCGTGGAAAACTTGCCTTGTGTATTTGGATGATGTCCTTATCTACAGCCGCTCGTTCAGCGAACATCTCCAGCACCTGGAAGAAATTCTCTCCAGATTCCAGTCAAATGGCCTGAAGCTGAATCCATCAAGATGCAGTTTTGCCAGGGGTCAGGTGCAGTTTTTGGGCCATGTTGTGTCCAAGGACGGCATTAAGCCAGACCCAAGAAATGTTAAAAGTGTTCAAGACTGGCCCGTTCCACAGTCAGCTACGGAGGTACGAGCATTTCTTGGGCTTTGCTCGTACTACCGGAAGTTTATCAGAAACTTTGCACATCACAGTGTCCCTTTGCATGCACTCACAGAAAAGTACGCATCTTTCCAATGGACTTCTCACTGTCAGGATTCATTCACTTACCCTTAACATGCACTCACAAATCCCCCAGTGGTTGCATTCCCTGACTTTACGTTGCCATTCCTTCTCTACACGGATGCTTCAGGTTCTGCTATCGGTTCTGTGCTTGCTCAGAGACAAAGTGATCAGGAAAAAGTGATTGCTTATGCTAGCCATGTTCTTACAAATGCAGAAAGGAAATGGTAAACTTATGACAGAGAACTCTGGGCCATTGTTTGGGCCGTAAGACATTTTCGCCAGTACCTCTACAAACAACCGTTTGTTATCGTCACCGACCACAAACCTCTTTTGGGTCTCAGGAAAATACCCATTCACAATGACAGAACTGGTCGTCGTGCTCGTTGGGCTCTGGAACTTGATCCTTTTGAATGGACTGTCATATACAAAGATGGCCACCGCCACCTCAATGCAGATGCAATGTCACGTTATCCAGCTGCCATCGGAGAGCAGACCACCTTTCCCAGTGTTCCAGCCAATCCCCATTCTTGTCCCAGCCCTGTAAGTCTGTCGGCGCCTGCAGTAATGATCCTGAGCCAGTGTCCGCGTACCTGACTGGATCACAGCCTTCTCCAGCCTCCTTACAGTGTATTCCGCAGTCTTTCTCCTCCACCTTTGTGCTTCACTTCCCCGAAGATGATTTCAAGAAGGAACAGCAACAGGATGCCCTACTGTCTGAGGTCAGTGACTGGAAAGCTAGAGGTCAGAAGCCACCATATTGGCGCATGAAAAAACGGCCACCTGCTGAGAAAGCCCTATGGCACGAGTATCACAGGCTCACCTTTCATAATGGTGTTTTCTGCCGTAAAATTTTCAACCCTTCCACGAAATCAGTGCTGCATCAAGTAATTGTTCCCCTCTCTCTCCAGGACGCTGTTCTGAAGATGCTGCATGGGAATCCTGTAACGGGTCATTTATCGGCTGATAAAGTCCTGAAACGTGCTCAGCAACTGTGTTACTGGCCCTTTATGTCACGTGATATCAAGGTATGGTGTAAACAATGTACTCCATGTGAAGCAAGACGAAGTCCCACACCTCATCTGAGAGCTCCGATGAAAACGATTGTCGCAACGGAACCATTCCAGAAGGTTGCAGCTGACATCCTTGAGCTCCCAGTCACAAGTCGTGGGAATAGGTATGTGCTTGTTGTGCAAGATTATTTCTCCAAGTTTGTCAACCTCTATGCCATTCCAGACCAGCGCTCCACAACAGTTGCAAAATGTCTGTTTAAAAATTACATTTGTGAACATGGCATCCCTGAGATGCTTCACACTGATCAAGGACGGCAGTTTGAGTCTGATCTGCTGAGACATCTGTGTAAACTTCTGGGCATTCAGAAAACAAGAACTAGCCCGTATCATCCTCAGAGTGATGACATGATTGAGAGATTTAACAGAACACTCATTGATCAGTTAGCAAAGTCACTTCTCCAACAGCCTGGTGACTGGGATGACTGTCTCAACCAAGTTGCTTTGGCTTACAATACCAGTCCTCACTCTACAACGGGTTTCACACCATTCTTCCTCACACATGGACATGAGGCCAGGATGCCTGTCAACATGTTGTTACCTGATAACACACCATCTTTATCCACTCCAGGTTCCCCTGCTGACTATGCTGCACAGTTGACTCTGAAACTTCAGTCAGCCTTCAGTTCTGCCACAGGGAATAGAGAATGTGCCCACGATCAGCAGAAACGGCAGTATGACAAATGTGTTAGGTACACTCCCTATGTTCCTGGAGACCTTGTATGGTTGAATTACCGTACCACGACTAGGCAAAAACTTGCTCCTCACTGGAATGGCCCCTTTGAAATATTGGAGTGCCTTGGATCTGAGGCAGATTCTCCTGGAGTGACGTACAGGATTCACTACCTCCTGGATCAATCTGACAAGTCCCAGATTGTCCACTACAACCGCCTCAGACCCTACCATGCTCCTGTGCCAAATCGTGGACATAGGACACCTGTGGGCGACGTTTTCCAGCCTCCGGTTCCTCCCTTGACTGCATTGTCGGGTTCCTTGCCCTATGAATCTGCAAAGTCGACAGCAGCAAAGGTTTCCGACTTGACTGGCTGCAGCAGTGGTCCCTCTTCGGCACCTCCTACTAACCCTCCACAGCCTCAGCCCCTGACTGAGGATTCACCTGCCATCCCCGTTGGCCCAGTACGTCAGTCTAGCACTGTCCCCTCTGCTCTTCTTTGAGATGCTAGTTCCCTGCCACGCCCCGGCAGACGTCCAGTTAGACCTCCCACGTACCTTAAGGACTATGTTCTGAAGTGACTGAAGTGAGTTATGGACTGAAGTTGCTTTCATTTATTTGTTTGCAGTTGCTTGTCTTCCTCTTTATTTTATTTGAAACGGGGTCGTTTCTTTTGTGGGAGGGGGAGGAAATGTAAAGTTCAGTTAATTTGGTAGTTCATATAATTATATTTTATGTAATTCACGACTACATCTTTAAGATAGTTAGTTCGATCTGCTTTTGCTTAGTTTAGATTCTCATTGGTTTGTTGTTGGTCATGTGACGAAAACAAGGAAGTGCGGCTGTGCTGAGGGGGAAATGAGACGGAATAAAGCGTGGTTGCAAAAGTTCATCTGTCTCCATCCTTTCGGTTCTCCTTCTGGAGAACAGGCTTCAAATGCCACAGCACTTGAAGCCTGTGGCCAATCATATTTCCCCCCCCTTTTTACTGTTCACTGTAATATTGTGTTTAATAAAAGAAAAGAAAAAATTTGAAGTTTTCCATTCATTAAAAAAGCGGCTTTGGACGTCTGGATCAATGATGCGACGGCGGCCTTTACTTAGTGACATGGAAATAATTACTTTGACAGGCTGCTGCAGTTTAAATAATCCAAAACTTACTCTGCCATGTTTGTGACTCTAAATCATCTTATCATCTAATTTTTTCTGCTGTCAATTCAAGGATGTTCACTTGAACAGAGAAGCTCTTTTCTCCTTCCCCTCAGCCTGTATCTTCTTCATAGTGAACTTACAAACCTGCAACTTACAAATAAACTTACTTTCAACCATAATTATGTTGTGCAATTATACACTGTTTAAAGTTATTTAATGTTTAATAAATAACTCTCTGTCTGTTAAGTATTGCCTGGAGGATATCAGCTCTAAAGTTGATATCAGGACAATAGTTCAAAGGATGATACGAGCACTAGCGATCTTTTAACAGCAAACTCTGCACACACATAGAATAAATGAGTGACAACTTCTCTTCAAGTTCAAGAATTTAATAACAGAAATAAAATGAACATCCAGAGAACATCACTATATAATGCTGTTTATCTGAATTAACACTATATTTAAATCAATAAATCCTCTCTACTAGGCTAGTGAAACTTAACTAAACTACTAAGCAAAAGGAAGATTAAAAAATAACCTAAGCGGACTGAACTTATATAGCACCTTTCCAGTCAAACTGAACACTCAAAGTGCTGTACACTGGAGCCACATTCACCCAATCGTACTCACTAACACACACTTATACAGCGATACACAGCTCAGTGAGCAACTTGGGGTTAAGTGCCTTGCCAAAGAGCACATCAACATGTGACAAGGGAAGCTGGAATCAAACCCACAACAATCTGATTTCAAGACAACTATCCAACCCATCAAGCCACAGTTGCCCACAGTTGTGCTGACTCTCCGCGGATGTTTTATCCTTCATAGTCAAACGTACTATTGCCTACATTTCTTGTGGCAAATCCCTACAATTCCCACACGTTTTGCCAGTGGAACGAAGCAGCGGAATGGATGGTAAAATGTGTGATTAGCTAGCTGATCACCTGAGCGGTTTATTTTCCAGTACTGCACACCTGTCAGTGAAAACAGAGAGGAACAGTGATGCTGCGAGTCCTTGCAACCCCCTACTTGGAGCAGCTCAGTGTATCAAGCTTGGTGTCACAAATAAAACAGTTCGATGTAAAGACTTCTTGTGGCAAGAAGTTTATAGTGAGACACCGTGTATGTGGTCATAAAAATTGAGCTCTGCGCGTATCTGAATTTGCGGAGTCATGCAGAATCCGCCTTGAGTACGCGTGGACCTCCGCGGAGTGGCGGGGGCCTTTACATGAATGCACTTCTAGTATCAACTTTACAGTCAGGCAGTCTTGTAGAACGCTCAGGGGTCCGATCAGGTAGGGACACATTGTACCGTAATGCTCTGAATAGCCACTGTGCGGAGCGGCTTCATTGCTTACCAAAGTCATAGGAATTTCAGTGTGCCTTTTAGTCCGAAAATGACGGTAAGATACAACTGTTGTACAATGTATTTTGGAGATCTGTTTGTAATGCACTTTTCAAAAGCGAATGTTTTCCTAATGAGAGTATTATTAGTGGCTGCTAAAATGGCTATAACACAAAATTGGTTGCGTTTGAAAAAAACTACATTAACTGAGTGGATTCATAACATTTTCAAAATGGAAAGGATTACCTTTAAACTGAGGTTGGAGATAGATATATTTGAGGATTACTGGTCAAAGAGGTTGACTTATGTGACAGTAAAAAGGCCCGATTTTGTATAATGTCATATTTGTATAATTGCCCCCCACTGTCGTACAGTATTAATGTGTGTTTTTATAGTTAACAAAAATGTAATATAAAAAAAACATTCCTTATAATAATCCAACATTTGCGTTTCTCTCATTTTCAGTAATTTTTTTCTCCCAAAACATAAAAAGGTGACAACAAACTCCCTTTACTTATACTACAAGTAGAGTAAATATTTAATAATTTTACTGTAGATTTCTGGAGAAAATCCATGTCAAAGTTCCTTATAATGCCAATTCTGGACGTATTTGCATAATTTTCAGTAATTACAAGACAGACTTACGCCCCATGTAATTCAGTCTGGCAGGCCAGGCTACTATATCTTCGAATTTTGAAAACTATTATATTAAAAAAAGAAATTGCTACTACCAATGTGCCAGCCACAGAAAAGAGATACTTTAATTTCCAAATATTTAATAACTTTAAATGGCATAAAACATTGTTAAAGGCCAGTGAATAATCTCTCCAGATTCTCGTTCTCTCGGTTTTGGATTGTAGTGAAATAGGGTGTGCTTTGGTGGCGCAGTGGTTAGCTAGCATGACCCATGTATGGAGGCCTTAGTCATTGACGCAGCCAACCCAGGTTTAAGATTTTCTTAACAGTGGTTTGAAGAAGCAATACTTATTGAAAACATGCAAATCACAAGCATTTCTGAGATTACAATGGAGCAACTTTAATGGAGTGTTATGACAGCTGTGTAGAGTTGATCCTTTCAGCCATATGTTAAAGTAGTATTTTGCAGGGTAGTATTTTTTCCTGGTGATCAAAATTTAGTGTTGGCTGTTAGGATCTGCATGTTACGCCCTTCTATGTCAATTCATAGAGATTTAGTAAAATCATTGAATACATGTTTTGGTTACACTATGAATCATAACTAATTATTATCAAATAATCTAATAACTACATCTCTTCAACTTATTCATGAGTTTTATATTTAAAAACATAATAAACTAAAGCTCTGTTTCAATTGAAACTAATGATACAACTACATATAATTTTAATTGACCACACCCTGAAGTAAATCCTTCAATTTTAGTTTATGCAGATAACAGAATAATGACATGTTTGTTGACCTTTCAAACTGCTGTATCCGTTTACTAATGTTTAATTTTTTTTCTGATACATGCTAGAACATATATGTCCTCTTTGCTATCCAATGAAACAATCAACACATCCGGTGGCCATACCTTATTGTCCCTGCGCTGTCGTCACTGGGGACACGTAAACCTTTTTCTTTGTTACGCCTTCCCTTCCATTTAGAGACTTAGACTTAGACTTAGACAACCTTATTTGTCATTTTGTATGCACAGAGTGCGTACAGAACGAAATTTCGTTTGCATACAGCTTGAAAATTACAGTAAATTTACAGGATAAGGTGCAGCAGCAACAATTGAAATGTAAACGATGCAGGAGAAAGAGACAGTGTGCGATCACAGTTTACAGGTGAGTATATTTGTATGTGCAAAGGGCATTCGTGCAGGAATGCATTTTAGGAACAGAGTTTGGCAGCATTTGTGATGCTAGATAAGGATGCAATGATGCAAATGTGCAAATATGCGAATGTGGTACAGAGTCCGATTTATAGCTTCAGCAGTTCAACAGTCTGATGGCAACAGGGAAAAAGCTTTTGCAGAACCTGGTGGACCTGCAGCGGATGCTGCGGAACCTCTTCCCAGAAGGCAGCAGGGAGAACAGTCCATGGTGGGGGTGTGAGGGGTCTTTTATGATGTTACGGGCTTGGGACACACAGCACTGAGATGAAATGTCCTTAATGGAGGGAGGAGGGGCCCCGATAATCCCTTCTGCTGTCCTCACCACTCTCCTCACGTTCTTCCAGTTGGAGGCACTGCAGCCTCCACACCACACAGAGAGACAGCTGGTCAGAATGCTCTCTATGGTGCTTCTGTAGAAAGTCGTGAGGATGGGCAGGGGCAGGTGGGCTCTCCTCATCCTTCGCAGGAAGTACAGTCGCTTCTGTGCCCTCTTCACCAGTGACGTGGTGTTCACAGACCAGGTGAGGTTGTCCGTGAAGTGCACCCCCAGGAATTTGGTGCTGCTGACCACCTCCACAGCTGAGCTGTTGATGAGCAGTGGAGCGTGGTGAGGCTGGTTCTTCCAGGCGTGGCAGTCCTGATCGTTGTCGTCTCTGATCAGGCCCACCACCGTTGTGTCGTCTGCAAACTTCACGATGTGGTTGGTGGTGAACCTTGGGACGCAGTCATGAGTCATCAGGGTGAACAGCAGGGGGCTCAGGACGCAGCCCTGAGGGGAGCCCGTGCTGAGGGTGATGACATCAGAGGTGTTCTGTCCAACCCGGACTGACTGAGGTCTGTTGGTGAGGAAGTCTAGCAGCCAGTTGCGAAGGGGTGTGAAGGGGTGTCTCCTCTATAACGCGAGAGGACTGAAACAGAATTTACAAATAAAGAAATTGTCATAGAGCTGTTTTTATTTCTTTGTTTATTGGGTGGGTGTTTGTCTGGTTTAGCTGTAAATGTTGCTAACAAGTTCAATTTTATTCCAAAGGTTATTCTTGAATTAATTCTTGAACAAATAATCGAGTAACAATAAAATTCACACACCTTCTTCCTGGCTCTCTCAGTATCATTGAATTTCAGTAGTAGTGCATTGTGCATCTTTTGATACACTGTTACAAAGTCGAGGTCCCACTGACTTTTTTCCATGACACCCTGTGTACGGTTGTCCATGGCATAGCTCTGTAAAATACGGTGGCCCTGAGGTGCAAAGCACTACAACATTAACGAAAGCACTACAACATTAACAAAAACATTACAACATTAACGAAAGCACTACAACATTAACAAAAACATTACAACATTAACGAAAGCACTACAACATTAACAAAAAACATTACAACATTAACGAAAGCACTACAACATTAACAAAAACATTACAACATTAACGAAAGCACTACAACATTAACGAAAGCACTACAACATTAACGAAAGCACTACAACATTAACAAAAACATTAAAACATTAACAAAAACATTACAACATTAACAAAAACATTACAACATTAACGAAAGCACTACAACATTAACAAAAAACATTACAACATTAACGAAAGCACTACAACATTAACAAAAAACATTACAACATTGACAAAAGCACTACAACATTAACAAAAACATTACAACATTAACGAAAGCACTACAACATTAACAAAAACATTACAACATTAATGAAAGCACTACAACATTAACAAAAAACATTACAACATTAACAAAAGCACTACAACATTAACAAAAAACATTACAACATTAACGAAAGCACTACAACATTAACAAAAACATTACAACATTAACAAAAGCACTACATTAACAAAAAACATTACAACATTAACGAAAGCACTACAACATTAACAAAAACATTACAACATTAACGAAAGCACTACAACATTAACAAAAGCACTACGACATTAAAAAAAGCACTACAACATTAACAAAACGGAAGAGGTACGTCCCAGTGGGAGACCTAAGAAATCGCTGATTGGACTATAACTCGTTTTACTTTTGAACCGGAAGTTACTCTGGTGTGCTTCGTTTTAATGAGAAGCAAAGCAAGCGGGACTACCATAGACCAGGGGTTCCCAAAGCGTGAGATGAAAAATGTAATGGTGGCTTGACAGTGTTTTTTCCCACACCATAAAGACGTGTAAATAAACATTTCCTTTGTAAAACATTAAAATCAAAAAATGCAAATTTAATAAATAAATAAAATGTATTCACATCGAAAATCTATATTCATTTTGAAAAGTCTTCTACGCTTCATTTTAAGATTAAGTTATCTTCTTCTACGCATTGTGCTGTATATGCGCACTAGGGATGTGCCGATACCAGATTTCTTCAAACCAAGTACTTCAACTTCAGTACTTGCCGATACCGAGTACCGATACGAGTACTATTAAGTGCCATTAACTCCTCAGAATTAATTTGAAAATGCTTTATTTTCATTTGGCTCATTAAACAGAAATACACTTGAGTATTTTAATTGTATAGATCTCTCCTCTTATTATTTTTTAAGACATAGAACACCACTTTTAGTCTAACCAACACTGTTAGTTTAACATAGATTTTAACATTTACTGAATAATTTTAACAGCCTTGTCACAGTTTTTACCTATATGTAAATTGAATATATAACTATGAGAACAAACTGTGAATGAGCAAGTGATAAATTACATTATGCTTCTTGTAAAGCTTGTCTTTTAGGTCAGAACCTATTTTAAGAAAGTGAGGGGCAAGTTTTTCTTGATGAAAAGCAACATCTCTGCATTTGCTGCACTTAATCTGTTTCGGTCTTCATTTATGATGTGTGAAACTGAGCTAAAAAATCTCTCACTTTCCAACACTGGTACATGGAGCTGAGAGGTACCTCTGGGACATTTTAGCCAAAGCAGGAAACCGCATTTTATTAACACCCCAGAACTGCAGTGGGTTTTCTTCCCGAGCAATTGTAGTCTCTCCAAGGTAGGTCTCTAACTGAATGGCAGCACCCACTGGGGTGGCATGGCTTTGTGAAGATGACTTTTGTTCTTCTGTTATCTCTTCAAACACGCTGTCCAGACTGCTGCTAGCTTGTGTCATATGAAGCCTTCTGGCAGGTGGCTCTTCCAGATTCTCCTTTGGCTCTCCTGTATTCACACTCTGCAACTCCACCTTCAGCATTTCTTTGGCATCCATGGCAATGTTGACGTTTGAGAAAAAACGATCTTTGTACCTACAACAGAAAAAAAAATACATTTGCTTTTTATGGATAGGCTAGTCTTTAAATTGTAGGTGAAAATTAGTAAATAATATCATGTGACTTAAGGTAAGCTTATCGTGAAGTATGTTAAATGCAATAAGTGTAATTGCATTATTCTAAATAAATGTTTAATTAAATTTTGTAAACCGTTTTAGCTTAATTGGTTCTGTTTTGATCATATTTTAATATGCTAAACAGAAATGGGCAGACTTTTACCTTGGATCCAGTAGAGTTGCAATGCAGTAGAGGGGGATCTTCTCCATGTCAGTGAAGCGCCTCTTCACAGCTGCAGCTAAGGTCGACTTCATTGTTCTGATACCCTGATCTTCTTCAGTTTCTCTGTTTGGGATTCTCAGAAGCACAGTCACAGCAGGGATGACATCTGTTGCCAATGCATCAGAGCAGCTTACTTTTCTTGTAAGCTCTTCAAACGGAGCCAGAACAGCAACAGTTTTTTCCAAAAGTGCCCATTGGTGAGCGGAGAGATTCTCTGGAAGCTCGTGTTCTGATCCATATATTCCAAGGGCGCGCTTCTGCTCAATGAGAGACTGTAACATGTGAAATGTGCTGTTCCAGCGGGTCTGTACATCCTGTTGCAATCTTTTTGTTGGTTGGTTGAGCTGCAGCTGAATATCTTCCAGCCGGGAGTAAGCTAATGTGGAGTGTTTAAAATGTCTTACGATTTTCCGACCGATAGCGACAGCATCAGTCACACTCCTCTGGACCAAAGGCCCCTCGTTAACCACCAGCTGGAGTGTGTGCGCGAAACATGGAAGGTTCTGAAGTCCGGTATCCGTCATGGCTTTTATCATGTTTTTAGCATTATCACTTAGCACAACATGAATCAAAGTTTTGGGAACTCCCCACTTCCGGAGCATCTCATCAAACACATCCGCGATGGCTTGGCTGGTGTGTGATCCCCGAAAATGTTTTGCATGCAAGACAGCCCTCTGCAGAGTAAAATCTTTATCAACCTATTATAATAACTATCTGAAATATAAACTATATAAGTGCGCAGACAGCTGGAAGACACCAGAGTGTTACCCCGTTGTGATATGCCTAGGCCATAGACCTGTCTCCTGTGCTTCGTACCTGAGTTTTTGGAAACCCTGTTTTTGAATCTAATTTTGTCTCCTGTCCTCTCCAGTTCGTGGTGTTTGGATTTACTCACCAGTGTTGGTTCCGTGCTTTGAAGACCAGCTTCCTGAATCCCTGCCTGCTCAGATTTTGCTCTGGCGTCTCCCCTCTTACTCCCTTGGTGATACCAAGCCGGGCAAGAGATTCCCCTCCCTGGATTCACCTGGTTCGTCTGGACTACTCTGGTTCCTCCAGCTGCTCCTGCTGCCTGCCGCCGCAGTGGTGCTGTTGGGGCTCCCCGCCTGTGTTACATCTGCCAGCCTTCCCGTCATTCAGCCATCTCCTTCCATCAGAGAGTTACGGTTACTGAACTCCTTTTCCACTCATCCCCCCCGGATAGGTCCTCCCAACCAAGCGCTAAGCAGGGCAGCTTCTGGAATATTTTCCCCTGGTTGGATTAGCGTTTAATGTATCCTCTTTCTTCCCGCAGTCACCCTGCTCTGACGTTCCGACCTCGCCTGTTGCACATATAGTGTGATTTTCCCTTTGAGCCTAAAATAAACATTTTAAAACTGTTTCTATGTTTCGTCAGTGTCTGCATGTGGGCCAAACACCATGACACTTATGGTATCGTAGATTTTTCCAAGGCAGTGGTATGTGGGGCCTTTACCATGATGCTCAAGATTACCTGATTAACATAAAATGTAAAGAATATTAATGAATTAATGTTTCTTTAAGCATCTCAGTTTTAGTGTCTTTAGGGTTTGGTCATTAGATAGAAACTTTCAAATTACCAAGCATAACCCCAGACCACAAAGTCACATGAGGAAGGAAGTATTTTGTTAGGGAGGAGATTAACTTGGGTGCTTAAAAGGTGTTGTCAGGTCCAGAAAGGTCAAGAGATGCATTTTTGATGATTGCATCAAAGTGCTCTGCAGGGTCCGAAATTAACACTCGCCAAATGCGAGTAAATTTCCCGTTTGGCGAGTGAATTTCAGAGGGCTAGCTGCCACATGGCGAGTAAATCTTTGTACCAAATAAATAAAAAAAAAATAAAAAATAACAAAGCCCATCTGGGCTGCGGATGATCCGTTCACAGAGCTCAGCCTAGACCCGCCTTCTGCGGAGCTGCTTCAGCATCACATCTTATTTCTGGGGAGAGCAGCTCCCAGATAAAGCCTTCATTCAAAACCAGTCATGGCTGCACGCTGGATCAGAAAACAGATCTGCTAACCAGATACAGTCTAAAACGCCCATTAGTCTGTTTATAAGTTTTGTTTTTATTAATTCTGCATTTAACTACGTGCGCTCCGAGGGAAGGGAGGAGAGAGGCGCAGTTAACTGCGCCTCTCTCCTCCCTTCCCTCGGAGCCAGGTGCTTTTGTCAGCGACCAGCCTTCAAAACGTGAATCACTGCGTTTAATGTCCTTCGACTCGTACCAAAAGCTATGTTTAATGCTCTTTTGTATTTAACGACACAGAGCCAGTGGTGCTTCGGTAGGCTGCTGCCTTGCGCTTGAATTCAGGTGCGCAAAATTACGTTACATGTAATATAGGTGCGGACTTTTTAAGGAATCAGGGGCTTCAGCTCAGACCCATTATTCATTTTCTTCCCTCTAAAGGAGCCCTTTACAGTCTTTATTTATGCATTTTCCCCACTGTTTATCCCCCGCGCGTAGCGCACGAGGGTAAAATCCAGCAACTAGATCAGCGTAAAGACGCAGCGTGAACCCCTGCGTGCTTTAAGTGTGGCAGCTGAGGGAAAAATGTTGGACTGAATAGGCTTGATGAAACTCTGCCTCATTCACAAATTAGACCAACATGGATAGAATAATGATAATCTGTGGTGTCTTTTATTGCCTGGATATAAATGTGATCATTCTTATTGTGCCTTTTATAAAATTGTGCCTTTTTAAAATCATTTTTATAAACCTTAGAAATAAATTAAATACGTAAACACTTTGCACAAAAAACAAATAGTATGCTGGAACATTTTCCTCTTTTTTTAAAAAAAGCTCATGTGTTAGTGAGGATGCAATCGAGATACATTTGATCCCAAAAATAGACATTACCATATAGTCCTCTGCGACAACATGCTCCTCATCCAAATCCAAGGTACCCCTCTTGTGTATGAGTAGTTGTAAGTTACTAGAATGTTTAGCAACATTTTTGTTTGGCAGGGACTGCAGAACATCACAGTGGCACTTTCCATAACTTCAGTGATCTCGTCAAGTGTTGAGGAGCAGGCAATGACACCAAAGACATGCATGGCCAGTTTGTAGTGCTCTGGAAAGCTGGAAAACAGTATAAGATAACAATAAGTTCAATATTATATTATAGTCTAATAAACATACTGATAAAAATAATATTACATACTGTTTTTTGCGGAGATCAGAGGCGTTTTTCATTACATGGCTCAAACAATGGTGAAGAATTTGAAGATCAAATTGTTGGGAATGGTGTTGTCCTCCTATTAGTTGGTGTAATAAGTTGTTCTTAACAAAACAAAAACGAACCTAAGCCAGTGAGAGAGGTTGACAGTGAGGCTGCTGACTGGCACTTAGTTGACGTGTCGTCCTCTTGCATTCAATGAATAAAACTTGAGGTTCTTGGCTTGCAGAGCATTTATTGATCCAAAGCTCTCACAAAGTGCAAATTGTAACGTTGCCCACTGGCTTTCAACCAAAGGATGTTACATTTGCCGCAATGCAGTGATCAATAACAAAACAACAAAACTACTGCAACCGACGACGTCGACGACGACGGTCAAAGACTGTTTGTTTCCGCCACAATCAGCACACCTGCCGTGCGACTACCTGTGACTCCGTGAAAGGAGAAGTCCGGTCATATTCAGAATTCAAACTTCTGAAAGTACTTTAAATCAGGGCTTTGAACCGATTTTTTTTCCCAATCGGTTCGTTCCCGAACAGAAACGGAATTATAACGTTTCCGGTTATGAGTTCCACCAATAAATTGACGTTCCCGAACCGGTTAGAACAAAAAACTACTGTTCCCGGAACGGTTAATTTCGTTCTTGTCAGCTGTTTAATGCTATGGAATTATGTGACATCTTTCTCGTCCACCTTAAACGAATAAAAGAATAGCTAGCCATCTGTGTATTAGGCAAACAGAGGTGTTGGCGCCATTTAGCAGTGTTTCCCACAGGAATTTGTTTAGGCGAGGCGGTGAGTAGTTGGCCGGACATCTGACTGACGGGGGGGGGGGTTTGCGCGGACGACTCGCGAAGCGGGGGGGCTGTTTGTTCCCTGCCAATCAAGCAACAACAAACAACCACGTTTGTTGTTGAGCTGCTGCTGCTGTCTGTTTTTTCTTTTTTGGAATGTTAGCGAGGCGGTAGCGTGAGTTTGGCGAGGCTGCTGCCTCGCAAAGATAGCGCTGCAGGAAACACTGCATTTAGCCAAATGTTCGCTAGTCCATCATTAACGTGGATTTGACAAATATAGCTATTGATATTGTGTTTGGAATGAGCGTTTTACTTAACGATGGATCGTAATTTACCTCTTATTTAAGGTGTGTAGCTCTAGTGGGGACACCGCTCTCTCTCCATTCAGTCAGCGAATGTGTGATGTGATGTCACACAGGAAGTGAACCTCAGCCGTCACGTAACGTGCGCAGGAAAATAAAAACTTTTTTTTTTAGTTAATTAGGCAACGAAAACTTTGAGGAACGAAATAAAACCGGTATTAACCGGTTACCATTATTTTTAAATAAGTGTTCCAGTTCCAGAACATAAAAAATAATAACGTTTCCGGTTTCGTTTCTGTTCCCTGTAAAATACAAAAAGTTCCCGGTTTTGTCGTTTTCGTTCCTTGAACCGGTTCAAAGCCCTGCTTTAAATATAAAATTATTACATACTGTTCAATAAATGATAAGTTAAAAGAACAGTACTGCCACCTCCCAGTTTGTGACGTCACGGTGCGGTATCGGCTGTCGAGCAAGTCCCAATGCTGTATCTGGTGTTTGTCACAATGAGCTATTATCTAAGATGGCGATGATTAGTGCAGTATGCGAAGCAGAGAGTAATGGATTTAATAGCGACAGCGATGGGAGTTTTGTGGATTTATCGTCATCATTTGATAGTGATTTGGAATATATGGAAGACTTTCTTGATAGCAACCTGACTTTTGACGAAATACAGCCATACCAGTTTGAGCCGAGGAGACTAAAAAGGGACGATGTGAGTTGAATCTGTCTGCTGCGGCTGTGGTGTAGCGGCAGGCCCCTGTCGTCGTCTCCTTATTGTTTGTTCTTCTTGCCGATCAAATATCTCAGTGTCAATATCAATTAAAATACTTTATTATAGAATACATATTACCCTAATAATGATAATTAAAATGTAGGCCCTACACATTTAGGCTTACAAGCTAATTAAATTATCTTATTTATATAATTCTTTTTATTAATTTGTTAACTGTTATAAGATGGTCCAACTGATTTAATTTATTTCTGTTTTTTCAGGCAGGGCCTCGCCCTCATGATGATGTTGATAAGGACAAGAGAAATACATCAACCGAGGAGCCACCAACCGAACAAAACCGGCTTTTTGACTTATTTTGGTGTTTGTGTGGAAGCTGCAACTTGATGATTACTGTAGATGAATCATGTTGCTGTCGTGAAATAGACCGGATTCTGGACAAAACTGATAACTATTCACAACAGGCTTGCATTATGATGATGGAGGAAGTGCAAACAATTTGCCTGAATGATGCTGTGTTATGGCTTGCCTTAATAACTATGTGTCAATTCTATGATAATGAAATGCCACCTAATCCAGCACCAAACAGACTTATGTGGCTGGCAGCGTACAGACAGTTCACTCTATGGCTGTACAACAGGCTTGGTAAAAAAAATAGATGGGTCATACCATCTTGTGTAGTTCTTGCCATTAGGAAAAAATATCCTAGTGATGATGGAGTTTATCTTTTAAAGCACAGTAAAGCACATTCAAATGAAAATTACTCTTAATTAAAAGAACTTATCATTTATTGAACAGTATGTAATAATTTTATATTTAAAGTACTTTCAGAAGTTTGAATTCTGAATATGACCGGACTTTTCCTTTAAATATTTATTCTCCACTTCTCAATGTTTTGGGCCAGGTGGATACATAAAGCAACAAATAAATAAGGTCTATAAAAAGGTTTGGCCACATATGTGGGGTACATATGAATTGTTTTTTCTCTGGCCAGACGTTCGATGGCAAATCCTCCCACTTCAAGTTGGCAATCCAACGACGAACTTGTGGTGGATCATGACTCGGAAAGGTGAAATAACTAAAGTTTTTTTCACTTTTACCCGATGTATTGCAACATCCAACTGCCACGCATGTGGGCATTGTTGCTTTAACAATTGTTCTCGCGAATTTCAATGGTGAAGTCCTCTCGAAATCCGAAATAATTGTTGTTGATCGCAGATGTGTATAATAGTTCCTATTGAATTTGTTTGTAAAGCGCGGAGAATAGCCCTCGGCTTACCGCACCGTGACATCACTTCCAGAAGACGTCAGGATTGAGGTGTTACCATATTTGGCCATGAATGGCCGCTCCCAGACTCAGTGATCGCGGCGAAAATTAATACTTTTATTTTTTTACTGATTAACGCTAAATTCATTAAATCACCGCGAACGTATTAGTTTTAGGTATAGATAATGAGCCATTGATTCTTCCTTGTTGACCGGACTTCTCCTTTAAAACAGATGAGGCCACCCACTGTCAGTTTTAGGTATTACAGAAAACAGGAAAATAAACAAAAACTCCAAAATATGGCTCTATTTTTCAATTCAATTTTATTTATATAGCGCCAATGGGGTACCGCGCACGTGACGTCACCGCCTCACGAGCAACGCCCCTTTTGCCGCTTAGGTAGGACAAACAGATAGAGAACGCACGTAGCAACCAGCAACAGAACCAGCGAGGGCTTAAAAAGACCGGAAAACGGGCCGAGTCGATCGAACGGTAAGCTTTGTTGTTTTTTTTTCCTGCGCGGCGGTCATGCCGTCGTCGGCTGTTTTTTTGTTTGTAATCACCGTCCAGGGATCGGTATATGTTTAATGTTTGTCTCATTTGAAATGTTTTTGAGTAGGCTATCCTGGTAGCAGGGTATCATGTTAGCGCCTGCTACCATGATAGCCTATATGCTATCATGGTAGCAGGCGTTTCATTATTAACATCTCGGCCACCAAAATACTCTTACCTGTTCACTACTTGATGTCGCTGGAATTGGGTCAGGATGTTCTTCGGTTGTGCCCTTTCCCCCGACAAAATCCTTGCTACATATGTAGGCCGACCGCACCGATGGACCCAGCGCACACATTTCTCCTTGGCACTCTTGAATTTCGGGAAAGTAATGAAGAAAACATCCTTCATATGCGGCCGATCAGCGTACCTCGAGTCGCTGTTGCACGTTCCATAGCAACAATGTTTATAAACCATGCTCTTAGATTTTGGAAAAAGCAGTCTTTTAAACGAGTACAACCTAGGCTAACGCACGTCTCTTCCACAGCAAAACAGCGGCGGGTTTGGGAGTTTGCCCTACTGCGTACCACGTGATGTGACGTCATCGTGACGTTACGATTCTAAAAATAGCTCGCTCGCGGTACCCCATTCATGAAACATGTCATCTCAAGGCACTTTACAAAGTCAAAATCAATCAGATTATACAGATTGGGTCAGATTATACAGATCTAATAGTTGGTAATACTTATGCAGCAGATCTTCCAGACTCATTCTGCAAAATGTAATGGATAAGGAACTTAGCAGCACGAGTGAACCCTCACAAATGATCATAACTGGTCTCTTGTTTGACCGATTGCCAAACATCTTGTTGAGTTCTGTCTGAAAGGACTGAAGGAAGCATGTTACAGAGGGGGTGTTGTGGTCACATGTCACATATGTGGCAACTGGAATTGGAGATGCTCCCCTTTTTGGATTTCACAAATAATTCATAAACCTAATACGGACGAATGTCTGTACTAGGTTTCGGAATGACGCTTACAGTTGCATCCAGGTAAACGAGGTCTTCCTTGAATCTATTGTAGCAGATTGCCGTTGTTTTACGGGACCAAAGCATTATGCCCTTAGGGTACATTAACAATATTTCAAGAATATTTCCAATCAATGAAAATAAAAGATCAAGATATTTTATATGTACAAAGTTTAGAAAGCACTTGGGATCTTTATGAAATAAAAAAATTGTGCTTTGCATTAATTCTGAGCCAATGTCTCACAAAATGTCATTATGGTTCCATATTTTGAAAATAAAGATTATTTGATTCTTAATTAATTAATTGCAATCATTCTTCTATTTATGCTTGTTAACTATACCTAAAATGAATGTAGATCTGCTCCCAAAGTTTTAATGCTCTCACTCACCAAAGAAGAAAATGTCAGCTATTACAATAGTACAATTATACTAAATTTGAAGTAAGAACAAAGTTGTAGCATAAGGCTAATAATAAGATCGGTGCTGTGTATAAACTGTAATGTCTATTATCATTGTAATATGTTAACAGTAGATGGTTTTCTTTACACTTCTCAGTCATGTGTTGACACACTAAAATTATTGAAATGACATATACCTAGTAGCCTAAATATTTCTACTCATTTCCTTCATGTTACTTAGGCTACTAGTAGTCAAAGCAAACTGCTGGTCCCTTTAGCGCACCGCTTTGCTGGCTGACAGATAAAGTAACTTTTTACTTTGCACAAACCCGCAAAAATGTTCAGAATCGACCAAGGTTGTACAAAATCTTACCAGCACATTCAGAAAAAATTCAACCTATAAAAAAACAATGAACGTAAATGTGTGTTGTATTAGACTTACATGTCCTTCTTGGTTGTCATTGCGTCTGGACATCAAACTTCAAAAAGGGGAAATATGACAGGTAGACAGAAATAACTTGGCAAACGTCTCGTCATTTTCAAGCTACATTGTGAAATGTCCGTGAAGCAATTTGTGCTGTGGTCATTCAAGTACTTTAATAATGCGATGAAATAACGATACTCAAGTTGACAATCATTGGCCACACCAATCGATGTCACTTACATAATTTGTTTATTATTTATTTATTTAAGTAAAAAAAATATTAACCTGAAAAAACCAATTAAATTTTTGTACTAAAAAAAAACTCCATCAGAATAACACAGTGAATAAATGTAACATGGTAAGTGTTATGGAAATATATAATCATTTTTTATGTTTATCATGTATTTTTCTTAAAGCAGCAAGTTTTAAATAATATGGTTAAACTATGTCTTGGACTCATGGGATGGGGGTTTGCAGACTCACTCAAAGCAATAAATTAATTCAAGCTCTTGTAGATACCAGGCACTAAGAGTTACAGGAGGTTTTATAGGGGACCTTTCAAAACAGGATACGGTTTTAAAGCTTTTTTATTGTTCTTAATGTTTTTTCCTGGTAGAATCCTAAAGACACCTGGGCAATAAATTAAAAGTTAATTCCTGAAGTTTACATGGGAGTACGGATCTGCCTTGCCTGTGAGTAGATAAGCGCCTGGAGACTGAGTGTGTGCGCCCCGGGGCAGTTTCAGGCAGACAATCGCTTACAACTGCATGGAAGAGACTTCAGGTTATAATACAGGAGCTGTATGATAACATTGTAAGTGTTTGTCTCCCTTTGGAATTCCAATTGTAATAAATACATGTATATTTTAAGTGTTTTGTCTCTGATAAGTGTTTTCTTCCTTTGCTGCCAAATCTCTGAACCGGGTGAGGCGGGCCGTAGTGAATGAAACAGGAAGAACAAGAGGCCGTCTTATCATCTTGGTGTCGTGACCCGGATTTGGTAATAAGTGGAAGCTTTTTTAAATTTGGGCGCGAAGCAGGAATCTTCGCACAGCATTACAAGGGTCGACCCGAAAAACGGTCAAGATACTGTTAAACATACTTAAAATGAGACTGAATAAACGAAATTTAAAGGGATCCCAGAGAGACAATTTGGATTGCGCAGCGGTTAGACTCGGAAGAAAAAAGATAGAGGGTCGAAGAGGACCTTCCTTGCGTGCAAGCTGTCTGTTTTATATGTTGTCTTTGTCATGTCTTGTCCAACGTATGGTAAGAGATTACAGCGACTGGACTGCAAAGTTGGTTGCCATGGCAAAGTGTCTGACATACTCAGACTGGACAGAATCACTGTTATGAGTGACATGTGTCAGCAAGGACGTCTGCATTACAGATCTTCTCCACCAATGGGATAAATGGAACTCAGGGACCGGTTGCATTGCGTGTTATGAGAACATATTTCTGTCTGTAAACATTCAATTCAATTCAATTCAATTTTATTTATATAGCGCCAATTCATGAAACATGTCATCTCGAGGCACTTTACAAAGTCAAAATCAATCATATTATACAGATTGGTCAAACATTTCCTATATAAGGGAACCAGTTGATTGCATCAAAGTCCCGACAAGCAGCATTCACTCCTGGAGAAGCGTAGAGCCACAGGGAGAGTCGTCTGCATTGTCCATGGCTTTGCAGCAACCCCTCATACTGAGCAAGCATAAAGCGACAGTGGAAAGAAAAACCACCCATTAGCGGGAAGGAAAAACCTCCAGCAGAACCGGGCTCAGTATGAACGGTCATCTGCCTCGACCGACTGGGGGTTACAGAAGACAGAGCAGAGACACAACAAGACAGACAAAAAGCACAGAAGCAAACATTAATCCAGTAATCTGTTCTATATTAGATTATAATAGCGGGTGAGCTGTCTTCTGTGGATGATGTCTCAGATAACAGAACGTCAGACCAGATGTACCTACTATGAAGAAAAAAAAAAGAGAGAGAACAAAAGGTTATAAGCAGAAATGATGACAAGCAATACATAATTGAAGAACAGTAGAACTCGATAGAGTGAGAAAAATAGATCCTGATGTCCTCCAGTAGCCTAAGCCCATAGAAGCACATCCCCATAGGTAGGTCAGAGCAAGATAAGCCACTCTAGTTATAAGCTTTGTCGAAAAGGAAAGTTTTAAGATTAGTCTTAAAAGTAGACAGGGTGTCTGCCTCACGGAGAAAAACTGGGAGTTGGTTCCACAGGAGAGGAGCCTGATAGCTAAAGGATCTGCCTCCCATTCTACTTTTAGAGACTGTAGGAACCACCAGCAGACCTGCAGTCTGAGAGCGAAGTGCTCTGTTAGGAACATACGGGGTAATCAGAGCTCTGATATATGATGGAGCTTGATTATTAAGGGCTTTATACGTTAGAAGAAGAATTTTAAATTCTATTCTTGATTTAACAGGAAGCCAGTGAAGGGAAGCTAAAATTCGAGAAATATGATCCCTTTTGTTGATTTTCATCAGAACTCTTGCTGCAGCATTTTGGATCAGCTGAAGACTTTGAACTGCATTTTGTGGACTTCCTGATAGCAAAGAATTACAATAGTCCAGCCTTGAAGTAACAAATGCATGGACCAGTTTTTCAGCGTCGCTCCTGGACAGGATGTTTCTAATTTTGGCAATATTCCGGAGGTGAAAAAAGGAAACTCTGGAAACCTGTTTAATATGGGATTTAAATGACATGTCTTGGTCAAAAATAACACCAAGATTTTTAACTTTATTACCAAAGGCCAAGTTAATGCCATTCCTCTGTGTTATGGTGCAGTTTCTGGGCTACCTGTCTCCCCATGAACTTTCCAGCACTTTCCACCTCTCATCCAGCCCAGTTACTTCATTCTCCACTCCACCTTCTGATTAGTTCCACCTCCCGTTCCTGATCAAGCCCGGACTCGGTTCACCTGTCAACACTCCTACTTAAGCCTCCCTCAGTCTGCTCCTCCCTGCCGGATTGTCTTCACCCAAACCACGTCTGCTAGTCAGAGCTTCTCACGTCTGCCTGTCAGAGTTCCCCACATCTGCCAGCCAGAGTTTCCTTCCTCTACGCCTGCCTGCCCGCCTGCAAGTACTCTCTCTGCTGTGCTGCTGGTTCTGCTGCTACTCCAGCGCTTCAAGTAATATCTCTGCTGCGCTGCCGGCTTTACCTCCAACCCCAAGCGCTCCAAGAACTCTCTGCTGTGCTGTCAGCTCTGCCTCTACCCCAGCGCTCTCCCACCTGCTCTGGAGGCTTCCTGGTTCCTCAGCGCAGCACCCGCTGTCCTCCAGCTCTCTCCGGTCCTCCAGCTCCTGCCTCCATCCTCCACCTGCTCCATCCCGGTAACAGACTCTGGTTCTCATCCTCCACTATCCACCAACCTCCAATAAAACTCTTAAAACTAAACTCAGTGTGTGGTTGTGTTTAACATTAAAGCTGCCATTCTGACAAACAGGCACGTGGTCGACTTGGGGTTAAAGTTTGAACATCCTTAATCGAGGGTCAAGTTTTTCTGTAAAGATAAAAGGAAGAACTTCGTCTTGATGGGGAGGCCCCAAGTCGTGGGTTGAATTTGGGTTTAAATGGTTCCCTAAGGGTCTCTTAAAGACACTTTGAAATAGACTTATCCATGGATACTTGATGAAAGTGCAAGTAAATGATGCTGTAAGAAACTGAGCAGTGTAAAACAGTAGGATGAAAACGTAGAGAGAAAAAAAAGTCGGAAGCGGAAATTAAAGAGAGCGCTGTGTGGAGGGAGCGTGTCAGAGAAAGACCGGTAATCTTTAGAATCTATGGTGTAAATGGATGTAAAAGTGTTAAAAAGTGTTAAATACTGACAAGGTTATTATAGTGGGTGATTTTAACATCCATGTTGACACTGAATGTGATAACCTTAGTGTAGCCTTTAAAACTATCCTAGATTCAATTGTTTTTTCTCAAAATGTGCATAAGCCAACTCACTCTCGGCTCCATACTTTGGACCTTGTGCTGACATATGGCATTGATTGTGAAGAATTAACAGTATTCTCTCACAACCCTGTCCTATCTGATCATTTTTAATAACATTTGAGTCTAATCTAACTGAGTTCTCCACCCCCAAAAGAGGGTTCCATTATAGTAGATCTTTATCGGATAATGCTGTATCAAAACTTAAAGAGTCTGTCCCCCTCCTAATATCGTCAGTATTGCAGAAATGCCCTGTAGATGGCAGCAATGCTGTTTCTTCCCATTCACAAATCGATACCTTTGCTAACAGTGTGACTTCGTCATTGCGTTCTGCATTAGACAATGTAGCTCCCTTGAAAAAGAAGGTGATAATTCACAGGAAGCTGGCTCCCTGGTTTAATTCAGAGCTGCGTTCCTTGAAGCACAATGTTAGGAAATTGGAGAGAAAAATGGCGCTCTACACACCAAGAGGAATCCTACTTAATCTGGAGGGACAGTCTATTGTTGTATAACAAGACCCTTCGCAGAGTTAGAGCAGCATATTTTTCATCATTAATTGAAGAGAATAAAAATAATCCTAGATTTCTCTTTAGTACGGTTGCCAAACTTACTCAGAGCTGCAGCTCTGTTGATCCATCCATTCCCTTAGCTCTTAGTAGTGTTGATTTTATGGGATTCTTCATAAATAAAATTGATGCCATTAAAAATAAAATAATTGGCATCCTCCCAAACATGATTACCTCATCCCCAGTAAGTAAGGCAGCATTGGAGGAATCTTTAGAACCTGCACAGTGTTTGAACTGTTTAGAAGCAGTAGAGCTTTCTGAGCTATCTAAAATCTTAGCTTCATCTAAACCTTCTACCTGTATGTTAGACCCAATCCCAACCAAGTTGTTTAAAGAGGTATTCCCTTTGATTAGTGGTCCTATTTTAGACATGATTGTCTAAGAGAAGAAACCTTCTCTTGATCAAGATGAGCTAGTAAACTACAGACCTATATCTAATCTTCTTTTCTTATCTAAAATTCTTGAGAAAGTAGTTGCTAATCAACTTTGTGAACATTTACAAAGCAATGACCTACTTGAGGAGTTTCAGTCAGGCTTCAGAGCTCATCATAGCACTGAAACAGCTCTGGTGAAGGTCACTAATGATATTCTCATGGCCTCAGATAATGGACTTGTGTCTGTACTTGTCCTGTTAGATCTCAGTGCTGCATTTGATACAGTTGATCACAATATTCTCCTACAAAGACTTGAACATACTGTAGGGATTAAGGGGAAAGCATTAGGCTGGTTTAAATCTTATCTGTCGGACAGATTCCAGTTTGTTCATGTTAATAATAAATCTTCCTCAAACTCTAGGGTCACCTGTGGAGTACCACAGGGTTCAGTCCTTGGACCAATTCTCTTTACTATATATATGCTTCCGATCGGAAAAATTATCAGACAGCATGGGATTAATTTCCACTGTTATGCTGATGACACTCAGCTATATTTATCCATAAATCCTGATGAATCCAATCAATTACTTCGACTGCAGTCATGTCTTGATGACATCAAAAGCTGGATGACTTTAAATTTCCTGCATCTAAATTCTGACAAGACCGAAGTTGTAATCTTTGGGCCAGAGTCCTCAAAAAATAAACTTCTTAACCAATCACTTAATCTGGATGGCATTAATTTAGCCTCTGGTAATAAAGTAAAAAAACCTTGGTGTTATTTTTGACCAAGACATGTCATTTAAATCCCATATTAAACAGGTTTCCAGAGTTTCCTTTTTTCACCTCCGGAATATCGCCAAAATTAGAAACATTCTGTCCAGGAGTGATGCTGAAAAACTAGTCCATGCATTTGTTACTTCAAGGCTGGACTATTGTAATTCTTTACTATCAGGAAGTCCACAAAATGCAGTTCAAAGCCTTCAGCTGATCCAAAATGCTGCAGCAAGAGTTCTGATGAAAATCAACAAACGGGATCATATTTCTCCAATTTTAGCTTCCCTTCATTGGCTTCCTGTTAAATCAAGAATAGAATTTAAAATTCTTCTTCTAACGTATAAAGCCCTTAATAATCAAGCTCCATCATATATCAGAGCTCTGATTACCCCGTATGTTCCTAACAGAGCACTTCGCTCTCAGACTGCAGGTCTGCTGGTGGTTCCTAGAGTCTCTAAAAGTAGAATGGGAGGCAGATCCTTTAGCTATCAGGCTCCTCTCCTGTGGAACCAACTCCCAGTTTTGGTCCGTGAAGCAGACACCCTGTCTACTTTTAAGACTAATCTTAAAACCTTCCTTTTTGACTAACCTTATAACTAGAGTGGCTCATGTTACTCTGAGCTACCTTTATAGTTTTACTGCTATAGGCTTAGGCTACTGGAGGACATCAGGATCTATTTTTCTCACTCTATAGAGTTCTACTGTTCTTCAATTATGCATTACGTGTTGTCATTTCTGCTTTAACTTTCTGTTCTCTCTCTTTTATCTTCATAGTAGGTACACCTGGTCTGGCGTTCTGTTAAATGTGACATCATCCAAAGAAGACGGCTCACCCGCTATTACCATCTAATGTAGAACAGATTACTGGATCAATGTGTGCTACTGTGCTTTTTTGTCTCTCTTGTTGTGTCTCTGCTCTGTCTTCTGTAACCCCCAGTCGGTCGAGGCAGATGACCGTTCATACTGAGCCCGGTTCTGCCGGAGGTTTTCCTTCCCGTTAATGGGGAGTTTTTCTTCCCACTGTCACTTCATGCTTGCTCAGTATGAGGGATTGCAGCAAAGCCATGTACAATGCAGACAACTCTCCCTGTGGCTCTACGCTTCTCCAGGAGTGAATGCTGCTTGTCGGGACTTTGATGCAATCAACTGGTTTCCTTATATAGGAACATTTTTGACCAGTCTGTATAATCTGACCCAATCTCTAAAATATGATTGAACTTAACTTTGTAAAGTGCCTTGAGATGACATGTTTCATGAATTGGCGCTATATAAATAAAATTGAATTGAATTGAATTGAATTGAATGTGTGTCCAAGTGTCTGCGAAATAAAGACATAAATCTAAATGGAGCCGAAGCAAAATGAATAATGGAGACAGTCGGGTTGGTTAAACCCCCACACCCTCCCTTCTCGGATAAGCTGTAACAAACTATGTATTTTGTCAGTTGGAACGTTTAAATCATGAACAACCACAGATCTGTGTGTGTGAAAATGGTGTGAAAGTGCAGGCCTGCGTGTGTGTATGTGTTAAATGTCTTGTTGGCATGTTATTAACTCTCTGTTTGTCTGTGTGACAAACAGACAAATTCAGTTTAAATTATAGAATACCACAGTTTCAAAATGTTTATTTGTGTTGAATGTCTGCAGCATTTAACATTAATACATTTTGGAGACCTCCAATAAAGAGAAAACGTTTAACTAAAAGTTTGAAAGAGGAAAAAGAGAGACAATTTAATAATATTGAAGTTTAGTGTTTTACATTACATGTCTAGCCAATAATAAAGTGATACACGGAGAAATGAACATGGTTTGAACGGATAATATTTCAAGTTTGTTAGAAATAACTAATTGGAACTGAGAATTAGCTGTTCATGGCGGCTCTTTTTGGTTACAGAATTAAGCTGCTGAAGCCTTGAGGCTTTGTCCCGGTTGTTTTACACTGTAAAATTGCTCAAAAGTTGTTTTTTAAAAATGGATTATTGATAGTTGCCTGTAGAAGTGCCAGATTAGAGACTCTAATATTATAATTATGGAATATGAATGGTATGGCAAAGCAGTAAAGCATATATATATATATATATATATATAAAAGATTACTGAAATTATGAAATTGCTTTTAACAATAATGATTCCTCACAAACCTGTCCATTGTAAAGAAGTCTTTAAATATACTTTGCATAAAAATATTTCAGAAAATATATGAGAGGAATATGACAAGTGCAAGGCTCATGGTTTTTAGTTTACTTTATTTATTTAATTCAAAAATAACTTTAAGATGCATACACACAACACTAGCAAATTGACTCATCTTGTGATATCTGCCCCTTAATTTATCTTACTACAATGGTGCATCAGTTCTGTTACTGAATTTTGTTTTACAGTATTTATATCCATCTTGTCTCAGATAAATCATGCATTTTGAGTATTTTATGTCGTATGAATAATGGATTGGAAGGATCTCTAAAATGACTATTGCTAATAATTTTTAGGGTTTTTAATGCTAAATAAATAATGGCTGTATATAGGTTTGTATGTCGATCCCAAGATTTTTAGGCAGTGGAATGGGTTTGGGACAATCAAAGAGTTGGCAGGCAAGAACTATTTAGTGAGAGTTTTGCTTTAAATAGGGCAGCAATTGTTTTCTGATGTTTTTCTTTTTATATGTGATTTCAATGTAGGATCTTAATCTATTACGACACCTAAGAAATTTGGTTTGCTTTACTCTTTTGATTTCCAATCCGTCTGGATTTGGTGATAAATGGTTTTTCTCTGTCGTGAAATAATATGAAATTTGTCTTATTAAGATTGGGTGACAATCTGTTTACATCAAACCAACATTTTATTTTTCCAACTCAGAGTTTAGTACCTGCATTACTTCTTGTATAAAATAACATGTCATAAGCGAATAATAGGCTGCAGAGTAATTTCAATACATTTGCAAATTCATTGATATACAAAATAAAACTTGGTTTTTCAGTTAATACATGTTTAAATTAAAAAAATCATTAAATTCTGGATCAGCTTTGGCTTAGATCGAAGACTATAAATTTGCTTTGGATGCAAGAATCAGCTGCGTTGCAATACATATTCAATCAATAATAAAAGGAGTCTTAGTTAAATAATAAATATAACATAAAATAAATGAATTGAAGACTAGTTGCTTTTCTAAGGACAGGGGAAAAAGGAAATTTGATGGCATTCAGGTTTTCAACAGGACAGGTTTGAAGTTTTGCTGAAAGCTGAGGAAAACCTTGAACAATTTCCAGACAGGATGGCTCAGGCCTGGGAAACAGACAAAAACAAATGTTAAGACTAATCTAACATCAAGGTAAACATCTGAATGTGTTGTTGTGTCATTTTTTTTTGGCCTTCGACAGGAACTGCAGCAAGACATATCCGATGATGTCTGCAGGACGGGGTGAGAGGTAACTCCTAATAATTATTGAAGGACACAGAGTGTCTGCCATCAGATTAACCACATGTAGCTTTCTTATATATATATATTAAGCGCACACTGGGATTGTAAATGCACGAAAGGGCTTAGTGCTTATTCTACTTTTCTGTGTAGCTCCATTATTGTTCTTGGAGTTTGTTTTAAACAGTGTTCCCGATGCTGAATTATGGGGGGAAAACTATTATCATTGCAAAAAACATTAGAAACGCATAAAGTTAAAGAGAAAATCATTAATTGTGCTGATGAATATTATTTTGGAAAGTGTTAATCAGTTCACTTTAAAGTTTTTAACTTAGCTTAAGTGAAAGGTTTAGGGTTAGGGTTAGGCAAAAGAAATGTACATTTGAAAACACATTGATGAATGTGTAAAGGTGAAAACTTTTAAAGAGGAAACTTTAATATAACCAGTTCGTAAAACAAAACGTGCATGAGAAAAAATAGGGAAGAACGCTGAGAAAATTATTTTGCACCAAAATAATGTTAATTTATGTGATGGAAGCATAGAGTAACTTAATAAATAATATGACAATAACCAGATTTGACAATTTATGTGCATTGCTAATTGAAGCAACAAGGTTTGTTACATAGAGAGGCCGTTTGAGCTTTAAAAGAAAATAGGTGATAAAAATGTATGCAATTCAGACGTAATGGGGAAAAAGAATATAAATGCATAAACAATAAATATGAATGAGAAAAAATTAAGGGTAAAGATGTTGAAGTTGGCATTACAGAAACAGTTAATAAGATAAATAAATGAATGAATGAAATTTTCAATATAAGCAGAATAAACTCTGAAACTTTAGACTACAGGCTGATACGAAGGATAAATTGCGAACACCGCATTTACTGGATATCTTTAAGTAAGTAGAGGCGCAAATAAGAAACAATAATTAGGATGCAGCTAAAATCTGCAACTCTGGCATACATAAATAAAGGTTAAAGGCTTAAATGGATAAAACTGCAGAATTAGCATAATGACTCGTTTTACTGACTAACAATGGGTAAATTGAGGATTAAAGCAACAGTGAAAAATTGTTTTGGAATTGCACGCAGTTATCTACAAGATTTAACATCTCTCCGCTCGAACGGCAATAACACAATAGGTCTCCTTTTAACCAGATGTTAAAACATCCAAATGGTAGAATAAACATATTATTGGGTTTAGCTAACTATTTGCCAAGGGGTCTTTTAGACCAGGATAATTTAAGGATTTTCCTCTTACCTACATCAAAGAAAGGATGTAAGGCCAATCAGATTAGTTGGACATTTTTGAATCTGGTCAGGATAGTGGAGCGACTCCTGGATTGTTGGACTGTTGGCTGCAATGGCACCCAACAGTGGAACTCCTGCTGTGCAAAGAACATCTCGAACAGGACTGTGCATGACTGCTTTGCTTCACAGGTGATGGATTTCAGCTGTCAGGTTTCATGAACGTCACTGCATGAAAAGTGAGATTTTCGTCCCCGTAAACGACCGCAGATCTCCCTCATTTTCGGCAGTTGACGACAATTTGCAACCCGCGCTTGTCGCCGTTTGTCAGTGCCACAAATTGTCGGAACCGGACAATGACGTATGTGGAGAGCTTTCAGCTGTACCAGAGCCATAGAGAGAAAGAGTCGCGACACTCCCATTGGACTCCGTTGTACGCTTTTTGCCGCCTACTACCTACTACCCAAACATATAAGCATAATGCTTTTGATAATATATGAATGGCTTAATCTTAAAATTATATTCTTAGTCTTAACATGATCATGTTTCACGTTGTGGTCTGGGGGTGACCACTTATCAGAAGTGAGCTAGCTGCTAGGCGAATGCTGAATGGACCACGGCAGACCTAACGCTACCACGAAGGTAAGCTAATGGCTGAATCGGAATTTATAAGCAAACACGGTAATCAATAATACAGCCCAGTCATGATAAAATGAAAATCATAACTGTCATCACATGAATGATATGGAAAAGAAAACTTAAGTTAGAGCCGTTCTAGCCTGTACTCCTGTCCATACGAACATGAACATAAGCTTTTCCCCCCCAAAAATGTAAAACGTATCTAAGTAATATACAGCTTTTCGTTGTCACCCTGCCTCTCAAAATGGAAAACTGACATTAACAAATATGTAATCATGTAATAACAGCTGAAAAAGTAGTAGGGTTTATGTTTATATATATATTCACCGTTAAATAACGCAATCACTGCTGTCTGTCCCATAGAAAAATGGGACAGCGTATGTTTTGGAACTATAGCGGTTTACACGAACCACGTGACTGCCGTGGCGGTGACAAAGAGTGTCGCGACTCTTTCTCTCTATGGCTCTGAGCTGTACTAATGGCCCTTGTCACTACCCGATCCGTACCAGTAGCACGATCCGTACCATCAGCTCATTTGCGCGTGCGCGAACAGAATAACTTCCGGTAGGAAATATTTCGTTTTTCTTACTTTTTTAATCTTTTGTATTTTTTCGAGGCAGGGGTTTCTTTTTGTATATCTTTGTATTTGCGGCAATATTGCATATTCTAAAAATTAAACAACAGAAATACATAAAAAATAAATTGTTTTTTGTTTTTTTAATAGCAAAAATGTTTCCCAGCTGTGGTTAGGGAAATAAAAATATCTAAACCATTTCTTAAAGTACATAAACCCCCAGCTATAAGCACATATAGGAGTACAGAGACGTATTTGATTTTGAATTTTTTTGAAGTTTGAAGTTTTTTTATCATTTATTTGATTTGCATATGTATGTATTTCGTGCTTAATAAATGTATTTTAATAAGGTATGCCTTCGCTTTGTGTGTGTTCTTTGTTCTATTCCCTGTTCGTTTTTCTAAAAAAGAAAAATGCGGCTACAATAATAACGAGGTCTTCTCTAGTTTATGATGTGGACACCAGAGGGCGCTAAAATCTCAATCGATAATTTTAACTTTCTAATAAAATAAATGTTTAGAACAAGATTATTTGTATAACGAAATTCACCGTATAATTAAGGATGAAATAATTTTTCCAGTCCTGTTTGAACAAGCAATAAAACTAACAGAGTGCATTCAGACAATACAGATAAACGTTACGCAATGATATCTTCCCGGACTTCTGAGCATATCCGATGATGACGTCAAGCAATACAATGGAGAGAATGTAAAGCGCATCAATTTCTTTCAGAAAAGTCTTCAATATTTTATTTACGATATAGTTTAGCATTATTTAATGATTTAAGTATATAAATAAGTATTTTCAGTACCGTAATTACATTATTTTTTTGGCGACCCGGAAGTTATTCTGTTCGCGCTTGCGCAAATGAGCTGATGGTACGGATCGTGCTACCGGTACGGATCGGGTAGTGACAGCCCTAATTAGAATATGAATGCAGCGAAACCGCGCGGCTGGTCAGGCCTGGCTTGAATAACCTTACTCAGTATTGGATGAAACCACTTTCAAACAAGTAAAATCACTCCTGATTGGTTGGCAGATCTCCAATAAATTATATATATATATATATATATATATATATATATATATATATATATATATATATATATATATATATATATATATATTATGCTGTATATTCATGTTATCCTATGTAGGCTACTACACTATTATTAGGCTACCATCAAGGACATGAATGAATTTATAGAGGAAATGAACATTTGCCAGGAAGATGTTTATGCAAAGAAAGAGCTTTATTAAAACAAACAACTGTATAAAACGCGAGGATCTGCCCACACATGGGTATCCAAAAACTACAACTCCGTGAACTGTCCGTTTGCCTCCTCGGGGTTGTAGGTAACTCGCAGCGTTCTTTCCGAGGCAGGTCCGTTGTGCAGACGCCTGCTGTGCGTGGCTCTGTACTTCGGCGTCGCCTCTAACCGGGACTGCAGCTTCACACAGAGTTCAGAGAGATCCGGCCTACGAAATGACGGCGGCCGTACAATCCATCCAGAGACCCCGCCAACGACGCCATCTTCTTCGTCAGACATGAGGTCTACGGTGGCGGACTTCAAGAGTTCCACCTCGTCATCCGCTAGCACGCTCTGTCTCGATTCCAGCAGCTGTAAAAAAACAAATGAATCAGTACTGTGCGATCATGGGATGCACTGCGTATGGACACAACACATCTATCAATGCACCTGAAAATAGTCACCAAATAAAGTCTTACCTTCTTTCTTCTCGCTTGACTCCGAGCTGAACTCTTGGCAGCTTCCGCCCGCAATGAGTTTTCTGGCTGCATACCGTCCCTGCGTACCGTCTTACAGGCGGCTGGAAAACAATTAAATGAGAGTGGTATGAATAAAAACCAAACGCAAGTCACAGTAACATTAAACAAGGAAGGAGAAACAGTAAAAACGAGTCACTTACACACAATTTCGTCTTTATCAACATCGTGTAAATCTGGACTTGCAGATATTGCTCCGAGCAAATAGGAGGTCACCGCCTTGCTCCGGTTCATAGCGCCTGCAATTTGTCTCCGAGTTGTGAAGACGGCGTACTGCTTCCTGTAACAAAAAAATACACTTTAATAAAGCTTGTTCTTTTGCAAGGCTACTAGGCTACTCTAGCTTTGGTTTTAGGCTAGGCTACTTTTAGCTTAGCTAGCATTCACCGAACATATTCTTACCGCAAGCTTGGGATTCTGCACCCGTCTTCTCTTCTTGTAGTTCTCCCGCACAGTTGTTCGACTGCAGAGCCGCCAACTTGTCCTCTATGGACAGCAACCTGGAGTTTACCGAATTCTGCAGTTGAGTGAGCCGCTCATTCATATCGGCAGTATGTTGTACGAGACAGTCCACTTCTTCTTCTTCTTCTTTCGGTTTTTATGGCGGTTGGCAACTAACTTTAATGGTGCATTACCGCCACCAACTGGACTGGAGTGTGGTACTGGAGTCTAACCTTTCCTAATAGGTTGCAAACAAATAAAACAAACAAACATAACGAAACAATACAATAAAAACAAAACAAAACAAACAAAAAGATCATACTAAATTCTTTTAATTAGTCCTGTATTCATCAGGAAGCCAATTACATAGTTTACACTCATTTCCCCTGTGTGTCTTTACAGAATTTCTTCAAGGTTTAGCCTCATCTGTTCTCCTTGTAATTGTAAGAATTGAAAGTCTTTGGGTCCGTTCTTCGTATGTTGCTTAAAACATCCAAGATCAAATGAGACATCCAAGATGATTTCATCCGGCTAATCATGATCCGGCTAATCGGGTTCTTCGAACACACCTGTTGTTTATGATTAGTATGGCTGGATTGAGTTATCTGAGACAACTGCGCGTGCATGCGTTAGTTTAAAAGGGGAAATTTATTGATAGTAGCAACACTGCTATTGGCTGTTCAGCATGGCCAAAGAACGCCCACAGTTTTTCTCCCAAGCAGAACAAGAGCTTGGAAGGTTATGCTGAATTTGAGTCATTAATTAAAACACCTCAAAATCTGTTAAAGCCAGGAGAGAGGGCTGGCAAAAAGCAGCAGACAAATTAATGCGTAAATACTGTCCATGGTAGATGTTTCTGTCACTTTCTACAGTATGAATTTTTGCATTTTAATAATCTCATATTTACTTTGTTCATTTATGTCAGAGCCTCCACTGGACCCACTAGAACATGGGGACAAGTAAAAGTGAAATACAAGAATATTCTACAAAATGGTAGCCTTTAATTATTATACTTTATTTTAAAAAGGCACTTGTTATGTCAAGAGATCCAAATTTCAGTGTCATTCCTTAGACACGGGAAGTAAAGGACATGTGCAAACTGGGAATTTTAACAAAAAAAATCTTTATCCATAAAAAATGAACATTTTCCTTTTCCAAGTCATCCACAGTTTACACGGCAAAACTATATTGCTCCGTGGCTAGATAATCCATCCATAGTTTTTTCTAATCCAATATACGGCTGGACAGGAAGCAAGCCTTTCAAAGTAAACTAAACTTCACAATAAAATGGCCCGAACAAATCTTCTTACTGAATAGGATAAAAATAAAAAGCAAACCATCATACAAATAACTTAAATATTTTAGATTTATGGCTCCAACACCACTTTTTCCTCTTTAAAAGCCACTGTTAAATGATGTGTTTGTTTATAACAGCCACCAAGAAAATCTCTCTACAATTACACTGTCGCGCTGCGCTAAAGGATCCTGTCTATTGCGCAATACGCGATTAATTCGAAAAACTCTGAAATTATTCTTGCACCTTCCGCAACAGGTTGCAGTCGTAAAAATGGACATGGCTACGGCAGACTTCCCTATCTCCTCCGCTTATACAGCCGTGATCTAATCTTGTTTACATGAAATAAGCCTGCTCTCGAGCAGGCTTAAGCTGGCGCACATGTTGCTATGACAACAAGTGCAGGATGTCTTTCGAAGAACCAAACGATCCAAGATCATGCCAAATCGTCAACAATGAAATCCTGCTAACTGAGTTAGCGACGTACGAAGAACGGACCCTTGGTCTTTCTTCCTGATATTTATTACAGTGTACAATAACATGCTCTATAGTCTCTGGACTACCACAGAATTCACAGTTGCCATCAGCATGCTTCTTCATTATTAACAAAGTTTTATTTAGACGTGTGTGTCCATACCTCATTCTAGAAAATACATCCTCCTCCTCCTTGCTTCTGTTTGTATTTCTGCTCTTTCCCACTTTATTCTGAATATTATAGAACTGTCTTCCAGTCTGCCCACCGTCCCATAATGTTTGCCATTTACCCTTAACTATGTTTTTGACCATACTTTTAATTTCTGCTTTGCTGTAGTTCACTTCAACATCTATATTAGAATGTCTAGCTGCTTGCTTAGCACTTTTATCTGCTAACTCATTTCCTATTACTCCTATATGAGCTGGTACCCATACCAGAGTTATATTAATTCCTGACTTTATTAGATTATTTGCAGCTTGCAGTATATCATACGCAATGTCTTGCCTTGATTTTGACTGAAATGTTTTAATACTGATTAAAGCTGAGCTGGAATCTGAAGCAATTACTGCCTTCTTTGGCCTATTGACCTCCACCCAAAGCAAAGCTAGCCACACAGCAATCAATTGCTAAACTGCTAAATCATCACTGATTCTTTTTCCAACTTTAATGTTTAATTTTGGAATGACATAAGCAACACCCATTATTTTATCAGTTAGTTTAGATGCATCTGTATATATAGTTAAATCCTCACTATACCTCTCCATTAAATAACTCTGCACCCTGTATTTGTCCATGTCATTATTTTGTTTTTCTTCTAATAATCCCAAATCAGTGGCCACCTCCCTAAAAACCCATGGCGGAGTATCTGGGAAAGGTACAGTGGGACTTATTTTTAGTTCATTAAACCCCATTTCATTTACTTTATCATGAATGACCCAACCAAAACTTCTGACTTGAACATTTCCACGTTCTTGGCATTGCTTCAATACCGACTGACTCATATGAGACAGTCCACTGATAGCAATCAGCAGTTTCTTCTCGTCAGTCTGCGGACTGGCTGAAAGTTGTGGATCGAGAGGAGTTGAAGGCGAGTTGAACGCGAGACGTGGGGTAAACTCCCTCTGCAACCCTGATTTGCATTTGTATAGCTCACAGCATTTTCATTTACATGTTAAATCCTCCCCTAGAATTAGGAGGAGGGGTGTCATGGGGGGACAACTGCCACGTCAATTTCATGGCAGTTTTCGGTATTGCCTGCAAATTACCGTGAACAGCCGTTAACCTGAACTTCCACGACAATCTACAGTGCCGCATAGTGACGAAAATCACACTTTTCATGCAGTGCGTGACCTGGACGGGTTGGCGTTCAGGGAACACACCTAGAACACACTCTTGGATTCTAGAGGGAAGAACATTTAAATATGGTGATTCAGCAGCATGCATATTGGGGTAAATGCAATCTAAAGTGAGACAATTAACAGGACATGAGGTGAAATCCTGGGCTTACAACAATGCTTCGTGATTCAGCCTATGGAAAGGTATGACTATAATTGTGTCATGATAAGGACGTGACACTCTGAATAAGAGCAATTACTGAGGCAGACAGTTAGTTAAAGTGTTTATTGTAAAACAAATGTAGATGAACAAGATCAAGGTGTCAGGGGTTTGGAGGTGAATAACTTGGGTCTGGGATTGTGGAAAGTAATGTTTGATAAACTCACTGAGGTGGAGGCTTGGTTTCGGTCTGGGGGAAAGGTGCTGTTCAGAAGTCCGGGTCGTCAGTGCAGATCCAGTTGCTTTCTCTGAGATGGTTTGTAGGAGGGTGGACAGGCAGGCGAGTGCAGGTAGGAGGGCTGAACAGAGAGATCCGTGGTTCTTCTTGGGTTCTAGGTAGTTTTGCTGGAGTCTTCCTGATTCGGGTACAGAGGTTATAGTTCCAGGTCTCTCATCGGCAGGATCCAAGGTTCTAAGAGGAAATTAACAAGGAACTTGGTTAGGTTCAGGTTTGCAAGGTAACTAGGGTTTAACAAGGAGTTTGGTCTGTACCACATTGAAGCGTAAACGAACTGACGCCCTCCTTCTTCTTGAAATGTATTGGTGGTTGGCAAAAAACGTTAGGTTAGCATTACCGCCACCAACTGGTATGGAGTGTGGACCACATGAAAAAAAAAAAAAATATATATATATATCCTATTATACAACCTAATCTGTTTCAAAAACTCTTTCAGGGTTTCCGTGGGGCATTAAAAATCATTAAAAGTCATTAAATGAAATTTTAAAAAATTAAGGCCTTAATTGGCATTAAAAGTCATTAAATCTGATTATCTGTGGCATTAAAAATGCCTTATTTTTTTCTAAACAAAATACGTTCATAAAAAGAGTTTCGTCAGCTATATTATATCAGATAGAACTGATTCCGCGTGTTTGCGCGGAACTGCTTCCGGTTGATCGTAAAGCCGTATCAAAATCTGTTTGCCGCGCGCTCAACTCTGATAAACTCTTCTCAATCCACTCGGTTCCGTGTGTCCTGCTACTTCCACGCTCAACACCAGCTGTGCGCTCGCTCTACTCTGTCTGTGCTCTCGTGACTTCAAAAACTGTCCACCTCACCAGCCAATCACAGACAGGTTTCTTTCCATCCAATCAGAGTATGGCTTGCAAATACTGCATTCAGATGGATTAAATGAAAATGCTGCAGCTTTTGTCAGAAATTACTAAACATAACGGTGGAATTGAAGAAAAAACAACAACCAATAAACAGTTTAATATTTTAGCCTAAAATATTTAGTTTAAAATAATTCCTTGAGTGAGGTGTGAAAAATCTTTTTTGTCTCTTTTCTTTCCAGCTTCTGGGTGATGATGCAAAAGTTTCTTGTGATCATAATCATCATCATTGTCATCATTATTTAAAGAGCACTTTAACAGGAGGTAAAACAAAATAACGTGATAAAATGACTTGGGTAAAAACTCAACAATTTAAAAAAACAACAACAATAATAACTAGAACTGCAAGAAGTTATTAACGGGTTCCAAGCCCACCCACGCCCCGCCCCTTTGAGCATGCTCCTGGACTTCAGTTCAGCGTTCAAAATTATCATCCCACAGCATCTGGTGGAAAAACTGGAACATCTGGGCTTCAGCACACCCCTCCGCAACTGGCTGCTAGACTTCCTCACCAACAGACCTCAGTCGATCCGGGTTGGACAGAACACCTCTGATGTCATCACCCTCAGCACGGGCTCCCCTAAGGGCTGCGTCCTGAGCCCCCTGCTGTTCACTCTGATGACACACGACTGCGTCCCCAGGTTCACCACCAATCACATCGTGAAGTTTGCAGACGACACAACGGTGGTGGGCCTGATCAGAGACAACAACGACCAGGACTACAGAGAGGAGGTGGAGCTGCTGGTGGGCTGGTGGGCTGGTGCAGAGACAACAGCCTGATCCTGAACGTGGCGAAAACGAAGGAGATCATCATTGACTTCAGGAAGAACCGGCCGCACCACGCTCCACTGCTCATCAACAGCTCAGCTGTGGAGGTGGTCAGCAGCACCAAGTTCCTGGGGGTGCACATCACGGACAACCTCACCTGGTCTGTGAACACCACGTCACTGGTGAAGAGGGCACAGAAACGACTGTACTTCCTGCGGAGGATGAGGAGAGCCCACCTGCCCCCGCCCATCCTCACGACCTTCTACAGAAGCACCATAGAGAGCATTCTGACCAGCTGTCTCTCTGTGTGGTGTGGAGACTGTAATGCCACCGACTGGAAGAACGTGAGGAGAGTGGTGAGGACAGCAGAAGGGATCATCGGGGCCCCTCTCCCCTCCATTAAGAACATTTTGTCCCAGCGCTGTGTGTCCCGAGCCCGTAACATCATAAAAGACCCCTCACACCCCCAGGTAGCTGGGAGAATGGACTGTTCTCCCTGCTACATTCTGGGAAGAGGTTCCGCAGCATCCGCTGCAGGTCCACCAGGTTCTGCAAAAGCTTTTTCCCTGTTGCCATCAGACTGTTGAACTGCTGAACTCTAACGGGACCCTGCACCACATTGCATATTTGCATCACTGCATCTCTACCTAGCATTACAAATGCTGCCGAACTTCTAGTTACTAAATGCCTTTTGCACCATAATTTCTGGACATACAAATGGTTTTAAATATTCTCCTGTACACCGTGATCGCACACTGTTCTCTTCTCCTGCATTGTTTACATTTCAATTGTTTACTTTTTAACCACTGATGCAATTTATACTGTAATTTACAAGCTGTATGCAAAGAAATTTCGTTCTGTATGCGCTCTGTACATACAAAATGACAAATAAAGATGTCTAAGTCTAAGTCTAAGTCTGATTTTTTTTTCTTTGGTGAATGCAATGTGCTCCCGTACATTTACACAATAATGACCTGTTTGAAGAGTTTCCGTTAAGCTTCCAAGCTCATCATAGCACTGAAACAGCTCTGGTGAAAGTCACTAATTATATATTCTTATGGCCTCAGATAATGAACTTTTAGTCAGTCAAGTTTATTTGTATAGCACATTTCAGCAGCAAGGCGGTTCAAAGTGCTTTACATCATGAAAACATAAAAACATCATGAACTCACCGAAACAGTCACTGGTTGTGAGACCAGTTACAAACATTAAATTGTATCAGGTGAAAACATCAATACACATCACATATGTTGGGCAATGTTCCTGTTATTATGGGCCAAAAGCAGCTCTAAACAGGTGGGTTTTCAGTCTTGATTTAAAGCTACTCAGTGTTTCACCTAATTTGCAGTTTTCTGGAAGTTTGTTCCAGATTTGTGGAGCATAGAAATTAAATGCTGCTGCTCCATGTTTGGTTCTGCAGAGTAGACCAGAACCAGAAGATATGAGTGGTCTAGAGGGTTGACACACCAACAACAGCCGTGGCTTCTCTGGCATAAATTAAGTGAGGCACAAAAACAACACCGATTGGCAGCAACTAATTTGTTTTGCGATGCATACAACTGACTTTGATTACTGAAAATCCATTTTATATAAGCTAAATGTAACTTAATTTTTATACATAAAATTACAAATAAAGGCTCACTCATATTGTTCATTTATTAATCACAAAAGATTCACATCAATCCTTCAATGAACCAGCAAGGCCAACAGATTAATATTTGCTTTCAGTTTACATTTTCCTGTTTTATTTTGTTTAAATTTTCCTACATTTATTCAGACAATTTTATACTTTTGTTTTTATTTTCCAAGATTTTAATAATCTAAAGCACTTTCCATTGCCCTTGTACTGAAATGTGCCATACAAATAAATTTGCCTTGCCTAGATGGTTGCACACTATCCAACAGAAGTAACGTGAAGGTTTCCAGTATTTTGATTGGACGATCTAAGCTTGGGGCCAGAGTATTTGTGCCCCACAGCTGTCTACTGAGAGCGCGTTGGGCATGCCCACTGCGATTTCAGATGTCCATTATTTAAACAAACGCTGGTGGGCCAGCCTCAATATCAAGGCACCTCAAGAGGATTTAGCCTACTGAGCTTGTCAGTATTCTGGCAGACTTAGATATTTAGGCAGAAATGTTTATAAAAAAATTTTATTGGTAAGGGAATCAGTCTTTTTTTTTTTTTTTTTTTTTTTAAACAATACTGCTCTATAAAGAACAATCAACTCCCACATTTTTGCTGATTTCCATGAAAGGGCTGTGCTTATGGTGGCAGGAGGGGTAAAATTTAGCAAAATGAAATTGGGAACCATCTGCTAACAGGAATTTACACAGATGTGGTTTAATCAACAGATCATGATTGACAAAGCCATTGTTCTTCTACAATCACTACATAGATTTATTTAATAACCAAAAAGATGACAGGATAGCAGCTCAGATCTTTCTTCCTTTTTACTGATATTGAAATCAAATGGACAATGAATACACACGGTCAAGGAACAACTGGCTAGTATCTTTAAAACCACAACTGTCTAATTTCAGTGACATGTTGTATATACTGTATATATTGCCTTCTATATATGTACATAGGTACACTTAAAGTACATACACACACTGTTGGGGTTTCAACACATACAAATGGGTCATGTACATTTTGTAATGATTGGACTCTGTTCACTTATGACTGGGGGGGGGGGGGGTTCCCCCAACAAAACAAAACAAATAATGCTTAGACTGCAAATTTGAACACCATATGTCACAAGGGGACACTACACACACTAAGTACACACTGATTTGAGAGTTACGTTTGAGGGTTTGGTCCATAAAAAAAAAAAAAAAAAAAAAGTGCACTCTGATACTTCATTAACAGGAAAACATGAAGTGATATGTTGGAGGACAAAGGATGTTTGAAACCATTCAAGGATTCACTGGACTGAGATGTTAAGGTTGTACAACAGCATTGTGATATGGTTTGGAGGCGATAGAGGATGTAATGCAGCTGTAAGCTCAAGCAAAACAAACAATGTTTCCCTTTTAGTGTCCAAGCTCACCACCCTTACAGTGTTATCAAGGACCACAGACCAAACAATTTGGTCAAATCTAACAAGACTTTAACATGCGCCACAATACATGAGGTCCCGACTAGACTGAGGTGTGAAGAGAAAAAAAAAAGTCTTCCAGGTGGGATAATCTCTAAAGGCCTGCAGGGAAGTTAAAACACTGGGCTGTCCCTGTCACCGTGGAAGATAAATGTGGATTCAGTAGTTGGTTTGTGTGTGAGGTGGACAAAAAAAATAAAAAATAAATGAAATGGAATGGAATGACTTCACACGAGCTCTGTGGTCTCTAACGGACCAACGGGGACTGCTTTAGAGAGATGAGGACGGAGCGCATGCGGGACACATCTTTGGCCTGCTTGCTAGACTTGGGGTTGAAGTCGCAGAGACGAGCCACCCGCTCCCACTCGGTGCCAGGGTTGTTCTCATCCAGATCTGAAATCATGGCTTCCTCGGCCGCCCTGACAGAGGAGCAGAGGGAAACAGGTCAGTCAGTGGAGGAAGAATTTAAAAAACCCCACTGAAATCATACAAATACCATGAGAAAGTCCCCTGCTGAGAGCCAACACAGGTTATGCTAAATCATCTTCATATCACTCTTCAATAAGCTTTAGCTCATTACTTAGAACGCTAGACTCTAAGATCTTCGTGTTAGATCAAAACGTTTGAGTTTTTAAAGCTTTTGGCTGGGTTGGACTATTAGCTCAGCAGAGTCTTACTCAGGGCAGGTTAGTCCCATCATAAACATCGACTGCAACTACACCCACAGCTTTTTTTTTTTTTTTTAACCAGCAGCATGGCCCCACCTTTGCTCATACATAACGCCACAATTACCCGACTTTTTTTTAAAGAAAACAAACTTTGCCAAAAATAATAAATTAAAGGTTTGAAAAGAATTTTGGTTGGTCAAACAGGATTTGCTTATAAAGTTTGCCTTGTGATTCCACAGCTCCTAAACAAGGACCAAAAAATAGAGGAAAAAAAAAAAAAAAAAAAAAAAAAAACACACACACACACCTCACCCATATAAATGGTTCTCATTAAATACATTACCAATAATAGCAAGTTCTGTTTCCTTTTTTTTTTCAGAACAAGCTGCTTGCATATTACCACCACCTGTTAATTTTTATTTACGCTGACTTACTCGTCTTTAAATTCCCACCCAGTCTGTAAACACAAACTCGGCTCCAAAATAAAAAAAATGGTGGGGATTAGGTGGGGCAAACAAAGTAAAACGGTGGATGGGAAGCTAACCGACATTCACCATCACACCCATCTACAAAACACCAAGGACTAGCAGGACAATGACACCAAAGGGACATGACATCACTCAGTGGGGCTAAACGACGAAGCGACTAAACTGCACCACATAAAAAAAAAAAAAAAAAAAAAAATTAAACCACAAGTCACACAACGGAGTCTGTCCTCTTGTAAAAATATCAAATACTTAAAAGGGTTCTGGGGTTTCATTTGTTTACTTAACTGGTCTAGGCGGTAGCAAGGATGGTTAATGTGTGTGCTTTAAGGTGCAGAGGAAAAGAAAACAGGGAGAAACAGTTTCACCAGTCAGAATTCAAAAAGAGAGAGAGAGAGAGAGAGGGAGAGGGTGAAAAATAAATAAATTAAAAGAAGACACAAAAATGAGCTCATTGCAGATGCCGAAGCCAACATGCCATAGTGACAGTTTTCTTTAGTTTTTCCCATGAAAATCATTTCCGTGCAGCTTTAGGTTCAGTAACCAAACAACTCTTTCCAGATTTTCAGAAATTTGCATTTACAATCATTTTATCCAGCTCTCACCTGACACTCTCAGATGAGGCTTTTTTGTTTAAGTGCAATTGCTTTTCCTGTAAATGTATGAGTTGTATGATTCAGCTTCAATCAGGGGACAGGGTTCTGAGCCTGATTAAGTCTCGTCTATAGTCCCAATGAACAGAAGCATTAAACCAAAGGCTGCACGTGTCACAGAGCTGCATTAGCTGAACATATCAACCTGTTTCATAGCAGACAACCTGATTTAAACGCTTTGGGGATTCTCTTCTTAGCCAAAAGTTCACACAGCCAGCGCTGCTAAAACAGCCCTTTATTTTCCCTACAGAATTTAGATCTGGAACATAGATTTTCAAAAGGCTGCCAGCAGCTACAGATTAGAGGGTGACACGGGATTTTCATCCCACTCCAACAGAAAAAAAAAAAAATGTGTCCCGTCCCAATCACCGGGTAATAAATAAAGTAAAAAATAAATAAATAGAGTAAAAAATAAAGTCCTGTCCCATCCCACTCCTGGTAAAATTACTCCCACCCCGCTCCCATTTAGAATGAGTCCCACTCCTGCGCCACTCCCAATCTTGTTGTCTTCATTAAGTTTTCTGGCAATACATTGAACCTGAATTTCTACGAAGGGTCAGTTAAGTTTCCGTTTTTAGCTGTAGTAAAGGCCAGTTAAAGTAAAAGGAATAATAATAAATAATAAAAGTAACAAACAGAGAGAGCTGATTGGCTGATCCACCACCTAAACAGTGGAGGAAATGAGCACATAAACTTGTTTAACAATCATATAATTATAATATTTAGATACAATAAACTTCCTTCCCCATAGAGGGAAATTATACTTTCAGCGGCCCGACGGGTTAAAGGCAGCTCTACCTGAGGATGCGTCTCCACGTTTAAACAGCTTTCCCTTTAAAATATTCTTAAATCCCTGCTTTCCAACGTAATTTTTAAACCATTCTCTGAAAATAGCAGTTTTAGTTCTCCACACCAAAGACTGTAGTTGTCTTTGGGACCCATTAAAGCTAAATACGGTGCATTCTTCGATCAGAAATAGTTTGGATCTTTGATCCCGGCTGGTCTCTGGTTAGGGGTTATCAAGATGAAAAAGATCCTAATCCTTCAATCAATCCCCTTTGCTGCACATCTTCAAATAACTAAGTAACACTCTTTTTACAGGTTTATATGCTATGAAATTTGTCGATTAGCATGTCAGTAGCTAAAAAGCACTAAAATTTCTAATAAAGCATGAGAGCTGTTTTGCTTGAAGCAGTTGTCTATTTACTATCAATTGAATAGACAATAAAATAAGGAAAAGAAACAACCATAGGAGAAAATATGGGAAAGTTATGCTGGAGCTGATATCAGAAGCAAAGATATCTTCAGGGTCACAAAAACTGTATTTACAACAAAAAGGTATAAAAAGCAATGATTATCTACAAGAAATAATAGACTATGATTAATGCCAACACAGGAAGTTTCGTTGGATGTCTAAACACAACTGCTTCAAGCGAATGCTAAAGATCCTTACTCATCAATAAATTTTAATAATTTAAAAAGAAAAAAAAACAGGAAAACGAAACAATAATACAAGAAGATCATTGTTGGAAAGGTTGCCTGTATTCTGATACAACTTCAGGAGAAACGGCACAGATATGAGTGATGAACAGGGAATGAAAACAGGCAGTTTTGGAAGAAAGGAGGGGATCTGTGTGAACATGACTGAAGACTCGTAAAGCATGTTTTATTGTTGAAGTAGACCAAAACTAGAAGCCAATTTTACATTTACAGAAAAAAAAGAGACAAATGACGTTTACCTTTTAACTGATTAATAACCAAACCATATATCTCTATGAATGGTTTAAGCAGCAAATAAGAGTGCTGTATAATTACTCTGGTGATAATCCAATCAGACCTTTTCGACACTGGTTAGGAATAGGTCTGTAACGATGCATTTTGCCAGACGATCAATTTTTCTAAAACTTATTGCAATAACTCATATTGTCATTCGGAGACTTTTTTCAACTAATATGTTAATGGCATAATAATGCAAGTATATCCTCTTCACCTACCAGCTCAGACAAATTAAGCGGGTGGTGTCATTTGGTTTAAGTCCAAAAAACTCCCACTCTGCAACGGCCGTGTTTGGCTTTGACACCAATTTAATTTTCTTTTTAAACTAGCGTTTTTTCTGGCTCTCCCTCACAAGGCTCTCACGTTAACTTTGAGCATGTGCCTACCTGACAAGCTGGGTTTCTGCCACCGTATTATAAGCCTGTCTTATAATTTACTCACCACCAATTGATTTGTTGATTATCGCGACAGTCCTAGTTAGGAACAAAAACTAGGCCTGTCCTTGTACTTTTTTTTTTTTTAATTAAAAAAAAAACATGCTTCTTATCCATCTTCTGGGAATTATTATGGCTTATAATGCTATTCGTTTGTCTGCACTAAACTGGACTAAATTGTTTCAGTGTGGAAAAAAATAACTGAATTTTTTGATGGTTCAGCCCCTATTAAGAGTCAATTTTGATTAGAAATCAGTTAATCGGTCTACCTCTCATGTAACAACATGCAGGTGATTCGTTTAGCATTTTAATACTAAATATCAATAGCTTTAAATAAACATTGTGAAAGAGACTCACTCACAGATGACATGCAGACAAATGGGGCTAAAGTCATTACTAGATTTGGTATTTGAAAAGAATAAATCAGGACAGTTAAAACAATGGGAATTAAAAAAAACATGAAAATACTGAGGGGTAACTAATTTATTATCTTATGAGATGAATGTGTGCAGGTGAAGGAGGTAAACATAGACAATATGAGCAAAATAAAACCATATTAAAAAGGAGGATGTTAGTTGGAGCAACATACACATAACCAATGAGGTCAGAGAAGGGCTGCTTGTAGAAGTCCTCGTCCAGCACTCTGGACAAACATCCGCCCAACGACAGAGCAGCGAGAAGGCAGGAGAGAAGAGAAAAAAAAGCAGTAACAGAGAGGAGGGGATAGAAACACAGGCATTATCGGTTACCACTCAGAAATAAAGGCAAAGGATCAGGCTTTTGACCTCAAAAATAAGAATTTCACCAGCGCCTAGAGAGTGAGGGAGGCTTGCAGGTGATTGTGTTTGTCGTCTTCAAGAACACAGCAAGGCATTATACAATATTAAGTCTCATCATTTACCACAAATAAATGAAAAGATACCTAAAAGACTGTGCGCCATTTAATCCAATCTTAACGCAGAGGTGTGTAACCTGTGGCCCTGTAGCTGCTCCTTGAACCACATTAGAAATTTATAACTTTCGCTAAAATATTTTAAAAAAAGCAACTAATGCTGTCAAATATAGAGATAAAGGTTTTAGCAATTGTTGTATTTTCATTAAATAAACGCATTGAATTTTCTCAACAGAATGACACTAAAAGTAGCAGTAATATCAATTTAGATCCATTTTTCTTACTGTTAGGTTTGAAACTATGTGAAAAATGGAAAGGTACAGGTTGCAGACCCCTGTCCTAATCTAAATTGTCCACATCCAGAATTTATTTGCTGGGATTGCTGACAAATTAACTTGCTTGGTTTGAAATAGAAAACACGTTGTATGCTTCTCAGGCTGCATATATTTTAGGTCCAGTTAACAGTGGAGGATCATCCAATAGTACACCGTTTGGTAACACCAGTATCTGTGAGTCGATTTTAGGCCAAATCATCGACCCTGAAGCCTGTAGCGTTACTGTATAAACAGACAATCAGGAGCCTGCATTAAAAAGCATAAAGAATATCATCACTGCAGTATTTTAAATAAACTGATCTGAAATGTCTTGTTTTTATAGTTAATGCATCTTAAGGAGCACCCTGAAGGACTACAGACAGAAACTAGCCTACATGGCTTATTCTGGCATCTTCTGAAAAGTGCTTTGTCCCCTTTGGAAAAAAAAAAAATCATCATCATCCAGCCACAAAGCCACTACCTGTTATTGGATTTAGTTTTCTCCAGCTGCTCGTTCTGCCTGGCATGCCACTCCTCCAGCTCCAACTTGGCCTTCTCCTTCCACTCAGACTCCTGCTTGCGAGAATTAGCATCTGCAGAGGGAGACGACAAGGAAAAGGAAGAATAAAACAGAGGAATCAAGAATGACACAAAGCAACAGCAGAAGATACAGAGGGGAGAGAGGGGACAGGAGGCACTAAACTTGGGCTCTACATTGAAGAACTTGGTGTGTGGTTGATTTTTTAAGCTTTTTTTTTTAAGCTCATTGCAGGGTTTATTCATCTGGACACAAACAAAGGATTTTGTTTAAACACAGGTGTCTCTTTTCCCAAGTTTATGTCTGTCAGGACTTTCCAATTCAATTCAACTTTATTTGTAAAGCACTTTACAATACCAGAGAACCAAAGTGCTAAAAGAGCCAAAACAAAATACCATTTAAAACATGAGTGGATAAAAAAAGAAATAATAAAACAGCAAACAAAAAAAATAGATGCATCACAAGACGAAATTAAGTGATGGAGATTAGCTCACACTAGAGCATATTGATGCACAACAGTTAAGATTTTAGTCAATATTTAATTGTGGGTTACTTTTGATTAAGGCAATTTCATAATTTATTTCTTTGTACTGTTTTACTGCACAATCATAATAAATTAATTCATTCAGATATAGCCGTGGTAAGTAAATGATGATTGTTTGCAGCTGTCAGACATACCAACGCCTGACTGTTGGGTTGCTGGGACCGATTACTAGACACACAGCTACAGAAATCAGATGTGGAAGTGCCTCGGTTCTGACTGGCAGGAACAAGGGATTAGTCAACTTGTACTCAAGCTGTCAAGAGACTCAATAAATCACGGTGACAAAATTACGGGTCTTTCGCCACATTACATGGAGAAAGATCTATTGGCTTACAATCTTTATTTTTTACTTGTCGCATCAGAGAAAGCAATGATATGTCGATTATCACCTACTTAACAAATTACCCGTCTCCGTACGTACCTAGCACCTCCAGCCGCTCTCTTTGTTCCTCCCTCCACTTCCGGAGACTTTCCGGTTCAGCCTGCAGCCGATCAGCGCTGGAAATTGCTGCATAGGCATCTGACGGACCGTTGCTCTCCTGCAAAACAAAATGGACTTGTATCGCTTTTTAAGAACACAGAAACAAGCAATTAACTTTTTATGAAGTTTAAATTGTTTCAATTGCTCTTGTTGAAGCCGAACACTGCGCCTGTTATAAGCTCTTTTGTCTTATTTCTAATGAGCAGGCACCACATCCGTTCCGAAAAAGTGGGCTTCTGCACTGCCAGAAGTCCTGACAGTGCAGAGCAAAAATGTTGCAATGGCAGCACAGGAAAAGGAAGCTGGAGTCATCAACTATAAGGACCTCGACCCAGAGGGTTGTAGACTAAAGGCATGCTGTTGTAGTGCTGAAATACAGTGTTTTCTAGACCAAACAACATTAATGTCCTATATTTTAAGCAATAAACATGCTACTGAAAGTACATTCTGAAGCCTAAATAAACTGCCTTATTTCTAAGCACCATCTCATTATTTCAGAATAAAAGTTAAACTGCACACTTTTAGACCAAAATTGTGCTAAACGTGTTCCTATTGGACTTTGTCCAGGTTATTTTCACCTATGCAATTTCCCCACTTTTGTTTGTTTTACTACCAGAGTGACTGGACAAGAAAGGGAGCAGTTTACCATGGCAGCCAAGCATCAATTCCTGCTCACCCGGAGGATGTTTTGCATCTAAATTGGACATTTAAAGAATTTTCCAAGATTCTCCTCATAGTCTACTGTAAGAGAAACCGTTCCAGTAAATTATACCTAACACCAGCAGGTTACTTAAACAGTTTGGTTGCATCAGGAGTCATAATTTGTCAGAATTCAAAAAGGCATCAACATGTCAAAACAAAACCAGAAAATAAATGAAAACTGGGTGTAATAGAAGGTTTTACATAAATTGTTTTTAACATGACATGAGAGAAATTTTAAGAATATGTTCATAATTCATTAAAATACTCCGATACAAAGACAACACAATGGTGTAAGTAAGTCGCATAAAGAAAGCAGCTGGTGAGCTGAAACTGAGAGGTCTAATCTTTTTCCAATCGGTGAACACACCACACTCAAAAAGCTACGAGATACTTGATGGATGCGGCTACTAAGACTCTAAAATAGCATTTTTTAGTATTAGAGTGGTGTTTTAAACTTAAATCCGAGGAAGCATATAGACGCTAGACCTAGAAGGAAATTTGCATGTTACATATTTTTAGATTTATTCAGGCTGCGAGAGAGCAAGACTTCAGAAGATAACAGGAAGGCCAAACCTACCATAGTCAGATTGCTCTGTTTCATGCGTCTGAGTTTTGAACGCCAATCACAGAGCTAAGGTAAGGATCTACATCGTCTTAGGAATACAAGCAGAAGTGTTTTAGTAAGGCTAGCAACGCTAAGCCCCAACATAGGACATTAAAGAGATAAACCATTAGCTCTGTGATCATCTTGTCTCAGTTTGAAATAGTCAAACCTTGTCTTTCAGTGATTCGCCCCTCTTTCACTCAATGCAATGCTGCCTTGCTCTCTCTGCACCCAAAACTTCATTTTCATTTCAAATTGACACTACAGGAAGGCCAGAAAAAGACACTTTGTATCTGCTGTTTTTATAACTTTTCATGCTATACTTCAAAACAGGAAAGTGCAAATCAAAGCAATAAAAAATAATAAATAATAAAAGCAGACGTTAGAAATCAGCCACAAAAGTCCTGAGCCATAGTTTAGCCACATGGGTACGATAACATGTGTTTAACATGTACAAAATTGCAGCAAGAATGGATAACTTGAAAAGATATTGCAAAAACGCTGAATAATTGAAATAGCTACAAAAATCTATCACTCTGGGAAAACCTTATAAAAAAACGTAAGGAATGAAAGTATTACCCCATGAAACTCTCCATTGATGGCACCATCTATAAAAAAGAAAGAAATTACAAAAAGTTAGAAACAAACAAAAAAAATACACATCAAAACCCAAAGGGGGATATTTTGAAAGCAGAAACTCCTGTTAAACAAAGGTAACTCCTTTAGTGCTTTTAAACGAGTTTCGTACGGGCACAGTTTCAACCATGACATGTCAGCATATCTAACCAACAGTTAAAGTGACACAATACTGGTCAAAGGTTGCAGGGTTGTATATAAACGTCCTCCTACGGTTACTTTAAACAGTAGTGCCAACGGCCATAAGCAATGAATGACACGAACAAGAAAGCTAAGGCTGATGTTATCAGAAACCCTTTGCCCCTAAGAAACGATGGTAAATATTGTATTTATAGCACAAAGCACGTTTTAAAACCACCCAGAATCTCCCTATAAGCCCTTAAGTGACTCAAGAACTCGCTGTCTCAAATTACTTTAAATAAAGCCGACTGCAAATGAGAGAGACCTATTAGCATTAGCTAACACTAGGCGCACCAAATCCCGTGTCGAATTACCGTTTATGTTACCGCGAGCATTTATAATTTAACGTCTAACGAGTTTATCATACCTCCAGGTATTAAGCCTAACGGTCACGAGACCAGTGAAATAACCCTGAACGCAGGGGTCTGCGTTGACAAACCGTTAGAGTCTCTGAGCGACGAAGGAACCTCTCCACCGTCCAGGATGCTGAAGCCCTCGTCATTCTCGATCCCCGCTATTTCGCTTTCCTGCTGGGCCAGGAAAGCGGCGGCCGGGTCCTCCTCTGAGCCCACGCCGTTCCCAGCGGCGGGTGCGTTCAGCATGTCAAAGTCATCCATGTCGGGACAGCCTTCGGGTGGAGAAACAGCAGAAAGGACAAGCAGGTGGTGGGGGTCCGCGGAGAGCTATCAGCTAAACGGGAAGAAGAGCGGGGGTGGGGTCAAATCCGAAGCGGAAAGAGAGGAACAACCAATCAAAAATCAGGCTTGCTGATTGGCAGTACTGATGGCCAATCAGTAAGCAACTGCCTCAGAATTTGACCAATGAAATCCTTTTAATCTTAGCATATGAGTCCCATGATCAACTACGTGTATAAAACCTGTAAAAAAATCCGCAGTCAGTCAAAGGGACTTGATTAGCCTGGTTTTATGTGCAGCTCGCTTGACTTACTGTGAACAAAACACCTTGTTCTTGATTTATTTCACTAAAAGGGTAGAGAGGGAGCACGAAAAAATACTTTTAGACACATTAAGTGGAAAAACAACAACAACTCATGAACTATGTTTATAATTTCATCTGAAACATCATAAAGGAAGGAAGGATACAGCGTTTGACAAAATTTAGTAGAGGCTGAGGATGCCAGTCCATCATGTCAGACCATCTTCAAAATCCCATTGATTTAGACTGAGAAATGTCCAAACTAATAAACACCACAACCACAACCACATCCCCCAGCCCTATATAACAAGGGCTGTGGGTGCTAATGGTTACACCTTTCTCTTCACATTCATAATAAAGAAGTTAACTGAATATTTCAAATTTGATTCCTCCCTCAATACGTTTTTGTTTACAATTTGAGAGGGATCCCGGTTTAATCTGGCATACTTTAGCCAAACCTTCATAATAGTCTCTGGATAGCACAGCCATTTCATTGTAATTCGTTGATTGGTTCATACCTTTAGATCAGTTTAAGGGCTCTCTCTCTCCAGTTGTGTTTTGCCTTGTGCTGTGTTTTATAAACATAAATGCTAGAACAGCAGTCGCTACATGCTCATCCAGGAGGGGTGAATGCTGTAAGTCAATAACTTGATGCAATCTGCTGGGTCTCCATGAATAAATAAAAACCTTTTGGCCAATCTATCTGTATGATAAGAAAGAACTGACTCTGTCAAGATTGAACTGAATTAAAATATCACCATGAAGACCATAACAGGATATAGGGGTGAAGAACCAGGGAAACATGGTATTGGAAGCATCAGGCTGTGGGGTGACTTATCCGTCTTTAGGGTCTGGATCACTGTTTGGAGCTGGTGGATGGACCTAAATAGAGGGTATCCTGGAAGAAAACGTTTTAAAGGTGGCATACCATGCTTTTCAGTTATTCCTTTTCACATCAAAATCATTCACTTGTGGTCTTTATGAAGTGAAACTGCAATGCTTTGGTCTGAATTCCCCATTAATGTATCCCCACATTTCCCCTCTTCTGAGAGCAACGTGCTTTGGTGCTGTCTCTTTAAATCTAAAGCAGGCACATCACTCCTTGCTCCCATCCAGGTCGTAGAGCGTTCTACTCCAACCCGTTCGGACATTGTTTCAGTATTCTGGGGGGCGAGGTAATGAACAACTGCGCATTTTCACTTATCCACTTGTAGCTTTAGCATCCTATAGCTTGGACTACAAAATTCAGAGGATTCACAAGACTGGTAAGCTGGAAGTCAATATCCTTGTTTAACAGCTCTTCAGCAAATACTGTGATGTATTAGTTAAAAAACGTAATACAGAACAGAAAACTGAACAGCTTCAAAGGCTGCAAGACTTGAACCCTGGGCAGTGGGTCGCCTACCAGCACAATGACAACTCTAAGCATACAGCCAACACTACAATAGAATGGTTTAGATTGAAGTACACTAATGTATATCTATGGCTTAGTCAAAGTCTAGGTATTGAGCCCAGGAAGATAAGTAAAAACGTTTGTTCTTTTTTCCTCAATCTTTCAATGCAATCATGTGCTATATTGTGTCTAGCACATGAAATCCCAATAAAATACAACTAACTTCTGATGAAATGTTACTACATTAAGGTTTAGAGGTATGAACACGTTTGCATGCCACTATATTTTTCACATTTTATTTCAGTCGTCTTATACAGGTCTGTGCCAGGTTTCATTTCTTTGCTCCTACTGCTTTAAATTTGCTAGTTGCACTATGGTGGGGCATTTTTTTTTTAACCATTTCTGGACATTCACAGACATAGCACTACTTTAATCTAACAGCAATTTCTTGTTCTGCTCTTATAAAAACCACACAGTATTGATTTTTGCATGGCTCTAGCTTTACCCAAGTCTTCTGTAAAACACAAGCATGTGTTCCTGCAACAAAACAACTTTGTCCTGCCATAGCACAGTGCCCCACTGTTTAATAATTGACGAATCCAATAGTCTCCGAGATCTCAGGTGACAAGCAAACATTCACCTGACTCTGGAAGTGTGCACCTAGGAGCAAGAAGGTTGGGTTTTACAACACGAGAACAATCTCGGAGTGACTCAATTAAAACAGCTAGAAAAATTAGAAAATATGAACTTGAAACACTTGAAATCTACACAGTGAGCAGAAAAACTACAATTGGAGGAATGCTGCAGTTCTGAGGAATTAGTCAATTATGCAAGCAGGGGAAAAAACACCCTCCTTTCGTTTTGGATAGGAAATGTATCCTGACGCTGCACAAAAATCTTTCCCTAAGCTCTAAGGACAGACCCCAAACAAAAGCAAAGACTCTTTAATATCTAAAATGTTTATTATTGGGACCAACAGATCAATAAAAGTATAGAAATATATATACAACACAGTATGCAGAGGTACATACTAACCTAATCATTTATGTTCAAAAGCATCCTTTCAATGTCTTCATTAGGTCAGTAGTAATGTAGCATTACTACATTACAATGTGTGTAAAAAACTGAATGATCTTCAAGCCCTCACCAGCGTGTAACAGCTGTAAAACTTAAACAGTTCTCATTTGTCAGTACAGCCTTAGGCCTCTGATGTGCACCCTAAATTTAATTGATAACAAAAATTGGACATATAAAAATGACTACAATAGCTGGCATTCCACCTGAAAGACAGAAACAATCATACAAGATATAGAGAAAACTGACAAATTTATTCGTCATAACGGAAAAAGAAGCTACTGTACAGCAAAACGTCTTGACAAAACTTTGGTCACATCTGAGTTTTGTTTAAAAAAAAAGAGGAAAAAAAAAGCTCCGGGAGCTTAAATAGAGCTTCATTTTACTGTAGGGAGCCAATAAGAGATATTTACACTTCCCACCATAAGTCAGTTTATAATATCCAGGATTCCATTCCCCCACCCAAAAAACAAAAGTACTTCTTTTGTGGACAACCCAAATAGCAGCAGAAACACAAACATAATACAATTATGTTAAACTTTGATCAGTACAGTTTTTAATTCCAGTAAAAAAAAATAAAAATTAAACGGTCCACTGTGTCAAAACAGTTCTTGGTGAAGAACTAGAGTATGATTTTATTACCCTAAAACATTCAGGTTAAAGTGATACAATGACTTTGGGATTACAGAGAAGACAATTAGCTTTAAACCAAAGCAAATAACCCCTACACTGAAGGAATATTTTGGGAACTGTAGCTCTTTAACGTGGGAACATCTGGGGACCATTTCAAGGGCGCTATTTGGATTTGGAAACCGTTTCTGAAAACTCACAAGACACTAGCAGAGATTTGACGAAAGTGAACCACGCAGCAAAACAAATCTGCCCCGAAGATGAGCAAAAAAAAAAGAAAAAGAAAAAAAGAACGAACGATTAAACAACTGGAATCTCGTCATATAAAAATAATCGCCATTGAAGCGTAGGTTGCACTTCAGGTGGGAGACATCTACTTTTCGGTGCTGTTCTCCATCACCAATTTCTGCACACCAAAGAGACGCAGATTACAACAATAAGATTGTCTCCAACAAAGTGCACATAGTAGCCCTAGTGCTTTAAAACAGTCATAAAAAGCTCGGGTAGTTCCAGAGCTGCTTCTTCGTTTGGACTGGCAGAGCCAAGAACTAGCACAGATGTGTGTGTGAAAAAAAAAAAAAAAAGTAAACAAAATGGTTCACAACCTTAACCAACCACAATGGTGTCAACATAGCTGTCAGTGGTGATGTTAACGGATGAAACACGGATGGATAAAATCTGTGGTCTGCTTAAATTCAGCAAAACACAAAGGCAACTGGTAAATGCTTCACAAATTAGATGGTAAAAAACACAAAAAAAATAATTTAGCTTTTCAGACGGGAAAAAATTAATATTCTGTTACAATCTAGTCAATCACTCAAGCCCTCACCCAATTAAAAACTAAACCAAGTAAGACCCATAAAAAAAACAATCCAAGTTTAAATTAGGATTAATTGCAATATTTGATTCAAGTCTTTACTAGAAGCCCGTGCTCCTTATCAAACATGTACTCGGTATGTTCGGGTAAAACATGTTCAAGTGTGCTCTGACATTTTCAGAACCGACACTTTTCAGTATGTCCTTCTAGTTGCGTAGTCTAACACCATGCTAGCAGCGCCAAGTAAGGCCGGTTCTTCCAAGTCAGATTTGAGGACCTTGATGCTCTGGGCCGAGACGAGTGCTCTCTCTTTGATGACGTCCTGCACTGGGGCCTGGTAATACGAGGCCAGGACTCCAGATAAAATCACCAGCGAGGGGTTGACTATGTGGAGGATGTTTACAATCCCAACACCGAGTGCCATGGATGCTGCAACAGAAAGAAAGAGACACAGAACAGTTGGATGTTTTTACTACTACTTTTCAGCTTTCTTTTTAGCTCAAATGCAGTATAAACCTACAACTCACTGGCAGTCAAATTCACAAAGCTATTTGCAAGTCATAAATGTGTAAAAACAAAAGGTTGTGTGTTGTAATTCTGAAACTAGGCCAAGATGTGGATCTGCTCCGAAAACAGCTCTACTGAACAAAAAGTGGCTCTCTCTATTGACACATTAAGCCCATATTTACAGGAGCAATAAGTAAAATTTAATTATTTTAGATAGAAGGAATTAAAAAATAGTTTTGTGAAGAACTAAAGGTATCTTTTCTGAAATATGGTATGACATCACACACCATCTCTCTGTTGTTCTCAAGTTTTCAAAGCAGGGCCGGCTGCGCATGCATCTACGTCTATTTAAGCAGCTTCCGCTCAGGACTTAGCCCCTCCCTCCGCATAAAACGCCACTGCCGCATTGACCTGAAGACGATCAGGACACATTATTACCACAAAAAACAGCAGTCTTTGACATAGAAGTTGTCAGAGAAGAAAAGAGGCAAAATATGGCTGGGCGATATAGAAAAAAAGCTTATCGATAAAAAAAAAATGCATATTGATCGATATCGATAATTATTGAAAATATTTAAAACCATATTTTATGTGCAGATCTGCCTGGACATTTTATGATATTGCTAAATTATTTAATTTTAATAAAGAACACAAACACAGAATTCCAATTAAATCTTTATTTAACCAACTTTTTTAACCATAACAGCATTTTTTTAAGAAAAATAACTTAAGAGACCTGAGTTATGTTATTAAATAAAGACTTTATTATTAAATAAAGACCTAAATAAATATAACAAATAAATAAAGAAATAAAATAGCCTATTTAGGTGGGAATAGTACACTAGTTACTTCTCAGGTTTCATAATTGAGAGGCTGACGCAGGTCCGAGGTTGTGGCGTGTAAGGACACAGGCTGCAGCTCATTTTGCACTGATTCACGGCACTCGTTGTACAATTTAGGGAGCGCTGTTAGAGAAAAAACTTGCGTCCCGGAACTTTATATCGCGGACTTTATACCTCGCGGAGTAGCGAGTAGTTGTTTGAAGCCAGGTTTTTTAACTGCAGACAACAGCAGCATGTCCACGGTGTCGCGCGGAGCTGCACAGTTCGCGCAGCAGCGCGTGCGGAGTGAGCGGCTTACGTGATGAAACAAGTTTGTTGCGTTACCAGACTTTGTTTTTACCGGTTCCTTGCAAGTTTTACAAATCACTGGTTTATTTCTGTCAGGCTGGCAAACTAGTAAAACCCCGTTTTGGGACCGCTTCCTCCGCCGCTCCTTGCTGCGACACATTCACATGCTCTGTGTTGTGGTTTGAGAGGGCGGGGCTTTGTGACAACGTGCCTGGGTCCGCGATTACGATTGGTCGAGAGGAAGTAGTGAACTAATATGATAGGCCGAAAGGAAGGAAGGAAAACTGTTTCTATCGAACTATTATCGACCCTATTTTTTCCTATCGCGCCACACGTCTATCGATCGATATATATATTGTTATTGAATTATCGTCCAGCCCTAAGGCAAAACGAGGATTAACATTGGCCTCGCCTTTCTAAGGTGGAGAGCATTTTTGGAGCAGAAGCAGCTCTGGTTTGACTCAGAGATAGTTTTTCTCCTCCTGGACAGGCGAGTAACAGCATGAAGTCAAACGTCTGTTTTTGTTGGTTTGTTACAGTCTTGTTAGACTTGCGTTGCTATGCTGATTTGATTCAGTGTACTTCTACAAGTGTGTCACGTGGGTTAATTGTTGGAATTTGACCAGCATTGGGCCAGGTGTTACTGTTATACGAGGAGAGTAGCTGGTAGCCCAGCTAACACAATTAGCAATGTTTAACACAGCCTGGTGGGCTTGTGAGCTGCCCAGAGTGATCCTTGCATACCTTCAGAGTTTTCTCTGTTTGACAAAGTATGTTAAATTGAAACGAATAACTGGTGGTGCTTAGATTGTGGAGTTGGATAGGGGCCTGGCTTATGTTATGGAAAAATATGATTAGTTGTTGTATTAATCAGGTATTTTTATGAAAACAATAAGAGTTACCTTTTATCCCTAAACTGTGTTTAAGGAGGTATTCCCATTGATTAGTGGCCCTATTTTAGACATGATTAATCTATCCTTAGTAAATGGATATGTATCACAGGTTTTTAAAGTCGCTGTTATTAAACCTTTACTTAAGAAACCTTCTCTTGATCAAGATGAGTTAGTAAATTACAGACCTATATCTAATCTTCTTTTCCCATCTAAAATTCTTGAGAAAGTAGTTGCTAATCAACTATGTGAACATTTACAAAGTAATGACCTACTTGAGGAGTTTCAGTCAGGCTTCAGAGCTCATCATAGCACTGAAACAGCTCTGGTGAAGGTCACTAATGATATTCTCATGGCCTCAGATAATGGACTTGTGTCTGTACTTGTCCTGTTAGATCTCAGTGCTGCATTTGATACAGTTGATCACAATATTCTCCTACAAAGACTTGAACATACTGTAGGGATTAAGGGGAAAGCATTAGGCTGGTTTAAATCTTATCAGAATCAGACATACTTTAATAATCACAGAGGGAAATTGCTGTTTTTTTTTTTTTTAATCTATCGGACAGATTCCAATTCGTTCATGTTAATAATAAATCTTCTTCAAAAACTCTAGGGTCACTTGTGGAGTACCACAGGGTTCAGTCCTTGGACCAATTCTCTTTACTATATATATGCTTCCGATTGGCAAAATTATCAGACAGCATGGGATTAATTTCCATTCCAAAAAACAAAGCAACTGGACTTGTTATCCGTAGTAGAAGACGTTTCGCTTCCTCTCCAGGAAGCTTTCTCAATTCAAAAAGTCTGGAGTAATGTGGAGTAACAAGCTTTATACCATTGCCAAAAAAAGGCCTTGTAATGGCTTAGATAACATGCAAATTCAACCGAAACAGGTCCACCCCTTAGTAATGGGCGGTCGTTAAAGCCATTACTGTCACTTCATGCTTGCTCAGTATGAGGGGTTGCTGCAAAGCCATGGACAATGCAGACGACTCTCCCTGTGGCTCTACGCTTCTCCAGGAGTGAATGCTGCTTGTCGGGACTTTGATGCAATCAACTGGTTCCCTTATATAGGAAATTCTTTGACCAATCTGTATAATATGATTGAACTTGTAAAGTGCCTTGAGATGGCATGTTTCATGAATTGGCGCTATATAAACAAAATTGAATTGAATTAAACTGTGTCTTGGAGTTTAGAGGTGGTGGGGGTTTTGCAAGACTCATTCGAAAGCAATTAAATTCTTTCAAGCTCTGGGAGGGCAACAGGCACAGCTCACAGGGTGTTTGTTGTTAAGGTCTGAAAGCTATTTTATGGTTCTTGAGGTCATCTGGGTTGACCCCTGATAGGACATTTGGGTGCTAAATAAGCCTTACTTCACAAACACTCTTGGGAGAACAGTCTCCTTTGTTTCGGAGCAGATCGGACGAGGAGCCTCAATGTCTGGGCCCTCACACCCCCAAACTAATCGGGAGGGGCTGCTCAGACTATTAAAACATGCGATTGGGGGTATGAGAGCAGACAAATCGCTTGCAGCACCATGGGGTAGGATGTCAGGTAAATATACCAAATGAGGTGGTATGAAGCTTCTAAGTGTTTTTGTCTCCAATTGGAAGCAATTCCAGTTTTAATAAATATGCATATTTTAAATGTTTGTCTCTGATAATTTGTTTTCTACTAAATCTCCGAACCGGGGGGAGTCGGGCCTTCAATGAATGAGATGGGAAGAAGCAACAGGCCGCGTTTGTCACTTGCCACACATATTTTAGTCTACAGACAGTGCTCAACAGCCCCCCTAGTGGTGAAATTTCACTTATTGCTTCTTTAAGGGATTATACGTCCATGCAGTAGAAAGTGCTTTCTAAAAATTACAGCCAGAACAGATAGCTTTGCGTTCTCAAAGACCAGTGCCTTTTCCCAAAAAAAAAAAAAAAAAAAAAAAATCCTCTGCTCAAAGCTGGTGCCAAATTTTTCCCACATAGCAGAAAAATGCAGCTAGCTTTTCAATACAATGGGATGAGGTGTTATAGAGGGGCAATGTATTGTCTTTTATTGATGTGTGCATCTTATCTTAATTATTTTCAAATAATTTTCCTACTCAAAGAAATTGCATTAATTGTGTTATGTACAAAATCATGCTGTAGGTTATTTTTAAAAAGCACAAGACAACCTGCTGAGGACAGTGGAGGGTTGGTAGGTGGCAAGCCAGTGACCACAGACTCTTTTTTCCATTTATTTAGTGACATCGACAATTACACTGGTCACAAGTCTGTGTAGTGTATCTGTAAAGACTAAATGTAATCATTCAGCTAAATCAGTGGGTCCGCAACACACGGCCCTGGAGCAACAAGTGGCTCTTTGGACCTTTTACAGTGGCTCTTAATCACTTTCCCTAAAGTGATTAAGAACCAACTAATGTTTTTAAAAACAGATGCGGGTTTTAGCAGTTTTTCAGATTTCTAATGGAATAACTACATTGAATTTTCACAACAGAATGAGACTAAAAGTACCAGTAATATTTTTCAGATCTATTTTTCTTGTCATTCAGTTGGAATTTTTTTTTTTTACACATCCTTTTTACAGGTTTCAACATACCATTGAAGAAAATGTATTATCCTCTTTTTGCAAAAGATTTCAGTTTTTCTTTCATTTAAAACCTACAAATAGAACTAAAATGGTGTTTAAAAAAATGACAACAGATTTTCTATTGTAAAAATTAAAAACAACTAAAATAAAAAAGTCAAAAGTTATAAATTGTCGTTTTTCAAAAGATCATGTAACATTTGTGGCTCCAAATGACTTATTTAGCAGGACTGGGGGCAAAAATGGCCCTTTAGAATTTAATAGTTGCAGGCTCCGAGCTACAGGATACACTGAACCTCAGGGAATGCTTTTTATTTCTGAATGATTCAGTTAAAAAGGGACGCATCATTCTAATGTCTTTCAAAATCTGCATTATTAATTATTGATTTGAGAAGGCTGTTCTGACATGGTTCCTCCAGTCAATTTGTCCTAAAGTTTCGAAGAACGCCTCATTAGGCAACAACCTGAAGTTCTCTCGTTAATTTAAATGTAAACTGAAGCAGTAAAATATTTTTACCCATCCCTTTGATGACTTCGACACCTGCTATGTTTTTGGCTAAAGAAAATCTGAGGAAGTGCTCCCATGAGCTTGACCTGAAGGCTGCGTTTGTTCAGCAGACTGCTGCGTGAGTCCAAAGTTGAAGTAAAAAGCATAAAAACACAGCTTCTTATTTAAATAAAATAATAAATAAATCAAGTCATCATAGTGCACTGGTGTGTTTATAACTCTGTAGATTATTAAAATGAGAATATGCTTCAAAACTTTCACATCTCTTAATGGCTATTTTTCTAATTTAGCTTGCCAGTCACACATGGTCTTTTTTCATAAAAATAATTAGATAATAATGAGTAAGCTAATATTTGAATACTTATATTTAAAGTTTAGGCCTGTTAGACTATTGATACTCTGAAATTAATATTCTTGGAATTTGGAACCCATGTTATATTAACAGGGAAACCGGAGCTGCAGATACATTTCCTTAGCACAATCATTCTAACAGTCATAAATCTCTCTTTGTATTGATTAAATTATCTATTACTACAGCTTAATGATGCTAAATCAAGACTATAGTTGGAAAAATTTATTTAATTTTTATTTGTTGTGTCACTCCTCAGCAATGTGCGTGTCAGCGTTTGTGCTCGAACCTTTGTGCAGGACGGCGTTGGCTTTGGAGTTGCCGTTTCTGGCTGCGCTGATGAGGTGGGCAGCAGTGATTGGCTCAGCAAGGTTCATATCCATCCCCTCCACCTTCAGCAGGTCCTCTGGAGAACAAATCACAACAGGTTAGATGTATGAATCCACATACATTCTGTCTATAAAATTTGATTTAAAAACACCAAATGCTTAACCCGGCCAGCCAGACAGATTGTGTAGCACTCTGGTTCTGCACATTATAAATCTGGGGCTGCTCCATTTGCATCTGTTTGGCGAAAGGAGGACATTTCAGCAGAACTTTCTGAGCTGATTGGGCGAAGCGACATCTAGTGCCCGCCTACAAAAGGTTGGTTTTAGCCAATCATGCTATCAAATTAAAACGGAAGCAGCAGACGTCATAAGAAACCACAAGAATGTAAGCTAGTTAAGGCATTTCTTGCTGTTCTTTCAAAAGACGAAATCGTGGATTCTTACAAAACAGGTGTGAAAGCAGCAGCTACGCGTGCGTCCTCCTCCGATAGGGATGGGTACATTTCACATTTGAACATGGGAATCGTTACTGGTACTTAATGGTACCTATTTTCGGTACTTTTGTGTGTTTATGTAGTAATACATTTCAGTTTATTATCATATTTTTTGGACTATAATGGGCACTTAAAATGCTTAAATCTTCTCAAAAATTTATGGTGCGCCTTATATATGATTAAAGTTGTGCTTACTGATCGATTTTATGTGGTATAATGTGCTCAAAAATCTGTTAAAATGTGTAAATACACCGCTCCGCTCAATGGATATTCAGAGCATTACGGTACACTGTGTCACTACCTGATTGGTCCCCTGAGCTGTCTACAAGACTGCCTGACTGTAATGTTGAAACTAGAAGTGCATTCATGTAAAGGCCCCCACATACTCGGGCGTAGTTCACTCCGCGGAGGTTCACGCGTACTCGACGCGTACTCCGCGCATACAGGTACGTGTCACACTATAAACTTCTTGGAGGCAAGAAGTCTTTACATTTACATCAAATTGTTTTATATGCGACACCGAGCTTGATACACTGAGCTGCTCCAAGCAGGCGGTCACAAGGACGCGCAGCATCACAGTCCCTCTCTGTTCTGACCCACAGGTGGGAGCCTGCTGGAAAAGAAACAGCTCTCGGTGCTCAGCTAGCTAATCACACATTTTACCATCCGTTCCAACGCTTCGTCCCACTGGGAGAAAGTTTGGGAATTGTAGGAATTTACCACAAGAAATGTAGGCAACAGTACGCTTGACTATGAAGGGTAAAACGTCCGCGGAGAGTCAGCGCATCTCACAGTATGCGCACAGAATGCCTGAGTATCTTGGAGCCTTTAGGCAGCCCGCGCCCAGAGTACGCGCTAGCAACAATAAACCAAGTAAGTTAATTCTATAAAAGTTACGTTAATTTTGGCCTTGCGTTAGAAACAGGGCAGTGTAGTCCAACTACTCTGTCCTCCTGACAGAGATGGATAGCTCTCCCTCTCAGAAGAAAGCTGTGTACGTGAAGGGGTGGAGTGATATTACACACTTGGGAGGAATATTTAGTCCGCTTTATGGTCTGAAAAATACGGTAATAAAATCTAAATTTTTCAATTGAACATATTTCTCAATATATAAACTTGTTTGGATCTACAAATAAACCTTATTAAATAATTTATGAATTTTAATACATTGCCAGAATCCACAGCACATAAAACAATTTAATTTGTTATTAGAGGTACAGAGTGAACAAGGTGAATAAGAGATTAAAGGTGTATAGTCTTATAAATAAAGCCTTCGGTGTTCAGAGGAAGTACAACACTGCGCATGCGCAGCAAGGATTAAAACAAGGAAAGCAGCTAACGGCTATTAGCATCTTCTAGCGAAACAATGAAGAATGGTCCAAGATCCAGTGAAAAAAAAGCAAAACAAAATATGATTGCAAGATGGGAAAAGACTGGAATGTCGCTGGGAATACAGTATGAACGTTGGTGTTCACTGAAGCGGACGGTAAACCTGCCGATTACTCAGATGTGACCGCAGAGTTGATTGATGTGAGTAAATGTTCTGATATGAGGGTCTTAAAGTTCCTGGCCGGTTGATTTAATTAATAACGGTTGGTCTTCTATCAAGCCGAGCTGCCGCTTTACTGCTAGACATTGCAGAGGGTCAGGCTCGGCAAGGCATTATTTAATTTTGATTTATTAATTAAGCAAACTGGTATTATGTAGTTCTGCGATACTGTCACTAGATGGCGTCACATCTGTTTAAATCGGTTCATTGAACCCGTTGTGGGCTGTTTCTACCCACAAAACATTAACAGGATGGAGGCTTGGTGTATATAACCTTATTTTATCATGATCAAACGTTTTCTGGTCCTTTTTTAAGCATATGTTTCAGAGAAAAAACTATTAAGAACATTTTATCTCACTTTGTAAATCAGTGCAGGATACATTTGCAATGAGGGAACAGAAGCTTTCCTCTGCTCGCTTTGCTCTGACTACAGGCGAGTTTCAGGACAAGGCAGCATCAGCAGCTGTCTGTCTGTGAGACAGGGCTTAGAGAAGCAGGAAGAGGCTCACAGCAGCACTCACCGCTCTCCCAAGACCATAACTGTGGAACGAATAGTGCTTTCACCGAAAGTCATCGATAACGGAAGAAAGGTGCTAGATTTTTTGCTAATAGCTTTTTTGAAAAAAAGGTTACTAGATGGGTCCAAAAAGTCGCTAAATATATTGAGAAAGTTGCTAAATTGGCAGCAGTGACCAGGTGCTTCCTCAGATTGGAAGTATTCCCACCGCTGGCCTTGGTCTTCGCCTCATAAATATTGCATCGAGTGTAATATGCAGCGCATTTTGGAAAGTGGAGCCAGACTTTCAGGTGCTTTCTGTCAGCCATGCTTTCCTTACTGGACCAGAGGCTACTGACGTCATCACGCTCTTGTGCGTGCAATGCTGTGTTCATGTTCGACATGGAAAATCGGCCACTCTTCAGACCCGTCAGTGTCACAGTGATACGTTGAGGTACCGAAACCATTTGATTTTTCGTGAGTCGGTAGTACCGACGGGATTTGGTCGGTGCCTAGAAAAGTACCGAATTTGGTTCCCATCCCTATCCTGCGATTCCATGTTTATGTTTGTTCAGCTGTGGGCTCGGCAGCACCGGTATGTCCCGCCTTAAACCATAATGCGGCAACGTGTTTGGCTCAAACCGTTTTTGGTTTGGACACAATCAATTGAAGCCGGAGCAGTACAAGATGGCTTCTCGTGTGTTTGTGAATGCAGAAATACCGCAAGAATTCATCTTGCAGGTAAGGTTACCAAATGCTATATGTGGGTTACACGTGTGTGACTTTTGAATAATACTATCAACTGTTATTTTAGGTCAACAGCATAGAGGAGGTGACGACACTCACCGTCATGCAACCGTTTCGCCTCCCTCTGCAGGGCCATACCAGACGCAAAGGCTTCTATGCAGCCCTGACTGCCACACGAACACTCTGGGCCTTCCAGGGAAACCTTGATGTGGCCCAGCTCAGCAGCACAGAAGGTACTACCATGGATCAGCTCATGGTTATGGATAAGTCCTCCTCCAATACCTACAGAGTCAAGATATACATTCAGTGCCCATGATAACAACAATTTAATAGCCAATTAGAAATTAAGGCTTTAATTACTTAAATGGCATTAATGTGAGAAGTGCTGACTGGTGGATAAAATATTTAAACTGACAAAGCATGTACTAAGCTACTGTTTCTCTTCAGGACAGGGGTCGGCAACTTTTTCAATCGTAAGAGCCATTGTTTTGTTTTGCCTTCATTCATTTTGAAAGAAATTCAAAATATTTCACCACTGCACACTTTCAGTACCTAGTGGTTTTGTTAAAAACAACTATTTCTATAATGCATCAACATGCTATTCCTACTCAATAAATTAACTGAAACTAAAGGATGGATTTTTCTAAAACATTTCATGTGAGATTTTTCTACTGCAATTAAAGATTTGTCACATTTTTAAGGCTTTAAACACATCTTCACCAGGGGTGCCAATAAATCTTTTCAGCACAGAATCTTGACCCTTGGTAAAAAACAAAAAATATATATACTGCATAAGGTTATATCAAAAATATAAATACAATATATTGATATATTTTCATGTTATTTTAAAGGAGCAATAAGCAAAATTTCAGAGAGCTGTGACTTGTCACACCTCTTGTTTTGGTCTACAGACAGTGCTCAACAGCCCACCTCGTGGTGAAATTTCGCTTTTTGCTCCTTTAAATAATTGAATAAAATTATTATGTTTAACTTCTAGTCATTATACTTAGAAATAAACCATCAAATTCCCTTCCAACAATGTTTCTGAAAGCGTCTTTGGTAAACGCTGTTCAGTTGTCCAGCAGGAAAGTGAGAATTATATTTGTGATAAAAAAAAAAATTAATGTGTGATTTCATGCGATAACTTCTTTCTCACCTGTTCCTGTGATGACTGTGACAAAGTTTTCTACCCCCTTGCCGTGGCCAAACTTCTTCTCGGCCAGCACGGCACAGTTGCCGTCGTTGTCGACCCAGACGGGTAGGCCCAGGGCGTCCGAGATGGGGGTCCTCAGGTCCACGGAGGACCACTCGTGAATCAGCTTGGTAGAGTGAAGGACGATGCCTTCCTGTGGGTTTACGCGTCCACCGGTGGAAATTCCTACAAATGAAATAAATTAAGATTAGTGTGCCTCAGCTTTACACTTTTTTTGTTTTTGTTTTGGCTTCAGGAGGGTGAGCTGCATGTGTTTTCATACCAACGCCAAGGATTCTGCAGTTGAGGCGCACAGCATCTCGCACAGCATCTTTGCACATCTTTAATATCAAACGCATCCTTTCCTCGAACGTCTTAGGGTTGGGCTCAGTGTATTTCTTTACTATGTTGCCCTGGAAAGAGAAAATAGGAAAAAGAAAAAATTAGTAAATGATTTCATTTTTACAATATTCCATTAAAAGGTTACAAAAGAATCTTTTTCTACAATGTGTAAATAAAAAAAAGACTGCTGGAGTCAAACAGTATTTGGATTTTATGGAAAATTATATGAGGGCCAATAAAACACTGGACAGAATTTAGCTCCACAATATCTTCCCTTCATGATGTTCCAGATTTTTCACAACAAAATCCTCATATTAATCAAACTAGAGCGACAGCTGTGTGAAAACGATAACACTTAGGGGCATCCTGACAAACCGGAATATCAATGACAAGGAAATGTATTCCAGGAAATACATTTTGAAATGTGACGACGCTTCTGATGTTGTTCCTGGTTCAGGAGGGGCTTAACAAAAAAGGCAACAGTGGTAGCTCATGTCCTAGACACATCTGAGTGGTTCTTGAAGCATTGGCTCCAGCTGCAGCCCAATTCTTATGAACCTCCCCCAAACCAAATCAATGTTCTATTTCAGTCTCTAATACATGGTGTGAATTTGGTTGGGAAAATGTGGTCATTTTTTATATATTTTTTTTTTAATCACACCCATTCAAAAAAGACATCAAGGCATTGGCGACTCATGTTTGAGACTCTGCCGCTTGACAGGGGCCAATCATTTCCATATTTGTTTTTGGATGGTTTTGTTCTCAGGCCTTATTGGTATGTGGACATGTTTATAATGTATTTGGATGTGAAATACCTTGTTATTGTGATACTGTTTATCTGGGGAATATTGATCAAACAAACTGGAGAAAAGAAGAGAAGCTGCTCAGGATACTCTTGGTGGCATGTAAGAAAGCCATAATAAGGAAAGTTGCTAAAATCGGAACTCCAGCCATTGAAGAATGGATCAACAGTATTCAAGAAATCTACACGATGGAAAGACTTATTTAGCCTTAAAGTCAACCTGGACAAATTCTACAAAATATGGTCAAAATGGGCAGAGTATGTCAAGCCCATAAGGTCTGACTTCATATAGATCTCATTATTTTGTGAAGTAAATGTGAATTATTATTGCTAAAGGCACTCTCCCCGTTTTGTTTGCCCTGTTTTGCTTTACCAACGTGTCGCTTGTGCACCTTATTTCCACCAGTTTTTCCTTCTACTCAACTTTCCATTAAAATGCTTGGACACAACACTATGAAACGTCTTCAGCAATTAATTTTTGTGGCTTTTCAATCAATCAGTGACTGTTTGCTTGACAACTGTCAAATCTGTAGTCTTTCTCATGACCTTTTGAATCGAATTACTTTATAAATAAACTTTTCTATCATATTATAATTTAGAGAGATGGAATTTGTCTCTTTAGGCAACGGCATCTTAGCCCTACCCTCATGCAGACAATGGCCACCCTCAGGTTGGTCCCTCCCAGGTCGACGGCCAGAGCGCTCTGTGTCTCCAGGATGTGATCGATGTCCTGGGATATGGGGTCTTTCACAGGGGGGAAGCAGAAGGTCTTTTGGAGGGGCTCTTCCAGGTCAATGTCACTCAGAAACTTTAGGATACGAGGCACCGCGTTTCCGTCACCATAGATTTTAGAGCTGGGTTAAAAATAATCATTCGTGTCACTAGGTTTCTTGGAAACATACTTTTTCACCACATCAAACAAAGATAAATATGAAGTTTTAAGACAAAAACATGTAGTAAAATCTTTAGTTATCCAAGTAACAGATTCACATCTTTAAAATGATACATATTCAGGGATAATTACAGTCGTCACACTCAAGGCACAAATTCCTTCTAAATTGGATAAATTTTTTTACTTTTACAGAACAACTCTATGAACTTAATTTTCAGGCACTATATTTAAAGTCAGAATTGTTTCTCTTAAAGCTATATTTGGTAATCCTGTTCAGAAACACTTTGTTATACTGAGTAAAATCATCCTTCCATCCTGAAAGTAGTAAATACATTATGTATTCAGAAAAAGTAGGTTAAAAAAAATCTATTTGTGGGAGCTGCAGGCCTGATAACTGTCTATTTGCCTGAATCCACAGTACATAAAACAAATTGCACCAATGTATTAAATTCATAAAAGTCATTTGTATCACTAATTTATCTTGGCAAAAGCTTCTTATTCCTAAAGCCTGGGTCACAACTGTATGAACAAAGATGCAAATTCGATGATAACATCCTCTTCCTTGCAACTTACAACTGGAATCAAAAATTAAAAAGATCCAGTTAGACTTTCCCTCAATACATAAATACATTTCTAAATAAAATAAAGTGGAGCCCAACAACCCGGCGGGACACTCGGGAAGTACACACCCGGGGTATCGCTTGCCAAACTGAAGCTCGAGGGCATGGTAGATCTTGTTATGGGTGTCAGCATCTCTGACATGTAGAACATTTTCACCTGGAAGACAGAAATGGTGTTGCGGTTTTAAAGATAACCTCAAGCAAAATTACAAATACAAAAAGGTTCGATATTAGGTGACTTGATACTTTGTGGCATAAGGATTGTGTTACAGGAAGTGTTGCAGCATTAAAAATAACCAGCAACAACATAACTTCATACATTTCCTAATGATGACTAAGATGGAAAAAGCATGTACTAACGTTTTACATAATGGGTAAAATATGAGCGTGGCGCAAACTTGCGGCACTGTGCAAATGTTCTGCTTGCAAGGACTGGGACTTTCTTATAATGTTTTAAAATGGTCTTAATACTTCTTCTAATAATGAAGGCATTTCAGCGCTGTTCTATGGACATTTGCTCCTTTACCATTCATTATTTTGTCCGTTTCCAAACCATTATCGGACTGGCCATTTCAAAACTACTAAAGTCAATAACAGTCAGTTGCTAATAACCTGAAATTGTTTTTGCCAGTAACATGTATCTTGCCTATCATGAAGTAAGTAACAACATACAGCATTTACATAAAACAGATTGATAATACCTTTTTTTTGCAGTTTTTCCAGTTTGCTCATCAAAATTAGTTATAGTGATCAAATACTTATTTGATTCGTCCGAGGATACATACCTAGCAGCACCGTCTCCTCAATAATGGTTGAAACCCTCAATTTCAGAATTATTTTTGGTATTAAATTCTATTTACAATACAGTAATCTAAATACGAATAATAATTCCTTTATTGTCCCGCAATGGGGAAATTGGGGTGTGACAGTTGCACACAATTACAGCAATGAGGAAAAACATAAAGAAGAAAACAGAGCAAACCGGTCTTATCTAAGGTTATCTCTAAAGAAACAAGAGTAGAAGATAAGGGTACACACCAGAGTAAATATTGAACAAAGGAAAAACTATTTGACAGTGGGGGAAACGTTGCTTAAATTGCTGTGAAGTGCATTTTATATGTAGATCACTTAATGGATCGTGTCAGAATTCAGTGGTCGTGTGATCCACATGTGTTTTGGCTTAAAAACTTTATTACATTATCGGCAAGAAATTACTGTATGATACTGGTTTCATCGTATTAAAAAAAAAAAAAGTCAAACTTATTATATTATTGACAGCTATTGAATCCCTGGCTGCTGCAACTTATTTTTGCCTTAATATTAACTAGCAATAATCCTACAACTTGTAACGTTACTTTTTATCACTAGAGCTGCCTCCATAAAGATAAGGGATATTTACATACTTTATTGCTGAATGGCAAAATACATTCCTTGACATATTTTCTAAGCAATAACTCAGGATAATTTTCTTAACACATTTAAAAGTTTAAATATCTGATATAAAATAATTGCTTTTGTTAAATCTAATGCAATCCTCCGTGCTTTCTTACAGAAGGTAAACTTGCTGCAGAGACAGTAAAACCTACCTGTTTCTCTGCCTGTTTGCCTTGTTCCCAGGTTGATGACCGGCGTGCCGAAGGCCCCGGCCTCTCTCACTCCGCAGCTGCTGTTTCCTATCATGCAGCCCGCGTGGCACACCAGCTGGATGAACTGCTCAAAAGGAATGTGCTTCACTGCCCGAAAGTTGGGGTGCTGCTCGATGCCTTTCTTTCGCATGACACGCACCATCTCCTTACTCCCTGTTCAGGTGAGGACGACGGGGTTTTAGTCCCGGTGCCGTGTTCTCTATCAACTACCTGCATTAATAAATACATCTGAACACATCCTTTGGGTTCGACAAACACACAAATGCTGATTTGTGTGCTTGTCGAACCCAAAAGATCTCAGTGAACTAGAATATAATTGAAAAGTTCATTTTAGAAATTTGCTTGAAAATGTGAAATTCAAGGGTCTCACACAAGCAGATTCACCAGCATATAAAACCTGAGAGATTCATGACGCACAGAGTCGTTTATTTCAATCGCCTGCCTATTAATTTTGATGAATTTTACCTTGTGGCTAGTGGAAACCCAAAATTCCCCGATTCAGAAAATTTTAATAATGAATAAGGGTAAAAAATGCTTTTAAATATAGAACTTTTCTGCCCATTTTATGGCCTACACAACCAACTGACCGCCTCCACACAGCGTGCAAGCCGTGGAGAGTCATTGGTTAAGCTGTTGGCTGTTCAGTGTGCTGTATGAATGCATATTAACAGAAAGTTTGGTGGAAGGAAAAAGTACGGTTGAAAAAAGGTGCTTAACCAACACCGCCGATCACCTCCATCCCAGGACAAATCAGCACAAAATGTTCTGCAGGTGTTCAGAGAACATGCTGAACCGTACCTGCGCATACCTTTTACAAAAAGCTTCTATGTCAATACACAACATTCTTTTTATATAATATTAAAATTGTCTTAGAAACTGAATTTCTCATTTGCTGTAAGACAGTCATCAAATTAACAGAATGACCTGAGTGTAATGAATCTACATCTGAGTTTAAGTTTATGAAGTGAATTACAATAAAATCAACATTTTAATTGTATTTGTTGAGAAGTACCTGTGAGTAAAAGAATAGTCATAAGTCATAAAAGTAACAAACCAGCATCAATATTAGGAAAGAGAATGAGCGTCTTCTTGTTGAAGGAGATCAGCGCGTCCAGCATCAGTCCGTAGATTTTAATGGAGTGCTGGATGTCTGTGGTGACTGGGTGCTGCAGCGCCACAATGTAGTCACAGTCCTTCGCCTTGTCGCCTGCAAAGTGAAGACAAGACAATTCAAGCGTGCGCAATATTTTCAGTGTGAAATTAAAATTACCTGCAAGCCAATCTGACTTTCACTTTGGAAGAATCTTATCCAAACTTTATAACCATAACAATAAAATATTTTGCAGAGACTCAAACTTCAGCCACAGAGACAGTTTTTGATCTTTGTCCTAGTTTGTAAGAACAGACCAATTCCAACAGTTAAGGGAGGATTTGCCACGTTCGTTATGCATTTTTTAATTGTTATTGATGATTTGCTTTGCTCTGCTTCAATTCTCACTGTGCTCTGACCATTTTAAATCTGTCTAGAAGACTTTTTATAACCGGCACGTCTCTAACCGGCCTGCAGACTGCTGTTCCACTCAGCTGTGTCTACTGTGTTTTTTTTTTCAAAGATACTAGACCTTTCAAAGACAGCTTGTTGTCTGTGATCACGATCAACAGCACTTCCACAACAGCAACGCTTCCTCTTAGAGAGAGCTGGGAGCATGTTCAAACGCACGTAGGACTTAGGGATTTCTTTTACTTTGATCAAGATCCCTTTTTGTGTCAAACAATAAATGAAAAGTTGTCTTTTAGGAGCGACAGCAATGCTTTTCAAAAAAATCTGAAGCCTTACAAATTGTAAATAATCTGCATACAACTCCTCCATAAATGTGCTATAAAGATAAATGTTAACATAATAGATACAGAAATTAAATGGCAGTGTTTCACAGGACCAAATCCCCTGCTGTTCATCAAATCCATCGGCAGTTCGTCCATGCCCACCTAGCCAGCTCTTGATGATGTCCATGTAGTCGTCCCGGTGATGAGTGGACAGCAGCTTGTCATATGAAGGGCAGCCAGCCAGGAGGATGCGAGAGTGGTCCTCGCACATGGCGATGAGGTGCTGCTCTGCCATGCGCGTGCAGCAGGCATGATAATGGGCCAGCTTGCTGATCGCGTGGCGGATTGAATCGTCAATAGTGCCGCTAACCTGTTGGGGGTTAAAGAAGATGGAATGGGAAAAGACACACGTTAGTTTTAATTTTGAGAACAAATGCCATGGAGTTCTACCACAGTGGAAACGATTAGGGCGCAAAAGATGAACCCAGTTTAGTTTGAGACAGAATTAAAATGTCTTCTTGTGACGAGGAAGTTGCTAAGTAACACTTTCCTCTGACCTCTCCTCCTTCCAAATGAAGTATCCGAATATTCATCAGCGCGGCAGCGGTTGCCAGAGCGAGCGCGTCAAAACGGTCGCCGTGTACGACCAGGATGTCGGGGTTAAGTCTCTGCAGGACGTCAGGGAGCTTCACCAGGGCCAGCCCCACGCTCTCCACCATGGCTGCTTCGTCTTCTCCCCTTACGATGGTGTGGAGTTTGGAGCCGATATCAAAGTGATCCTGCTCAATCATACGAAACGTGTTTCTGGAGAGAAGAAGGAAAACGTTAAAACCTTAAAGAGAACAATGAAAAACAGACGGAAGCTCAACCACAATAGATTGACAACGTCTTTTTATCATTTCCTACATAGGTTATTACAAAAGTTCTTACCCGTAATCATCAATGAGATGGGAGCCAAGCACCACTACTTCCAGTTCAAACTCTTCAGGGTGGGATTTCAGCCCAAACATGATGGGAGCTAACTTGGAGTAATCGGCTCTGTTGCATGTCGCCACACACACCTTCAGTTTCTTCTTTCCCTTCAGAAACATAACAAGAAAACACAGCATCCATTAGCTCAGTTGAATTTGAGTGCACACAAACCTCTACACCTATAATGGCCATTTGAGGTTTCATCGGACTAGCTTTCATCTCCTTCTAAAGAACAGTAACAAAACTGTGCCTTGCTAAAACATTCACATGCCTTAAAACATTTTGGCAGCACTTTACTCGATGGGGTGTGCTTAAGACGGTCATAGACATGACATAACTGTCAAGAACAAGAATTTATGACACGTTTAATGCAAAGTTGACTAGGGCTGCAACTTATTATTTTTATTGTCGACGAATCTATCGATTATTTTTTCGATTAGTAATAATCGCAATTATTTTTTTGGTGAGTTCCATGATCACTTCAGTTGCTTGTAAAAATATTTTGACTCGCCTGTTCTTGTCTACACACCTTTGAACGCCTATTTATTGCCCGTTGTCCCTCTCCTTTATTAGCTTTATAAATGATCCTCCATAAAATATTAATTTTAAATTTAACTGACTTAGTTTACGCTTAAAATGTATATCCATCCATCCATTTTCAATCACGCTTGTCCCTCGTGGGGTCGCGAGGGGTGCCGGTGCCCATCTCCAGCATTCAATGGGCGAGAGGCGAGGTACACCGTCGCCAGTCTGTCGCAGAGCAACACAGAGACAGACAGGACAAACAACCATTCTCACACACACTCACACCTAAGCAGCATTTGAGAAGCCAATTAACCTAACCGTCATGTTTTTGGACTGTGGGAGGAAGCCGGAGTAACCCGGGTCAGACTTGAACCCAGGACCTTCTTGCTGCGTTATCGACATTGTCGATAATGTCGACAAATCGTTACAGCCCTGTAGTTGACATTGTTTAAAATGTCTTTGTAATGACAACTTGACATTAACCAAGAAATCATAACTCCTCATAAATACGTCATAACATGTCTAATTGTAAACCTTTAAAAAGTGACTTAAATGTATGCATTACATTACGCTTTCATATGCAGGGTCCGAAATTAACACTCGCCACTCGCCAAATGCGAGTAAATTTCCCGTTTGGCGAGTGAATTTCAGAGGGCTAGCTGCCACATGGCGAGTAAATCTTTGTACCAAATAATTTAAAAATAAAATAAAAATAACAAAGCCCATCTGGGCTGCGGATGATCCGTTCACAGAGCTCAGTCTAGACCCGCCTTCTGCGGAGCTGGTTCAGCTTCTTTCACATCTTATTTCTGGGGAGAGCGGCTCCCAGATAAAGCCTTCATTCAAAACCAGTCATGGCTGCACGCTGGATCAGAAAACAGATCTGCTAACCAGATACAGTCGAAAACGCCCATTAGTCTGTTTATAAGTTTCGTTTTTATTAATTCTGCATTTGACTACGTGCGCTCCGAGGGAAGGGAGGAGAGAGGCGCTGTTTCTGTGCCTCAGAGCTGTAACTGCGCCTCTCTCCTCCCTTCCCTCGGAGCCAGGTGCCCTTGTCAGCGATCAGCCTTCAAAACGTGAATCACTACATCTAATGTCCTTCCACTCGTACTAAAATGTCCCAATTAAAATCATTAGGAGAGTCAGTAGCTATGTTTAACGCTGTTTTGTATTTAACGACACAGAGCCAGTGGTGCTTCGGTGGGCTGCTGCCTTGCGCTTGAATTCAGGTGCGCAAAATTACGTTACATGTAATATAGATGCGGACTTTTTAAGGAACTAGTAAAATCAGGGGCTTCAGCTCAGACCCATTATTCATTCTCTTCCCTCTAAAGGAGCCCCTTACAGTCTTTATTTATGCATTTACCCCTCTGTTTATCCCTCGCGCGCAGCGCATGAGGGTAAAATCCAGCAGCTGGACCAGTGTAAAGACGCAGCGTGAACCCCTGCGTGCTTTAAGTGTGGCAGCTGAGAGAAAAATGTTGAACCGTATAGGCTTGATGAAACTCTGCCTCATTCACAAATGAGACCAACACGGATAGAATAATGATAATCTGTAGTGTTTTTTATTGCCTGGATGTAAATGTGATAATTCTTATTGTGCCTTTTATAATCAACTACAATATTTTCTTATTAAAGTCAGGAAACAAAGATTTCTCTTCCAGGGTCCAGACAGCCATGCCCCCAACCACGCCCCCCGAAAAATTAACATAATCTCAATTTTTGATAAAAATTGAGGTCTGGTCAGGATTAATGTTTTGGCCGGTAAAAAATATGCCTGGCCGGTTGATTTTTACATCTACCGGCCAACTTGGCCGGTGATTCAGGAAGTTAATTTCGGACAGTGTTCATATGTGATTGGTCTTAACTTTGGCTTTCATGAGACCATTTTAATTATGTCAATATTTTCCCTTTACCACAAGTAAAGTAGTCAAGTAGGACCGGTTGCAAAGATGTCACTAAGTGGTATTAGACTGACAAACTACATTTTTGGTTCAAGTTGTCATAAAGACATTTTAAACAATGTCAACATTGCATTAAAAGTGTCAGAATTTACCGAATGACACTTCATGACAGTCATAAACAAAGACTTGCATTCATGACAGATGTTATGTCATGTTTAGGACAGTGTAATGTCAATCTTATGCACACCCCTTCAGGCTAAGTGTTGCCAACTTTTCCACACTTGCAATTACAAATTTTAATATGCATGTATGTTCTTGGGATTTTATGTGATAAAACTACACAATATAGCAAATACTTGAGAGGAAGGGAAAAAAGGTCAGAGGAGTGCTGCCTTCACACGTGTTTAGTTAGCCCTTATTAATCTGATAGATTAAATAAAAACCAGGACATGCTCATCACAAAACTACTAAACCAGGCAAGGAGACATGAATCAGAGAACCAGCAAAAGGGCCCATGGGAACGCTGGAGGAGTTGCAGAGATCCACAGCTCAGGTGTGACAGTCTGTTGGCAGGACACCTGTTAGTTGGGCACCCCCACAAATTGGTATGCTGTATGAAAATGTGGCAAAAGAAAGCCATAAGGAGTTCTGGATAAAGTTAGTCTAAAGCCAGGTAGTTAACTGCGCAAACACGTTGAAGAAGGTGCTCAGGAGAAACCCAAACTGAACTTTTTGGCCCAGACGCTAATGTGTGGTGGGAAAGTAAAACTATTCTATGCAACGCTGTGTAGATCTATCACCTAAAATCCCATTAAAATACATAAACAGCTTTTTGGTTTTAATGTGACGAAATGCAGAAAACACAAGGGGTGCCTTTGGGTGGCACAATAGATGGCAGCAAATCATGGATGCATTTCTTTAAATATTTGCAACTCAACATTAAGGAAGTTCTTCAACTCCTACCTGATACTCGTTTTCGTCAGTTTTCTCCCGCTCCATCTTTTCTTTGCTTCTTTGCATTTTCAGATAGTACAGCTCCTAGGAAACAAAGGCCAGAAGATCAGATGACGACCCTCCAGGTAAGATTTCTGCTAAAGCAGGTTAATCATTGCTGTCCTTCTAAAGTCCAACCACAGGCCATACTCACGTGAGCCTTCCATGTATTCAGAGTCTGAAGCATGAAAATACAACAAAACTACACTATAAATGCAATGGATATGTAAAGGACAGACGCCAACAAGCTTTTACAGAGTTGGTGAGCAAAAGGAAGAGGAGAGGTTGCAGCTTTGAACATCGAATCAAGTCTCCACTCAAATGAAAATATACACTTTTCTCTAAACAAACATTTAAATGCCTGATAAATTTACGCAAAGCGATTGCACACGGAAACGTATAAATTATATTGATATTGTTTTTGATATTGTCTTTTATTCAACATGAAATCTTGACGGGAAATCTCAACTGGCTGGTAGAACCTGTTATAACGACTCAGTCTGAACAAGTGGTGTGGCAGACATCCAGTCATGTGAATAACTTCATTTGAGTAGGTGTGTCAAAACGGCTATTCCATCTTTATCCACAAAGGACAATGACAACGAAACATCAATTTAACATTAAGAACATGTTTCATACATGCACCAGGGTGTTTTGAGTAAAATGTAAGATTATTATACAAACTCTGAGCTTTTCAACTCTTTTCTGAAAAGCTTTGTCAGCGTAAAGGTGAGCATAATGAAGCAACATGATCATAAATACACCAATCAATCAATCAAGCAGCCAGAGGTAAGAATCTACCGATTCTCCGGTGATTGGCACCAAAAGGTGATCGGCAGGTCAGATACTGAAATCCATTTTTTTTTCTCTCGTTCATTAAATCAACAGAAGCTAAAAAAAAAAGAAGAAAAAAAGAAAAGAAAACATTAACTCTTAAACCAAGAAAAGAAAATTTAATAATAAACAGCTCAACCAAAACTTTTAATTCACATTTCTGTGTTTAATAAAAATCAAAAGGTGACCGGCATATGCTCTGATGAACCTGGTAATTCCTCCATTTTTAGCTGAATTTAAAATCCCCTTGTCAATCAAACAAAAAAAAAACCAACAAGATACAACACATTTTTCTCTTATTTGATGAAATTCTTTAGAAGAAGAAAAAAGGAATTGGCCGGCGTCAGAGCTAAAAGAAAACCACATATCGGTATCAGCCAGGAAAAGCCTGATCAGTTCATCTCTGAACAAAACACAATGATTGCAAATGCAAAAAAAACGATGCAAATTGTTTATTTATCAAATCTAACCACAAAACTGGTTAAGAATGAATTAAAGCTGATTAAAAAAAACAATTGATCAAAAGGCCTCAAAGAATTAAACCTTTTTATTTTACTTTAACCTGCTGAACAGAGTGTAGTAATGAAGCTATAGCTGATCTGAAGTCATCTTATAGGAATTTAACCAGGCGCATTGCCAAGCCACAGCTAGATGCCCAAGGAAACGGTTGCAATCATTTTGAACAGTCGTCGCTTTAGGGGTTTGTAAGGTTCATGTCAGGGATTTTATTTTCAAGCGCTAATCCAGGGCAGGTCCCAGAAACGGTCTGATTCATAACTCATGTTTGTTTTTTCTCAAATAAAACCGGCAGATAACCGGTTAGTTTCTCCTCAGCCAGAAAGCCACGTCATGTCTCTGTCAACGTCTTTCAATACGTTTGACACTCCCCCTGGAGGAGTCTTATGATTCTGTGTAGGACAGCAATAAAAAAATAAAATAAAAAAATTATTAAAAAAAAAAAATCTGAAAAGATAATAGCGCTCGACTTCAACTTTAGCATTTTGGTCCCACATTCAAATGCAGCCTTTCTTATCAGTGCCTCGCCTGAGGCTTCAGCAGTCAAAACACAAAGAACTGGTTTCAAAGAAAAGCTCTGGCGCCACCACCCACCTAACAGCATCTAGTCAAATAGTTTGCCGCTCTATGTTTAGTCTCTTTGCGGTTTTGGTCAAAGCAGAATGTTTCAGACCCAAATTTGTGGCATCCTCCCCTGGATGCTCTGCACCAACCTTGGTTTGATTCATATCCACCTGTGGAAACGTTGCACACCTGCTTTGATAAGAGAAAATTACAAATATTTTCTGTATTGCACTTATCAGCTTCCGTAGGGAAAGTGGTTATGCGACTCCAGTTAATAAAAACGCACCTAAACGATGTGGCTTGGAGTTATCGTCGCTCATAATCCATTATCTGCCCAAATAGGAAGTAAAATCCCAACAATGAAAGCGGAGAGTAACACAAAGCATTTTTTTAAGATCACTTATCTCACGATAACATTTAACGGCAATAAAAAGTGAGCTTGCACATCGGGGTTTAAGGGCACGATAACGAACTGGTTTACAGGCATGAAACAGAAATGCAGAAGGAAAAAATGCCCTTTCATAACTCACGTGAAAATGTTGACTTCATCAAACCCTTTAACGTCCTCCTAAATCACTTTCTACAGCTCTGAAGAAGAAAAAGAAGCATCACCAGATATCCTACTGGCATACCTGATTCATTTGTGATATACTGTGAAGCCCTGATACACATTTACACATAATGTGCATTCCTTGGGAATTTTAAGACGGAATTGTCTTATAAACATGTTACATACATCTGATATTGGGCAAACAATTTAAATCAGGTTAAAATGTATCTTTGGGGGGAAAAAATCTTCTAATTTAAATATATGGAGAAGTTTAGACACCAGAAATCCATACAGTGGAGATTGTAACACCACCACACCCAACAAATCTATTCCCCAGGGCAAAACTACTCATGTTTGACATTTCTGCTGAAAAACAATTGCATGAACATCTGAATACTTGAAGCAATTCCAGCTGTCAATCACAAAAGGGTTGTTCTGTAATAACTCAGAAAAGGGGCGGTTTCCTGAGGGACTTTTCGGCGCCCTACGACCGGCCTTTCGGGTCTCGCTGACAACATCGGTTTTGGCAATGAACCACAAAGGATGTTCTTCATAGTTACACCTCAGAGCAATTACTGCTGGCATCCAAAAGTCCCTCTGCTCACCTGCGAGAGAGTGAGTTGTTGCTAAAGCGCTCCACTCAACCGGTTTGTCCTCCCTTTGCTCCAGCTGAGAAACAGGACGGACACGTCCAACTCGCCGACGGGTTTTTTCCCCTCCTGTGCAGCAGGAGTCTGGTTAGCAGCAGGTACTCCTGTTATCATAAAAGCAACGGTCTGGTGGATGTAAGTAGCAAATTGCGGCGCGGGCTTGGGGCCTCATTTTAATGTTCACATCACTAGCTACTTTCATTTACAGACAAAGTTTGGTACTCATTCGGAAACAATATCATCCCCTTAATCATTCCCAGCTGGTGTTTTTAGATCCTGTGTGAAACGAAGATGTAAAACATCAGTCTGCGGTGCCATTTATAATCCGCTGACTCCCAACTGTTGTATAAAAAACAGCTTTTATACTGTAATTATTAGGAAATCTGTTTGCTGTGGCAGCCGGACAAACGCTGCCAACCATCTCTGCCCCTGTCCTTTAGAGAAACCGGATGCAGCGGATGGAACACGGCTAATTAAAACGGCTTGATTCGGACAAGTCTACCCGTCGGTGAGGTAGACTTATGTTCTCAGCTGTAACAAAGTGAGGACAAACCGGTTGAGTGTTACGGTTTAGTAACAACTCCCTCTCCAGTGGCTTTATGGCTGTGGAAAACGCACCTTGTTCTCAGGTGTTTATTGTAGAACCTGCCGAGAACCAGCTTCAACGGCTGTCCTGAATCAGGAACAGTTAGCTTGGCAGAAAACATAAATAAATCCAAATAGGCATCTTTAAACTTGAATCTGCTCAGGTGCATCTCTACCAAAGCACCAGGCGAGGTATCACAACTAAACATGGTGCATAACAATGAGGGAGCATGTGGGCTTTCATGCCTCAGACCGTTCTCAGCACGTGTGAAATGTGGACTGATCAGTTTTTCGCGCCCTAGAGATGAAACTCCCCGATCGCCCTGAATGAAATTGATGCATGCCGCGGCTTCCGCTGGAGCATCACAAGACAACATCAGCAGCCGACGCTATAAAAAAAAAAAAAATGGGGGCAGGGATGCAAGCAGGAAGCAAAGAGATGACACAGCAGCTGAAGCAGAATTACAGACCGGCTCAAACACGCAAACATAACAAGGGAAATGAGGACACCAAGTGAACAAGAGGAAGCTTAAAAATGACCACGACTAAAAATAGGAGCAAGGGAGAAAAAAAAAAAAAAAAAAGGCCATCTGACTCACATGAGGGTTTCTGCTCAAAGCACACGGCTGCTTTTCCATCTCTCACCTCTGCTGATTAGAAGCTAAAATAAATTAAAAAAATCCCACTCTCTTTGTTTTCCTTAAAACCTTCTATTCAATTCTTTTTTTTTCTTTTTTACCCCAAAAAATTAAGCAGCAGAGAGAGAGCAGGTACCAACCAGCAAACCCATGAGGAGAAAGGAAGGGAGAGCGGTTTGGCGACAGAGACGTGGAGTCGGGGGTGGGGAGGGGCTGCGTGTGATTAGGGCAGGAACGACTTGAGCTGCAGCTCACCGATTGGACGAGAGCAAGGAAGAAGAATACAGCCATCATTCCAGACGCACAGCAAAGAGCTACATAAAATCCTTTTGCTGAATTTGAATTATTTTTTTAACAGTCTATGGTAATCAATATGATTCCTATTTCCCCATCAACGTGCTGGACCCGTGTGGCAGCAGATAGCAGCGGACAGCGCGACACTCCTTATTTGAGTTGAGGGAATGGCATCAGCTCTGCAAACTTAGCCAGAGAGGCAACGCGCCAAGTCAACGAGCCTCTCTGTTCATGCTTCAGTGACATCCTGGTTTACCCCCGGACAAAAGAAGCAGTTTCTGTGCCATCAGAGCACACCAGCGAGTCGCTTCTACGTCGAGCTCTGTCAATAAAGCGAGAGGGCAAACAAAGCGACGGACCATGAACTGTGTCCACCCCCGTCAGCGCTCTGCCGTTTTCCGCAGGATTACCATGAAATCAGACAAACTACCATCTTTTTTTTTTTTACCTTATCTTATCGCCACACCACCTCATCTAATCCATTTCAGATTTCTCCTTTTATTAACTTTGTCCTTTCACGCTTTCTAGTAAAAGGTACAGTAAAGCTGTAAATTAATCACACCCCTGGCAGATCTACATATAAGGTTTTATTGTTTAAGGGATTTGTTTATGGTCGGAAATGACGGAACCCCCCCAAAATATAAAAAAGAAAAACTATAAACAAAGGGTTTCAATTTTTGGAAATTAATAGCCTTCTTATTTTTTGGTTTACATCTTATAGCAAAACATCCTACGCAGAAACTTATGCATACCCGTCTCAATAATCAGTGGAATTGAAATCAGAACAATTTAGCCGCTGTGGAGCTTTTAGCAGGTTTTCATCAGCATTTTATGACGATTCAGCTTCTGCAAAGGGCTCCCGGTTGCGATCACCTCCGTCTTTAGTCATATCAGCTCTCTAGCTGGGACGCCCCAAAACATCAATACTACTGCTAGTCAGAGGAAATATACTGGCAGAATTAATTACTTTAAAACATAATATTTCAGGAATAGGAATGAACTAAATTAACTGTGCTGGGAGGGTCATGGTGTTGCGAAGGATTTTACAAAGAAAAGTGAAATATTTAAAATAACCGCTCCAATAATTACGATTATGATCTAATAATTTCCCATAGATAATTATAGAGACCAAGGCATCTTTAAGCTAATTATGTTCCCTGGACGGAAAACAGGTCGAACTAAAGATTTAATAATATGGATATTTTTGAGAAGCTTCAAACTTTCTTTTCAGTCCCTCTTTTAAGATTCTGTTTGAAATAAACCGGTAAGGCAAGGCAAGGCAAATTTATTTATATAACTTAGCACAATTCAGTACAAAGACAATGCAAAGTGCTTTACATGATTAAAATATAGCAAAATAAAATAAAATAAAACAGAATAAAAGCAAGTAGGAATAAAATGTAGATAGAAAAAAGAACAAAAAAGTGGTGATTCAGTTAACTAGAACAGTTGAAGGCAATCTTAAACAAACATACAGGTCCCCTCGCCCTCCCCTTGACAGATTATGATTATACAGTCATTCAATGAATTAGAAAATTATCAAAAAGCCAATTTGTTGCAGTAACTCAATTAACTAAGGTAAATGTGTTATACAAATCTACTCACAGACGAGTGATTAAAAGCCCTTATTTCTGTTAATGACTTTTTTTAATGACATATAATGAAAACCAGGCATTTAAGATTAGAATATTACACCAGACTGATAGAAAAATTTAAAATTGTAATACAGAAATGTCGCTTAATGAAAAGTATGTTTTATACTTGCTTAAAGGTTTATGTCCAATAGGTATTTTTAATATGACAAATAAGCCTCATCTGAACCCATATTCTAATTTATTGAAGATGACAGTAACGTATTTTTTTGGACAATAAGGCGCACCGGATTATAAGGCGCATTAAATATCCTTTCCAAGCGTGTAATATCACTCCGCCCCTCCACGTACACAGCTCTCTCCTGAGAGAGAGAGAGAGAGAGAGAGAGAGAGAGCTATCTGTCTCTGCCGGGAGGACAGAGTAGTTGGACTACACTCCCCTGTTTCTAACATAAAGTCAAAATAAACGTAACTTTTATAATGCATTAACTTACTAGGTATATTGTTGCTAGCGCGTACTCCGAGCGCGGGCTGCCTTACATGAATGCACTTCTAGTTTCGACATTACAGTCAGGCAGTCTTGTAGACAGCTCAGGGGTCCGATCAGGTAGTGACACAGTGTATCCGAATGTCCACTGAGCGGAGCGGCTTCGTTGCTAAGTCGTACGTACACACTTTAACAGATTTTTGAGCGCATTCTACCACATAAAATCGGCAAGCACAACGGTAATCATATATAAAGGCACATCATCAATTTTTGAGAAAAATGTAAGGATTTTTAAGTGCGCCTTATGGTGTTGCTGAATATACCAGACATAACTATTGTCAATTAAATCTTCTGCCATTACTCTCGTCCAAGATCAATTTCCAGCTGAGAGACGAGCTGGGAAAGGTAACTACTCCTCCTTCCTCTGTGTGGCTTTCATTAAGTCACACAAGAACAGGAGGAGATTTCTCAAAACATTCCTGACTTCATCCTTGATCCAAAGTTAACACCACCTGCAGAGTCATAACATACCCGGCATTGTTCTGTTGCCGCTTCTCAGGTAGCCTAGGAAAGGAACAGTATATCTACGAGTGACGGAAAAACACGCATTATGTCCGACTCTGTAAAGGAAACATGGTGAAGGGTCATGTTTAAAGACGGCGAGGGAGGGGTGTTGCTCAACGTAGAGACCTTAGCACCTTCTGAGAAAACACGCAGATAAAACAGTCTGTGCGAATAAGGTGGTCCTTAATCTTTCTTTTTCTTCACAGGTCTGCCCCAAAGAATTATAAATAAATAAATCAAATCAGACAAATGCAGCTGATCCAGAGCGCTGCTGCTCGTGTTCTCACTAAAACCAGGACGACAGAGCACATCACCCCAGTTCTGAAGTCCTTACACTGGCTCCCTGTAGCTCAGAGAATAGACTCTAAAACACTTCTGTTAGTTTATATATGAATGGCTTAGCACCAAAATACATTAAAGACCTGTTGTTGCTGTATCGGCTCTCCAGACCACTCAGATCTTCTGGTTCTCTGCGCACCCAGAACCAAACATGGAGCAGCAACATTTAGTTCCTATGCTCCACAAATCTGGAACAATCTCCCAGAAAACAGCCGAAACACTGAGTTCCTTTAAATCAAGACTGAAAACCGACCCGTTTAGAGCTGCTTTCAGCCATAATAACAGGACCATGGACCAACATATTGGAGATGTATTGATGTTTTCACCTGATACAGTTTAATATTATTGGTCTCACAACCGGTGACTGTTTCGATGAGTTTTTTTTTTTTTCACTTTGAGCCGCCTTGCTGCTGAAATGTGCTACACAAATATTCTTGACTGGACTTCTTAGATTTGAATATCACATTTCTAACTTTGTTACTTGTACCAAAGCATTTTCATTCGGTCTGTTTACGGAGCTCTTTTGTGTGCAGCTGATTTTACAGGACAAACCTGTCTGCTGAACAGAGAACGTGAACATGTCTGAAACGGCGTCAGGGTTTGTTTGCTGTTGTTGTTTTTTTACATTTTTGAGGCTTGAATCATTACCGCCGACAATGTTCTAAAATTTAAAATAAACACAAGCCACAGCCGTATCACGTTAAGCAAAAAAACGTAGGCATTCATTTTTTTGCCGATCAAAAGTTTACTTATATTTTTAATCCTATTTTCTGGCTACCTCTTCCTTTAAATGTTAATCTTTTTAGTTTTGTTTACAAAGAGGAAAAAAGGCCCTTGAAATACTTCCTCGTACCCCCATTCAACTGATCACTTCATGTTTCCACCACATTTCAGAGTGATCGATTCTGATTCAATAAGTCTACAGGCCAGATCGGATTTAAAGATAAAACTTTACATTTTGATTTTTTTTTTAACTGCATTCCTTTGTCAGTGTGTCTTGTCAGTTGTCTGTAATTTTATTCGGAAACGTAGTACTTATTTACAAAAAAATCGGAGAAAACGGCAGGCGCCTATCAAGCTGTAAAATGGATGGCTGCTTTTAAAGAAGTAGTTTATCGCTGAACAAGTAATCTTCTTCAACAATTCTTTTTAAAAAAATGACATATTAGGTGTTTATTTATGTTAATTGTGATAATCGTGGCTTATATCAGATTCAGTTCCTCGGGTCGTTTGTTTTAATACACAAAACAAATAAACCAAGTGTTTTGTGTTATATACCGCAGGTCATTCATTCCTGCTGCTACCAGATTATACAATGCTGCACTATAACTGTAACCATAACTGTAATAACTAATGTGCAATAACTAATGTGCAGTAATCTATTTACTACAACGTGCTATAACCCGTGCAATAATCCTGAAGGAAATTACTTCTGCTGCCATCACCACCTGAATATATGCCAATATATATATATATATATATTAGGGCTGGGCAAGTTAACGCGTTAATTTCGCGTTAATTCATTAGACTATTAACGGCGATATTTACTTTATCGCGCATTAACGCATGTTGCTCACATGCTTTTATTTTGTGAAGGTCTGTTGCTGCGGTGTAGGGGTTTGAATCAGAACAGTAGGTGGCGATAATGCGCCAATAACCTTGCTGTCAGCCAAGCCTCGGATTCAAAGAGGAAGAAAGGTGCTGGCCGGAAAAAAACAGCCGACATGGGGAAGGCGGAGTTTCCCGCAGGAATTTGCTTAGGCGAGGCGGTGAGTTGGCGGCCGGAACAAGTTTTGTGCGGAGCGGGGTCTGCATCGACGCTGTCGGTGAAGTCGCTTCTCGTTTCAAAGTATCCATGTGTTTTTGCCTGTTTTTTCCCTGCCATTCACTATATGCACGCGAGAAAGCAACAACAAAAAAACGCGTGTTAACGTCAAATAAACATGCAAGTATATCGAGTTAGCAAGCATTTCAGTTTAAAGTTCTTCCAGCAACGAATATGACAGAAACAAGTTAGTTGTAACCACTGCCAAGTTAAACTTTGGTATTGAACATAAAATGGTAATGCTGCTCCCTGCGGTTAACTCAGAAATTGCCTGTTTTTGGTCGATTTTTTTCCCATAAAGAGAATTCCCTGTCAGTGGCAATAACCTTTAATTTATTATTATTGCTATTTTTTGTTTTACATGTTTAAGTTGAGCTTTACACTAAATATGTGTTACTGATAAGTGCTACAAATGTTACAACACTTTTGTTCATATGGCAGCAGAACATTAAAATAAAAGTGCTCTTTACACTACTTTTGAATTCATTCTTGGAGTTTGTAAATACAATGCGATTAATCATGATTAATCAGGCAAATTATGCGATTAATCGCGATTAAATATTTTAATCGTTGCCCAGCCCTAAATATATACACATGTGTGTGTGTGTGTATATTACCGTGAATATAAATAAGACATCATCTGCCCATTCCTATTTCTTGTTGTATTTTTATTATTATTTTTCTCTTTTCCTTTGATCCACTGTATATATGAAGATACACTGTATATAACTGATGCACCTTTCCTACTTTTGCACCTTCTTCTGATTATTGACTAATGAGCCGATGTGGCAAGTGAATTTCTCCAATGTGAGATCAATAAAGCCTATCTTATCTCTCCTTGGGGTGTTGATGAAATCCATTAACTTTTAGTGACTTTTACTTTGTTAAGCTGCACCTACAGCGTGTCATTTATAATCAGATCCTAGCAACATGAATCAATCCGAAACTTCAAACTTGCACTGCAAGTCTTGAAAGTCTTTTCTGCTGCTGATGATTTCAAACTGGAGTCATGGCTCCTCCAACCAACAACAGGCTTCTTTACAATCTTATAGTGCCATCTAATGTCCTTTTTTTATCTGTCGTTGCACGCGAGAGTCACAAAGCACACTGGTATCTGAAGCAAACTGCCGGCTTTCACACTTTCTGACACTTTCTGGTTTGACTGGCTGCGTCGCATCTTTCCTCGCAGAGAGATTAGCGAGCGGAGTCAAGCTATCATCAGCTAGCTTGTTGACGGGGTAAACAAAAGAGATAATTACACCCCCGGCTGGCGGAGCCGCTTTCCCGTCTAACCCCTCCTCCTGCCCTGCGAGGGACACGTTGCCTAAACCATCCTCTCTGATTGACAAGGACGACCCCCCCCCCCCCCCCCCCGCGAGTGGCCCGGGTTAGCTCGTGCTAGCCGGGTAGGGAGTGCGGACAAGTTCGCCAAAGTTTCGCTGTGTTTGGATGCACTGTGTCGTACACCGGTGTGGTCTAAATGCGACGAGGGTTACCTTCAACTAGACGCGTTGTGCGTATCTCAGACTGAAGTCATCGATAGTTGGGCTCAGTGGCTCCACTACGGCGGCTTTTGCAAGATAACAGCAGCCTACACGTAGATGCTGCAGCGGGCTTTGCCCGGGTAGTGGTGGAAGCGTTCGGCTCGTTCAGTAAACGCACCTCGGAACTATGCCGGATGTTCAAGGCGCGGCTTTCAAAATAAAAGCCCCCCTCCCCCCGACTCAGCGTCTTGCTTGAAAATACACCAAAAGAGAAGGAGCAAAACCAGAAATCAAATCAGAAATCAAAACAGCACGTCAGGTGTGTTCTGACCGCCATTCCGTCATTACAGGTCAATTTAAAAATAATTCAAATGCTTGCTTTGGCTTGGTGCCCACAAGAAGCAGCATCTAGTTTTTATGCTCCACTTATCTGGAAAAAAAACCCAGAAGACTGACACCACGAGTTCCTTTAAATCAAGGTTAAAAACACTTGTTTACAGTTGCCTTTAAATTTTAATGTAGAAGTTTGTAGTCCAACTTATGTTATATATTGACCTGCTGGTACTATTCCACTGCAATGTTCTTCTGTAATGTTTTCTTTGTTCTCTTCATACTTTCAGCACTTCGAATTGTCTTGTTACTGAAATGTGCTAGACAAATAAACTGGCCTTGTCAGACTGTTTTGTTAAAGCTATAAAAAAATAACGTTTGTATAAAATATGGTGTATTAGCTAATAACATTCTTTAAAATGCTTTATCTTTATATTTGTTCTTCGGTATTATTAAACTTTTGATTAATAATATCAAAATAGGAAGGGTTTCTGCAGTTAAATTTCTTGGAGTAATCATGAACAGAAAAATAGATTACAAGTCACACATTAATTGAATAAAAACGTGAATGCATACTGTATATGTTCTATACAGCTCTTTTTACTTTCGTGTAACTGGCAATTTGAAAGTGAAGGCAAGTACACTTAAAACCACTTCCAATACAGTTTTTACCTTCAAAACGAGCCATAACAATGATTCGCAAGGTTGTTAATAGAGATTCGACAAATGAACTTTGTTAAATTAAATGCATTAAAACTTCACATAAAAAATTATGTTTAAAGCAAAACAGAAGATATTAGCTACCTGTAAATATCAAAACATTGTTTGAGAAAATACAATATTATAAAACCTCCAGTAAGAAATCATTTAATGTAGTCAAAAAGTACAAATCTGTGTGTTTTGGGAAAATAAAACAAGACCATCAAGCTAGTTTGTCGAGATTGCTGGGCACTCTGAAAAAAATAAATTTTCATGAGGAATTTATGAATTTATTACTTTCATAATTATTGCCTTCTGTCTTATTTTATTTCCAGTCTGAAATGAAGCCTATAGTTCTGTTTTCAAAACTTTTATTTTCTGGACCAGATAACGGAAGTGGTAAAAGTTACTTCTACTTCATTGCTCATGCAATGCTCAGCTGCAGGGACATAATATTTGCGCCTACACCTGTATGTAGGTGGAGGTTGTCAGAAATGCACTGCTGGGGATGCTTTCACGTGTTATATCTGCATAGGATGAGTAAATATTGATGCATCTCAGCATCAGACACGTGTTTGCTCTGCCAGGGGAGGAGGGCATAATGTAAGGAAATCTGGATTTGTACAAATTTAAAGATACCTATATGGATGTATTTGGTAAACACATAAAGGCTGGTAGAGCAGCTTTAAAAATATTTCCATTGAATAAAAAGCTAACCCTTTTTCTATGGGCAAATAGGGAAAGAAAGAAATAAAAAATAAAGAACCCTATGTGAATTAAAGCTTTTAAACTACCAGGGTACTGTACACAGCACTTGCCACGGTTGCAGTGCTTTTGTCTGGGCTGCCGCCCTCACACGCTGCTGTTTATTTCATTACACTGCTGCATTGCAGGGCTGTTTCCCCCCCTCAACCCAGGAAGGGGTTGCATAAGAACTCTCCTTCATGCTGGTTCGGGCGTTCCCTGAGAGTGAGCTGGGTACGGGAGACAGGCCTGGGATTGCAAAGAATAAAACTTTGGAAAGAATGGGGTGGGTGGGTGGGTGGGGGCTGGGTTAGGATGGAGGGCCTAAAGCGGAGCGGGTAGTCACGACAGAAAAAGAGGGTCATTTCCAGAGCGCTTACAGGTCAATAGCTGGGTGTGGAGGTTGGGAGAGGTGTTGCGTGAGTCACAGTGGAGGAGAAAGTGTGTGTGCGTGTATGTGAGACGCAGTGAGACGTGCACAGAGAGAAAATGTCTTGCTGTATCTCCTCCGCTTTGATTGTTTCTTCTTTTATGGATTTCACAGAAACAAAGCTCTGCTCTTTACGACTCCGGACTCCTATTCTTGTTAGCGAGTGACGCAAATCTGAGGGGATGCTCTCAGTCTGGTCGGTGCGGTGGGATCTGACGTTCAGCTCCATCAGCAGCGTTGCTCTGCAGGACTGATTGCTGCCTCTGATGACGATGCGTTCCCTATCTGCACCTCCTGACTCCTCCAGTTTATTGACATGCGCATCAGCGTTCAAGGAAAGCAGAAGTTTGTTGTCGAATGAACTGGCAGCAACTCTCTGAACCCTGTGCTATGATTTAGCAATTGTCTTCATATTTGCTGCCATTTAATCTTTGAGTGTGACTTGTTATTTCCTGTTCCATTCAGCTCTTGATTATCATTATCCCGAAGCATGAAATCCTTTAAATTAAAGTGCAATTGTTAAATTGAATCTAAACCCTATAGGTGTCCTGTGGAAAAGAGATTCTGCTTGAATGAAGCATGACTGATTCATTGCTCCTCATCTATGAAATATGATTTACTGCATTTGTTGGGGCAGATTTCAGTTCTGTATCCATTGATGTAGTACTGAAATCTGCACACACTTTCTTGCTACCATATTGACAAATTGTGGAGTGAATCTAGCCGTCCGTCCGTCCGTCCGTCCGTCTTCTTCCGCTTATCCGGGGTCGGGTCGCGGGGGTAGCAGCTTCAGTAGGGAGGCCCAGACGTCCCTCTCCCCGGCCACTTGGGCCAGCTCCTCAGGAGGAATCCCAAGGCGTTCCCAGGCCAGCCGGGAGACATAGTCCCTCCAGCGTGTCCTGGGTCTTCCCCTGGGCCTCCTCCCGGTGGGACGTGCCCGGAACACCTCACCAGGGAGGCGTCCAGGAGGCATCCTGACCAGATGCCCGAGCCACCTCAACTGGCTCCTCTCGACGTGGAGGAGCAGCGGCTCTACTCTGAGTCCTCCCCGGATGACTGAGCTCCTCACCCTATCTCTAAGGGAGAGCCCAGACACACTACGGAGAAAACTCATTTCAGCCGCTTGTATCCGGGATCTCGTTCTTTCGGTCACGACCCAAAGCTCGTGACCATAGATGAGGGTAGGAACGTAGATCGACCGGTAAATCGAGAGCTTCGCCTTTTGGCTCAGCTCTCTCTTCACCACAACGGATCGGTACAGCGCCCGCTTCACAGCAGATGCTGCACCAATCCGCCTGTCGATCTCCCGCTCCATCCTCCCCTCATTCGTGAACAAGACCCCAAGATACTTGAACTCCTCCACTAGGGGCAGCACATCCTCCCCAACCCGGAGAAGGCACTCTACCCTTTTCCGGTTCAAGACCATGGTCTCGGATTTGGAGGCACTGATTTTCATCCTGGCCGCTTCGCACTCGGCTGCGAACCGCTCCAGTGAGAGCTGTAGATCACGCCCTGATGAAGCCAATAGGACCACGTCATCCGCGAATAGCAGAGACGCAATCCTAAGGCCACCAAAACGGATCCCCTCAACACCTTGGCTGCGCCTAGAAATTCTGTCCATAAAAGTTATGAACAGAATCGGTGACAAAGGGCAGCCTTGGCGGAGTCCAACTCTCACCGGAAACGAGTCCGACTTACTGCCGGCAATGCGGACCAGACTCTGACACCGGTCGTACAGAGACCTGACAGCCCTTATTAAAGGGTCCGGTACTCCATACTCCCGGAGTACCCCCCACAGGATCCCTCGGGGGACACGGTCGAATGCCTTCTCCAGATCCACAAAGCACATGTAGACTGGTTGGGCAAACTCCCATGCCCCCTCCAGAATCCTGCTGAGGGTATAGAGCTGGTCCAGTGTTCCACGGCCAGGACGAAAACCACACTGCTCTTCCTGAATCCGAGATTCGACTATCCGACGGACCCTCCTTTCCAGAACCCCCGAATAGACCTTACCAGGGAGGCTTAAGAGTGTGATTCCCCTGTAGTTGGAACACACTCTCCGGTCCCCCTTTTTAAATAGGGGGACCACCACCCCAGTCTGCCAGTCCAGGGGAACTGCCCCCGATATCCACGCAATGTTGCAGAGCCGCGTTAACCAACACAGCCCCACAACATCCAGCTGTTTGCAAAAATCCTTTGCGTTAAATGAGTTATTTGACTTATATTTATCTTATCAAATGTTATCAGGTATAAACTAGCAATCTTACAGCAAACAACAGGAGCTTTTTTAATTTCTCCCAATTCATTTTCTTGGTACTTTTTCCCACATCTGGTATTTGGTGAGAAATATGCTGCAGAAGAGAGCAGCAACGAGAGAGATCAGCAGAACAGGCCACGTGAAAGACTTGTGACTATGTCATGTGGATTTTCTTTTGTATTAAAGGAACATGAGGTACACTATTAGACAAAAAACTGCTTTTGATCATTTGACAATTTCTTGATTTCTGAAGAGGAAATGGAGAAGTGATTTTGAGGGGAAAACTACAGCCTCACATTTCCCACATTCCCATTTCCCATCTGATGTCGCTGACTGGACAACCATGTAACATAACCGCACCCGACATTTATCGAAGTGAATTAATAATAAAAAACACAAAGCATTTATGTACAGAGAAATCCCCTCAGTTGTTTGCAGACCAGTGCACACGGAAAACAGCTAATGTGACACTTATCAGTAACAAGCGACGATAATGTGTGACTGCAGGTACGATATGTTTATCTGCTGTGTTTGTTTTTCTGCTGTTGTGTGGTTGCTCAGGGTCTGAAGAAGGAAATCCTCCTTCTCTCTCTGGGTCGTTATTTCTGAGGTGATAAGAGACAAAAACACTGGTTCAAAAGAATCTATGGGTGATTCTTATCTCTGCTGACATCTAACTGTGTGATACAAAATAAATACATGTTCCGAACACTCCTGGAAAGAGAGTGACCACTTCTTTTATCTAGTTGATATTTTCAAATTTGGGATTTAAGTTGTATGGTTTTCAGAGGGTTCTCTGCCCCCATAAAGGAAGATTTTGCTACTGAATCTGCCGTTCTTATAGATGCACAGAAAGATTGGCAGATGTACAGGATTGGTCAGTTTTTAGCTTGATCATCTGGCCACAAACCATGAAACAACATCCTTCGATGTAGAAGGGAAGAGTTAATTATTTTCAGCCCCCGTTAGAGTTTAAAGTCAGAGAAAGCATGGGAATAAAAAAAGCAATTTAAAATAAAACTGTCACCACATGCATGCTCGCGGTATGATGGATTGCTGCAAAGCCAACGACAATGCAGACAACAGTCCACTGTGGCTCTACGCTCTTTCAGGAAGAGTGAATACTGTTTGTCAAGACTTGATGCAATCTGCTGGGTTTCCTAAGATAAGAAACTTTTTGAACAATCTGTCTGTGTGATTTGATTGAATTTGACTTTGTAAAGTGCCTTGAGATGACATGTGTTGTAAATTGGTGCTGTATAAATAAACTGAACTGAATTGAATTATTGAAGGAGCAAGGCAGCCCCAGCTGCACCATTACATCACCATTATGTTTGACTTATACTGGCCATAATTAGTTGTTGTTGTTTTTTAAACACTAAGTATAAATCCTTCAGAAAACTCCCACTTTTTTATATTTTTTGTTTGTTTGTTTGATTTTACAGGTGAGACAGGAATCAGGCATTGGTGTTGGTAATAAAACTGAACCCAAAAAAAAGTGATTTTCACAGCTGATTCATGATTTAACAAGAGGGCAGTCATGGCCAGGTTGGGTTAGAACGCTTTTTTTTTCTAAACAAATGAAATCATTATTTGACGATTATATCTTGTCGGTTCTCCTGTTATGTTTGTCCAATATTAAAACAAGTTTGATGATCTGAAAGACAGGGACAAATACTCACAGAACCTTGTTCACGACACAAGACAGATGATTTTCAAATTATTTTCCACAGACAATTTTGTTGTTGTTAAGGGTGGCAGCAAATATGGTCCAGCACTGACCTGCAGAGCTGTCTTTCTACAGTAATTCAGGGGAATTCCCTGTCAAAATGACAAAAATAGCCCCAGCTAACGATGCAAACCTCTGCTCAAGTTATACTTCATCTTACTGTCCACAAGAGGGCAGTAGTGTAGCCTAAGTGCTGTGCTCACAGCCATCATCATGACTGCAACACAAGCCAAGGTTTCTTTCAAGGGCACCCATCATATCTGCAAAGTCACATGTAAAGCCGGGAGAGGCTGAAAAGGCGTTTCTAGCGGGAGTATTCGGGGGTGGGAGAAAAATGCTAAAGTGTTGTCTAGACATCAGCTGAAAACCCAGATGGGACGATTTAAAATGCTGCCTTTGTACATTTTCGAAGGTGAACCTTTAAATGGGAGAGAAAATGAATCATGTATACAGGACTGCATGAGGAGAAGGGGCTTTAATCAGACTGATGCAGTCTAAGAGATTCCTTGATTTCAGATTTTACAAAAACCTTTTGTGCTTTTTTTTTGGACACCAGCCAGTTTTTAAGGTAGAACAGCAATAAGCAAACTAGAGGAGCAGGGGAGCCGCCATACTTTCCCAGAGCCTTACCTTTTTATAGTCATCAAATATGCATGGGCCCGCCGAGTGCATTTAATGTATTCACAGATGTCCACAGCAATGGAAAGCTCCCCATCAGCGTTTCACTGTTAGTGTTTTGGTGTCTCCAGAACAAGGCAGAGAACAAGATCAATAACACTGGATTCACGGAAGGTGGTTTCCGTGAATCCGTGAACCGAGAGAGAATCTGCTGTGTATGCTTTAAATAACACGTTAGTGAATCCAGGATTGAAGTTAAAATGTGGCCTGTAGTTAGCGATGCACTCCTTGCAAAAGTATTCATACCTCTTGAACTTTTTCACGTTTTGTCTTGTTACAGCTAAAAAGGTTGGTGCATTTTGTTGGGATTTAATGTAAGAGACAAAGACAAAGTAATACATAATTATGAAGTGGAAAGAAAATGTTGCATTGGTGTTTCTTCCTTTTCTTTTTTTTGTTACAAATAAAAATCTGAGAAATGCGGTGTGCATTTGTTCTCTTTTACTCAGATACCACTACAAAAATCCAGTGCAACCGTTACAGTTTCCCTCATAAGTGATTTACCGTATTTTTCGGACTATAAGTCGCTCCAGAATATAAATTGCATCAGTCAAAAAATGCACAATAAAGAGGAAAAAAACATATATAAGCCGTTACGCTGAAAGTTGTCAAAATTACGCTGAAATTAGACCGTGAGCATAACGGTGCTACGTGCTAAGCTAACAGTATGACACTGATGCTTGAGAGCAGCATAAAGCTCACGTGCATCAGCAAAGTTGTTAACCGCCCGGACAGCAGACCTGTAAGCTAGCGCTAGCTGGTATTAGATTCACGGACAGCCCAATAACAGGATTCTGTCACAGTCTGGGCCCTCCCTACAAGCTGCACCATGCAACGCACCGCTGTGTGAATGCATACTTAAAAGGCAAAACAACATACAAACATGTTCAGTCTTTCTTGTCTATAAGTTAATGTTTCAATTAATTTTTTAGTGGTACAAGAGCGGCATATAGTTTTCACAAGCCTACGGAGCCCTCTTGCGGCTATAGACAGTAATGTTTACTTCTTGGTTTATGTCGGTTTATGAATGAACGAATGAATGAATGAATCCATCTGTATATATATATATATATATATATATATATATATATATATATATATATATATATATATATATATATATATATATATACACTCACCGGCCACATTATTAGGTACCCCATGCTAGTAACGGGTTGGACCCCCTTTTGCCGTCAGAACTGCCTCAATTCTTCGTGGCATAGATTCAACAAGGTGCTGGAAGCATTCCTCAGGGAGTTTGGTCCATATTGACATGATGGCATCACACAGTTGCCGCAGATTTGTTGGCTGCACATCCATGATGCGAATCTCCCGTTCCACCACATCCCAAAGATGCTCTATTGGATTGAGATCTGGTGACTGTGGAGGCCATTTGAGTACAGCGAACTCATTGTCATGTTCAAGAAACCAGTCTGAGATGATTCCAGCTTTATGACATGGCGCATTATCCTGCTGAAAGTAGCCATCATGGGTTGGGTACATTGTGGTCATAAAGGGATGGACATGGTCAGCAACAATACTCAGGTAGGCTGTGGCGTTGCAACGATGCTCAATTGGTACCAAGGGGCCCAAAGAGTGCCAAGAAAATATTCCCCACACCATGACACCACCACCACCAGCCTGAACCGTTGATACAAGGCAGGATGGATCCATGCTTTCATGTTGTAGACACCAAATTCTGACCCTACCATCCGACTGTCGCAGCAGAAATCGAGACTCATCAGACCAGGCAACGTTTTTCCAATCTTCTATTGTCCAATTTCGATGAGCTTGTGCAAATTGTAGCCTCAGTTTCCTGTTCTTAGCTGAAAGGAGTGGCACCCGATGTGGTCTTCTGCTGCTGTAGCCCATCTGCCTCAAAGTTCGACATACTGTGCGTTCAGAGATGCTCTTCTGCCCACCTTGGTTGTAACGGGTGGTTATTTGAGTCACTGTTGCCCTTCTATCAGCTCGAACCAGTCTGGCCATTCTCCTCTGACCTCTGGCATCAACAAGGCATTTCCGCCCACAGAACTGCCGCTCACTGGATGTTTTTTCTTTTTCGGACCATTCTCTGTAAAACCTAGAGATGGTTGTGCGTGAAAATCCCAGTAGATTAGCAGTTTCTGAAATACTCAGACCAGCCCTTCTGGCACCAACAATCATGCCACGTTCAAAGTCACTCAAATCACCTTTCTTCCCCATACTGATGCTCGGTTTGAACTGCAGGAGATTCTCTTGACCATGTCTACACTGAGTTGCCGCCATGTGATTGGCTGCTTAGAAATTAAGTGTTAACGAGCAGTTGGACAGGTGTACCTAATAAAGTGGCCGGTGAGTGTATATTAGGGCTGGGCAAGTTAACGCGTTAACTTCGCGTTAATTCATTAGACTATTAACGGCGATATTTACTTTATCGCGCATTAACGCATGTTGCTCACATGCTTTTATTTTGTGAAGGTCTGTTGCTGCGGTGTAGGGGTTTGAATCAGAACAGTAGGTGGCGATAATGCGCCAATAACCTCGCTGTCAGCCCAGCCTCGGATTCAAACAGGAAGAAAGGTGCTGGCTGGAGAAAGGAAAACGCGGAAAAAAACAAAGCTGACATGCGGAAGGCGGTGTTTCCCGCAGGAATTTGCTTAGGCCAGGCGGTGAGTTGGCGGCCGGAACAAGTTTTGTGCGGATGACTGGCGGAGCGGGGGGTGGGGGGGGGGGGGGGAGTCTGTGCCATCGGTGAAGTCGCTTCTCGCTTCAAAGTATCCATGTATTTTTGCCTGTTTTTTCCCTGCCATTCACTATATGCACGCGAGAAAGCAACAACAAAAAAAACGCGTGTTAATGTCAAATAAACATGCAATTTCAGTTTAAAGTTCTTCCAGCAACGAATATGACAGAAACAAGCTAGTTGTAACTATATATATAGATAGATAGATAGATAGATAGATAGATAGATAGATAGATAGATAGATAGATAGATAGATAGATAGATAGATAGATAGATTACTTAACATTAATAGTACTCCCAGGAATGTGGGCACAAATGTGTTTTATTTGTCAAGCCAAGTTGGACAATAGAGTGCTTTCTAATTTGAGGAATGTTGGTTTAAGCCAAACACTCTGCTATTAATTAGGATGATTTCTACAAGCAGGCAGCAAACACACACATAAACACACAGCTTGGCTGCTCCCACTGTGATAAAACTGCACACCCAGATTCATTTCTACCCAGATCCATGGCTGCTCGCATACCATAACGGTGATGATGCTGAGTCTCATATTTCATGCATCACTTTCCGGGCTGGCTCTTCTTGTTTTCTTTTTCTCCCAGGTATGAAACCAGGTCTGTTTCGCTCTGTGGTGAGTCCAGAGTCCAGATTAATTCAAAGAGCACCAAGCAGGATACTTTAGGAAGTCATTTTACCTTTTTCTTGCCAACATTTGGTTCCTAACCAAGATTAAAACATGTAAATCTCTAATAACTAAAGATTTGTTGTTTCCTTGAAAGGAGAATCCATTAAAGCAGCAATGTCCAGTCAGATGTGCTCCGTAAAGAACTGCCTGGAGTGCAAATTGCCTTCTCAGATGGAAATTGCCCTCTATAGTGCACATTCAGCTTTCTGAACTTGTGTTTCTGTTCAGACCGGCTGAATAACAAGGCAGTATCTATGAATAGTAAATGTAAACCTTATGTTACTGAACATTTACTCTATGCCTTACAATTCCTTGATCAGTTGTCCAGCAATGTCATAGAAATCCCATCAACTGTCTGAAAAAGAAAACACTTCAATAGTATCCACACCCCTTGAACTATTGCCCATTTTGTCATATTACAGCCCCAAACTCCAATGTATTGTACTAGTTTTTTCTTTTTATAGGCCAACATAAAGTTCTGCATTATTGGAAGTGGAAAAAAAGCAGATACAGATTTTTCTGTTTAACAATTTTTCAAAATAACATGTGATTAGTGTGCCATGCATTTGTGTTCAGCCCCTTTTACTCTTGTTTTGCCCCTAAATAAAAACAGTCACCTGATAAGTAATTTGTGTGAAATTCAATCTCTGTGTACATAGAAATTATCTGTTAAGGCTTCGGAAGTTTGTTAGAGAACCCTAGGCAACAAACATCATCATGAAGACTGAGAAACACAGCATGTAATTAATCAAACTTTATTTTTAGAGCAACACAAAGTACAATGGCTAAAAAAGTTATAAATAAATAATGTTATAAAGAAGTGTAAATCAGGGTTAGGTTTGTAAAGCAAACAATCCCAAGCTTTGATCATCTCAGAATTGTGTTTTTAATGAAAAAACCTCTGGAAAAAAAAGTATCGCACAAATGCAAACCCAACAAGAAATGGCAAAATTAATCTGTTGGCCCAGGCAAGGAGAGTTTTAATCAGAGAAGCAGCAGAGATCTACTGCTCGGGCTGAAGAATCTGTAGACACGGAAACTAAAAGTCATGAGCTCCATAAAAGCTGTCCTTTAACACTGGCAAGATTACTGAATTTTTGAAAGAAACCCATGACCTCTGCAGATTGCTAGAAACCACATAGGGGCCACAGCAATCATATGGAAATTAGATGGAGCTTAATATAGGGTATTATATGTTAGAGGAAGCAAAAGATTTGAGGCATTGGTGGAGGTTCACCAGGAGGAAAACAACCTTAAACAGAGCTACAACAGAATAGATCAAAGCATATTTATGTATCACAGTCAAACTCCGGTACTAAATCTTATTGAGAATCTATGGTTACACTTGAAAACTGATATTTATTCACTTTTTAGGTCATTATTTCTCAACACTTTTGAAAACCATGTACCCTCTATTTCAGAACTATGCTCTACACCGTGTTGGTCTGAATGTGATAAAATGTTCAAGGGATCTAAATTCTTTAGTTAAGGAATTAAACTATAAGACCTTTTTTTAAGTCTTTAAGATGTGTTTTATTTTTTGTTATATAAGTCTGAATATCTATAAATAAAATATATTAAAACAACGATTTTTCCCCACATTTATAAAATATGCCTTATTTGCATATTTGCACAATGATGATGTTAGCAAGAATACTTTATTTTACATTAAAAACACTATTTTCAATCTCTAATTTAACCACCTACTGCATGACCTGTGAGCTCGCAGTTGTTTGCATGGTAGGCGTCAATCCAGCTGCCAGCATTTTTCTACTTTTCCCTCCTCTCCGCATTGCTCCACGACAGTTCCACTGCACTGGCTTTCTGGGGCACTATGCACTCCATTCTGGATTCTTTCCAATCGTTGTTGTGGAGGAGAACGCGCAAACCCTGCCTCCTGCAGTGCTTTATTTCTTTCTCACACAGGTGCAGAGGAAGGTATACATCAGAACGAAGGCAGCAGGAAGACTTGCACTGCTCGTGCCTTGCTGATATGAGATGCAGCCAATGTAGGCTAGTTCTGTTTTCCAGTGACTGGGTCACCAGGACAAAGTGAGGATGAAAATGAGCTGCACACTACCTGGATTTTGAGAGACGGCATCGCCTTCTGTCCTTTCAGTCACATTTACTCACAAGAACTCTTCCTGAGCAAACATGACAGCATCACAGTTTCATATTGGTTCATGTAATTCTGTGTCTCGTCACCTCACACTGGAGATTATCCAGTTGACACGCTGGGCAGCTTCCTTCACCAGTCCTTTGCCCTCCTGCTGTATCTCTGGGAGCGAACGACCTCTTGACACCACAATATGGCTCTGATGATGTCATGCTTGGGTGGAAACCCAGTCCCTCCGTTGAGAGGGTTTTTCGTTCTTTTATTGATGTGCACACACACTCTGGCGAGATGAAAGGCTCCTAACCGTTTTGTGATTAAAACTTTAAAATGCTGTGGTGCTTTAGTTCTTGGATGGCTGAATATAATGTGGTTCAAGATTTTTTTTTTCAAAATCAAACAAATTATTGTTAAATATATTTTCTAGTTGGGGTTATTAAAAAAATGACATTTATCCAATACATCAGTTTGCATCTAATTCTTTGTTTATGTTCACTTTATTGTATTGTTTGTTTCTAGATTTGGCTGCTTCACATTTATTGTTTTGAGGTAAGTGTCTGATATGTTGAAAAGCGTTAATCAGTTAAAGGCACACCTATTGACACCTTTAACACAAATTAGATGTATCTTGCTAAAAGTGCGCTGATACAGGATATTTACCGGACTCTAACCTTTAACAGCTTCATTCAAAAACGTTAATGTTTCTGAACAGAACATTAACGTGGGAATGATGGTTTTTGATAGAATATAAGAAGGTTTTATTTATTTTGTTGACTTTTTCTCGTGGAACTTTTCAAAGGAATGTTTTATTGGTACCTAAGAACAAAAAAATAGGTTGAAATGGTCAAATTCTGCAAAATGACTTGGATAGTCTGAGTTTCTTCACAAACCCTGAGTTTAACTTCAATATGGCTGCTATGTGTATAAAACATTGTGAAAGCTGCAAAATTAAACAGTTAGTTTGCACCTCCGATGTGTTTTATTTTGTTCAGTCGGTCCCCCACATATTCCTTTGGAGTCTTGAACCAAGAAACACAGGGAAACCATCCTGCTTACATTGCCAATAGCTGTTAGCCTCACCTAGAATAAAAAAGTAGCACTTTCACTGGTTTTCCAACCTGTAACCAGAATGCAGTTCAGATTGTAGGGATGTCATTCACAGAATGAAGTTCCTATTTTCAAGGTGAAATAACTGGATTATGTTGTGTTTTATTTGACCTGAGAAGAAAATGTAATTTCTGAATTGCGAGTCCAACATATCAAAACCCTGCAAATGTTCCAGAGCAGATTCGGCACGGCTGCTGTGCATATAAAATGTAATGCAATTTGCAGGAATAAACTATTTATACTTCTGCTAGTTTGAATCTCATTTCATTTCACTGGTTACACAAATGCAAAAATTACAATCTCAATTTATTAGCATATTCCTTTAGTGTTTTAATGCACATAATGTAGAGAAAAAGGCTGTTGCTAATAGTAGTTAGCATCACAAACAGTGTCAAATGTTACTGGGGTTCCTATGCTGTGTACGGAGAGGTTGGAGTTGGGCACCCAAGTAGAGGGCGTTCTAGTTGCATGTTAGAAAAACAGTGGGACTTGCTGTGGCGGTGCTAACTGCTTGTAGCAGTGCAGACCAGTTATAATGAATTTCCCCCTACGTTTGAATCTAATCTCAAAACATGTTCACAAATGGCTGCTGAAAAGCATAATGCTTGCTCCTCATTTGACAGCTTTACTGCTTTTCTGCATGGCGGCCATATTTGATCCTAAACTGACCTCTTTATCATCACACCCAGACCTTGGTCTAACACACTAAGTCCGGTTCTTTTGTATACCCCAAGGACACACCTTTTAAATAAACACCCTCTGAGGATGACTGGCCACCCTGCTGGCCACCCCACAAACTCCCGCAGCAAAAAGAGAGAACAAAGTAAACACAAGTATTTCTCTCCTCTTCTCCCTCCTCCTTCTTCTCCTCTGGTTACCCCTAACATTAGGCAAATCCCCCAAAAAGAAGGCTGCCCCCTCCCGTGTCATCATTGGGAAGAATGTGTCTGTATTTTTCATGTGAATCCTTATGTGTGCTTTAAATGTCTAAATAAACGCACATCTAATCCACCCAGTACAAATGTTCTGATAATCAAACCAACTTTAACCCCTTAATCAATTGAACCAATTCTTGCTTTTAACAGCCAAAACCATGCAAACATTTAATGAACACTTTACACACTGGAATTCCGACTTCCGGGTGAATTACAGCTTGGAGCTTGACCTGACTTCCAAGTCCAAACATAAAGCGCAATGACTTGCACCCAGAGTACCCTCTGCTCTGATGAGGGCCATCTTTCGAGGTAAATTGAACACATCATAAACGTTACTTTCAGTTTGGATGCAGAAACCTAATTTGTTTCCAGAATTCCTTCCAATCAATTTTTTTTGGTTTTATGGACATCAACTCTCCCAGGGGAGCTGAACAAGGCGTTTGACCTATAAAACAATGTAAGTCAGCAAGGCAATCAGCTGTTCTGTCAGTTCACAGGCACTGTCTGAAACTCTTCTGTCAACCAGTCAGTCATCTGGCATTTAAGTCGAAATGTCTACTGTCTGAATGAAGCCATTATGTCTTTACGCATTGCAGCAGAATACACCTCCCCATGTCTGGGGCTTCAGAGGTTGATAGACATACACACTCAGACTTACATGCAACTCCTACACTTCCCACCTCCTCATCTTTCCGCCAGCTCCTCCTTTCACTCTTTCAGTGTCTCTGGGGACCTCTGAGTGCAGTAAAAATGACGGACAGCAGCCTAATATCCAAAGAAAACCCGCCCCTCCCATTGGACTTCAGAGGCCACTGTGCCCTTCAGAAACAGGGATATGACCTACAACATCACAAAAGAAAATACTGGCACAGGCAGTAAGAAGAAGACTGCAGAGGGATCATTACTCAAATAACCTGATCTTTAAAATATGAGCGCTTCTGCTTTGGAGACTTGAAGATTTAGGGTTACGTTGTCATAAAATGTGGAAAACAAAAAAAGGGTTGTAAAGACAATTGCCTTTGTAAGTCATTACCTTTGGATTTTAAGGCAAACCGAAGCCAAAAAAACAAGCTGTCTTCTCATCACAGAACAGATCATTACAGGAACCTTTCACAGCACACAGGGGGGGAGTTATAAATCTACGGTGCTATTTTGGGATATTAACTACGTAGAGACTTGTAGAGGTCTGTGAGGGGAACAGGTGAGGGCAGCACTGTTGTTTCAGGATAATTAGCAACAGATCAGCAGGAGTTTCTATATTTATTCACTCTGTCAGCCTTGCATCCCCATACTTAAAACAAATGATACAGCAAGTTCATTGTGACTGAGGATTATAACTTTCTCAGCTTGGTTTCGAGGGAATTTCAAGCAATAATCGTTGCCCAGCCCTGTGTGTGTTCATCCAGTCAATGATAGGATATATTAAGCAGGAAACTGCTCGCATTAATTATTAAAATACTCATGTGCAAATTTGATCAAAATCTGAGTAAGGGGGACTAAGGTCATCATCTTTGTAGCTGGAAACTGTGAGTTCACATGGATTGCAAGCATATAAACTTCAAACATCTGAGAATGTTCGAACTAGAATGATCTGGATATGTACCTACAGAGTTTCAAAATAGAAGCTGAATAGGAGCTTACGAACTGTTGACAGCAAGTAAATGTGCTGATGTTTGATATGCAGCAAGAAAGCATTTAACCTTTGAACAAACGTCTCTTTAACTTTAAAAATTGTAAAGATACAAATCAAAGATAGAACCAAGATGTGTCGGAAATTGTGACTTCTTTATGTATAATAGTTTGTGCACAACAGCATTGCTAAGACTCCATTTTGTAGAATTTAAACTATTATTGAAGTTTCATAAAGGTAATGCTTGGAAATTGCATTATTTTTATTAATAGGTGGAACTAAGGCACCTAGTGCACTGTATTATACCACTTTTTCCTTTGACTTAGCTTTCCAATGAATGCTTCGGTACAGCACTGTGTGAACACTCATTCGTTAGCAATGATTTAGCGATGTTCAGTTTGTTAGTTACACATAGGAAAAATGATCTAGCACACTCCTAGAAGTCTGACTTTTGGGAGCATACTAGATGTCTGACTTGGAATGTCAGACACTTTGTTTTGCCAACCATATTCAAAACCAATATATCTATCTATCTATCTATCTATCTATCTATCTATCTATCTATCTATCTATCTATCTATCTATCTATCTATATATATATATATATATATATATATATATATATATATATATATATATATATATATATATATATATATATATATTGGGGAGTGTTGGCCTAGTGGTTAGAGCAGCGCGCTTGCACTCAGAGAACGATGCTGTCAGGATTCTGTGTACCATGCTCCACTAACTCTCTCCCACAGGTGGCTGTTGTTGACAGGTGGGCGTGGCCCACACCTGCGGCTCGTTACGGCGACTCTACTCGAGCTTAAAAGGAGTGTTCAGTCAGCTGGAGGACGCCAGAGTGTTAGCCCGTTGTGGTATGCCTAGGCCATTGTCCTGTCGACAGATCTCCGTTCCTGTGAGTTTTTGATGTTCCTGATTCCAAGCTCTAATTCTGTCTCTTGTCTTCTTCAGTTCGTCGTGCTCTGGATTTACTCACCCGTGTTGTCTCCGTGCGCTGAAGACTGGTTCCAGAATCCCTGCTGCTCAGATTTTGCTCTGGCGTTCCCCTCGAGCCCATTTGGTGGTACCAAGCCGGACAAGAGACCCCCTCTTCCTGGATTCACTCTAGTTCCTTCAGCTGCTCCTCCAGTCTGCCTCCACTGTGGTGCTGCTCGGCCTCCCCATCTGCGTTCCATCTGCCAGCTCACCTGTCGCTCAGCCATCTACCTCCAATCGGAAAGCATAAGGTCACAGAACTCCTTCCACTCACCCTCCCCGGATAGGTTCTCCATACCTAGTGGTAAGCAGAGCGGCATCTGTGCAGATTTCCCTGGTTTGACTCGTGTTTAATTATTATCCTCTTTCTTCCCGCAGTACTCCTCGCTCTGACGTTCCGAACCTCGCCCACTGGTCACGTTGTGTGCATTAGATCCGTGTATAGCCTCAATAAACATCTTTAACTGCCTCTTGTTCTCCGACTGTGTCTGCATGTGGGCCAAACACCTTAAAACCATGACAGAAGAACACTCTGGCCAATCTGACCCAGCAGACACTTTCGGAAGGCAGCTAGCTGCTCAACAAGAGCAGTTACAGGCTCTCGGCATAGCGGTTAATACGGCGCAGGAACAGCTACAGTTTTTGACAGCTCAGCTTAGCCAACTTAGCGCCGCGTTAACCCCCGCGTCCAGTCAGCCAGCTTCCGCGTGATCCAGCGCTCTGCCTTCTAGTAACCCGTCAGCTGATTCCTCCGATCATCTTTCCCCTGTCTCTGAAGGCTCGTCTCCGAGCCCTGAGAAATTCTCTGGAGACAGCGGCGATTGTGGAGGTTTTCTTTTTCAATGTACCCTAGTGTTTAATCGTTCTCCCCGCACCTTTGCCTCAGATCATACCAAGATTTCTTTTGTGTTACGGTTATTAACCGGTAGAGCTCTTAAATGGGCTGAAGCACGCTTCCCTGACTGCCGATCTTTCGGCTGCATTTTTTTGAAGAATTCATCAATGAATTTAAGACAGTGCTTTCTGCCCAATTAGATCCTGTGCAGCAGTCCCGTCACCTACTGGCACTTAGGCAACGCGTAAGCCGCGTTTCTGACTTTGCAGCTGAGTTCCGTACTTATGCTGCCGGCGCCGGCTGGGAAGCTCGCCCATTAAAGGCTGTCTTTTTTCAGGCTCTTGACGAGACTTTAAAGGATGAACTAGTCCAAATCGAGGAGCCAGATACTTTTGAGGGATTAGTAGCCCTCGCTGTCCGTTTGGACGCTTGCTTGCGCAGCCGAGGTCGGGAGCGGTCAGAGAGACTCACACGGCCAACAGTTCCACCTGCACACGGGTTAAATCCATCTCGACCCGTGGTAGACACGCCGTCACCCCCCGAGCCAATGCAGATTGGTCGGGTACATATCACCCAGGAAGAGCGACGACAACGTTTAGCAGCTAATCAGTGCCTTTATTGTGGAGGCGCTGGACACTTTGTTAATTCTTGTCCGGTACGGTCAAAAGATCAGGTCCGTCGCCTGTAGTGGGGAAGACGGCGGACCGAAGTAAGATTTCTTTCCCCAGGTTTTCAGTAAAAGTAAGGCCAGTTCCCTACCACCGCATCGCCCTTATGATTGCGCCATCGACCTTTTACCTGGTGCTCCATTACACACCAGCTGACTTTATAACATCTCGAGGTCGGAACGTCAGGCTCTTGAAAAATACATTGGAGAGTCCCTCGCTGCAGGGTTAATTCGTCCTTCCTCCTCTCCATTGGGCGTGGGGTTCTTGTTTGTGAGCAAGAAAGATGGATCCCTCCGTCCGTGTATTGACTACCGAGGGCTAAACCAGATCACCGTTAAAAATAAATATCCACTTCCTCTGTTGTCTTCTGCGTTAGAACCAGTCCAGGATGCGGTCACCTTCACCAAACTTGACCTGCGCAACGCTTATCATTTGGTCCAAATCCATCGGGGGGGGATGAGTGGAAGACAGCCTTCAAAACTCCCCTTGGCCATTTCGAATATATTGTCATGCCTTTTGGACTGTGTAACGCCCCGTCTGTATTTCAGGCCCTTGTAAATGATGTCCTACGGGACTTTCTGAATGTTTTCGTTTGTCTAGATGATATTTTGATTTGCTCTCGAGATCCCGTCCAGCATCGTCAACATGTCCGTCTGGTTTTGCAACGCCTGCTAGAGAACCGCCTGTTCGTGAAAGCAGAAAAATTTGAGTTTCACATGTCCTCTGTCTCATTTCTCTGACTTATCTTAGAAGGCGGGCAAGTTAGATCTGACCCCAACAAGATCAAGGCCGTAGTAGAGTGGCCAACCCCTGATTCCAGAAAGCAGCTGCAGCGCTTCTTAGGGTTTGCTAACTTCTACAGGAGGTTTATCAGAAACTATAGTCAGATCGCGTCTCCTCTTCACGCTTTAACATCCCCCAAGACTCCTTTTATTTGGAGTTCAGAGGCTGAGGCCGCCTTTAAAGAACTTAAGACTAGGTTTTCTCAGGCCCCCATTTTGGTACACCCCGATCCTTCCAAGCAGTTTATCTTAGAGATCGATGCTTCTGACACGGGGGTCGGAGCTGTTCTGTCCCAACAGTCAGATGCAGATCAGAAAGTTCACCCTTGTGCATTCTTTTCCCATCGACTGTCTCCAGCAGAACGTAATTATGATGTTAGAGATCGGGAATTATTGGCCATTAAATTAGCCTTGGAGGAATGGCGACACTGGCTGGAGGGGTCCGAGCAGCCCATTGTAATTTGGACCAATCACAAGAATCTCGCCTACCAGCAGTCCGCCCGACGTCTGAATCCCCGACAAGCCCGCTGGTCCCTTTTCTTTTCTCGATTCAACCTGTCCATTACTTACCGCCCTGGTCCCAGAAACGTCAAGCCTGACGCCCTGTCTAGACTGTATGCCCCTCAAGAACAACAAAAGGAACCGGCACCTATCCTGCCTCCCACCTGTACTTTTGGAGCCCTCCGTTGGGAGTTGGAGGACTGCATAAATCAGGCCTTGCAGCTGGATCCGGACCCTGGAACCGGGCCAGCCGGGCTAACCTATGTCCGTAGATCTGTCCGTCCTGACGTTCTGCGCTGGTGCCATGACTCAAAGTTTTCGGCCCACCCGGGTATCTACAGAACCCAGTCCCAGGTGTCTCGTCGGTTTTAGTGGCCCTCATGGAGTAAGGATGTCCGTCAATACGTCCGTGCCTGTCCTGTCTGTGCCCAAAACAAACCTTCCAACCGCCCTCCTACTGGACTTTTAAACCCGCTTCCCATTCCCAAACGCCCCTGGTCACACATCGTTCTTGACTTCGTTACTGGACTCCCAAGGCATGACAACCATCCTCACAGTAGTCGACCGGTTCTCCAAATCCTGCCATCTCATCCCCATCCGTAAACTGCCCAACACCCTACAGACTGCCCAACTCCTCATTAAGCATGTTTTCAAGCTCCATGGTATTCCGTCCGACATCCTCTCTGACCGGGGCCCCCAGTTCGTCTCTCAAGTATGGAAACACTTCTGTTCTGCTCTCGGTGCCCGCTACACTCTTACCTCCGGCTATCATCCACAAACCAACGGCCAAACTGAAAGAATGAACCAACAGGTTGAAACCACCCTCTGTTGTCTCACCTCATCATCCCCCTCTGATTGGAATAAGTTTCTGCCATCGGTCGAGTATGCACTACACTCTCACGTCTCTACAGCCACTGGTCATTCTCCATTTGAAATACCCCTAGGCTATCAGCATCCTCTCCTCCCGTCTGATGAGCTTCAAATACCTGGGAATTCCATGCAACAATACATCCTCCGATTCCAACAAGCATGGAAATCAACTGTCACCACTCTTCACCACACCGCAGAGCAGAACAAAAGGTTCGCAGACCAGCATCGAGTACCTGCCCCCCAATACCGCCCCGGTCAGAAGGTTTGGTTATCCTCCAGAGACGTAGGACAAACCCTTGAGTCAAGAAGCTAGCTCCCCGGTTCACTGGTCCATATGAAATAGAAGAAGTCATCAGCCCGTCATCTGTCCGTCTCCGCCTGCCACCTCATTCCCGTGTCCACCCTACCTTTCATGTGTCCCAAGTCAAGCCCGTTTTGTCCAGCGAGCTGGACAAATGACAATTTCCATTTTTAATTTTATTTCCATTTTTTCTATTTATGAGCTGACTATTGGTTGCCTGGTTGCTTTGCAGCCAGGAGGTCCTGGGTTCGAACCCTGGGATAGGAGACCTGGAGTCTTTCTGCATGTAGTGCATGCTCTCCCTGTGCATGTGTGGGTTCTCACATACCATACCAGAGCTTCTAAGCTTCTAAGTATGACTAGCGGGCTACTCTTACTTAGTACACTCAAATGGCACTTGAACGCGGTTTCTTCCCCTCCGGTCCGTTAAAGTCCTCCAAGCAACTTACCACTATAAACACCCTCTAAGGATGACACAGCTTCAGAGTTTAGCTTAACAATTTATTCTAACACGGCAGAGAAAAAAAATTACAAGTTACAGCGTTGGACTCCTACAACAAAACAACCCAGGTGATGTCCTGCAGATGAAAAGCCCCGACTCCAAACCACACGCTCTTTTTCTAACCATAGACACACCCCTCAAAGGGTGTGGTCTCCACACGTGATATCTGACGGGGTTTGTTATTTTGTAGGCGTCTTAAGCTAACTAGGTGAATGCAGTCATCTACATCACAGGGAGAGCTTTTCCATTAAGAACTCCACACAGCCTATACCTAATTAAACTAGCTTTAACTTTGAGCAAAAGATTACACAAATTAAACAAACCATAACTCTGCTGTCCAGAAACATGATTGTTAGGTACTCTAAATTGCCCTTAGGTGTGTGTGTGGGTGTTGCCCTGTGATGGACTGGCGACTCGTCCAGGGTGTACCTCGCCACACACTCAGTGACCGCTGGAGATTGGCACCAGCCTCCCCACAACCCAACACCTGAAAATGGATGGATTTATTTAGATTTAAGATGTCTTCACTGAGAGCAAAGGATCAGCCAACTTTATGCTCACACCTCTAGATGCTGCACATCACTGTGCTATGAGATGTATTGGAGATATCTGTGAGACCCAATACTGGATTTTACACCACAGAACTATCGCCTTCTGTTCTTTCCTAAAGCAGGTATCAACACTTTACCTATATTTATGTATTATGTATTCTAATAATAACCATTCTAGAAAAACTTGCTCCATATCTGTAAAGACTTGCTTTGTTTAAATATTAACCAGTATTATACCAACTCTCTACATGCCTCTCTAGAAGTTCCAAAATCGAGTTGAGCAGCTCTGCCTTTTGTACCCACAAGCAAATTTTAGTGCATAGACATAGTCTATGCAGTCTGGACAGGTTAAAATTATAGCAGAAAAACGAAAATATGTCTTTTGGTGTCTAAATATGGTTAAATGGTGGTGGGGTTTAACAAAATGGACAAACCATGCAGGACTTTCACAGTCTTTGTTTAGGAGGGGATCTATGGGCTCAAAACTCCTTAAATAGCCATAAAAAATAGGTTGATAGATGCCCAGCGTTCTGACGGGTGGGATCACAGACCCCACACTTGAAACATACTGCCACAAAGGTATACATTGACATCACTGATGTTAATCTCCAATGTTAGTGATTTAAACTTGCATTGTTAGTGATCTTTAGCTGTTATTATTTTCGTTGTCCTATTTTAAGAGCTGGGTTGTATTTCATTGTATTTTATGCACTATGGCAACAATGAAAACAGGTGTTTCCAGGGGATAAAATGAAGAAAAAAAAGATAAATAAGCGGATGGCATTCTTTATCTTGCATACTAGATGGGGGATGCTGTGTTTTCACTTTACTGCTTTCTTGGCTCTTTGGTTGTCTTCTTCATGATATGCCCAAATATCCCTACAATGACAAGAAAAAGGGGACAACTCAAGCACTTACAAGGTTAGATTAGCTAGTTTTAGAGCTGCAAGTTTAGAATCAGGATCAAGGTTAAGTGATAAATATACTGTTTGTCCTTGACGTCAAATCAGTGATAAATGTGCTGGGAAACAGGTGAGCAGGTGGATGTTATTCAGGTCGACGAGACTGGCTGGGTGCTAACACCGAGAGAAGCAGAGGTAGGAATTGGGTTGATCTAGTCCTTGTAATATCTAGTCGATTTATCCAATGAATAGTCTGTTTGACTCATATGCACTTGAGGATAAAAATACAACTGGTGGCAGCAGTAATAAAGAGCACCATGAGGCACCAGAAAATCTCTAAAAGAAAAATGAGAAAAGTTAATGTCAGATAGCTTTCTACTGCCACGGCAACTCTCCTATCCAATCACAAGGTGTTGTTGGACGGCGGCGAGGAAACTACATCAGTCTGCAGGCTGCTTGAGAAGGAATAAGCAAAAAGCTTTCAGTATTAAAATGGTAAAAATCACATGCATGCATGGCACTATGTTAAAATGCATGTTAAAATGAATAGGCACTATTCATTTTAACATACTTTTAATGTTACATGCTGGCTGTCAGAGTTAAAGGAAACTGGAAAGGTAGGGTATAGGGTCTATGTAACTCCCCCCTCCCCTTCCCTCTTTTTGTGCATGTTCTCCCCCTCGTCCTGCAGGGATAGACTCTCCCCATCCTCCTCCTCCTCCTCCTCTGCTGCAGCCTTACTCTGACACAGCCGGCATGACTGCAAACTGAGAGCTGCTCACACAAAGAGATGCACGGTGCTTCATTTTAGACGCATAAACTGTACGTTTTTATTTCTTCCCAGCGCGGGGAGGAAGGAAGACAGCCGATTTAAAGGAGGCGCATCAAAAGCAGGTAAAGGATGGGGATGTTTGATGATGGGACGGGACGGTTGTAGGTTTATGCACCTCCCACCAGAAGATGCTTATGTTTGCATCCCCTTTTTTTTAATGTAAAAAATATTTTTTCATGCTAGATTTTGGCTGTTATATGTGGTAGCACTACGAGCTAAAGTGAGTGTGGATGCTGCGGCGAGAACATTTAGTTACAACTGGATGAACAGAAACTACGGGTCCTGCTGCAGATGACGGTGCAGTGGGAGGATATTAGGAAACAACTGAAAGGTCTTCAAGTGCTGCACGATGACTTTGAGCGGACGGATGCAGGAAGTTAAAGATGCATTTGCATGTACTGCAGTGTCAAGGGTATGCAGGGCAATACAGCTGAAATGCACATCTTACCCTTGAATTGTAGAAAGAGTATATACATTTGGTGTGAAAATCTATAAGCTTTAAATGAATTAGATCTCCATAAAATACAAAGCATATATGCTATGTAGTTTTAGCATGAAAGTTTAATATTGTGAAAAGATGCTAATTCAGACGTGAAATTATGAAAAATACGGTTTTAAAAAGTATTTAATGAAGATTTAGATGGAATAAATCATGTTGTCGAATGTAAACTGTCACGGGCGTCTGTGGCTCACTGGGTAAAGTAGTCGTTTTGCAATCAGATGGTTGTGGATTTGATTCCAGCTTCTTTCTGTCACATGTTGATGTACCCTTGGGCAAGGCACTTGCCTACCAATCTGCGTATTGGTGTATTAGTGAGTGCGACTGGGTGGATGTGGCTGTAGTGTTGGCTAAAGCCCTTTGAGTGGTCAGCATGACCAGAGAAGCGCTCTATGAATATAATCCATTTACATAAGGACACAAAAGTCAAGGAAAAGCAGAGGATCCAAAACTACCTGTCCATTTATTTTTCATACTAGGTGATGCTCCTTCAGGCTTGTGGATACATAGAGCAGCCTCCTCCAGCTTCGTGTGACCCTGCCTTTGTTTCACCTTCTTTTCCTCATCTCTGGGAGTCCTTTTTATGAGGATGAATTACAGGAAGTCAGGCAGTGTCAGCATAAATCCTCTTAAGATGGAGTGAGGTTGTAAATCGAGGGCGCAGGTGTCTCATCTAAACTCAGGGTCGTTCTAGAAGGTAAAGATGCCTTAACCCAGTTTCGTCTTTCAGTGGCAAAAGTAAATACAATTTTGTGGCTGTTAATGATAATTTATAGCCCTCTGGTAATAAAAGTGGTTTTGGTGCTTTTTTCTGAAATAATTATGTATGGTATTTTTTTTCCTGCGCCGAATCCCTCCCTCTTCCATATTCTCCCCTTTGTCAGACCCCATCCCATTTAAACTCCTGTAATGCCGTAGAAGTGCGGGCAGTCACAGCTCCTGTATTCTGTCCCCTTGCTCCAGGTCTGTCTCTGATAACATCGTCGGCTGAGGGAGGAGAACACAGAACTGCTTCATCATGAATTTTATAATGAAAGCTGCACTGGGAGGTGAGTTCTCTCCCTGGCGTGAGGTTGATTTAACAGCACTGCAGTGCTAAGGATTTAAAGGGACGCTCGTCGAGCAGCACTTGCTGGGTTTTCGTGGTGGGACAGTGGACTGTTTTCTGTCCTGCGGCAAACTAATGACCACACACACACACAGACAGACACACATACACAGAATAACTTATTAAACAAACTGTCAAGAGAGTCTTTGAGAAGAGAGAATTAGAGGGAAAATTGAGTTTTGTCCTTTAAATCCTTCAAGCTCTATCCTCTTTAATGTTATCTTGGATAATATTTGCCTCTAATTAGTCCTAATAATAGCTCCATAACTGAACCACCTTGTCAGCTTTAGCTTTGAGGCAAAGGGCAAGAAAGTGGCACCGGTGCTTTTAATGCAGGGATCTCTCAGATTTTGCTCAGTCGTGCGTGCCGTCGAGACGCTGCACTCCAGCTTGCAGCAGTTAGCCAGTTATAGTTGAATTGTTGGGCTGATGCACAGCCCTGTCACCTCATTGGGATGCAGGGGATGCAATCACCGCCCTGCTCCGCATAAGCTGCTGTGCCGTGCAGCCGCACTGTGAATTCTTAAATCAACTGCATTGAGTTTAAGGCAGGTTTTACTCCGCTGAGCTTCGTCTGCAGGCTAAGGGGCTAGATTTCAGAGTGTGGGTGGGTTTGCTTGTTGTGTACGAAATCCTGCCTTATGTTGGACCGAGGTCTGATACCACAAAGAGATGTTTGCGCCTGTTATTGTGTTTGCATGTTTTTGGATATAGATTCTTTTTTTTTTTTAGTTTAGACTTATTGACCTCATTCACCAGTTAGCAAAACTAATGACTCAGCATTATGGTTGGATTGTAAATCATTGAAGCTCTATGAGAGAGGAGAGGCTATCAGATAATGAAGCAAACCAATCAGCCAGATGATCAATCCAGGAATCTATGGATCTGCCGCTCTGAGCCTGTCGGTAAATGTTTGTAAGAATCCACACAGCATCTTTGTGCATTGCTGAAATTTGTAATCAGGACATTTCTGCTTGCAGTCCAAGCCATTGTTTTGATTTCACGCTCCCGTACAGACATCCTTCACTGCCGGTGCTGTCAGCTATCTAACAAAGGCAAAAATAGTATTATATACTCACTTAATTATAACTTTAGCTTATTTAAAGCTGGATCAGGACTAAAAGTCACTTCTGGGGAAAAGAGACCATTGCAAAACTATCGGTTTCTCCAATTTTACAACAGGATAGGTATAGGGCAGGACAAATTCAATTTAAAACCGGTTGCCTTACAATAATTTTGAGAACTTGATCCTGAAAAGTGCATTTCTTTCAACAAACCTCCTTGGAAGTTCATTACACTTGAAATCTATTCTGATATAAACTCTGTACATGTATTGGATGTACAATTTTTGGTGAACTACACTTGTTCCTAAGTTGTGTCAAAAGTATAATAAGCCTACCTGCTATTCAATCCAGTTTTCTTTGTCAAGTTACATTGTTTGGTGTTTTTTTATGCACTTGAGTAAAATTAACAGTATTGTTTTATTTAATAAACAATCAACATTTCTACTAAATTAAAAGTACTTAATTTTAAAGGGGCTTAGTCAAGTAATTTGACCACAAAAAGAAAACAAAAAAAAAACATGTATTTATCTCCAAATAAAACAATGTAAAGCAAAACATTTGTCCTGATAGTGTTTACTTAATCCTTTTTGAGCCAGAAAACAATTTTGCACCAGGCTCGATCAACAGACGAAAGCATTGTTGCGCCATCTGTTGGCAGCTGCTGTAAGAGCCAGTAGACTCTCCTGAAATGCCAGTAAAGCGATAGCTCGGTGTTGTCGAAGGCCAACCTGATCTACAGAGTTAGGGTTACTTAACCTCTTTCTTTTCTCACCTCTGCTGGACGTTGCTGACTCAATGGGCTCCATTGTTTCTCTTTTTTTACTCATTGCACATATGCACTATATTGTACTTCCAATCACGTTATTGTAAATATACGGAGAAGTGTTTTGTTTGATAACAACTACTGCCAAAACAAAAGTGTAAAACAGAAATGAAATATTATAAGCCAACAAGGCTTGATAATTTAATCGGAAAACCTTTGTATGCAACCAGAATGAGACTGCCGTAGAAATTTGTAAAATCATAGTATGTGACCAGGCCCCTTTAAGATGATATATTATATTATATAGAAGTGCACATGCGCAGCCACCAAGCGGAAACTAACAAGGAACGAGCACGCACACTGGCATTACGTGAACACAACAGAATGATTGACATATGGGACAATCAATAGATAAGGTGATATCTATTGGTTATACACTCACCGGCCACTTTATTAGGTACACCTGTCCAACTGCTCGTTAACACTTAATTTCTAAGCAGCCAATCACATGGCGGCAACCCAGTGCATTTAGGCATGTAGACATGGTCAAGAGAATCTCCTGCAGTTCAAACCGAGCATCAGTATGGGGAAGAAAGGTGATTTGAGTGACTTTGAACGTGGCATGATTGTTGGTGCCAGAAGGGCTGGTCTGAGTATTTCAGAAACTGCTAATCTACTGGGATTTTCACGCACAACCATCTCTAGGGTTTACAGAGAATGGTCCGAAAAAGAAAAAACATCCAGTGAGCGGCAGTTCTGTGGGCGGAAATGCCTTGTTGATGCCAGAGGTCAGAGGAGAATGGCCAGACTGGTTCGAGCTGATAGAAGGGCAACAGTGACTCAAATAACCACCCGTTACAACCAAGGTGGGCAGAAGAGCATCTCTGAACGCACAGTACGTCGAACTTTGAGGCAGATGGGCTACAGCAGCAGAAGACCACATCGGGTGCCACTCCTTTCAGCTAAGAACAGGAAACTGAGGCTACAATTTGCACAAGCTCATCGAAATTGGACAATAGAAGATTGGAAAAACGTTGCCTGGTCTGATGAGTCTCGATTTCTGCTGCGACAGTCGGATGGTAGGGTCAGAATTTGGCGTCTACAACATGAAAGCATGGATCCATCCTGCCTTGTATCAACGGTTCAGGCTGGTGGTGGTGGTGTCATGGTGTGGGGAATATTTTCTTGGCACTCTTTGGGCCCCTTGGTACCAATTGAGCATCGTTGCAACGCCACAGCCTACCTGAGTATTGTTGCTGACCATGTCCATCCCTTTATGACCACAATGTACCCAACCCATGATGGCTACTTTCAGCAGGATAATGCGCCATGTCATAAAGCTGGAATCATCTCAGACTGGTTTCTTGAACATGACAATGAGTTCGCTGTACTCAAATGGCCTCCACAGTCACTAGATCTCAATCCAATAGAGCAGGGATTCCCAAAGTGTGGTGCGAGCTGCCACTAGGGGGTGCGCGAGCTGAAATCTGTAATGGCGGTTTGACAGTGTTTTTTCCCCCACACCATAAAGACGTGTAAATAATCATTTCCTTTGAATTGAGGCAGTTCTGAAGGCAAAAGGGGGTCCAACCCGTTACTAGCATGGGGTACCTAATAAAGTGGCCGGTGAGTGTAGATATAACATGAGGGACAGAGGGGAATGAAAGCAGGAACAAAACTATGACAAATCACTGCTCTTCGGTGCGAAGAGCAGTGATTGGTCCTAAAAAATCCCTTCTTTGTATTGAAAGTTGATACTTTTTTTAAAACCAGAAAAAAGATTAGCCTGTCACAACATGGAAGAAGTTGGCTAAACTTGACTGTTCTTACTCCACGACAACATAGTATAATTGTAAACAAGAAACGACAGCACAAACACAAGGAGTAGACTGCATACTATGGAGTAAAACAGCTGTCAAAAAGGTGATTTCATACAATTCAGTTTAAATTAGCAATGTACACATTCATGTTGTCGTTGACACATACATTTACATTGCCTTGCTTTGCTTAGGGATATAATCGTCCCAAAAACTCCACACCCTCAGAATGATGTGGAACGAGTACAGCGACATCATTGCATTTAATCAAGAGAGCTGGCTTGAATTGTTTTTCCATTTCATTTCCTTAAATTTAGACACCATACATACTTGGTTTGGGTCAGGGAAAATACCCAATTTAAGCATTCTAACGACTATTTTACCCCAGCTTCTCAACTATTACAATTTACTCTTATCACAATAGCATTTTCTGAGATAGTAACCTTGAAAGATGAGAAACAACATTCTTGATTGCAAACGTCCACTGTTAGAATTTCAGCCATTTAGTTTCAACTCTTTTTTTTCCCAAAGTGTTTAGTGTGAAGATGAGTCTTCGTGACGGAGAGAATGCTTCCAGTGCATTAAGTAATCCTCTCAGGCGGCTCTAGTTACAGATACTGGGAGGAAGACGGAGCGTAGTTGAACTGAAATGACTCAGCAGGGTTATAATTTGATACTCGCTTGGCTTTCTTGGCTCGGCCGTGAGTTGGTGCAGCAGCCACAGCTGAAAACTCTATCTTAGCCGCAGACTTGTGGCTAAAAAGAGCAACGAACGAAACCAAACGTTTCGAAAAGAAAAATCATACTTTGTGTTCCATTCACAGTTAAAAACTAAACCGTATTGGAATAAATTTCCCCTCTCTGCAAAAAGACGGAAATAATTTGATTCCTCTTATTCCAACAACTAAGATGGAGACTTAAGCTAAGATTAACGACTGCCAACGGAGTAAAGAAGCTTCCCTGAAAACTGTATTTTTCACCAGACAGCCGTTACTGAGCCTCCTCTACGTAAACAGACAACACCATTGGAGCATTTAGACACATTTTAATCAGTGGTGGGTCAATGTTTGGAAGGCATTAAACGGGCTCGTAAGTCCTTTTGCCGAGGGGCTTTGAAAGATGGAAAATATGTTCCTGCTCCAGAGCGCTCAAGGACTGACGCTGCACTTCAAAAACTCCTCCAACCTGAAGTTAGTTTGACAGATTGGAATGACGTTATAAAAGAGACATGTTCACAAAGCTTCAAGGTCTGCAGTTCAATCAAACTTGAAGGCCTCAAGCACCAGCAATGACAGTTTCATCTAAGATGTCAGGAATGCAGCCATTTTGAGCCTGTTACTTTGTAGAAACGAAAAAGAATAAGGTTTATCGATTATTATCTGATAGCAATGTGTTTATTCTCAGAATCACAATGTTGATGCTTGTTTAAATTGAATCTAGTCACAAACAGGATCAGTAATTATTTTATTAGTAATCCCCCCAATATCTTCTTATGATTATGTCATGAAAGAATCATCCATCCATCCATCCATTCTCTAACACGTCCATCCCTTGTGGGGTCGCGAGGGGTGCTGGTGCCTATCTCCAGCATTCAATGGGCGAGAGGCGGGGTACACCCTGGACAGGTCATTAAACAATCAAATAGAAACAATAATTAAATCTACCTACTTAAATAGAAGCCCCGAGGGGAACTGAAAATGGATGTTCAGAGTTTTGTTAGCTGATTAAAGATTTAATTCTCTCGCTGATATGTAAGGTTCCCATATATAATTTGTAGTTTTCAGATACCTGCCTTGAATCTAAGGAAAGGTTTAAAAGAGAGTAAAAAAAGAAAGAACTCCAAAGGGGGAAGTCCTTGAAGTCCAGCAGGTTGCACCACCACAAAAAAAGGCTTAATTAACAGAGCAGGACAAGAGAACGCCTACTGTCGGACCACAAAGCTGTTTACTTTCTTGGAACCAACCTATGGATGTCATCTTGCTGACAAGGCAGCATTTGAACTGACTTCTTACATGTATGTAGGTAAAATTATAATCTGGGTTAGTGTAAAGGCAGGAAAGTAGTCTGACGTTCTGCGTACATTTAAACTGTTTTTCAGAAGTTCGCCTTTTGAAAAACATCCATAGTATGTAAACTGGAGAAACACAATAAAGGTGTGGGTGCCTGATCTCTGACAGTAGTAAAATAACTTGGCTGATTATGCAGTCAGCTGTCTGCCTGACCAGAAAAGAACAATGCTATGCACAAGAAATACGCTGCTACTCTAAATGTTTGCCTTAAAGTGAAATAATTATTATAAGATTTATGAAATTAAATAAGTAAACAGAAGTTTATGTTAAAAAATCCTTTGTGAAAACAAACACCATCTTGACTTTATGGTTACAGAAAATCGCTGCTGCATTATGGGTAATTCTAGCATTAAGAGTGACGCATCATAAACTCCAGCCTCCTGCGCTGTGATTGGTCCGGTAAGTCTAAGACCAGAGAGTAGCCTGCTCAGACTGACAAGCTGTGCATTGAATACATGTGGCGTAAGTCAGTATGGCTGGCCAGGCTAGGCAGAGTCTGCTCTGACCCTTTCTGAAGCATTAGTTCAGCTCAGTCAAATTTCATAATAAGGGCTTTTTCAACAATCGTGGTCAGGGTGTGATAAATGTGCATCTTCATATGCTTATTAACACTCAGATTTCAGATAAACGCATAAACATTTTTCTTTTAAGTCTAGGTTACTTGGTTGTATTTTCGGAACAATAAAACACAAACAATTATTCGTATCCATTTAACATCACAATTTTCCTTCAGTTGATTTAATTGAGATTTTGATAACACAAAACAATGCATAGGTGTAACATGAGAGGAAAATGATATGTTGATTTTAAACAAATAAATATCTAAAAACAGTATGATATGCAAATTATGTTCAGCCACTTTTGATATGACACCCCTAACTTTGATTCAGTGCAGCAAACTGACTCCAGAAGTCGCCTCAGTAGTAAACAGAGTTGATGTGCCTGTAATTCAATGTCAGCATACATCCAGCTTTATGAGGACCAAAGAACACACCGGGGAGGTAAAGGGTACAGCTGGGACAAAGTTTAAAGCTGAATTGATCTGTCAATACATTTCCTAAGCTTTAAACATCCCACAGAGCTCTGTTCAGTCCATCACATGAAAATGGAAAGAGCATGGCACAACTTTTAAATGACCAAGACACGGCCACCCAGCCCTCTAATCTGACAGGCCAGGCTGCGAGAGCATTAATCAGAGAAGACGCCTCTTGAAGAGTTGATATACAAGCGAAAGGCTGTAGGGCAGAACAGCAACAAAAAATGTACATGCTGCAATCCTTTTTGGGCCTATTCAGTGGAGCTCTGTTGTTGCACTATGCACTAGAATAATTTGGATTTAAACCATATGGAGTTATCGCAGTCTCTTATAATAATTTATGTTCATATTTTATCTGACATTAAAAACGTCTTCACATTCAGTTTCTCATTCTATATTTCAATACATGAAAGGTAATTAATTTCAAGCAAAAATGAACAGTTATTTCTTTGGTCTGAAATTCACCATATGTCGAATTCCAGACCAAATAAACACGGAAGGGTTGTGCTCTCCTTTTTAACAAACTATAACGGATATAAATATGGAAGGGTTTAACCTTCCGTATTCTCCTTTTTTAATACGAAAGGGTTTAACCTTCCGTATTAAAAAAGGAGAGCACAACTAAGTGAAGCAATTACTGGGGAAATGAAACAAGAGATACTCCTTCCTCTCCTTATTCCCTGAAAGTGGAGATAACTGCATTAAACACCACTGCAACATGATTGGCTGATGGCTCTGGTCTTCAGTACATGATGGTTAATCCTACACACACACACACACACACACACACACACACACACACACACACACACACACACACACACACACACACACACACACACACACACACACACACTTGCACACAGATCCTCTGGTGTGTCACTGCAGCAAAAACAAAATAGAATTTTTAAAATTTCTTTAGGCTCCTTATTGAGTGTGTTTTTTAATTTTATCTTTTGTTTTTGTGTATATTTGTACTTAAAATATGTTCAAAGAAAGCAAAGTGGAGCCAAAGTCAAATTCCTTGTTTAAAGCTGATTCTGATTCATTCGAATAGAAAACACAAATATTAAAAATGTGTTTTACATTTTCCTTATTGTACATGAAAACTGAGTAAGACAGACATTATATTATTCAATACTAATTGGCGATCACCTTTTTCTTGTAAATTAGATAATTTCTCCTCTTGTCAAGCCTTTATAATGCATTGTTTTTATCCATTTTCATCAAAGCTCAAATGTTCTTACTTTAGTGTGAATAGATGTTCAATAGGTGGTTGATTATCTTAACTCCAATGATGTTGAGATAATCAACATCATTGGAGTCAACTTATTTTAGATATAAACTGTATAAACAGGGCCTAAAGGTTGTTACTTTAATGTTACTGTGCATTTCTTTACATTTTCATGTGAACTTGTTTAGTTCTGCAATAATTGTTTTAAAACTGCCTTAGTGCTGCCCTCTTAGGGTTGAACAGGGGTTTAGCATTTGTTATTGCTTTTTAACTTTCCACGTTCCCCACATTTGGCCATGCCCCTCAGGGTTTCTTGGCACTGACCACTTTGGTGGCATATTTCAAGATTTGTCTGAGGGGTCATGCTCTTACAGTGGGGCAAGTTACACCAGGAGCATAAATGGAAGGACAGGGCAGAGGGACGGACCATGAGGGAGGATAACAGAAGAAACCAGCAAAGAGAAATGAAAACCAGGGAGCGTTTATACAGAGGGAAGTGTGGAGAAAGGTATGGCAGAAACAGTTCAGAGCAATCAGGTAGAGATGAGGAACAGTTGATACTAATGAAGGCAGAGGGAGTTGAAGGAAGGAGAGAAAAACAGGAGCAGATCAGAGAGAAACAGGGTTTTACACAATGCAAAACATACAAGGAACCAGAAGGAACCAAGAACCTACTCCACAAACAACTGAACTAATATGGCTATAACTAGAGACCATAACAGCAGAGAACAGAGACATAAAACAAACCCAAAAACTCAAACACTTAACACTAAAGGATCATGACAGAAATTGTTTACTGTGAAGATGCGTTGAGGACATGTCAACAACACTCTTGTTGGGTGTGCTTTATTGGCGCAGTGGTTAGCGCGCACGATCCATGTATGGAGGCCTTAGTCCTTGGTGCGGCTGACCCAGGTTTGAATCCGACCTGTGGTCTTTTGCTGCATGTCTCTCCCCCTCTCTTCTACCCCCTTTCCTGTCAGCCCACTGTACAAAAAACGAGCCACTAGTGCCGTAAAAACCTCAAAAAAACACTCTTGTCTTGCTGAAACAAACATTTTTAAAATTATTTTTGTACTAATGCAGTTTGTTGTATTACTTTTGACAAGCCTAAGAAATACGGGTAAAAGCAAAAAAAAAAAAAAGATGAAATTTAAATGTTGAAGAACAAAATGCCTTCATAGACCACGTGGGTTAAAAAGTCCTGCGTGATATATTGTGTGGCTGTATTTCCTGGATTGATTTAACGACACAGTTGTGGGTTAGATTTTTTAACTCAGAAAATGGTTTAAGTAGACCAATCGTAGATTGGTCCCTAATCGTAGATTATCAGGCAAGTAATATTTCTGTTAAAATAACAGAGTTTTTTAGTTTCACTTTGCATTAAGATCATATGATCATAATAAATGAAGGTAGTAACTTAATGACAGGAATGGCAAGATAACTGGCAACAGTTTTGGCTTCTGTTTGCTCAAGTGATAAAATGTAAACTAAAGTCACAAACAATCCCCTGGCATTAACATTATTATGCAGCATGATTTTACAATGTTACTATTTAATTCTGTCAAAGAGGCTGAGAGAACCTGTTTTAGCTGTTTGAGCTAAAAATGATTATTTGATAATCTAATAAGGAGGTTAGGCAAGCGAGTCACTATTTCTGACTCAATCTTTGGGTAAAACCAACCCACTTTGATCCTGACAGCATAAACCCAGCATTTGGGTTTAAGAATACAGCCAAGCAGCTTCTTTAGCTGCAAATAACCTGCAAAGTCATTCAGTCATTTCAGTTTTTGTCTCTTTAAACTGGTACGTAGAGATGAGTGTCCTCCAGCCGTCAGTGAGTTAACGTGTGCGGCTGTCTTGTATTCGCATCATGGTAATGTGTAATAAACTGCTTAGAGATGTTGATTTCTCTGAGCAGAAGCTCACCGTTTTGTAAACTCTGCACAGTTTAGGCTGATTCTATGTTAAGAGGAAGATGATAGCAAATCTGTGGCTGCAAACAAAAGAAAAATTATTGGTTTGACAAACCTGTCAATTTTTGTCAATTTTAATCTTTCTATAAATCTTAATTTACAGAAAGATCGCTGTGTAGCAGCTTTGGGGAAACTTTTATGCTTGAAATAAATGACATGTGGTCCCACACTTCTATTGAAATAAGCTTTGCTTATAAATTGTGCTCAAAATACAACAGAAAAAAAACTAATAAAATAATTATATCAGACACAAAAGCAATCAAATATATTTACAGCATGTTGGTGCTTCATCCGCATGAATAATGCAGCTTTACAGAAGAGAGAAATTAACAGATGTTGCTTACTAGAACAAAGTTGTTTGAAGTTAAAGCATAGTTTAGGGAATTACTTGCATAAAACTTTTTGAATGTGTTTACAAAAATGCACTGCAAATGGACAAACCACTCAGTTGTTGTGCTTATGAAATTAGGACCCAGTGTAAAACAAAGCTGTTTTCAATAACAGCCCTGGTGGGTACTCTGCTCCGAGAGGAAATTAAAAGAAGTTCAAAGCTTAAAAACACTGAGGAGAATCAGTGCTATCGCTCTTCTCTGTCAGCATATTTCCACCCCTCAGCCACACATTTCTGCTGGTATTAATGAGCTTTGGTCCTGGTCCTGGTCTGTCCAACCAGACAAGGGATTTAAAGAGCCTTTCTCTGAGAACACCAAGCAGGAAAGGACATATTAAGACACTGTTTATCTGATGCTGTTAAACGTTCAAGCTGTGAGAAAGTTAGCTGAGGTTAGTGATCTTTCCCACTTTCCATGGAGGCTTTGGATTTAAGAAAGACTTAGCAAAAAGGCAATTTGGCAGAAAGGATTTAGGAAATGATACCCTTTGTGTCACTGTTGAGTTCAAATATTGTTAAACTGAATTGTGGTGCAATTAGGCCAAAAATAGTTATCAGGATACTTGAGTTTAACCAATTATGATGACTTTGATTTTAAAGGGATTTGCATGGGGTATTTTCATGTTTGTTCAGGTCAGTATATTTATAACCGGCCCCCAGATAGGTTTACACTAAGCTGAAATTACATGCAGAACATCTAATTTAAAGACATAAATGTGCATGTACAATATTTGAAATCCGAATTTTAAAAGTATATATACGTTCCTTCTCAGAAATAGCAAATAAATCAATAATCAGGTTTGAGGCAGAGACGATCTTAATCTGCTAAATATTTGCATTTTGTTATCATAGACAGAAGTTTTTGGCTCACAGTTAACAAATAAACAAAATTAGCTTAACAAAAACAAGAAATATATGGTTTCTGATTTACATATTCAGGGTTAAAAACCTACTCTAAATACAGCTTTTAGTTTGAAAGATATGCCCTGTCTGGAGAATATAAGCCCATAAGAACAAATAATTCATTTGACTTTCAAAGATGGTGTTAATTTAAATATCTGCAGAAAAAGGACCACACTGAGTAATACTGTATGCTATTTCTCTGATAGCACCACTTGAAATGCTTCACGTTTAGCTATGAATGCATTTTGATGCAACCTCAAACCACTTCAGTTCATATAGTAGCTCTCCACTGCATGAATGCAGAGAGAATGTGCATACAAGCTGTCAAGGAGGTTTAAGAGCACATATAGAATATGGAAATGCAACCAGTGAATGAGACTCACACCAAGATATTTCATATTCATCTTATGGATCTGCACATTCCTCTTCATGAGCATGTATTTATACGGTGTGTCTATTTAAACACACAACAACAAATGCTGAACTCTATGAGATCTCATGCATATAGAAACCAGAAATAAATCAAAGCAATTTACGTCCATGTGTGCACACAAGACTTTATCAGCATGTCTCCTCTCTAATTGCATCTTTCTTTCTCATAGAAGAAGTGCAGAAGCTATATCACAAATAACGCTACATCAGCTTCCCTCTGCTAAACTGCCCCCTGCAGCAAAATCTGTGACCTCATTTTTTTCTCAGACATTTTCTTTCCTTACCGCCCGTTCTGTTCAATACAAAACAATTCAGTCAGCCGGTGTTCTCTCCTGAAAGTACAAACGGCATTTATTCCAGCCTTAATTTGAGAACACTTACTTCATGCTACATTCTGCAATTGGCTTATAAAGCGCTAAATGGTCTCGGGCCGAATCACGTTTCATGCTTGTTAAGTTTAAACCATGTGGACCCCCAGGTCATCAGAGGCCTACTTCCTCAGAGTTCCTTGGACCTATGTTCCTAAGCAAGAAGAGACAGGATTTAGTTTCTATGCTGTTCAGCTCTAGATCAAACTCCCTGAAAACCTGATATGTGCCGAAACCTTTTATCAGGATTTAAGACGTTTTTGTTTACTGCATCTTTCAATCAAAGAATCTCTCTAACGAACTGGGAGTAACTGAAGCACAAGATTGAAGATTAAAAGTAGATGTATCTTTGGATTTAATTTAGCATTTTCTGTTTGTGCGATGTTTTTAGATTTTTGACATATTAATCTCAAGGAGAGATTAATGGAGATTAAAGGAGGAAAAATGTTTTTCCTTTAAAGTCTTTCGTAAAATTTTATGTAAAGCACCTATTGGCATCGTTTATACTGAACGGTGCCAATATAAAGAAGCGTGTCTTACTTTGATAGTAACTGTTTTCAACAAAATCCCAAGAAGCACTATGCGTGCCCTGCAGTTAGTAATTTGTGACCGCCTTTCACGAAAATAACATAACGTAGTTTTCTGCTGTAACAGAAACAAGGTTGGAGCTTATTGATGGACGCCTCATTGAAAATTCACTCTTGTCTTTAGCTCACTCCTCAGATTTTCTACTGGATTTAGGTCAGGGGACTAATATAATCATGGAATAAGGTAGATTTTATACCTGATAAAACATTTTTGTGATCCTGTGGCCATTTGTTTTTTTATCATCAACCCGTTGAAAGATCCAATAATGACCGACTTCTCAGGGAATATGGATTTGCATGTTTCTGTAAATGAAGCCTTAACTGCACCAAAATTGCTGAACACATCATTGAAGGAGCGCTGAGGGATTGGTTCATGTAGCGTCAGAGTAGTTCATGTCGTTCACAGGGGGACTGATATCAGACCTTTTGAACTCTGATAGATACTTGCACGCTTTAATATTTAAAAAAACTGTAAAAACTAAGTCTGTCGTGTCTGCGCGTCATGCATCCGTGTACATCCTGTTTGTCTCAATGGAAATTTCATGATGGTAACACATGGTGACAATAAAGGTTCTTGAGTCTTGACTTTCAATTTTTTTGCAGAGATCTCTCCAGATTTCCTACTAAAACATCCTAGCATTTCAGAGAGGTCCTGTTGCTGTGCACTTTAACAAGGTTCTCATAGCCTTTGGAAGAGAAACAGGACATCGCAGCGTCTCCACTCTAATTAATATAATTTGTTTCCAACCTGGAGTGTTTATTGGGAAAATCTCAATCTTAGGCCCACCAAAGCACACAAGCAAACACCGAACACTTGCATTTGGGATGGCAGGACACAAAAGAATGTTATCTGACATCGTTCTCAAACAGGAAATAGCACCTGATGGTTGGTATAGGCACTTGGTTACACCCAGATGTTATTCTTTGCTGTAGGTCTCTAACAATGAGCTTTGATTTTTGTTTTACCTTAATGACCATCCTCCTCAATTTATATTACGGGGTTGCAATATAAATGTGGGTCCAGGTGGCCAGTGGCTAAAAGAAGTACAATATACAATATAATAATAAATATATTTTAAAAATTGTCTGTTTTTTATTTGGATTGTTAAGGGTAGCAATATGTATTTCACTGGTGATTTTGTTAAAACAATTTAGATATTTAGTAATTTTGATCCCAGGTACTGGTTTTTGGGGAGTGAAATCCAAAGTTGCCTGTGTTACTTCTTCCTGACGTGATATTTTTTTTAATTAGTCTGATTTATGGGAAAATCAATGCCCCTCCTGGCTGCTGCAGGCTTTTCTGAGGGCCAGCAATGATCTACAGCATCAGTAAAAAGGAAGAAGTATACTTCAGCTGCAGTCACAAGTTTCAAGGTGGCACTTTTATACAGAGTTAAGCAAGGTGTTTGAACCTTAAGCCTGTACCTATATAGCACTGGTCTCCCCCAGTGACAAGGAAAAACACGTTTACATTGCTCTGTTTGTTGGTAGTTGAGAGATTTCATTAAAAAATGTCCTTATCGTTTAGAGAAGTTATTCTGTTTTTGCCTAGAAAAGCTACTTAAAGGTCGGCCCGGTTAAGTGATTATTTCATGTAAAGGTAGCCATCAAATGATTTGCACATCTCTCCTCCATTATGCTGAAGTTTGATTTTATTATGCTGATGAGTCAAAACTCAAACAGTAACCGGAGGCCACTGCAGACTTCTTGACTGTTTACTTTTTCTCCTCCGATGGCTCTTTCCCTCCGCTTCCCTCCATCTCTTTCTAGTTGCCCTTCACCGCTTGTGTTGTTTTCTTCCTCAGCATCTTTTTCGGCTGTCACACTCTCCCCATTCTCTGTGTGGTCGCACATAAACTGAAGGCTAATCCCCCTAACTGGAGCAGCTCAGCTAATTGGACGATACAGCCTCAAAGAGATAGACTGCTTCCCCATTTTGTTTTCCAAAATTAGTCTGTTGGTAACATAACACTTGCTGAAATTATCTTGTTCCTTTTTCCCATCTTCTGTTCTTTTGTCTGCTCTGGTCTCCAGCTTAATTTTTCGTACCACAGGCATTTCTGTTCATCATGTTTAAAATGACTAATGGTTGGTTCAGACAGGCAGGGGGGAAAATGGCTCTTTCTTTTCACTCAACGATCACCCATTATTCAGGCTGATTAAAGTCATATGTGTTGAAATGAGGGTCTTCTTTTCCAGATTGCACTGGCGAGGAAATAGCATTAAATCTTTCTTGGTTTGTAGCCAGACATCAGTCTTTTTAAGCATCAAATTTCCACACAGCATTTTGCTCCAAGCAGCTTTAGAAATTTCCAAAGTTCTCTCAAGAAAATTAGTTTCTTTAATTTTTTATGCTAGTGCCACTGAAGGCATTTCAAAAGAGAGTGAGAAAAATTCATGCTCTTCACTTTTTTAATAAAGTGAAATTTTGCTCTAAAATGTTCATCCATAAGGATTAAATGTTACTTTAAAACGATAATAATGGCAAAAAATATGTCTTTCTCTGCATTTGCTACATAACGTCTTTGCATTACTGAGGCTTGCTAACTTTATTAGTCCATGGATTCTTAATGTACGTCACTAAAATCTTTAAACTTCAGGTTAATAAATAATGATTGCCTGCACTGATTAAAAAATGCTAACAATTTAAACAAAGCGGTAATTCACATATTTTATTTCACCTAAATTTGTTTTCAGGTCTTTATAATTTTCGAGGAACCCTTTGTTCTCTTTTTCAATTCAATTCAATTCAATTTTATTTATATAGCGTCAATTCATGAAACATGTCATCTCAAGGCACTTTACAAAGTCAAGTTCAATCATATTATACAATCATATTTTTGTATCTTTTACCAGTAGTAATAATTGGTCACTGCAGCCAGTGAGGTGAGTGTATGATGTCAATAAATCCAGGAGGGAAATCCAGACATTGTTCTCCCAAGAAACACTCTCCGGTTCATTCTCAGGTGAGGGCCAGAATGTAACCAAACTGGTTGGCGCATGTTGGCTCAGCCTCCTCACCAGGATAAACCAGAGCAGCAATCACCTTAGTGCAGACAACGGCCCAATCAATCCTGCTCCATCCTGCCATCACCTGTTAGCAATAGACCAAGATATCTCAACTACTCCGCTTAGGGCAAAGACCGACCCCCCTCCGACCCAGAGGAACGATTTCACCTTTTTGCAGTTGTGAACCATGGCCTTAGACTTGGAGGAGGACTTGACTCTTATCCCAGCTCCTTAATGCTTAGCTGTAAACAAAGAAGGCAACAGAAAAGCAAAGATGAGACCACAAGGTTCCCAAAGCAGACACTCTCGTCTGTATGACTGTGCCTTGTAATGCTGGCCATGAAGAACTCTAAAATAGAGGTTAGCCCTGGTGGAGTCCAAGGCACACTGAGAAGAAGTTTGAGTTAATGTCAAGAAAGCAGACATAGCTCTTGCTTTGGGTATTCAAGAACTTTCAACCCCATGAAAGCAACCCTTTATTCCTGCAGGACCTCCCAAAAATACCTCTCTGGATACAGTTGTGAGCCTTCTCGAGATCTACAATATACATGTGGCATGGACAACCAAACTCCCAGGACATTGTCAGCAATTCTGCAAGAATAAAGACAGATTATCGAATTGCGGTCAGTCTTTCCCCTCCCCTGCGGCCAATTTGCCATGAGAGAACCTATCAGATACCAAAGCCCCAGACAACAGATGCTCATAAAGTTTATGTTGTGGCACGGATAGAGCAAAAATGAAATGCATTCTTGGTGTATCGAAGCAGCTTGTTCAAATATAATGACCTGGAATAATTTTTTCGTGCAATCTGCTCCGTCAAGAAATTACTTTTCTGTCCATCTCGTGTCTGACTCAGTTTGTTACTTTGAAATTTTTTGACACATCACTCTCAGAGACCAGCTGGAGCCGTCATTATACCTCATGTTTTCCTTTTATGTTCCTGTCTTTGTCTCTCTCAGGAGGCCCCCCTGATGTTGGCAAGATGCTGGGCGGGGAGGAGAAGGAGGAGGACCCTGATGCAGCAAAGAAAGAGGAGGAGCGACAGGAGGCGCTGAGGCAGCAGGAGGAGGAGAGGAAGGCCAAATATGCCAAAATGGAGGCTGAGAGGGAACAGATGAGGCAAGGCATCAGGGATAAGGTACGATGCCGAACACATCTGCTGTCTGAATGTAGAAAGCTATCAACCCGAGGTAAAGAACCACTGCCAGCCTGTCATCATTAAAGAAAATAAAGAATGCATTTAGAAACAATTGAACAGAAAGCTAGTATTTTATGCAAACAACATACCCAAGTTGACTTGATTGAAAATCTCCTGAAAAGGGTTACAATCTAAAAACTGCATAAACTTGTGATCAATTTGTCACTTATGTTAATTCTTACGGCTTCACACTTGGACTTGCATTACTGAAGTTTGCTATTTTTGGAGTGTTTTTCTCTTCCTTTTGCCTTTGTGTTATTTTTAAATTTGTGTTTAAAATACATCAGCGAAGGATCAAGAAGTCGTGCAGATAAAAAGAAACACAGAACTGGGAATTATCAGACAAACGTGTTCAGAAAGAGAGCTGAAGTGGAAATATAACTAAAACCAAATAACAACTCTATTTCTCAGAGTAATAAAGATTGTGTGGATGAGAGCGGGGCTCCCCTTCAAAATAAAGGCTCTACCTGAAACGGCACTGGTCTCATTGGTAATTTAAAGTCCAGTTTTCAGATCAGTTCCACTTAGTGCCAGTCTATTTTCACCTCTTTTTTCCTTCATGCACCTTCGGATAAAAGTCTGCGGTGGGCGTAGTGTGACAGTGAAGGAAAAACTACTTTTACACTCTACTGAGTTTGATCACATTTGACTAATTTCTCATCATTTTGGTAGTTTCAAACTCCACGTTTCCCAGGTATGAATATGACACTTCCCCCACAAAGAATGTTTTATCGAACAATTTAAGCCCACCTTGGGGACGAACTGTATCTCCATTCAAAACGGTGGAAAATTATTTCTTGCTCAGCATAAAAAAATAGGTTATGTGACTCCAATGTAATCTACAATCTTAAAGTGTTTCATTGTTATTTGTGTTGGCTCAGGTGTCAAGCTGTCATTTTCTGTTGGGGTAAACTGTCCCTTACTGTGTTCAGAACCTTGAACAATACAATTGGGTGTAGTTTAAAAAAAAACTCTACTGTAAGCAATAACATTTTGTGACTAACTCCATAATTTGTCAAACATTAAGCTTAATTTGTCAGCTAAAACAGAAATAAATTCATAAGATGGGTAAGGTTCATGGCTACGAAATGGTTTGTTGCATAAAATGGAATATTGTATCAGGCGAAATGACAATATATGGGTATGAAGTGGAGGTACAAATTGGGTCCAGTTTGTCACATAACAACTTGATGGTGTGTTTTTCAAAATTGATTTTGTCTTTGCATTCCTGAACATTCTGCTTCTGTGTTTTAATGCCAGTACGGGTTGAAGAAAAAAGAGGAGGCAGAGGCCGAGGCAGCGGCGGCTGCAGAGGAGCCGGCAGCCGGCAGCTTGACCCGACCCAAGAAGGCCGTGCCGGCCGGCTGTGGAGATGAGGAGGAAGAGGAAAGCATCATGGACACAGTGATGAAATACCTGCCAGGCCCTCTGCAAGACATGCTAAAGAAGTAGCTTAGCCAGCTAACTAAAGCTAACATTATCTGGCTGAATTTGCAGGCTACATTCACAAGGTTGGCTTGAATCAGGTTTTTACTGTCAACGTAGATTCAACATAGAATTTAGAGGAGTGTTTTGGTGTGAAATCACAGTTTTGTAGTAGGGGAACTTCTCAAACGTGAACCAACAGTTAGACTAAACTGACTCAACAGCCAGGTGAATGTTAGCTAGATCGACGTTAGCATCAGCCATGTTAAATTTCAAAGCTAACAGCAAGCGGAGGGCTAAAGTCACATTTCAGATGGTTTGTCCTTCTAGTCTGAGAAGTTTTGAACTTTTTTTTCTCCTCTGCGTTAGCTGCAGCTCAGAAAAATCACCGTCCACCACCTTCCCTGAGTTTGTACATAAGAAAACCCCAACGCATATCCTTCGAGGTGGGCAAACAATCATAGATATCACATGTAAAAGAATATATCAGTGGCTACTAAAAAAAGAAAATAATAAATAACTTGATAAGCCATATTTTAAGAACAATTTAAAGACTAATGTTGTGTGTTCCTAAAGTTTCTGTTACGTGTGTTCTGTCTGATATTTATGTAAACCTTTTTGCACACAAGTGTTACACGTAATCTGTAGAACCTTTCGTTGGTCTTTCAGGCGCACTCCCTCAAAGCTCAACATGTTACACGTTCATGTCGTACGGTGTTCAGAAATGTTTCGACTTCCTTGCCCAGTGTTACGTCTCGCATGCCATTTGTCTGGACGGTTTGTCGTGTGAATATGTAGTCAAATCCACCTAGTTCCTGTCTATCTCATTTCTTGTCATGCAAAAAATATCAAGGCAATAACTTAAGTTTGACTGTGTTTACTTCCATGTTGATATAACCGTTAATAATAATAGTATCAATAGTTTAAAAAACTATATATATGTTTTCAGGAAACTAATTTTGATTTGCTGGGTGTTTCTTCCTTTGTTTGTTTTTTTGTGGAAGAATGACTGCTGTAGCTGTTCTACACAACAGCAAAAACCTTAAGCTTTCAGCCATACGACCAGACGTTACAGTATCTATACTACTACAATCAGGATCAATGGGAAGGAATATATGAAAGTTGAATGAGATAGTTGTTTTTTTATATATTATTATATAGAAGAGAACCCAACTTGTTGGAGAGAGGCCACTTTCCTTCAATACACAATCCCAGCCTACTGATTTTGTTTTACAAAAAAAACAACCCGTGTTTTAAAACGTTCTGAATTACTGTTTTGGATGGAGGTTATGCAGAATGACAAGAGCAATAAAGGGTTAAATGTATGTTTCTGCCTGAGATTCAATAAAGACTTAAAATCCTGCTCACAGACAGGAGAGGTGTGTTTTTCTGTGATCAGAATTACAAAATGGCAGAAGGAAAACAATCTGCAAACTTCCTCCTTTTGTCTGAAGCAGCTGAAGGTTTTCAGGTCTTTTTTTGGATTGATTTTCTATATTTCTGTCCACATCAGCACCAATTAAATATAACCAACATTTCACCAGCTTAGATCGATTACAAGAAAAGATGTCTAAAAAGGCTTAAATTGGCTTCTAGCCCCCTATGCAAGGGGTTAATAAGAGGTTTTGTCAGGTCTTCAATTTGTTTTCATGTAATATTGGCACAGCATTTACAAAGCAAAATGACATCAATGGTAAAAGCAGGCATGCCCGACTTCATGTCTAGATCTGTTCCTGCTCCATCTGATTCAAATGAATGATTTAACTTCCCAGTCTGTCATCAAGGCCTGCAGAGGACTGCAAATTAAGCCCTCATCAGGTTCAGCTGTATTGAATCAGGACAAAACCTAAAACATGCAAGACAACGGCCTTTGAGGACTGACTTTGGACACCACTGGATAGAAAGTTTTGTTTTTAGACCTTTTATTTGGCTACAAGCAATAGGATTTATCTTCATTTTCACTAAAATGGAAAAGGATTGAATTGGCCACTCTTCATAAAATAAAAAAAAGATTGGTATACAATAAAACTTCAGTTATCCTTTCTTTACAATTTTTTTAGGTTTTAGAGCTCTAGACAACTTGGGTTTTGAAGGAGCAAGAGGAAAAAATGCTATTTCAGCGCAGCAGATTGCTGAAACAGTCGCTCAGTTGGTGGTACAAGCATCAAATTTGGTATACATATGCTCCAGCAGGGCCTATTTTCTCAGAAACAGTACATTACTCAAGCTGAAAAACAAAATGGCCGCAATTTTTTTTTTTTCGAGAGGACCGCCATTTGAAGTGGTTTTAAACCGTGTTTGATGTTTATGGAATAATGTGATTTCTATGTTCTATACTTGTTTTTTAGTATGAAAAATCCAGTTCTGCTTTTACAAAATCGTAATTATTGAAAACAAAGATGTTATGACCGCAAACACATCACGAACACTCTTAGCGATGTTGTTAATTGAACAAATGGCTGTCCAGTATAGAGACATGTTACTGTGGTACTGTGAATATTGCATTTAAACAGCATCAGAAGATGTGGTACTACTAATCTGGAGTAAACTGGTAATCACACTCTCCCTGGTAGGTAGGATGATGTCAACTTCCTGTCTACATTTTGCAAAAAAAATTGAAGACTATAGCATATGGAGCAGGGAATGATTTTCATTTGATTTGCGTGGTGGATTAGTCAATCATTTAGTCCTCGCATTTGCATGAAAACACAACTGTGTACACTTGAGGCTGAAGCAATAGCATTTGCATCGCCCTCGGCATTCGGACTTGCAGGCAAATCTTGTCAAATGCTGAGAACACTAGGCAATTTGTGCAAGGGTCGTCTAGACTTGCCAGACCTCAACATCTTACGGCCACCCACTAGCATACTGCAAACTACAGTTTACTACAAAGTAGTGTTAGTAGACTACAGCTACGACCAGGACACTGCAAGCCGACACTGAACCCCATGCTGAGTCTCACAGCAGTGATACCAGTTTGCCCTGGTTATGTAATAGAATAATAATAATTAGCTGCAGCATCTTAATAAATGATCAAGGCTGTTGCCCAGCAATATCTGTGCTAATTTTGTAAGACAGCTCCAAAAGTACTGATTTTGAGTCATGCAATGACCGCCATCTTGAAAACTGGTGGCCATTTTGGAATATAATTGTCAAATAGTTTAATTTTCCAGATCAATAGCATGTCTCTGCTTAACATATTTAATGCCCAGTAAGGTTTTTTTCCTATTTTACGATATGGCCATGTTGGATTTTCAGTTGGGTTATGTGTTTTTCAGAAAAAAAAAACAGGCCCTATACTTCATTTGTGCCAGATTTGGTGCTTGTACCATCAAGTGAAATATGCTTAATGAATATTGATAATTAGGCCCAGCAACATCCAGCTCTGGGGGACGAACTGAACTTTCTTTTTATTTTTTCTGGGTAAATTACTATAAATTCCCTTTGTTAAACATAGCAAATTTCAACAGATTATCTACATTTAAACTAAGATTATTTAAATGGTCTTTGCAACATTTCATTTTGAGTAAAAATTCAGAAGGGCTTTGGGTGGCTGGTAATAAGAGGTTAATCTGCTGCACAATTTGGGATAGTATAGAATGGAAAGCACTGGTCTAGAGTATGCAAAAGGGAGGGGGCTTAAAAAACTGTAAATGATGTAATGCTTACCTGTTTGATTTTTGTTATACTTTAAATCTGAAAGGGTTGAAACCTGTGAATTTTGCAGCTACATTGAACTTTTTGAGCATATAACAACACTTAGAAAGTAATTAAAACATTTATTGTAATATATTTTTAAGTGTACCAGATATGATTAATATGTATGTGTTGAAAGCCTGATCTTGATTGGTCCCCATCTATTCCAATGATTTAAGCAAAACAAATAATAAAATAAAATAAAGCCGTTAAAGCAAAAAATATAACTTCAACCTATCATCACATATTTTAGGTGCCCATCAATACAACCCAACCTGCCAAAAACATAATAATAATAATAATAATAATAATTTTAATTGATCATATGTTGTCTGATATGAATATTTACAGCCATGGTAAAAATAAAATGCTTAACTGGGAAAAGTGTTGGTTCCCATTCTTCTCAGAAGTGAACTTCACAAAAAGATGACTTTAGAGTTAGACTGCCTTGTGTTCAATGGAACAATAAGCTTCATTATATAGGTCATTGCCATGTTTAATTTCAGAGGTTTATGGCAGTTGAACATGACAGAAAACACAAACAAACTTAACATTAAATATGTTTGTATTCTTGAAGGTCCTCTAAATGAGTCAGTTTTATGAAAAAAGGGGAAAAAACATAAGCATGGTTTATTTCTTTAAAACAGAAACACAAAACTGGAACAATGTTTGGGTATAATTTAAAGCATCATGTCTGGGAAACATAATTTTAGCATTTACCTAGTTTTTAAGTACAGTGATGTACTTCTGGATTGTTTTGCCACCTTAGAACAGAAATATATTCCTCTGTTCACCAAAATATACCAAATGTGAGTTCAAATGTGAGTCCATCCTTTGGAAGCTTGGCCAAACCTCTCCTATGTAACAATACAATGGTCCCAAAGATGGCGACAGATTTAAAAGACAATGGCTCGAAATGAAAACGATGGCAGTAAATGTTGAAAAAAACTAAATGCGAGCAAAAACTCACTGTATTTGAGTAAAGGAGGATGGGGAAAGATATCCTTCATAACATTAAGAGACTTTGATAGGGTCTTACAAAAGATGTTCCCTACATACACTATTGCTCCAAAGTTTGGGGTCACCACCTAAAAAAGTTGTGTTTCTCCATCAAAACTAATCAAATTAATCACAAAATGAATAGAACATATAGTCAAGACATCAATAAAGTTAGAAATAACCATTTTGTCCTTCAAACATTGCTTCAAACAAATAACCCTCCATTTGCAGCAATTGCAGCCTTGCAGACTATTTGGTATTCTAGCTGTCAGTTTGTTGAGGTAATCTGAGGAAATGTCCCTAAGAAATTAGCATTTCAGCAGACACAAATGCTACGTGTTTAATAAAATAAAACGTGGGATGTTAAACTTACCTAATTGAACCAGATTTGAGAATAATACTAATGTTCAAGCCTTTGTCTCAGACATCACATTTTGCAGTTTATAACTGTGTAGATCAGCTCTATTTTGTGACAAATAAGATAATTCATCATTGTGCAAATTCATGGCACAATAGGAAGAAAGATTTAAGTGAAAGGAAGGTGCAGTTGCTCGATTTTGCCACCAGGTGTCACCCTGGTCTTAATGTCGGACCGCAGCAGTTCACGTGGGGAGAACAAACATCACTGCAAATGAATAATGAATATGCAATGGCAAAAATTATTTTCAAACTTTATTAAACTCATGAACACTTTCAACTAAAAACTGTGCATTCTACAATAAAAAAATCAGTCAAGCACTAATGGACAAAAAAAGACACATAAGACAAGAGGAAATGGGCAAAAGTGTTCAAAGTGGATTGGTTTGTGTCATTTAGCACTCGGTTACAAATGTTTCCATCCACAATTAACATTTGTTGAAAGACACCCAAGGCAATGACAAGTTTGTAAGAAAGCAGAGACTTAAATGTAATTTTACATGGATTATTTCCCACTATTATCTGCTCCAGGTTCTGCTGTTTGCACCTAGAAAACGGGTTTTATGAACAAAGCTGCTCATTTATGAATAAATATGGTTAGATAACCCTCCATTCTTCATTTTGTTTCAACATTATGCGTCGATGATGAGGATATTTCCCATTGATTTAGAATTAATCTGGAAGTTTGAATTTTTTAAAATTCAAATACAGGGGACTCCACATAACCTCAGTAGTAAAACATTTTCTCGTTGGGACCTTCTGATTATTGTAATAAACCAGTTAAAGCTGTATAATAACAGTAAATATTTTAGCTACAGGAAATACTAAAAACACCCTCCACTCACTCTTCAACCTCATTCAGATACAAGCTTTTTTTGGGTTGCTATTCTAACCCATTTTACACTACTAGCAAATAGAAAGTTCTCCTTTTTTATAGAACGTTCAATGTTTGTTTAGTAAAACATTATATAATCGAAGGCGGAAAAAAAGGGAGTCAAAACTTTGCATCACTTTGAAGCACAATTTAAGAAAGTACTTAGTTTTCTAATTTTGTTTTACTCATGAGATACAGTTGATGTATTTAAAGCTTTATAACTTTTAAAAGGTCTTTCTGAAATAAATATATTACATATATATATGGTGACTCATATCCCAATATGCTTTTAATCACAAAAGAATACGACAAATTGGGTATCACCTCAGATTTTTATAACTTGGCTGTGTAGTTTTATCTTTTGTGTATAAACTCCAGCATTGCCTTCATAGAATATAATCTATGTTGGCAAGAAAACTGCTGGGAAGAACAGCAATGGCAACACAACGCATTCATGAAACGGGATGAAAAATAAAATTAAGTTCATGTCGCATACGAGAAGAGCCAAAAGATGACCCTTACTTTTAAAACAGGTCTGCATTCAGACGGACTCTTATTGCTGACACTAAGTGTGCATCCCCCTGGTTGCTGTGTACAAAGAGCTGCAGTATCTGAAATCTGAATCAGTTTGTAAAAATACACATCCCAGATGCAAAAAAATAACAGCATTGCTTTCACAAGATTTACCAAACAACAGAGAGGCTGATAATGGAGATCATGGATGATTGGAGGAGGATGAAGGTAGCCTTCGTTTTTACACATTTGTCCGACACTTGGGGAAAATGGGTCCTCCCTCAAGCCTTTTCTTTCTTACTGTAGACGGAAAGAACAATTCAGAATTACAAAGACAAGCCAAGAATGAAAGGAATGAGAATTTGACAGGACAACAATTAGATGTTCAGTCTGTAAATCTGGACATATGGGTAAAGGAAAGAAGAGGTTGTTTGAAAGAAAACCATAAGAAGACTCATTCGCAGCGTCCGACAAGCCATGTGGCTAGCATAATGAAGAAGGCGCTCTGATCAGATGAGGCCAAGTTTTAACTTTTAAACTAAAAAAAAATGAACTGATCAGAGCACCTTACCCTGAATAAACTATGACATCTGTGACACATGGAGGCAGGGCAGCGTCATGCAGTGGGGATGATATTCTTCAGCAGGAAGTTCAAAGTGCAAAAAGCATCAAGATGAATCTTATACTGAAGCACAGAGAGCTCAAACTGTACATTTGCATCTACAGAACAGAAACAGCCAATAAACAGGAATGGTCTTTTCAAATAAAGAAACAGACTTCCTAAAACAAGGAGAAGCAGAGAATTAAAGATGTAGAAAAAAAGAAGACACATTTAACGCAATCACAAGAACAGGGTTGGATCATTCCCAAAAAAATATCTGAATGAAAGGTTTCATTTCGGAATTCAAAGGAGCAAAAGTTCCCCCGTCCAAACAATCGCCACCCTATGTATCTAGAGCTACATTGCCTAGGGCTTTGGCTTATGGCAACAGAGAAGCCAGTGGCCACTTTAAATGGAAGGCCATAACAAACATCAATTGGGATGCAGAAATTCATCTCGCTTTGGGGGAAAGAAGCTGGAGGTGTAGTGGGAGGCTGAGCGATCCCGGCTAGATGCAGTCGGACTCACCCCTACAAACAGCTTGTCTCTGGAACCCAATTACTGGAGAAGCACGGGAGTGTCTCTTATCAGTGATAAGTGTCTACCTGGTGATATGCTTCTGCGATATCACCAGGTAGTCTGAGGATCACAGCCGTAAACTAGAGAAGGGGGGGGGGGAGGGGGTCGTAACTATTGTCCGTGCATGTACGCCAAACTGCGGCTCAGATTACCCCCAGCCCTCGAAGATTATTTGGACGGCGTGCTGGTAGGGATACAATCTGAGGAGTCTATAGTGCACCAGGGGAACTCAGGTGTCCATGTAGGCAATGATGGTGTTAGTTAGAGGCGTGTGATTGTGAGGAATGGCTTCTTGACCTGAATCCAAATGGTGTTTTATTACTGGCCCTCTGAGAGAGGCATGGGATGTCCATGGGTGAGATCAAGATCGTTCATAAGTCTACTTGGTACCAGGCCACTGTAGGCCAATGGTGGATTGATTTTATGATCCTATCACCTATTTTGGTCATTCGGGTGAAAGGAAGGGAAAACCTGGTAGTGAGTTGAAAGTAGAGAGTAAGCAGCCGAAAAGACATTAAAAAAAGGGTAGTGATGGGCAACTGGGAATGTCTGTGTTCGGGTAATCTTGGAGACACAGCCATGTTCAGGACCTCCATTACTGACATGGCTTCCAGAAGATGGGAGTTCAAAGTAATTAATGTCTATCCTGGTGACAAGAGCTCAGTTGAAGGAGTACTTTGAGCATTTTGTTATTCTGATCACCATGTCCTCTCAGGCAAAGGCAAACGTTTGGGGACACATTGGGAAGACAAGTCCATCACCATGATATATCCTTGTGGTATTTAAAAAAGTTCCATGGCAGTAGTAGGCAAAATTCGCTCTGAGATGCTGAATGCTCTAGATATTGTTCGGCTGTCATGGTTGGGGCGGCTCTTTAAATGTAGCATGGAGTAGGACAGCCCCTTTGGAGTGGCAGAGCAGGGTGGTGGTCCCAATTTTTTATAAAGACGACCAAAGAGTGTCTTCCAACTATTGAGGGATAGCACTACCAGGAGCCTTGTGAGGGTTTACCCTAGGTTGTTGGAAAGGAGACTGCAACTGGTTATCAAACCTCAAATTCAGGAGGAGCTGTGTGGATTTCCTTTCTAGCCTCTAGGTACCTTGTTTTGGTGTTCATAGAAAGGATCTCAAGAAGTAATTATGGAAAGAGGGGTCTAGTTTTGGAGCATTGGGGTATAATATTTGCTTTTTGGAGAGAACTCGGTTCTGTTGGCACCTTCAATACATGCCCTACCTACATGCACAGGAGATATTCACAGCTGAGTGTGAAGCAAGTCAGGCTGAGGGTCACACATCCAATCTGAGGCCATGGTTCTCTGTCGAAAAAAGGTGGATCGCTCCCTCTGGTTCAGGAGTCACGCTTCGCTCCAAAACGCAGAATTCAAACATCTTGTTGTCTTGTTTACCAGTGATGGTAGGATGAAACGGGAGATGGACAGATGGACTGGGGCCCATTCTGCAAGAATGAGGGATGTTGTGCCAGTCTTTCATTGTGAAGAGAGAGCCCAGGCAAAAAGAAAAGCAATAGACAGATCCCACTGGGTGACGACCCAGGGGAAGACCCATATTTCTCTGGAGGGACTACATATGCCCCTTCTGGCCTGGGAACTCCATGGGATCCGCCGGAATAACCCGGAGAGTGTCGCTGGGGAGCGGGATGTCTCAGATGAGAGAAGGATGGATGGGTAAAGTGTTATGTTCAGAGCTAAACAGGAGAGTAATGCTTCATATATCTGATTTTTATAATGTAAAGGACGGAAAATAAAGATTTTTTTCTCCCTGAAATCCAAACATCCAGTTTGATAGCATTAATGGCTGGGTGATCCAGTTTTGGGACAATGAGCGCAGCGTTTAGACAGGTAAAGAAAAGAACAGAGTGAACCAAATATATCAAGAAAACAAAGATGGGAAAATCCGCAGAAGAGGATTGTTATAGAAGAAGTATCTGAAAAGCAAATCTGCCACAGAGGAGTAAAAAGTAGCAAAGTCTTGTAGATGAGCAAGAAGGACAGAGAAGATGCGAAATCCAGAAGCTGCATCATTAAGGGGAACCGTTCTGCTGCGTTCCAGAGTCAGAAACCATAGTATGAATTAAAATTAAATAATCAATTGAAGGTGCTGCAGAAAGGTATCGGAAATTTACAGAAAGTGGCAGAGGAAGTGGCTTTGTAGCGAAGGACAAGGAGTTGCTGGCAAAAGAAAGTGAAAGCTGAGCGATTGAACACAGTAGCGTCTGTGTTTCACATGTGAGCTTTTGGCTTTACTTAGTCTTGGACTTGAACTTTTTTCCAAAGGCTCTCTCCAGCTCAGGAACTGACAGAGTGAAGGTGATGGAGCCGTCCGATTCTGATCTGACGACCCGGGCTTTGGACGAGGAGTAGGTGGTTGATGAAAAATACAGTTAGTCATGACAGATACAAACACAAAACAAGCAAGTTACGAAACCATAGAAACAAACTATCATTACACTCAACTCAAAAGAATCAAAACTTCAGACCTAAAAAAACTGTGTTTGTTTAACAGCACAATAACGTTTAAATAAAAGGCATCACATATGGCGAGCCATGAAATGGTCTGTCCATGCGCGGAGCAGGAAACAATTCCTTTCCTTGTTACATTATGTTCTCTTCTACATCTTTTCTTAGTTCTTATGTCACAACTTGGGAAGTTAGTGTTTTCATTGGCTGCCTTGACTGAGTAACCAACCGATGATATCACTGCAGTTCCCCTGTTGGGCTCTGATTGAAGTAGGAGTCCAGCAGATAGAGTGGAGATAAGGTGTCAGCAGCACTGACATACACATCAGCTAACACTGCCAAATGCAATACTGCTGAGCGATTGTACGGGTCACATAAGCATTTACCAGATACAGTGTGCGCATCTACAATTCTAATTGTTGCAGGATAGTGGTGTATCCTACATGCATAGATGTGGATGCTTGTGTGAAACCCACCCAAATCGTTGTTGTTCATCATAGCACTGGAGCCTCGCAGGCGCGGGCCCTGTTGAGTAAAATGATACCCAAACTTTAACAAGGTGGTGTTTTTCTCAAGAATGCTGGCTATCTCCATCTCCACTTTGTTTCCCAGCGGCTGGCTCTGGATTTCGACAGTTTGGAGGGAGAGGGGGCAAAGCAAAGAGAGAGAAGAGGAGGGGTTAAGAAATGACCAGCATTACCAGCTCAGATGGCAGCAAATATGTACTTTTCTCTCCATTAATGTTTCTGTTATTTCAAACAATAAATATGGAAAAAGTATAAATGCAAGGTAAGTTATGAAAAGCTGTCAACGAGTGAGTCGTCGATGCACAGCTATGCAGTATGACACATCGCTATGTAATCCAAAAGGCATTAAGCTAAAGTGGTTTAGATTGCTTGCGTAAACTGAATCTGCCCACAGCGAGTGGTGTGTGTGAGTCGGCTGGCACCTGATTGTCAATTTTAAGCTCCAGTAGTGTGGTGTTGTTCTGAAGTGACTCAATGAGGGCCAGGATTCCAGTCCCGGTTATGAAGTTTGACTCCACATTCAAACTCTTCAGAGTTGTGTTCACCCTCAGCATCCCTGCCAGTGCCTAGAGAGAAACAGCGAAGTTCAGAAATTGAGTTACCGATTTGTCATGAAGTGAGTCTGTTTAGGTGAAGTGATGAAAGGCTTACAAATGCTATGGGGTCATTGCTCCTTGTTCCGACGATACTGAACCTCTCAACCACAGTGTTCTTCATCAGTGCTTCAGCGTACGCCTTCAGTGTTGGGACGGGAATATTCTGGGTAACAAGGAAAACATGGTGATTAAAGAGCGACTCATCGTATTTTAGAGCAAGAAAGAGCTAAAAATATTATATAGTTTCAAACATAAATTCTTTTACAACTGGCCTACCCACTGATTTTCGCAGCAGATAATATTAAACCCCACATTTCTGACATAAAAACAGCCTTTACAGTCTTACTGTGGTCAACCCATACCATTTATGGATGATGACGTGTCGTCAGGAACCATAGAAAGCAACAGCCTATTGTAAACTGAATAATTGTTTTCTCTAACAATGCTGCCTTACAGGAGAAATGGCTGAGCCTCAAAGTAATTAGACTGTAGGCTGATATAGACCGCAATTACATTTTGACAGCCACATTACTGATAAGCAGTTAAACTGATTCAAAAACAAAGACTGATTATTCATAGAAAAGTGAGACTTTCAGCTGCTTCCATTCACTATCGGTATGTTTTACCCAATTAATTGGAACAACTGGGAGTGCTGGCGCACATGTCGCAGAAACAATGCTGGTCAAACCTGGAGAAGATATTGCAACATTTCCCTGATTGCTGCAGAGTTTTAGTATAATAATACTTTTAGCCACATTTTTCCACTGTGGCAAGTTACAAGTAGACCAGGGCACAAGCCACAGAGTGCAACTAAATCCCAGTGTAGGGTGCTGGGCTGTCAGATTTCACAGCTGCTGCTCTTAGACAACGTTTCTCCTGACTTCCTCCTCCTCACTTGATAAATTGCTGAATACATTTTCTCGTAACATACTCATGTTTAAACCGGAGATTCTGCTGTTGATACTTTCATCTTTGGCGGTGATAGTATTATGCAATAAAACCCATTGATTCGTCACTCTTTGGCAACCTTTGACTGACTGCCTTTTAAACATATATAGTTCTTGATTTCAGGCATGAAAATTAATATAACCCATGTCTTAAAAGCTCCAAACCTAATTTAAAATAAAAAAAAAATGATGATACATTCACTTCAAAACTGAAACCAGTACTGTTAAAATGTAACATATAAATATTTGCTTTTACCCTAACAGAGGGCTCTATTTGTATTTTCAACCACTTAACTCTAAGAACGTATTTATAAAATACCAAACAGCAAAATGATTTGTTATACAGTTTAATTCAACAAATCGGAAAATCTATTCTGACATAGTTTAGTGTCAAACTAAATATAATGAAATAATATTCAAATATAAATAAAGAATATTGCATTTTGGTAAAATAATAGCATTTTTTTCTTACTTTGTGTTTCTTTTTAGCAATAATGTACAGTACCTTTTTATCTGTTTTCACTGTTTCAGCTGTGTAAATGATTTAAAAAATGAATTTTTTAAATCGGATGACATTTTGTTTTTATCGAAGCAGTCCTCACCTTTATGTTGTTAAGGTTGACCTCCACTAGGTCAGGATCATTCTTCTTTATCCTCAGCAGCGTTTCCTCGACATCAGTGGAGTTGGGCTCCTCGTCGGGGACGGGTTTATACTGAGTGCACTGGATCACACCTGGAGAGCAACACAAGTTTAACTGTTGTTGCTTTAAAACTGTTATTCTGCTGGGGAAAGAAAATGTTTTTTGTTACGCCAAGCATAAAGTACTATTCATTTAAAGCTTACATTATGCTCCTGGATGAGGGGGGCTCACATTCAAACAACAAAACCAAATCCCAAACACCATCAGAGCAAAGTGTCAACTCTTTATTACATTTACTTCTGTAACTGGATTAATATGACAAAATGACACGACCATACAACAAGGAAATGATGCCAATAATGTCCCATTTCCCTCCCAATCATTAATTTCTCAACATTCATCTCAAAAATGTAGCGTCTGCTAGTTTCAGCTGGCACCTCAGAAAAGGATCTGTTTATCAGTTGAATAAATGTAGCCGTTTTAAGCTCTCACACTGTTTAGCGCTGAGAAAGACCGACACAATGAGCCCCCTCATAAGATATACAATGGATTTTATATGTCCGCGTGTCTGAATGATGAAGAGAAGAAAACCTGTGGAATAGTTTATAAAATCTAATGTTACTAGACGACTCAGCAGACACTTTTTCCCCAGGAGAAAACACGCGGTGGAACTATAGCTCAGCCTGTAACAAACGACAAAAAGCTCAAGAAAACTGTCTTTTTGAAAATAATTGTTCACACTGGCAGGTTGTGGTTGTTTCAATTAATTGCAGCCCTGCTCACATTTTCTTCAATAACGTATTATTTACCAAAGACCACAAAAATGTGTCTGTGTGAGTTAAGTACCAGTCCTGTCACTGATGTGTCAATACAAATCAGTAAACTTCAAGTGAGTGTGTAGAACATGAGCAGTTGTGTGTGTTTAACATACTGTTGAGGCCTTGCTTGTTGACTATGGTGCTGCTGGCCAGTGCTTCGTAGTACTGCTGGTTGCTCATTAGGGTGTGCATACCCAGGATAGCTGAAAAAGAACATGACAGCAAAGTGAAAAGCAAGGTAAACAATTCTGAATCAACTGTCAGACCCATAAACAGGCCACCATTTATAAGAGTGAACCAGATTTAAAATTACTTGTCCATGTTTTTCCAGACTCAAAATTCAAAAGTTCTCATTCTTTTAAACCACATTTTTAGTTTTTAGGGTGTTAATGATGCAAAGAAAGATGCACAGACAATAGATGAATGGATGGCTGGATGGACAGACATGCGATGAATAACATTTTGAACAACTCTTAGTATTTTAGTACAAAAAAAACCCTGAGAGACAATGGTAAAGTGCATACAGTTAAGTTTGAAATTATTAATACCCTGGGAGATTTCTTTTTCATTCAACCAATAAAAATATGTTGCTGATAGGAAATGAGACAGGCATCTCTCAAAAAATAACAAAACAATGTAAAAGGATTTTAAATTTAGTTTCTAAATTTAAAATTAAGATTTTATTGGAGAGAAAAAAAACACCTCGTCAAACATCTTAACTGTCATTAGAGCAATAAAACAGTCTTAAAACTGCTGACCATCTTCTTGCGTGTGTCCACTTTAATTTTTAAGATTTATCTTTGGCAATGAGATCCAAGTTTCTGATCTTAAAACATTAGTATTACTTCCAGTCTAAAAACTGTTGCTAAAAACTAACTATAACTTTAAACCTAAATATGACATTGGCATGAATAATTCTGGTCTTAACTGTGTAGGTATGAAGTGTAGGTTGAAATCAAATGCTAACGCATGCACATGAAACAGGGGAACAAATTGCCAAAGGGGCAAACTGATCCAGAGGCAGATCTTTCATGTCAAACACGCTTTGTTCGTGTATCAACAAATTTGCAGTGATTAGTTGTAATAACTCTGATGAATTAACAGGTATGCATTGTTTTTGTCAACTTGTTCCTGTCTGCTGTTCACAAAAGACCTCATAAACATGAGGGATCCTCACATGTTCCATGCAAACACAGTGTGGCATCATTGGATACCCAGGATGTAGCTCATTTAATGGATAAAGAGATCCAGCAGAAGTAGGAGAGGATGAGAAAATGGTGAAACCAATGGAGGGATGAAGGGGTGAATGAGGAGGGGAGATGAAAGGACGGCTGAAGGAAATGGAGAAATAAGGAGTTAATACGAGGGGAAACAAGGGCTAGGAAGGTCAGAGACATCTTTAAATTATTTAGTTGGTATGTGGAGTACATTTTAAAACACTCAGTAAAACACTGCAAGGAATTAAAGTGCTATGTTAGATGGGATCTGTACTAGGACACGTTACCTGCAATATCACAGAGTTCTGCATCAGAGGCGCTGGCCAGGGCTTCCTCCAGCTCTGGCTCCAGAGTCACGTTCTCTATGATGGGGTCCACCCTCTTTTTAGGCACAAAAGCCTTCCCTACGATGGGTGGGAAAAGATGTAATACAAAGATATTTGCTACAAGAGAGGCAGCAGTAAGAACCACCTCATACCTTCTAAAACAAATGGAGTATATGTGGAAAAACATGTTCACCAGAAAGTATGTAAAACCTGAGCTGCACAGTAAGGGAACTGTTTCAAAAAATAAACATACTTAAGTGAAGAAAAAAATCCATCTGTAAAGTGGAAGCTTGAATTTTCATTAACCTTTTAGGAAGAAGCAGAATTTAAATTTTTAAGGAAAACAAAATCCCATTTCCTTCCTCTCTGACCAACTAAGGCGTCTGTTCTTTCAGTCAGAAACATTTAAAATTTTCCATCATTATTTAAGCTACAATAAAATAGCAACTAGTATTTTTTCAGCTCTAAATTTTGTACTGCGCATTTTTTAGTAAATTTAACAAATAACATCCTTATAAGTTAAAATATCAGGTTTTGAAAAGCAGTGGTACAAAAAGCACTTATTTCTCACAGAGCAGGAAGACATCCTCAAAACTTTTGCTCCCTCTGATAAAAATCCGGAATTTAAAAAACCTGCTTTACCGACTAATAATGATTACCTGATGAAAATAATGGCATCTCAGAGGAAAGGCTGGTTCCTACCTCTTTTCTCGCCGGTGAACGGCACCAGGTCTTCTCTGTCAGGATGCTCATTGGCCTGTTTTTCCAGATGGGCCAGCAGGTTGTCCCTCTGAAACGTTCCTGTTGGGGCTTTCTTGGTCTGGTCCTTCTGTCGAAGACCAGCAGGCAACAACGCATTCTAGGCAAAGAAGGAAATTCATATTGTTTTAATATTCGCCCTGATTGGTTGAAAACTGAACAATCTTGTCTTTTCGTCTTCTTCACTCTTACTGAGTGAAGAAGACTCAACATCTCTTATTTTTAATTTCCGCCTATAAACTAGCAAGGTTGTCCACCGTGATTTTATATTTGGCTTGGTGGTTTAACTATAATTGAACCAATAACAATATACACGGCAAATCAGAGCACAATATGTAGACAATCAAACTTCTGGAATATTGATCTGGTCATTTCACGAGTTGAGTGGGTTGTTAATCAGTGTCGGCTGTTTTTGTCTTAGTGGTGAACAACAGGGGCACTAAAGGGACAACAATGAGACGACCCCAAACACAGGAATGGTTTTGAATGTTAAGGAGACAGATATTTTTCCCATACGCATTTATTGTTTGACTGCTTTCCAGTAGTTCTGCATCTGACCAGGGTTGGTGTCGCTACTGGCGGCATGAGACGATTCCTGGACCCTACTGGAGGTTGCATAGGGAGTCCAACTCCACCAGGACGGCACATCAATACGTGCCATTGCCAGAAGGTTTGCTGTGTCTCCCAATATAGTCTCAAGAGGAGGAGATTCCAGGAGACAAGTAGTTACTCTATTACAGCTGGGCAGGACCGTCGGACGTCCTTAACCCATCAGCAGAAGCAGTATCTGTTCCTCTGTGCAAGGAGGAAGAGGATGGTTGCTGCCAGAGCCCTACAAAGTGACCTCCAACAGGCCACTGGGCTGAATGCCTCTGAGCAAACCAATAAAAAATGACTTCATGAAGGGTTGCCTGAGGGCCCAACATCCTCTAGAACAGGGGCCTGCAACCTTTACAGTCTAAAGAGCCATTCTGCCTACAGTCCACTTGAATTAAACTCGTTCAGAGCCGCAAATGTTGCCTGGCCTTTTGAAAAAAAAAAGACAAGTTATAATTTTTGATAAAGATCTACTGTAGGGGATATGTTGTCATTGTCAAAGTAACGCCATTTTATGTCCATTTAGAGGTTTAAAAAAAGAGGATGGACGGGATGTTGATATTTGTGGATAATGATGTAAAAAAAAAAATCATAGTTTCCAACTTAATGAAGAAATATTGATTTAAAATTAAATATTACTGGCACTTTTAGCATCATTCTGTTGTGAAAAAGCAATTATTCCAAGAAAAAGCTACTAAAACCTGCATTTATTATCATTATTATTGTCATGGTTGAGTTTTGGTTTGGCTTTGTTTTTCTGTTATTTTCATTTTTTCATCTCTTTTGGGTTAGGTTTGACTTTATTTATTGTTAGTTTTCAGTCATCAGTTATTTTCTGTCAATTTTCACTTCACCTCCTCAGCAGTCAGTCACACCTGATAATCATTTGCTTGTTAATTAGCCAGACCCTTGTTTCACCTGTTAGTGCTCTATTTAAACCTCCCTCTGTCTTCAGTTCAGCACTGGGCCGTCATCTGCTATCCACCACTCCATGCCAATCCCTCTGTAAGTCTTTTTATTCTGTGGTTAGTTTCTGGAGAAGCTCTGCTCTTTGTCCAGGTGTCTTCAGTGAATTGCTAACCTGACAAGCTGCTCTGGTGAAGCCCTGCTCTGTGCCCTGGAGTCTCCGGATAACTGCTAACCTGACTAGCCGCCCGGAGTCCTGGTGTTGCTATGAGGCCTGCTAGCCGAGCAGCACCTAGCGAGTGTGGACTCTCTTTCTCCGGGCCGTCAGCTCCTGCCATCACCTACATCCCTGACCTTCTGCAGTCCTGAACCTTCGGTCTTCATCACTCACCACCCAGCATACTTCATTTAAATAAAACTCTTTAACTTTAGTCCTGTGTGCGCTTCCTGAGTTCGTCGGTAAACAAAACCCTGACAATTATATTTAAATACCATAATAAAAATATATTTTGTAGCCAAAGTTATTAAGAGCCACTGTGGAAGGTCCAAAGAGCCACTTGCGTCTCCAGAGCCATAGGTTGCAGACCCCTGCTCTAGAAGGCCCTGTGCTCACTGTGTAGCAACGTAGTGCTTGGCTGGCATTTGCCAGAAAACACCAGAATTGGCAAGTTCATCTCTGGCGCCCTGTTCTTTTCACAGAGGAGAGCGGGTTCTCTCTGATCTCATGTGACAGATGTGAAGCTGCCGTGAACGTTATGCTGCCTGCAACATTGTTCAGCATGATCGGTTTGGTGTTGGTCTGGGGAGGGATAGCCATGACTGGATGCACAGACTTGTACAGAATAAACAACGGCACCCTGACTACCATTGCCATTGGTCAGGATCTGGGATGAGATATCCCAGGACTCATTTGTCATCTCATAAGGAGCACGTACCGACATAATCAGGTACCTACATCGGTTTTCCAGTTTTCCCTTCTCTGTGACTTCGGATTAAGACCTCTGTGGATTTTCATCAAGTTATGTGGCATCCTTCTGTTTCCACACTATCCATTTCACATCATTATCCAGCGAGATTTTTTTTTTCAATAAAGATCTGATGTGTTTTTCAAATGTTCCTTTAATTTTTTGAGCTGTTTGTGTTTCCTGGTTTCAAACACAAACAGAACAAGTTCACAAGTGTGCCACCGGTTTTAATGGAGAAGCAACCATTGTTTATAGCATCAATCTCTAGATTCTACTGACTTGCAGCCATATTGGATACTAAATTCTGACATCACAGGACATTCATGTTTCATAAACCAGGACCTTAGAAAATCTGAACTGGGGAAGAGAAATTCCCCAATATTTTCAAATATAAATTTTTTTCACCTTCACACTGCTAATTCTATTACCAGATGCTGTTTTGTTGTTGCAGACTAATATTTGGCTGTATACTGATCCTTTTGTTGGACCAAATGTGAAGATTACCATTGACACAGAAAAAGAATTAACCATAAAGAAACATTTATTCAATTAGAAAAAAACATAAAATGTTTAGCAAAACATACATAAACCGCTAACCAACAAAGACTCCTAACTCCTGACCTTTTCTTGGCTAAATCATCGGGCAAAGAGTTAAATCTGAGTTCAAAGTTATTACTCAACTTCTTGTGAAGCTTAGCTACAAGCAACCCCATTCACAAATAAAAAGAAAAAACCTGACAGAACAGTAAGATGTAAAGCAGATATTACCGTGCTGGTAAATATAACTCCCCCATCAATCCTTATCTTTTCTCCTGGACAGCAGGGGGGATCAAGGAGTTTCCCAGGCCATTACAGCACATAAGTTATTTTCAACCTGAATCAACAGTGAAAACCAGAACTCTTGGAGGCCCTGCTTATAGCTTCATATCTTATCAGGGCTCTCAGCACTCGCATGGCCACCATATTCCCCAGTCGTTCCCTCTCTCTGCTCCACTCAGTTGTCAGTCTACCCTCAGGTAATTCAAAAGCCTGAAAGGAACAACAGTGCAGCAAAAAAAAAAAAAAAAAAAAAAAAAAACTTCCCAGGAAATTTGCAGCCGGTGAGTGGCACAGATTTCCTGCCAAGCTTTCGTTGGCCATCTCAGCTGTGGATGACAGGCCTCGGTCCCAACTTATTTTTAACAACAGTGAAATCTCTTTCTCTCATCTTACACAGTTAAAGGCTTCACCAAGCCTGCCAGCGACAGGAATGGGCCAGTTCCCGGTATCAAGGTTTACCGAGGTTTTAAAAAAAAGGTACTTGTTGTACTTGTGCTTGTTGTCGTCCGCTTATCTGGGACCAGGTCGCGGGGGCAGCAGATTCAGCAGAGGCGCCAAAACTTCCCTCTCCCTAGACACCTCCTCCAGCTCCTCTGGGGGAAACCCGAGACGTTCCCAGGCCTGCCAAGAGACATATAGTCTCTTCAGTGTGTCCTGGCCTTCCTCCCGGTGGGACATGCCTGGAACACCTCCCAAGGGAGGCGTCCAGGGGCCATTCGGCACGAACGCCTGAGCCGCCTCAGCTGAATCCTCTTGATGTGAAGGAGCGGCGGCTCTACTCCGAGCCTCTCTTGGATGGCCGAGCTCCTCACCCTATCTCTAGGGGAGTGTCTGGCCACCCTGCGGTGGAAGCTCATTTCAGACGCTTGTATCCAGGATCTTATTCGTTCGGTCATGACCTGATTTTCATGGGCATAGGTGAGGGGAGGAGCAAATCGAGAGCTTCGCCTTTCGATCTGCATGTCGATCTCCTGCTCCATTCTCCCCTCACTCGGGAACAAGATCAAGAGATACTTAAACTCCTCCCCTTGAGCCTCACCCCACCAAAAAACAAAAAACTGGAGAAATGTTTATTTTCCAGTCAAAAAAATGGCATGATTTCAAAACTAATAAAATTACGTGTAATAAGATGGCAGAGAGACTGCTAGAGTGAGCTGAGTTTTCCCCAGCTGTATAGAGCACAGAGTTGTGCTTCCCCTCCCCTACCTGTTGCTGTGGCTTGCCGGTGAGCTGGCTGAAAGGCGGTTGCTTCACTTTTTCCTTACTTACAAAAAGAGAAAATTGAGGAAAACCTCTGTGAGAACTTTGGAGTGGAAAAATTAGGAAATGCCACCCATCACTCTTTGTGAGGTCTTGTTTCAGTAGCAGTAGGAATGATTGTTACTTTCTCTCCTTAAATAAAATCTATTTCATCATATTGCACTTTTTTGTGTAAATACTGTGAAAACATAACATTGCTACTCAACGTTATCTTACCTTGAGAATTACATTCCATATTTAATTTCATCTCCTTTTAATTATAGTTAACTAAATTTATTCTAAATGTAACCAACTAAAACACTTAAATATTTAATTTTGTATTGCCCCTCTCATCTTAAGGGAGATAATTTATTTAAACCTACAATAAACATAAGAAAGATTTAAATTTTTGTTGTAAATCCAATATAGCTGCAAAATAAATCAGCTAATGAACTTCCTGCCTCTCATAACCAATGAGATTTGTTCTCATTGGCTATTTTGCAAACTAAGTCGACTTTTCCACATGGGTAAAATCTGATCTGATTAGATTTCATTTCCTTCAACATTTCTGTATCGTTTATTAGTTGAAATATAAATAATTTTTGCCCCTGTTTCAGTCGTTCAGGAGTTTTTTTTATGCTTTCATCAGGAAAAAAGACAATTGATGAAAGCCACGACTAAATTTTCATGTCAACAAAATGAATCCTGCTAGCCAGCTAATAAAGGTCAATTCAATAAGCAATAACTTACAGATAAGAACACAGAGTATCAACAGTATTTCAGAACCCAACATGTTTCAGTAGATAGAAACACAAAGAGCCAAGCCAAGAGTAATAGTCCAAAAGTGAGGGAACACATGTACTTGATGTTCTCCTGATGACTATTCTTGTACTCGTGTTCGGTCCAAGCACAGCTGGCAGAGGTGGAGTTGTTTTGTTTTTTTGATTCTACGTCGGACTTTTCCGAGGCTTTACTAGAAGTGATGCAGGACGTCTCTCTATCTTACATCAAACGGGCACTTCACTGTTGTGCAAGCCCTGACCGCCGGGAACGGGCACAAACAATCCAAGCGTGCACGCACACACCGTGTCGTCTGTTTACGTCATGGAGGCTCCTGCAGTTGCTCACTCCTGGCATCAGTCTCACTAACACACGCACAGTTCTCCATGTTAAACCCTTCCAGTCATCCCCTTGGCATTGTGGGGGGACTCCTGTCTTCTTATAAGCGGTGAGACATCCATCTGAAAGCTAATATAGCTCCCATCGCAGCCATAGCTCATGGTAAGTAACAGTGTTCTGTCTGCACATGCAGTTATGGGTCTAACACAAAGACAACACAATTACCTGTTATATTTCCTGCTGTTGTACTCAATACAACAAGAAAAATAATCATTAAAATATTCTTTTTTTTTTTATTATTGTACTTCAGCATGCATGACACCACATTTTTGTATTTATTGTTCCGATTAAAATGGTTTAGTTATATGTTACGTTAAAGTAAATCCGTTATGATACAGCGCCAGGCAAAAGTATTCATACATGTTGAACTTTTTCTCACTTTGCCCCATTTCAACCACAAACTTCAATGTATTTTATTGAATCCATCAACGCAGAGACGTTAGTAATTAGGAAGTGAAAGGAGAAGCATGGTTTCTATATTCTTTTACAAACTCGTGCCTCTTTTTTACAATTCAGTTATGCTTGAACTTGTGTTTGTTCATCATAAGATCCAAATAAAAGATTAAAGTTTGTGGTTGTATTGTAACCTAAAGTGTAAATACGTTTGCATTCTTCCAAAGTGGAATCCCATTTCCCATATTTATCCATACAGGGAAACTGCTGAATGCCAGCTCCAAACCTCTCCAACCAGCTAAACGGTCCACATTTAAGATATTTAAATACAAGTTATTTGTCGGTTGTATATGAGATTAACCTAGGACAACAACATCTAAATATTACATTGCTTTGGTGTGTAAGGCATTTTAGCTGATATGACTTCCATATTATCATCAAAAGTTAATTTGAAACTGAGTTATTTTCTGAAATTCCAGACTTTCATAGACTCAAATTTCTTTTATTATAAAATACTTCTACTATGAAATATAAAATACAAAGGTTCACTAAGATTTTGGGGGAGATGCTTTTACAGTGGTAAGCGAGTAAAGTAAATAAATAAAGCAGGGAGTGAGGTCACGGTAATGTAATAAAAATAAAGCAGTGAGCCTCTTTTAGTGCAGCGCATTACATTAACGGTTCCATTAAGACAGCATGACCCAATAACTCTGCACTAAAAAGAAAATGGTCTGACTCTGCTCCTTCTGGACTAAAGCGTGATAAACTTACATCAGGATCGAGCTCCTCTAATTCATCCTCTAACCGTTGCAGCTCCTCCTCTGAGAGCTTCTTCAGCAGCTCGTCCTCGTCTATGTCCCTGTACTTGTCCATCTCCTTCTTTAACAACGACATGATGAGCCGCACACCTGGAAATACAGTGGTGTAAAAACAAGGTTAAACGGTGTTAAATTATATTGTGCGACTTTATCGTAAAAAGTTATTACATTTTATATATTGGAAAAACTCGGTCACACTGCATCCTCACCCTGACAACCTCCCCAAATCTGAGTCGTGAAAAAAAAGATAATCAAGCTGGAAAATCTAGACTTAATTTTAACATATCTACAGTGATGGGAGCAGCATATAGAGATGAGACAAATGGTAATGAAATGCCTCGGCTTCTGAAAGATCAGAGCATTGAAAATTTATATTTTACCAGTAGGATGCAGAATTAATTGAGGTAGCATCACAAGGTGTTATTGTTACTGGTCACACTCACCTCGATGAGCCCCACTTCAGGGGTGAGATGAGAAGAAGGCAGCCGAGTGTTCAAACTGAGGGATGGTAGAAAGCTGCAAGAGACAGAAACATGAGCGAGGAAAGCTTCACCTTTCTCAGAATCAAACAGGAATGGATACATAAAGTCATCTGTCTGTAAACAGGTAGTGCTCCCAATTTGATGTTTTTAGATTTCTTAGACTTAGACTTAGACATACAGCTTGTAAATTGCAGTAAATTAAATTACAGTATAAGGTGCAGCAGTGATTTAAAAGTAAACAATTGAAATGTAAACAATGCAGGAGAAAATCACAGTGTACAGGTGAGTATTTTTAAAACCATTTGTATGTGCAGAATTGGTTTTTCTTTCCACTGTCGCTTCATGCTTGCTCAGTATGAGGGATTGCTGCAAAGCCATGGACAGTGCAGACGACTCTCCCTGTAACTCTACGCTTCTCCAGGAGTGAATGCTGCTTGTCGGGACTTTGAAGCAATCAACTGGTTCCCTTATATAGGAAATTTTTGACCAATCTGTATAATATGATTGATTTGACTTTGTAAAGTGCCTTGAGATGACATGTTTCATGAATTGGCGCTATATAAATAAAATTGAATTGAACTGAATTGAATTAAAGCAGTGGCAACAACATCAACAACAATGTCAACATCAGAGTATCAACATGTATCCTATGGATGTTTTTTTTTTTTTTTTTTTTTTTTTTTTTTACTGTGATCAAAGGTTGTATTTATTGCAAGTATATGTTGTATTTAAGACCTTCAAACACACCTCAAAATATTTCCAGCAGGGATGATCATTCATGGTTTGTCTTTTGAGTTAACTTTATATTTACCTGAACGCCCCATATTTTTGCGTGTTTATAATACTTCAAAAAACCTTTAACTGCTGCATCATAAAAAGAAAATTGGATCATAAAATATCCATTAAAACAAAAAATATCTAGCCGGGAACATAAAACCAAAACCATACAGAACCTGATACTAAAAATGTATCCATCAGATCCATTTAAGAGAATAACCTCCTATAGAATATTAGTTTTTAGAATTAAATGTACTAAATATTTTAAAGTGACAAAGGGCATTTGTGCAAGAATGCATTTGGAAACTAAGAGTTCGGCAGCATTTGTAATGCTGGATAGAGATGCAGTGATGCAAATGTGCAAATATGCGAATGTTGTGCAGAGTTTATAGTTTATAGTTCTGCTTTTTGATTTAAAAATCAAATTAACAAAAACCCTTTTAGCAGGACAGAAGTCATGGAGTAGCTAATATTACAAGCACCAAAACGAATATCTGATTTAACATTCATCTGGTTATCAAGTTTTACATCATAGTTTAAAGGGATAGCATAGCAAGTGAGGCAGTGTTAAAAGGTTATAAGCCCTTAATATTTATTCTGCAACAGATTAATATTTGGTGTAGATCCAGATTACTTGGTCCTGGAAGCTGAAGCTAGTCCAAGACCAAAGAAGACTATTACAGGGTCAAAACAACTTGAATCTCAAAAAAAACTAATTTTGGTCTAGACCAGGGGTCTGCAACAAGGGGCTCACTGGACCTCCCACAATGGCTCTTAATAACTTTGGCAAAAAATGATAAAGAACCAACTAACATTTTTAAAACAAATGCAGGTTTAGGTGTTTGATTTTTTTCATTGGATTATTGCTTTGAATTTCCAGAACAGAATGACAAGGTAGCAGTAATGTTTTTTAGATTGTTTTTTCTTGTCATTAGGTTGGAAACTGCGTGCTTTTCCCCCATCATTTTCCCTAACGTAAACATCTCAAAGACGAAATGTATCCATCTTCTTTTTGCAAAAGTTTTATGTTGTTTTTTTTAAATCAAGACAAAAATGGCTCTTTAGATTGTAGAGGTTGCAGACTCCTGGATGAACCTTTCAATCGTCACATCTGCAATGGTTCATGTATTGAGCTGCTAATGAATATAATGAATTGATCTGACCCAGAATAATTTGCACTGTCTCTCAGATGCTAATGTCAATTTTCACACGCTTTAGTGACCTTGGGGGTTGTACAATCATGCATATTGCATAGTTTTTCTCTCATCGTTCTGTAAATCGGCTGCTGTCTTTCTTTTCCATTTAATTAAAGTATTGCATTTTATCTGAATATACCGTACCATCAATAATTACACAAATTTTTTTCCCATATCTGATAGGTTCATTCTCTTTTGCTTTAGAATTTAACTTTAAATGAGCTTGTTATTCATACAGTCATTCAATAGTTTATGCATTTCTAAGAGGCCTGTTTGCCAAATTAATAGTACCTTTTAAAAAAACAACAACCTTTAAACTGGTATCAAACATAATTTTTACTAAGCCCCCATTTCTGAGAGAAAATTTTAGCTTTTTTATTGGTCTGATGCAATATGAAGACAAGGGGGAAATAAAGCAGAATAGAAATAAAGGTTTTAAAACATTATCTGTCTGTGTTAATCAATATAATGTGTTTCCTTTAGTGAACTGAGTTACTAAAATAAATTAACTTTTCAATAATATTCAAATTTATTGAATATGGCTGTGACTGTAACTTTTTATGACACACACTGCCACACCTAAATTTCCCTATTGTAGAGCAATAAAGGTATTTCTTATTATCTTATCATTTACCCGGATAATGGAAGATGGAGATGGTGTGATGTCAATAATCTTCCAGTGTGAAACATGACTGCAAACTTACACCATAAAGCCTTTCCAGCAAAAAATAAAAAAATCATACTTTAAATAAATATTTTACACTGTCTTACATTTTTATCAGGCAGTGACCAGGACTTGAATGGTTTACAATTACAGTTTTTAGCATGAAAACACAGAAAGACCTGACCTCCCGTTTGGTGTAGAAATAATCATCAACCTGTCTGGAAACGAGGGGCCGATGCGAACACAGTGATGTTTAAAGGTTCATATCATATCGTTGAGATAAACAACTACAACGTCCAGTTTTATATTTGCTATTGTGCACCAGCAAATAGCGCCAACCTTCAGGCCCAGCTAATCTGGATATATATAATAAATTATAGTTTACAGGTTTAATAGTCTGCTGAACCCGACAGATAAAATATACTGACTGAGATGACTTTAAGGACGCACTGATTTGTTTCTGTCATCAAAACATCCTACAACTGTACTACACTGGACATGTGTTTAGTTGCCATTGACAGATGTCTCCATCATAGATCTGCATGGTCATTTTAGAGCCTGAAATTAATCATAATTTAGCCCAAATGCTTGCATTAAATGATGGTGGAACTGCTCTTTTTTATGTGTGCCAGCAGGTGTTTTTCCATAATCAGGAGAAGCTAGGCCAAACGTACCTTTAATTTGTTCTGCCCTCCCAGAGATCAGTGACAGGACACGTTACCAAAACATAAGATCAAGAACTGGGCTTAGGTCCAAATAACGCTGTCTGCAAGTCTACTTCAAGACACTGGCCTGCTCTGCTGATGTCAAACAGACGCCTGGTCTGTATCTGAGCTTCTACAAGCTTCGGCTTCAAAACAGGGCTCACAGAAACTAAAAAAAAAACACAAAGCTACCATTTAGATTTTAAAACTGGAAAAGAATATTTCCTCTTTTTTTTTACCATTTTCACAGCATCCTGTTTCGTGAAATATGTTTTTCCTGTCCTGTGCCCACAAAAGAGCCAGATCTAACAGTAAAACCCTCTGCTAAAAGACTCCAGATTAATCAAAATACAAAGTGAAAATGGGAACTTCTAGGTGATCTCTTAGCTAACAATTTCAACTTGAAAGTGTTGTGATTTCTAATAACTTTAAACATGGTTCTGGTGTGAAATGGCTTTTATTGACATTCCTAGAGCTGTGATATCAGTGCAGCTCAGTGGAAATGGTGAAATACACTCATCAGTATAAACGTCACGTTAATTATTGCCCTTTAAAAAATGCATTTGAACACTTTTTTTTCCTAAAGTGAGCAGATGGTAAAACAAAGTAGTCAAAAATGGGAACTGAGCGCACAGATGTAATTTTATTGCACACTTTCCTTAATTCACACATACATAAATACATAAACCCTCATTATATTTTGGTTAAATGTCCCTTAGCAAGTTGCAGAGAAAACATACTTTATGAAGCCATCATCAAGCTTGCGGCAGAACTTTGGCTGGATATTTGACCGCTTGGCAATAAACAACTCGGCCACTAACAGAATTGACCCTGCCATCCTCTACCAGAGGATCCACCTGTCAGTGCATAGCCATCTTACTGACCGACCGCCAGCAGCAGGTGAGGCTGGGGAGCTTCTCCCACGCAAGTACAATCAACACCGGTGCCCTCCAGGGTTGTGTCCTCGCCCCTCTTTTCTTCTCTCTGTACACTAATGACAGATAACCTGATTTGTGAAACTCCTGAAGTTTACAGACGACACTGCTGTCATTGGGCTGATCCAGGGTGGAGATGGGTCTACATACAGATAGGAGGTCGATCAGCTGTTCCACTGTTGGGCCCAGAACCTCCTGGACTTAAACCCACTAAAGACAGCGGAGAAAAAAAAAAAAAAAGACAGCGGAGAAGACGGTGGACTTCAGGAGAACCCCCATCATTACCCTCAACAATCCTGTGTCTACTGTGGATCACTTCCGGTTTCTAGGAACCACCCTCTCTCTGGACTTGAGATGGTCCTCACACATCGACACCATCCGTAAGAGAGCCCAGCAGAGACTGTACTTCCTGCAGCAACTTAAGAAGTACAACCTTCCTCAGGAGCCTCTGATCATCTTCTACACTGCCATCATTCAGTCTGTCTTGTGCTCGTCCATCTCCGTGTGGTTCATGTCATCCACAAAGCCTCACAGGTCCAAACTGCAACAATTAGAACTGCAGAGAGGATCATCAGGACCAACGTTCCATCCGTTCACAGCCTGTACAGGTACAGGGCCAGTAGAAGGCCAGCTAGAACAGCTGTCGACCCAACACATCCTGGTTACAGGTCAGTCAGACATTAAAAAAAGGCCCACAGGGCCCCGAGTCAGGCAATATCCCCAGGCAGTGAATCTGATGAACACTTTGCAGTCAGGGTAGCCATCTATTCTGCTGTGGGGAAAAAACTTCTGTATATACTGCCCCAGTTCTTACCTTTCCCCTGAATAATGTATTTTCTGTTATAGATTGTAGTTTGCTGTTCTGCCTGCTGTTACTTGTCTGACTGTTTTTTTTTTGTTTTTTGTTACATGATGAGCGTTGGAATCTGAAGTCAAATTTCTTGTTTGTACCCATAAACTTGGTGAATAAAGTTGATTCTGATTGTATTGTCAGAAACAGTAGATCTTATTTAAATTGGCTGGTGTCCAGACAATGACTTGTCATTTAAGCAGTGAAAAAATGTACAATAGGCGCGAGTACGGCTTCATTCCTAAATCTTTTGACGTCTGTTTGGACTAACAGTCCTGCTGTGTCTATGTTTCGTTCGTGCATTTAGGTTGAGGCCAAGTTGAAGGATGTGGAGGCAGTCCTCCATCTTCACTATTAACACACGTTGTGCAAGGCAACAGTAGTAATGGCAGCTGAATGAACCCTCAGCATGATATAACCACCACCATGCTCAACAGTTTAGTTTTCTTAGGTTTGAAAACGTAATTTCGACTCAGCCAAACACTTTTTATCGTGAGCAAATAAGCCGTCTCATCAGACAATAGCTTTTCTCCATGAAGCTTCCATGTTCATGTAATCAGCTGTGAATTTTATTAGAGTTTGAATGATTTTATTCTTCTTCTTGTACAGCAACGTCTCAGTGCATGGTTATCTAAAACGAGCTACTCTCATAATGCCGACTGAAAAGTGTTTGAGGAGCTTCGAGCTGACATCAGGCTAGAGCCTGGGTTGCTTCTGCACTGTTCCTGAACATCCTAACCAACTTCCTTTAACCTGAGGGTGACTGGGTCAGATAGCTGAACCTTGGGGATGCTCCCCTGTGCTTGAGCTCTGCTTGAAAGGTAGATCCTTTTCAGGAAACAAATCGACTTAAATCAACCTAGATTGTAAAAGCAGCTTGTTTGTGGCTACAAAATGTCTACAGCTTTTCTGCAACTTTTCTCAAATACATTTAAGCACATATTAGTAGAGGGGGATGTATTTTCCTTTGAGAATGTACAAGCATATGTTTAACCATGTAATAATGGCTGAAAGATGATCAAATCTGCACACTTATTTAATTTTATTTATTTGACGTTTGTTGTATATCTTTTTGAAATTGGAAAAGAACAATTCAGATAGATAATCCCAAACCTAATGTGACGTTTTCAACCTAAATGTTATTTTCTCATATTAAGGAGCAACTTCATGTGTGTCGGCACAGTCTGACTTCAGCTGTTGAATTTTACAGATTTCTCAAATGACTGTAGAAAACAGCTGAGAGACAACTGGTCTGCTTATGTTCGCCACATGTCATAACGCGTGCATAAGAGATACACAAGTGCTTATGGCCTGCATTAAAATGTCTACTTCACAGATAAAACACTTGGGCATTAAAACAATACATCATTAATCAATACAATGAAGGCTGGAAAAACCACAGACTTTTGCTAAAGTTGTCCATTTTGGTTTTTGAAAGCCTTGAACTCCTTTGTGACTTTGTTTTGTCCATCTTGGAGACAGGTATGAGGTCGTGTGTCATAACATAATGAAAGCGTCCTCAGTGCTTTCTTGGGCTTGAGTGCATTCTCCAGGGGTCAACATGTCCTTATGTTTCATCAAGGTTACTTCACGTCACTTACCATATGCATGCAGTTAGGTTAGATTTTTAAAATGTACTATAGATACAAATATTAATGATTTTCTTAGGTGATAGCTTTATATGAAAATATCAGTCTAATGCAAAGATGCTATTTTCCTAAATTTACCACATGCCAAACTCTGAAGGAAAGTCATGGCAGCTCCATGGACTGCAGTTTGTCGTGGATTAATCAATTTTATCACTATAAACACTGCAAACCTGCATCATAATAAAAAAAGCACTTTCTCCATATTCCCGAAAGCTGTTCACACATTTTCAAGCAGCAGCTTTCTTGAAGCCCTGCAACTTTAAACGAAACTCCTTTTCTCCATGCAAAAATCAACGCTATCAACCAGAAAAGCAGCTCCGTCTATTTGACTGCTTTATTGCAAGCAGACGGTAACTTTTGCATTAATTTACGTACCTCCTCCGGCGCTATTAATAGCCGGTCGGCTCCACTGGGTGACAGCAACGAATACTTTGACCAGATATGGTTTCCCTCTGGAGCCGCAGTGAGAGCCGCGCTCGGCTGCGAAGCGCACCAACCCCGGGAATCCGTCCGAAATAAAAGAGCCGCTCCGCTACACGGAACCGGCCATGACCCTTGGACGGAGGTGACTGAATTCAGCAGAAGTCAATGCGTCCCCTCTCCCGTCTTTGCTCGGTTTGCGAAAAGCCGAATCTAATCTCCCTAAAACGGCAAAGTCAACTTAGTGAGAGGTGATCCTCCTCCTCCTCCCTCTTCCTCCCCCAACACGCGGCCGGCTGCCCTGTCACTCCCGTGACGTCACGAAGAGCCGCTGGCTCCATTATCGGACGGCATCTCTTTTTTTGGTCCTGTGGGTAATGGTCATTTTCGTGATTCGTACCGTACATTTCGGATTCACTAACAAGCCGTCTGCCGGAACCCACTTTGGTAAACCAAGGATTTTCTTTCTGCTAAAAAGAAAAAAAAATATCTGCAACAAAGTGCGGCGGCATTATTCCCATTACGGTATTATTTTACCAACAGGTGATCGCTCGGACTTCAAATTGCTTTGATCAGGTGCCATCTGCTCCAACTTCACAACAGGGGTCTGGGTTCAAATGCTCTAAAGTAAACTAAATGAAAATGTGGTGCAAAGTCTCCAGAGAATCCAAAGTTAGACCGCAGGGTCCTCACAAAATTCAAGTAGTCTAGAAACAAATCTCAAATTTTCAATGATATTTAACTTTGAGCATTTTAAAACAAAAGCGTCGTGAAGGGAACAAACCATCTAGTGATAAATGTTTTGCAAACACTAAATACTGTATAATTTGTATTAACTTTACCATCTGAGCTATTTTTCCAACTGTTGGTTTCATCCAAATGTCAATATTGCGGACCTTTCGCAGAATAGTGGCAACACTGTTGCAGTGAAGCAACTTTTTTTTCAAAATCAAATATATTTTTTTATTTTTGCTATGTCTGTTTTTGGAAGGATTGTGGTGTATCTTAAAGGAGCTATAAGTAAAATATTTAATGTAAATTCAACCTAAATCATTCTCATTTGTCACCTGGGATGGAAGTAACATTCCCTATAAACAATCGGTCCTCTCCATCTACAATGTCTTAAGTGACGTTTTTCTACTTTCAAACTGAGAAGTACGACCAGAACTACATCGTTTCAGTAGGTAGCCCATGTTTACTTCCTGTTTCCTCAGCCAATCATATTAGAGTTCTCAGGGCTCCCAACAGAGAGCACAGCATTTGGTATTTTATGATGGCAAAAGAGCAGCAGCCTGTAAACCAGAAATAGAAAGAGAATAGAACGTCATCCCAGAGCAGAGTTGATGAGTAGCTGTGAAGCGGAGCGCTCACACTAGCAAACAGAGCTGTTGTCACTCTCTGGCTACATTCAAATTGCAGGTCTTGACGCTCAATTCCAATTTTTTGCTCCAATTGTAGTTTTTTGAGGTAGCCGTTCACACTACTATTAAATGTGACCGCCATCATATATTCTGTCTGGACGGTTCAAGACCACAAAGCGACCTGTACGTGCAGATGGAGTCATCACACAGCAGCGCACTGTTTACAGAAGTAATGGTGAATATAACCGTTTCTACTTGCTTTTATTCCTATATTTTAATCATGTAAAGCACTTTGCATTGTCTCTGTACTGAATTGTGCTATATAAATAAATTTGCCTTGCCTTGCCTTCTACAAGTATTCAATAAAATTTCTTAAAAAAAAAAATCTCGAAAAAGATGCTGATACCAGCCGCATCTCTCATTATTAGAAAGCTGTTGGGGAATGGGAACCGACAATATTAAGACCACATCATGGCAGTGTGAACTGGGCCGTTCACACTGCCACTTTTATGTTAAAAAAACAAAAATATTTTCTGCACAATAAAAACTCTTAAAAAAATACCTCAACACTTTTTTATTATTTTTAACAGGAACAGGATTCATTTTCACTTATGTGTAAATACACACATTTAGTAAAGTAAAACACTGAAATATGAACCATAATGCTTAATGAAAATACAACCATGTACAAACATGCAGTATATTAAAGTAGTTTAACTATTAACCAGCAGCATATCCCACAAAAACGCACAAAGTATCGCATGCAAAAGTCACAGCAAACAAACAAAAACAATATAAATCGGCCAAATTTGAACAGTCCTGAGTATAGCTATAGAAAAGTGTGTTTCATATTTATCCTGTCCTTAAATAATGAAAAGTAACCATCTTTTACAGACAACATACCTACCACAAATGATAGATCACTAAATCAAGACTGATTATTAGCCCTGGAAAAAAAATAAAAAATAACAGACAACCGAATCCAGGGAAGTACCCCCCCAAAATCCTTTCATGCTTTTCATTTTACAACGAATCAAAACAAAAGGAGTTTGTTTGTACATCTATGTCCAAGAGTCCAATGGTCTGGTTACTCTACTACTGTCTGTGTGGACACCTCTGCAGCAGAAGACAGCTCATCTCCAATGTCGGCCATGATGCTGTGAATCCAAACGTCCTTCTCCGATGAAGTGTCCACCAGGTAAACCGTCAACTTGCGCTCGCGCAGCTCACCTTTAACCTCGGGCACATCCTGCACGCTCTCCACCTGAGCTACTAGCGGTCGCTTTTCCACATGATTCCTGAACAACACAGAGGCCTCCTCTGACCACTGCCGTTGTGTCATACCTGCATGATTATACAGATACTGTTTCAATATCAAGGAGACAAACAGCCTTTTACTAACCTTGTTAAAAGATCTGAGTAACTGAATAACCCTAAAAAAACAAAACAAATAGTAACGAGCGCTCCTTCTGGCGGAGGTTTGTAAATATAGACATCTTTATGATTCGGCCCATAAAGATCACCATGATGAAGAAATGGTTAAAGGGGCCATGACAACAAATTTCATCTTTCTGAGGTTTTGGAAGTAAAAATCCGATCTGTTGTGCACTGATGAGGGCGTGTGAATGTCAAAAGTGAATACCAAAGGACCTGCTCAGGGGCGGTCAGCTTTGTTGCTTTGCTCAAAAGCGGTCAGATCAGAAAGCAGGTTATCTTTCTACGTAATTCACAGCCTCCAATCAGAGCACACCATCCAGCAGACAGCCAGCGGCGGGCTGGAGCTGTCTGCCTTCACAGCCGCGATACACAGCCAGCTCTCCACCGCGCCGTTGTCGTAGTCAAGTCAGCTTGGTAAAGTGTCATATCATTACCCAACTCTTTTACCGAGGCAAAAATGTTTGAAGCTTCATAACTGTCAGTTTTAGTCAGATCCGAATGAAAGACTCCAGACTCGGCTTTCTATGGTTTGCATTTGATGAGATATTAACCAGAATTCGGACCAAACACAAACCCAACGCAGCTTTGGAAATAAATGCAGGCTTTTTTTAAAAATGAAATTCTTTGGAGAATTTACATTTGCGGCAATATCAAGTACATGAAATGGTTTATACAGTGATGTCATGGCACCTTTAACAATTCCTGCACAGAGATCACCATCACTCTTGGAAGAAAGTAAGAGGCCTAAATGTTGGAAACAAACAACTGTTTTCTACTTCCACATGTAGTGGGGTCTAGTACGCTTAGTGTCGGAGCACAACGCTGCCCCCTAGAGTCTAGGAGAAAAGTGCTACTTCAGAGGAAGAGCTGCACGGAGCATAAATGCTGCAGAGGTTGTAACCGCACATCTCATTTCCTCGCGGAGCGTATGTGTGTGCGTGTCAAGCATAACGCAACCTTAAGGAATCAGTGACTCTCTGCATGTATTGGGGTCCAATCATTCATAAAAATTGGGTCAACAGGAGTGGAAAAACAGAAAACGCGTCTTAAAAAAATGGGTAAAGCTGTTTTTAAAAACAAAAAATCAAAACCATCATTTACCACCTAAATGATGTGGATAACTCACCTGCAAGTTGTGCAGGAAGAGCCTGGAAGGGCAGCTGTCTGAACTCCTCTATCAGAGGCTGGATTTGAGTGCGGGGGACCAGCTCGTGTTCGCCGTAGTCCAGGTCGTAGACAGAAACCAACCCGTTAGCCAGAATCCCTTTCAACTGCACACGGTGCCAACTAAACAGGAATTGGCATCAATAAACCCATTAACCTCAAGTTTCAACAGCAGAACATCTGATATTTCACATTCATCTTTGTTTTTAAACCTTTGTGTTGACTCAAAAATAAAATTGCCTATTAACATCATCAGATTTCTTTAAAGAATTAAACAACTTTTCTCTACTTGGCAGGGTTAACCCTGCTCAGGGTCCCGAATACTTACTTCTTGTTGAATTTGGCAGCATAGATGTGTCCTTTCTGGATGTGCATTGTTGTGCTTGTGTTTCCGTTCTGGTTATAGTAAAGGACCATTTCTCCCATCAACACCACCAGCTTGTGGAGGTCCTGCCAAGGCTGTACTATGAAGTAACCTGGGTGGCACGCCACTGGTACAAACACATCCATGTTCTGACCAGGCTGGAAAGAAAGGAAGACAACAATAAAGCCTGGATTTGGAAGGCTGTGTCAAGTATCTGGATGAATTCTCTTTTGTTATACTATTACAACAGAGGTCCCCAACCACTGGACCGGTACCGGGTCATGGGTAAATTGGTACTAAAGTAGACTGAATTTGTGGGGAATATTTCCTCAGGCTTTACATTTCAAATCGTCAGACACTGAAAGTACGAAAGGTGCTGCTGGAACTCGAGCTAGAGCTGGAATTATTAGGAAAAGAACCCAATCAAAAGCCTTTGAGAACGACATTTAAAAACAATAAAATTGGGATCAGAATTACAAGGAGACCCGTCTAATGTTCCCAGTTTATCCTGAAATCATGACAACTGAGTTTGTGTGTATATTGTTTTGTGTATTTTTAACTTGGAAATAGAAAGAAAACTGCAAACAGAGCAAATTAGTCAATAAAATGTTCTTACAGCCTGAAAACACCCACAACTAATGAACAAGTCAAAAGTTATTGAGTGATTTGGAAGAATGTTGGTGTGGTTGTAATGCCAGCCTATGACAATAACTGTGTTTAAAACTCTTCACTCAACAGTTACTGATCCTTGCTGTTCATAACTCAATACCACAAAGCCATTAAAGCTAAAATGCTTTAAGGGGGTCTCCTAACATTTTCTATTGAAGGATAAAGAAATAAGTTTGTATGCATGTGGCTGTAATCTTGTAGTTTATTGAATGCTACACCGTTCAGCTGCACGGATTAAAAGTTGGAGAAATGATCTCAACTAATCACTTTCTAATAGTTGACTGAAAGACATCGTAGCCGATTTCATTTGCAGTAAAGTCAGGTTTAACCTAACAATTATTTAGACTGAGAATTAAAGCAAAAAAAAAAATCCAAGTGTATATTTCTTTAAAATACATCATGCGTTTGTATTCGACCTCCTCACATGCAAACTGACAAAGCAGCAAACTACACACCTGGGGGAGGTCCAGCGGAGGGGGCAATGGAAGGGGCTGCCTTCTGCTTTTCAGTGCTACATCTTCTACTTTGCCACGTGGCACAGATGAGGCCTTGATGAGGGGGTTTAGGACCGGGTTCCCCAGAGTCCACCGCTCCACAAGAGCAGTGAGATCTAAAACACAGCAAAAAAAAAAAAAAAAAAAAAAAAAACTAAAGCCAATACTTGCATCTCATTTTCAGTTTCGAGTAATCAATGTTCCTAAATATAAAAATGTAGCAATAAATACCATAAATATGGATGTGAATGACAGATCCTTAAAGCATTTATTTTTATGTGTAGTGTTACCTGTATCCACAATGTTGCCGTCACGGCAGGTCAGTGTGTTGTTCTGCGCCGACACTTTCTGCCACAGCTCGGACTTGACAAGCTGATGGTTGATGCTTTGGTGCAGCTCCTGACTGTCACCAACATCAAAGAGGTACATAAAGATCACCTTGTCTCCTTTGATCTCTTCTAATTTTGAAATCTGAAATAAAAGCAAAAGGAGCATATCAATTTCAGACAGTGTTTCCCCTACTTTATGTTTGGCGGGGCAACCCGCCCCGACAAACAAAATAGCCCGCCGCCCATGAAGGTCACGGCATGTAGTACATTATTATAAGTCTGTGCTTGTTCACGGTAAATTTTAACACATTTCTACATAGCGCCGGATCGCATCCTGAGCCTTTTCTGTCCCTAGGCTCCCAAAAGGCGGACATGAGTCCTCAGACACGTACGCAGAGAGCTCAATGTCACAACCGCGTACGCGACGTCACACTATAAGCACCTGCGGCGTCAGCCTCTCTGTGGTGTGGTGGGTGCCTGCTGTGGGAAATGTAGGGAATTTGTCACAAGAAATTTAGCCAATAAGTGCGCTCAACTATGAAGTTTAAAATGTCCGCGGAGTGTCAGCACGATCCCCAATAAAACAACGTCGCTCCTTTACTTTCAGCTCAGAGTCACCTGGGTTCGCACGCAGGTAAACTCTCATTCCCGCCAGGTGAGAGAGGAAAACGCATTTTTGTTGTTAGATAGACCCTCATGAATGTATCGGAAACAGATCCCAAATGTAATAAAATAAAAATTTAATAAAGTTGAGCTCAAAAATATTTTAAACTCTGGCAGATCTAGATTTAAAAAGATTTTTATTCAATAAATAAGTAAGAAGGATGAAAGGCAGGTAGCCTTCAAAATAAAACCAGGTACAGTTGTGGTCAAAAGTGTACATACACTTGTAAAAAATCATAATGTTATGGCTGTCTTGAGTCTTCAATAAGTTCTACAACTCTTATTTTTCTGTGATAGAGTGATCGGAACACATACATGTTTGTCACAAAAAACAGTCATAAAGTTTGGTTCTTTCATAAATTTATTATGGGTCTGCTGAAAATGTCACCAAATCTGCTGGGTCAAAAATATACATACAGCAACAAAATTTGTCAACTTTGGTGATGTAGCGAGTTGTGTCAATCAAATTAGCTTCATGTCATGGCCTCTTCACTTCTTCTAAGTGATTCTGATTGACTACAGCTGTTGACTTCTCATGAGCCCATTTAAATAGGGCTCATTTGACCCAGTGATTAGACTCAGCTACAAAAGCTACAATGGGAAAGTCAAAGGAACTCAGTGTGGATCTGAAAAAGCGAATTATTGACTTGAACAAGTCAGGGAAGTCACTTGGAGCCATTTCAAAGCAGCTACAGGTCCCAAGAGCAACTGTGCAGACAATTATACGCAAGTATAAAGTGCATGGAACAGTTGTGTCACTGCCACGATCAGGAAGAAAACGCAAGCTATCACATGCTGCCGAGAGGAGATTGGTCAGGATGGTCAAGAGTCAACCAAGAATCACCAAGAAGCAGGTCTGCAAGGATTTGGAAGCTGATGGAACACAGGTGTCAGTCTCCACAGTCAAGCGTGTTTTACATCGGCATGGACTGAGAGGCTGCCGTGCAAGAAAGAAGCCCTTGCTCCAGAAAAGGCACCTTATGACTCGGCTGAAGTTTGCTGCTGATCACATGGACAAAGATAAAACCTTCTGGAGGAAAGTTCTCTGGTCAGACGAAACAAAAATTGAGCTGTTTGGCCACAACACCCAGCAATATGTTTGGAGGAGAAAAGGTGAGGCCTTTAATCCCAGGAACACCATGCCTACTGTCAAGCATGGTGGTGGTAGTATTATGCTCTGGGGATGTTTTGCTGCCAGTGGAACTGGTTCTTTGCAGAAAGTAAATGGGATAATGAAGAAGGAGGATTACCTCCAAATTCTGCAGGAAAACTTAAAACCATCAGCCCGAAGGTTGGGTCTTGGGCGCAGTTGGGTGTTCCAACAAGACAATGACCCAAAACACACATCAAAAGTGGTAAAGGAATGGCTAAACCAGGCTAGAATTAAGGTTTTAGAATGGCCTTCCCAAAGTCCTGACTTAAACCCCATTGAGAACATGTGGACAGTGCTAAAGAAACAGGTTCATGCAAGAAAACCATCACATTTAGCTGAACTGCACCAATTCTGTCAAGAAGAGTGGTCAAACATTCGACCTGAAGCTTGCCAGGACCTTGTGGATGGCTACCAAAAGCGCCTAGTTGCCGTGAAAATGGCCAAGGGACATGTAACCAAATACTAATGTTGCTGTATGTATATTTTTGACCCAGCAGATTTGGTGACATTTTCAGCAGACCCATAATAAATTTATGAAAGAACCAAACTTTATGACTGTTTTTTGTGACAAACATGTATGTGTTCCGATCACTCTATCACAGAAAAATAAGAGTTGTAGAACTTATTGAAGACTCAAGACAGCCATAACATTATGATTTTTTTACAAGTGTATGTACACTTTTGACCACAACTGTATAAAGATACATGAGACAGACACATAAAATACATATATTCCGTGATATTAATAGAAAGCTAAGTGGAAGAAAAATCTTTGCAACCATCCAAAACAGAAGCGGCACTGTATTAATGGTCACCCCACCCCCAGATCTGCATTTTTATTTATTTTCTGCATTTTCTTTAAAACTCAAGCTACAGGAAAATGATGTAGATCCCTGCATATGTCTGAACAACCCTTTATTGAATCAAGGCGTATTTCTAGGTCAGTTAGTGTAACCGCGGGCATTCTGACCACAGCATCGCATAATGAGACCACGCCACTTGTGTAAGCTGCTTAAAAAGTTTGGACCGGTTTACTTAAACTGAATGTGCACAATTATTTTTTTCCTGCACCTTGATGCACATACTTTATCAGGTAGTTCGCTTATGTTATTCTTTAATTGTTGGCTGGATTTAGATTTTATTAAAATGCTCGGTTCTTTGAAGCCATTTCCTCCACACATAACAGACGCTACCTTCATTTTGAGCTCTTTTGCTCCTAGAACAGTCTCCTTCAGTAACGAAAAGGCTTCTTGGCTCCAGCCTTCCTCTGGAACGGTGAGGTCAGCCAGTTGACATTTGACAGTCTACAAAAAAACAAAAAACAAAAACACACACACAACTGAGAAGATTTTCCTGCACTAACAGGAAGAGGATAGACAAGGAATAAAGTTTGTAACCAGATTCATGATAAATTTATATTAATAGAACTAGTTACCATACAACGGACGATGTGATCCAAAAAAAAGAAAAAAAAGTATATCTGACCTGTGGGGGGATGATGATATATTCCTTTAAAACATGTTGAGGAATCTCTCGAACTTCGGTGAGTGTAACAGCCGCTGTGATCCCCAAGTCAATGAAGAGAATCTCCATCACTCTGTTGTCGTGCATGTACGTAATCTAAGGGGAAAAAATAAAAACATTTTCATTTGTAAGCATTTTGGAGAACCGTTTTAGCATCCAGCTCTTACCTCCGCTCTGGCCCATTTATCCTTGTACCGGGCTAAACAGAGCTTGCCGCTGAAGGGTCTGCAAACCAGGGACTCTGAAGTGACCTTTAAAGAAGATTTTTGAAAAATGTAATCATTGACAGGTTGCCGTCACGGCTAAAGTGATTGTCAGTCACTAAAGCAACCATTTTAATAGATCCAATCAACATTCAACCCACTTCAATTTATTCCAATCCTTTTTTACTCAATTCCTGCACTTAGGTCTCATGGACACGTGACATTTGTTAAACATGGTCTACCTGGGATGTCAAAAAAGCTTCAATGTCCTCCAGTAGCTTTTTCAGTCTGGCTGTTCCTCGGGAGGGCAGCTGGCAGATGATACTCCCATCTGCACACATGCTTGACACAAACACGTCCTGAAGGACATTTTCCTGCAGGAAACAAAGAGAAATCAGACACTCTGTGCCACGCTGACGCCTAAGTGGCTGCTGCGGGCTACTAAAACACACAGTAAACCTATATGACAACGATCCTGGTTTGTGCACATACAAACAGCGGGTTATTCATTGTATTGTCCTGGAGAGCCTTCAGGCACACGGAGTTGACGTTCACATCATCCTCTTGAGATGTATCATAAAGCACCACTGTGGGCATTTCATTGTGTTGACGTGGCTTCAACGTTTCCATCCGCAGGATCTTTCCCACTGCCAGTTTATCCAAAGTGGACAGCACTTTTGGGTCACAGCTGAATGCCTCCAACCCTAGCAGGAGGCAGATACAGGATAGGAGGCAGAAGGAATGATTAATAATTACCCATGACCTAAAAAGCATAAATATGCTGCCGTTTAGTTTTCCTCCACCGTGTATGCACCTGCTAGCCTGACATTAGTAGCTTGGAAGGGCAGAGTGAGAAAGTCCTGATGCAGTTCCAGGAGACATTTCCCACTGGTCTCTACAGAGAAGCCATAGTCCATGTAGAAGACCTATCACACACAGAGAGAAAAAAAATACAGAAAAATTGCGCTTACAATATATCAAAACCATGATCACATCACCTTTTCTAAGATTATGCTTAAACAATTAGACGGTAGCAGCAATTTCAGGGGTTGAATAACTATTGCTGCATGAGAAAGCCAGCAGGGAGGTCAGCATAACTCAGTGGGTGCAAAAACAAACCTACAGTCCCAGTACATATAGCACCTACAAAAGTTTTCTGCACCCTTTAACTTTTTCACAAACATTCTCAACACTATAAACTTTATAAATCTCATTTGACAGACCAAAGACAGTAGCGCTCAGTTGTGAATTCAACGTAGAGAGAACCAGAGCAGACGGGAAGAATCTGTTTATTGAAGAGCTGCAACTGAGTAATTCCAGAAATCTGAGCCTAACGGCGAAGCAACCAGCAGAAAACCATAAACTGAACCGAAACATGCAGAAAGGTTTGTGGTCTAAAGATGACAAGTGGAAATGCTTCACTGTGCATGAAAACTTTTACAAAGCTAACTGACATTTAGACATTTAAGCAAGTTACCTTGACCTTGTTGCCGTTCACGACCTCCATCACCTGCGCTCTGGCCACCTCATCTCCATCTTCCCCAAGGACTGCTACCAGCTGACCAACCACTGGCTCAGACACAGGGATAACTGTGGAGTTTTTGGTGTAGAAGGTCTGCATGACATCCTCCATGGCTTCCTGAGCATCTGAGTAGTCCCTCCCAACATACCTGAACAGAGATAAAAGCCCTTTAAAGGGGAAGTCCGGTCAACAAGGAAAAATCAGGGTATCATTAGCTATAACTAAAACTAATACATTCGTGGTTATTTAATGAACTTATCTTTAATCAATAAGAAAATAAAAACATAAATTGTCGTCTGAATCACTGTGTATGGGGGCTGACATTACTGCCCATATTTGGGCAGTAAGGGGCGTTTGACATCACATCCTGCGACGTAGAAAAGCGGAAGCGGCGACAGCATTTCTCTCCGCTTTCCATGCAAAGTCAATAGGAGCCGTTCTACACAGCTGCGATCATCAATAATTATTTGGGATTTCCAGAGGACTTCACCGCTGACATTCCCAAGAGCTATTGCTGAAGCAACAATGCCCACGTGCATGGCCATCGGATGTTCCAACACAACTGGTAAAAGTGGAAAAAACATTGCTTATTTCAACTTCCCGATTCATGAGCCACCGGGCTCGGCGCTGGATTGCCAACTTGAAGAGCGGATTTGCCATCTAACTTCTGGCCAGAGAGAAAACACGTCATATGCAGTGACCATCTCGAAGAAGAATGTTTTGAACATGACATGAGGGCGAGGATTTTCAGTAAGTTATTTTTAAATTTTCAATTTTTAATTTAGAAGTTACGGGGATGGTTACCGACCAGAGGGGCGGAGGGATACAACATGGTATCCCTCCGCCCCAGCATGTGCTGGAATGCTTTTATATTTTAATACTTATACAATAATAACCACCTGCCCTATTTACTAGGGGGCAAATATATAACTTAAGTCACTTCAGCGCGATCTCTCCTCCGCTGTGTGTGTGTGTGCGCGCGCGCTCCGCTGCAGCGCCGGCGCACACACACACACACACGCGCGTGTATATATATATACTGTAGGACCCGACTGAGTTTGCAATGGAAATAGGTACGTTGGATTCCGTCAAAAGTCCGGTTTCTGTCAAGAAACTCTTCTAAAACATCCATATCGCTATCAGATGATGATGACTCCACGGAACTCTCATCACTGTCACTAAATACTTCATCACTCTCTGCTTCGTACAGAGCACCAGTCGTCGCCATCTTGGAAAATAGTGCGCTGTGACAAACAGAGCGTTGAAACTTGCTCAACAGCAGGTCCGCCGAGTGACGTCAAAAAATGGGAGGTGACAGTACTATTCTTGACCAAGATGGATTCCTCCACATAAACATGATTAAATGAGAATTATTCTTAATTAAAAAAACGTATAATTTTTTGCACAGTATGTAGTAGTTTTATATTTAAAGTACTTTCAGCAGTTTGAATTCTGATTTTGGCCGGACTTCTCCTTTAAATTCATAGCTGACGAGCGTTTTCATGGCTCCTGCGGCTCTGAGGTGGGTCGACTTTGAGCCCATCGTTCCGTACTGATTTAAGCTGAACATCAATACAGACAGCACCACATGAAAGTAGGACCCAAAAGGGGCAGTCTTCAGACATTGTTGTGCTTATTAATATGAAAGTTGATCTGTTTTTCTTTTCCCTTTTGGAAGGATGATTTGCATTGTGAAGACAGGGCCCAAAAGTACCGGTGGACCCCTGGATGCAACAGTGGAAGATGGATGGGTTGCTATTTTGGAAGCTGCTGCTTTGTGTAATGACTCACTGCTCAGGTCAGTTAGGTCTCCTCCTTTTCACGCTACATCTCTCTGTGCAACACATAGAAAACTACTAGATTCTCAAAGGTTTAACTGGTCAGTAAAAAGCTTTTGAGGACGGCAGTGATGGAGCACGTCTTCCCCTTCTCCCGTTGCCCTTCGTCCTGTTCAGCTACCAGTAAAGGGCAAACACAGAACCTTAGAAAAGGAATAAAAGCTGCACTTCCAAAGCTCACATACACAAAACACAAATTAGTTGGGGTCACATGCATTGTCCAAGTTGCTGTGCTCGCTCCCGACTAAAGGTGCGTTCACACCGAACGAGTTTTATCGGCGACTGGAGCGACCGATTTACAAGTTAACCTTTTGAACAGGAGCAACACAGAAGCGACGCAAAGCGATGCAACAGACGGGTTTCTAGCGATGCTACATGCGCGATTTTGCCGATTACAGCGAAGCCACAGCGATGTGACGCCTGCGATGGATACGAAGCGACCATCGCTGGCGTTGAAAAATCAGAACCTTTGTGTCTTGTTGCGACAGCCAATCAGGAACCGGATGTGAGATGAAGGACTGCAACAGAGACAGATGGTGGCGGTCTGCGGCCGCCCTGAGTTGTATGACTCAACCAATTACAGCTACGCAGATAAGTCCAGAAAGGAGCAAGCCTGGAGAAAAGTGAGTGAGGAGACTGGAGTGGCAGCTAAATTAAAGTGTCACTAGATGGCGCCATTGTACTCCTGTATTTCTCGCTTGCCATGCGAATTGCTGGTGATGCATCAGCCAAGCGACGGCACACAAAACGGGTTCGGTATGAACACACCTTCAGGTTGAAGCGTCCCATTCAACTAAACTATTGGATCAATTTCATCAAATCCTTCCTCATAAGTGATTTTCTCTATTGTGAGATCAATAAAGACTATTTTATTTTCATCTCTTTGGCAGGAAATACCATGAACATGCAATAAAAAGTGAGACACAGCAACAACTACAGAGCACTAAAGTCTGCTACGACGCGAGCAATAATGCACCATACCGGATGGTGAGAGCGTTGGTGCTCTTGGCCTCGGCAACCAACACCGAAGGACAGTGTTCCTGGGGCCGGGTCAGCGGTGGAGGAATCACAGGGCCCAGTAAGTCCAACCCAGAAGGGAGTGGGCTGGTTTTGGTCTGCTCGCTGTTAGTCAGGCTCATGTCAGCTTCGCTTGAGTAATATAAAATTGCCTTAAAGACAGGAAGTATCGGGGGGAAAAAAACACAAAAAAGTACGAATAAGGCAACAAATAAGCAGGAAAGCAATGGGAGGCAGACAGAACACAGTTAAGTATATTTAAAAATCTATTAGTTTTCAGTTATAATAATTTATCAGTAGAAAAGCTCTTACGCATACTCTAATATAAGTTCAAACACTTTAAACGTAGATGTTTTGAAACAGTTAAACACCGGGCAGTCCCATTCACTTACCTTCTTCTTGTTATTTGGCAACGGGTACTCCACAGTACAAATGTCACACAACACACACAAGTTATCCAGAATCTCTTCAGGGAAGGGCGTCTTGTACACGTCCATGAAAAATCTGGGCAGTGCGTCGGCCCACAGGCCTTTACTGCACTTGGAAAGGAGCTCCTTTATTTTCTGACGCACCTCGTCGGACACTACGAAAGGACAGGGCTTCAAGGGAGGACTAGGAGCAGAACTGGAAGGGGAAGAGAACGTGGCTTTCAAAAGAGGAAGAACGTCTTGGTCGGGCTGGGGTAAGGACGAGGGAGAGGACGTGTTGGTCGACGCGAGGGCGGTCCAGGTAGGGGCTAAAAGGGGAGCGCTTCGGATTGGAGGAAATGTGGGAAAGGTTTTACAGTCTTCGCCTGCAGATACGGTGTGATTAGCACCCTGGGGGAGTCGGGGAGCTAGAGCCGGGTTCGGGGCAGGGCTGCGTAATGTTACTGATGGAAGCGCTTTGCCTGAAGCAGCAGCACCAGACTGTGGAGGAAAAATAAAGGTGGGGCTAGCCAGGGGACTTCTGGGGGAATCTCTAGTTTTAGAGGAAGGGGACGGCGTTTTAGAGGAAGGGGACGGCGTTTTAGAGGAAGGGGACGGCGTTTTAGAGGAAGGGGATGGCGTTTTAGAGGAAGGGGACGGCGTTTTGGAGGAAGGGGACGGCGTTTTAGAAAGCTGATTAGATGCTGAGGGATGAGAAGAAACAAGTGTTGAAATCGGACGTGACACTGGAGAGGAGTTGTTGCTGCTGACGGGGCTGGCAGGGGACGAGGAAGGCAGAGGAGGGAAGATGAGTTGGTCGCCGCGGTTAGAGATGCAAGCTTTCTCCACCTGGAATTAGACAAAATTTAAGAAATCAACTCAAGCTTTAAAAAAGAACATACAAATCCAGTAGAAGGGCAATCAGCAAACACTTTACATTTTGTAAAACCAACTCGGCCTAATTGGTGAAGAACTGACACATTGACAACACACAAGCTGAAAAAAAAACCCACATGAATTCTTCAGTGATGTTACGGCCTGGCTGGTAGGCTACAACAGGAGACTATAAGATCACTTTATTCTGCTAACGAACAAATCAAAGCTCCTCATATGAAGTGTGAAAGCCAGGGAGATCAGTGGTGCAATGCATGAGTGGGGAACAAGAGTAGGTTCTACAATGTGCAAGCAAAAATCAAGTAACAAAAAAAACAAAGTGGCAGGACACTAGACTCAAAACACACCTGTCCAGGAATACCTACTCATTATAATGGCCTGTTCATTTTAATTCGTGTTTTTATCCTGACTTACTACCTGTTAAATTTGTACTGTATCCTTGCCTGCTTTGAAAGGCGCCTAAATAAAATGATTATTATTATTAGAGATTTGAAGTCAAGCTTTAAATTACTGAGGAGCTCACCAAGTCCCTAATGTGCTCCATATTAATGATCAGAGTGCTGCAGAGCAAAGCTAAATTCCTAACAATCAAGGGTCCTAATTGTAATATTTGTTCATATCGCTCTGGAAAAACGGCGAGTGCACATTTTCCTTTCCCACTAAAACAAATTAGTCCATCTGTTCATCCACTTGGACATGTTTCTTGTTTTACTTTAGTCTTCCTGGCGAGACGGACACACCTGCTGTAACATGTGGAGGACGTTTCAATCTAAAGTCTACAGTCACCGCATGGCAGAAATTTCCCCCAGGGACTCACCATACAGATACGTGGCCACTTATCCAGATCGATGAGTGCCTGAGGATGAAGCTTCTGCACGAACATTTCACTGTACTTATCCGACAGCTTGGACATCCACACGCCATTAGGGCATCTCTCCAGAACCTGCTTTACTCTGCTCTGCACCAGCTCCACGTCATACGGATCCAGATCAATCTGTGTGAAGAAACCCAACATTAATATGTAACCTTTGATGTGCTCCTAACTATGGGTGGAAACTTTCTGGCACATCTAATCTAATTAGATGCATCTTGTTTATATTATAGCACTAGAAAACGCCACAGATTCTTCATGGCACTAAATAAGTGGAAATAGAAATGGATAAACCGCTGCCCAGGTAAATATGGTCCGTACCTGGGGTTCGCTCCGTACAGCTGCTTGTTTCAGAGCGCCTGCTGAAAATGGGACAAAATGAGTCAAAGGTCACATCTGCAATCAGCCTGCATGTACAGTGTTCACAGTGTTAGTATCACGTTTATGGGAAATGAGTAAAACTCAAAATTCTTATAATAGCTTTGATTTCCATTGATAAATAAAATGCTAAATAATTTGTTCGTAATCGGCATTGTGAACATTACACATTCTAACTCAAAATAAGTGGAAAATGTATCAATACAATTCTATTGGAGGCGAATGTTAGCTTATCTGCATTTTTCTTCCTATAATTATTATATAAACAAAAAATGCTTCCCCGTCAATTACTGAAGTTGTAGAAGCACTTTGATGCACGTAGACGACCACTTCTGGCTTAATCAAAGTTTGTAATTCTTCTGAACAGTGTCTGGAATGACCCATCCTGGTCTGAACTGCAGAGAGGAATGCACACTAGCATACATATACAACATTTTAAGAGCTTCGTGCTCAATTAACTCCCTCTGCATGTCTTTCACAAAATAAATGACCTCAAGGAATGAACTTCCCACTGCTCTTAATTTGAGAAAACGTTCATTTAGAGATTCAATTGCACAGAATCAGCAGCCTGTAGGTCATGACTGTTGAGTCTAGTGGTTTTCTACTACCCTGCAACACCTACCAGATAATTAATAGCTATAAAAGAAGTACGACTGAAAACAGTGGTTTTGGACTACAATAATTTTGAATACAATTGTACATCACAACGTGCTTTAAATACTGCCATAAATTACCAGCATTTCTTTATTGTTTGAAAAGCCTTTAAAATCTGATTTATATATTTAAAATAAATACATATAAATAAAAACAGATGAAATCATTTAGTGTTTTAGTTCAGAGAAACATTCCAATTTGCTGACTTTGAGCTTAAATCCCATAAGAAGCAGTAATAAACACATAATTCAGATCTACCCAAGGTAATCGTTTTGCTCACAGAAACTTAAAAGACAATGTCATGGTCTGGGGAGGTCAGCAGTGCACGGCGACCACACTGGGAGAAAGCTCACACCGAAAAAGTGGCGTTGGGGACGAAAAAGGTCAAAGGTGATTGCTAGTTCAACCCCAGAGGAAGGAACAGCAGAAATGAGAAAAGGCATTTGCTGTAATTCACATTCACACAAATAAAGCGAAATTCCTGGTGAGGGGTTAATTTTTCAGTAAATACCCAGTTATCAAACCAGCATAATATCGCCACCTACTGGACATAAGTATAAAACTGGAGCCCTCCATGAAAAAGCCAGCTGCCAAGGTGATCCAAAAATAGTATGAAAGTGAACAGAGAAAGCACCAGGAAGCATTAATGTGGAAAAACGTAAATCCTACCTCTGGGATTCTTGTTTATAGGGCTCACCGGAGACTGTTTTATCCTGTGGAAACAGTCAAGTACAAGCTTTTAACTAAATGGACACACATTTATCCTGCTACCCAACTATTAAAAGAACAGTGAATCCAAACTGACAGTATTGTACATTGAAAAACTCTTTGCCAGAATAATTTTTTTTAAGGTTTATTTATAAACTAACATACAAAACTTCTAAAAATAATTTAAAAAACAAGCGAAGGCTGATACATTTTTCTACATGCTCACCTTTTAGGTGTGACATTCTCCTTTGCAGCTGGTGGCGGAGACGATACCCTATGTTCAACGGGGGTGATCAATCTCAACTTTTGGTCCAGCTGCCTGTGGTGTCAGAACACAAGCAAATCATTTCCTCCTATTTACTATGAATTTACTGATATCTACCAGTGACAAACAGGATCCAGCCGACAAGGTGGTCTTCAAATACGCTAATAATTCTTGATGATTGACGGATGTTTATTGATCCTAGGGCTGGATGATAATTCAATAACAGTATATATCGATTGATAGACCTATAATGATAGTAAAAAAAAAAAAGGGTCAATAAAAATATTATAGTCATCACATCCTCCCAACCAATCAGAAACACAGACCCAGGAAACAAACATCAAAGAGTTCAGAGAGCATGCGTTTTTTTTTTTTTTTAACTTGTAGTTTTGGTAAAAAGTTGGTTGAATAAAGGGATAAGTTTGAGTTCAGTTTTTGTGTGTTCTGCATCTAAAAATAGGTCACTAAGCAACAGCATAAAATGGCCAGGGCTGCACTTAAAATCTATGTTTTGAAGTTGTTGATAATTATCAATATCGAGCAATATGATTTCCATTTTATCAATATGCTTTTTTTTTTTATATATTGTCCAGCCCTAATTGATCCAAACTGTGCCTACCTAAAATCTCCTGAAGCACTGCAGCCCCTGTGTCCGCCACGGGGCCCCGAGCGGTTTGCTGTCCAATTAGAATAATTCCCAGCGGATGGCTGGCGGAGAGAGGACTGTGGGAACACTGAAACAATCAAAGAACAAGAAAGTTAATGCAAAAAAAAGAAAAACAATGATCAAAACTGGTCAATTCTGCCTTGAACCAAATGAGTCTAAGTATCGTAATACTTTGTCAGACACTGAAAGACCTGAAATCTACAGCTCTGACCTTAAAAAATAATTTAGGACATATTTACTCCAACCTTCCAATCCTTTTCTATAATAAATTAAATGGTTGCTGCCATTTACAACTTAGCAACTATTTTTTCGGTGTCAAATCAACATAGCAAATCACAGTAATATACCTAATATATAGTTTAACGACTGTCTTACATTGAACTTCGAATCTGTATTTCTATTGGTTCAAATGTTTTTGTGACGTTGCCCAAAATAAGCGACGTTCGTAGCTCAGCACCTGTGGGGTATAAAAGCGACTACGTCTTGTACGCACCTCTGTAGGGAGCATAGTTGCCAACCTACTGACTTTTCAGACTGCTTAAGGGATCCTGCTATCTGTGAAAACCCACCTGCAGCCAGAGCAAAGACAGCCAAGGAGACCCACTCCACTCGCACATTGCAAATGAATCATGCACACACACAGCTGCCGATGATCCAGCCTTGGATTACAAAGCGGGAAATAAACAAAATTCTAATTTTACTTTCATCTGGAAAAGGGACTTTGAACCACTGAGCAACAGTCCAGTTTTTTTGCCTCTTTAGGCCAGGCAGGATGTCTCCAACGTCGCTGACTCATGTGTGACTCCAGAAATGCTACCTTTGTAGCCCATGTGTAGGATTTGTCTGTGTTGTGGCTCTTTATGCGCCGACTCCAGCCTCGACCCAGTCCTTCTGAAGCTCTACCAAATTATTGAAAGGATTTTGCTTGACAATCATCTCAGGGCTGCAGTTATCGTTTTTAATGGTGCAGTTTATCCAACCACACTTTCCTTCCAATCAATTTTCTATAAACATGTTTGGATGCAGAACTCTGAACAAAAAAGTTCTTTAGCAATCACCTTTTGTGGCTTACGCTAGTGGAGGGATGGAAATGACCGTCTCCCTATAAACGTGTCCTCCACACCCAGACAGACCATCTACAGGGGTTGGACAATGAAACTGAAACACCTGGTTTTAGACCACAATAATTTATTAGTATGGTGTAGGGCCTCCTTTTGCAGCCAATACAGCATCAATTCGTCTTGGGAATTGATGCTTACAAGTCCTGCACAGTGGTCAGAGGGATTTTAAGCCATTCTTCTTGCAGGATAGTGGCCAGGTCACGACGTGATGCTGGTGGAGGAAAATGTTTCCTGACTCGCTCCTCCAAAACACCCCAAAGTGGCTCAATAATATTTAGATCTGGTGACTGTGCAGGCCATGGGAGATGTTCAACTTCACTTTCATGTTCATCAAACCAATCTTTCACCAGTCTTGCTGTGTGTATTGGTGCTTTGTCATCCTGATACACGGCACCTCCTTCAGGATACAATGGTTGAACCATTCCTCCAGAATGGTTCGGTAGTCCTTGGCAGTGACACGCCCATCTAGGCGTATGGGGCCAAAGGAATGTCATGATATGGCAGCCCAAACCATCACTGATCCACCCCCATGCTTCACTCTGGGCATGCAACAGTCTGGGTGGTACGCTTCTTTGGGGCTTCTCCACACCGTAACTCTCCCGGATGTGGGGAAAACAGTAAAGGTGGACTCATCAGAGAACAATACATGTTTCAAATTGTACACAGCCCAAGATTTGCGCTCCTTGCACCATTGAAACCGACGTTTGGCATTGGCACGAGTGACCAAAGGTTTGGCTATAGCAGCCCGGCCGTGGATATTGACCCTGTGGAGCTCCCGACGGACAGTTTTGGTGGAAACAGGAGAGTTGAGGTGCACATTTAATTCTGCCGTGACTTGGGGAGCCGTGGTTTTATGTTTTTTGGATACAATCCGGGTTAGCACCCGAACATCCCTTTCAGACAGCTTCCTCTTTCGTCGTCCTTTTCGTTCGTCCTTCTTGGTGGTATGCTGACATTACCCTGGATACCGTGGCTCTTGATACATCACAAAGACTTGCTGTCATGGTCACAGATGCGCCAGCAAGACGTGCACCAACAATTTGTCCTCTTTTAAACTCTGGTATGTTACCCATAATGTTGTGTGCATTGCAATATTTTGGGCAAAACTGTGCTCTTACACTGCTAATCGGACCTTCACACTCTGCTCTTATTGGTTCAATGTGCAATTAATCAAGATTGGCCACCAGGCTGGTCCAATTTAGCCATGAAACCTCCCACACTAAAATGAGAGGTGTTTCAGTTTCATTGTCCAACCCCTGTAAATGCTCAGGAAACCCTGGCAGGTGTTTTGAGTAAATCAGCTGAGTAGGGTGGGGCACCGTGAGATTCCAATATTTTCACAATATTCTTATTTTCTGAAAACTTCATTTTTGTACACAAAATAAAAATACCATATTTTTCAGACTATAAGTCACTTCTTTTCATAGTTTGGCCGATCCTGCGACTTATAGTCAGGTGCGACTTATATCTCAATTTTACATGGTAAATCATACTGAACGTGAACCATAGAGTAAACATTGCCGTCTATAGCCACAAGAGGGCACTCTTGTGAAACCTATATGCTGCTCTTGCACCACTTAAAATTAATTAAAACATTAACTTATAAACAAGACTGAACACATGTACATATGTTGTTTCGCTGTCTCAATATGCATTCACGCAGCGGAACGTAGCGTGCTCAAAGGAAACAGACTGCGACAGAACCCTGTTATTGGGCTGTCTGTGAAACTAATAACAGCTGCCGCTAGCTTACAGGTCTGCTGCCCGGGCGGGTTACAACTTAGCCGATGCACGTGAGCTTTATATTGCTCTGAAACATTTGTGCCATACTGTTAGCTTAGCACGTAGCACCGCTACGTTCACGGTCTAGTTTCAGCGTAATCAGACCAAAATGCTCTGACGAGAACTTTCCATGTTGGAGTCGGTGGCCCGTTGTGCTATTTTACCCCATTCCACCTCCCAGGTATGTCCCATATTATTCAGCCGATTGTGCATGCAGCTGTGCAATTGAATAAATTGCCTTACCAGATTAAATGTCAGTTTTTAGTCTTGGATTGTGTGAAATAAATTTCTAAATAAATACGACTTATATGGCGGAGCGACTTATAGTTGAAAAAAAATACGGTACTAGTAATATTATACCCTATGTGTTTTGAATCTCTAATATATGAGTTTTACTTCCTGAAAAGAGTGACAAAAAGACCTTCTCACGATATTCTGACAGATTTAGCTGTACATCCTGAGAACGCTTAAGGGTGTGAAAAAGTTCAACTGCTTTTGGATATTTGCAAAGAAAATAGACCAAAAGTGTATGAGGAAACCAAATATTGTCTTTTACAATAAGGAGTTCATATCTAAATAAATGCCTCATACCATTAAGCATGTAGGGATTGAAGGGTTTGTATCGCATCTTGCAGTTGACGACCTGGGAGCGGCCGGATTTCTTTGAGCTCCTCTGTCTGGCAATCAGCTCAGCAATGTGAGCCGTCTCTGCGCACACAGCAGCAAGACATCTCAGCTATAGAACAAAAAACAATGAAGGTTTTACCAAATAGTTTCCAAATAACGTTTACAAAATGTCTGAACACATTTAGGTTTTAAATTTATTGGATTTTAACTAAGACAGAAACATAAGGCTACAAAGAGTTTTAACAGTCAGTGATTCAAATTAAACGAACGAGCATCTTGGAAGGCAAGCGAACCGTCTTAAAAAACAACCAAGCCCTTACCTCTCCCATGCGGTTCTCCAGCTTCACCACGGAGGGAATGCTTTGGAGGTAGTCCTCCAGCTTTGAGAAGCCCAGCTTCCTCAGTGGGATGAACTCCCCACACAGTGAGTGATACTCTGACTGGAGGTTATTGACAGACACACCAGTCTTGCTAGACTGGAGGACAGCCCTCAACATTTTCTTTACCGACTCGCTGTCCGACATCTTGACAAAGTCTGAAACAAAAAACAAACAAGCAAGAAAGCGTTAATATAAACTAAGTGCAACAATTAAGAAATAAACTCTGAACCCTGTGGTTCACAACTTAGACCGCCTTGATATAAATGATGTAGTCTCATGTTTTGCCTCTTTAAAAAAAAAATCTCAATATTTTTTAAACCTTGAGCTATTGCCCAGCCTTAAGCTAAAGGCCGTCTGAAATCGCAGCAGCCCAAAGCTTTTTTCCTACGTGATAGAGTTTTTACTGTTGACTTCTTGAATTGTCGAGGAGCAGGAGCTATAATTACAACATTCAGATAACCCTTCTTGTTTGATTCCCTGTCCAGCTGTGTTTGATACATCTGAACCAGTGAATCTGACCTTTTTAAAGGATATTCTTGAACATATTAGGCCATCAGGTTCTCCTTGTGATCCGGCTCCCCCTCGGTTATTTAAGGAGGCTTTCCCCAGCAGAGGGCAGATCATCCTTGCTACTGTAAACAGCAGCTTGCTGTCAGGTGTTGTCCCTGTAAGTTTTAAGCACGCTGTGGTGCAGCCTCTCCTCAGGAAGCCTGGCCTTGACCAAACTGTTTTAGCAAATTTTAGGACAATCTCCAAGCTGCCTTTTAATTCTAAAGTTTTAAAGAAAGTTGTCCTATCCCAGGTTAAGCCCGTTTTAGATGAGTAAAGGATTGTGGAGGTTTTTCAATCAGGTTTTAAAACTCATAGTACAGAGTCTGTTTTAGTGAGTTTTTAATGACATATTCAGGGCAAATGATTCGGGTGAATATGTTGTTCTTGTTTTGCTTGACCTAACTGCTGCTTTTGACACAGTGGATCACAATATTTTACTATCTCGTTTACAAACCCAACTAGGTTTTAGTGGTATTGTATTAAAATGGTTTAGGTCTTATTTGTCAGACAGAACGATGTCTAAACATGATCTTGATCCACTCCTTTACATTATGGGGTTCCTCAGGGCTCAGTCCTTGATCCGCTGCTTTTTTCTCTTTATTTGCTTCCTTTGGGTTCAATACTCAGTAAACATGGAATCTCCTTTAATTTTTATGCTGACAACAATCAGATATACATGCCAGTAAAAAAAAAAAAAAAAAAAAAAAGTGAACTTTTCGATCAAGCCCCTACTATTGTGTCTTGAAGACATTATAGCGTGGATGGCTTTACATTTTTTAACCTTAAATGACAAGAAAACAGAGGTGATGGTGTTTTGTTCCAGCAGCTCCTGTGAACCATCTTCTGTTGAGTTGGGCCCCTTGGCGCATTATTTAAAGCAGACCGTCTCAAACTTGGGTTTTAAACTAAACAGTGACCTTAAACTAGATCGCCAGGTTGGAGCTGTGGTCAAGTCCAGTTTTTAATCACCTTAGGCAGGTGGCAAAGATAAAGCCGATTCTCTTAAAGCAACATTTCGAAACAGTAATTCACGCAGCTGCAATAAAGTGCTGTACAGACAATAATCTAAAAACATTTAAAAATAACAGAAACATAAAGGGAAGAGCAAAAGCCTTCAACTGTGTTAAAAGCCAAAGAATAAAAATGTGTCTAAAGTCACATTAAGTATTTTAAGTCAGCATTACCACAGCTAGCACTCCAAAAACCGGGCTAGACTTGGCAGAACCGCGTCCCACGTGAATGATGTCGATGTCTGCTAACGTTAGCTAGCAGCATCAGCTCGTTGGCGGTTAAATCTCGTCTCTCTGTTTGAAACTTCGGATAACACTAACTTTACCATTTCAAACCACGATAGACTTTTTTTTTACCCGACAGTTTTACAACATACAACGCAAAACGTTGCAGTTAAGGTACGGTTTTTGTTTTTTAAACGCGAAAAATACCTCTTTGGAATATCCAACCGTCCACTCTTCTCTTCTTCACAGAAAAAAACGGTTACGCCCTGAAGATTAAAGTGGAAGAGCCTGATAGGTCCGTTTTTTTAACCACCCCGAATGTCTTTATGTAATTTTATGTAATGACGGTTCAAATATAAATATATCTAACATCAGTTAATTTAACTTTGTATATCTTGTTTAAAACACTATTATCACCTCTACTTTTTAAATTATACCTTTACGTTCGTCTTCTCTTCTTCTTCTTCTTTGTATGGAGTTTTTGCGGTTAGAAAAAAAAAGAAAAACCTTTAAGGTGTACATTACTGCCACCAACTGGTATTGAGTGTGACTTCCCAAGTATATACGTAATAATCAAATGATGTTAATCAATTTTGTTTTCTTTAAGAATCGAGTAACAATTTGCATATGTTTGTTCCCTAAACTCCTTTATAATAAACGTGTATTTAGTTCTTCAAAATCATCTCCTCACAATTCTTTTTTCTTGTTCATATTTCAATATAAAATGAATTAAGTCCTGTATGTCCATATATATATATATATATATATATATATATATATATATATATATATATATATATATATATATATATATACATACATACACACACACACACACACACACACACATAGATATATAGATATACACACATATACACATACACACATAGATATACACACATATATATACTTGATGTTGACAATTCCACACATTTAACAAAATTTTAATAGTGTAAACCTAAGTTAAACATGTTTAAACATTCACACAGTGTAATTCCTACATCAGCCGTTTTGTACCTCATACACTCCATTTTGCACTGACAGTTAAGTGACATTTCTTCATCAGAGATGGATGCAAACATGCACATTCTATGAAATGGTATTTATCATGCTTAATAATTAAAATGCAAGTCAGGTGGCTGACTTGCGCCTGAGTCACTTCTATGGTGTTAGGTTGTGTTATTGCTGCCTCCACGGAATTTAAAACAAATGAACAATTCAAATGCAGTGACTTTGAAGACACCCAATACCCTCCATAAAACTGAATTTGTCACAGCTGTAAGTGATCCAGTTTGTTCAACAGCTTAAATTTCTAAAGAGCCACACAGAGTTTTGTTTTTCAACAGTCTTCCTCTTTGGCGACTAGGATTTCTTCTGTTGCCTGTGGTGCCAATTGGTGGTTCTGTGTTTGTGATGCCATGAGCCAAGCCCGGACTTCTGTCTCTGTCTGGGTTGGTGATGATGATGCTGCTGCAGAGAGATGGTGTTTTCTGCGTAGAATCAGAGGAGGGTTCTTCAACAAGGTGTAAAGCAACACCCAGCGCCTCCTGGCTCGGCTGTTGACGGGTGACACTGAAAACAAATAAGCAAAACTGTAATAAAGTCTATATACAACATGCAAGTATTACAAATAGCTATATTATGAAAACATACTCTTCTAACCTGATTGAGCATTTTCAAATGAGGAGTATATGGTCGCATTGTGTTTCTCTATTGTGCTTGAAACCAGAAGCTGGCAGAAACACACCATGACTGGGTTGTTGTGATAATGGTCAGCAAAGATCATCCCCACCCACGTACTGTAGCCTGGGGACAAAAAGTTAGCTCCACATAAAATTATGGAACAGATGATAGATAATGGGGGAAAAAACCCTGCTCAACATTTTAATCACAGTATAATGTCTAGTCAGTTAGACGTCTCTAATACTGATCTGATCTTTTCATTAGAGTAGGGGATTGTTAATAAGATGTTTTGGGGTTAATGAAGTTGACAACAGGTGCACTAAAGGGGAAAAAAGAAAGAAATGGTTTTGCAGGTGGATGCCACAGACATTTTTCCCTCCCCACATTTTTTGACTGCTTTCCAGTAGTTTTGCATCTGACCAGAGTCAGTGTCCCTACTGGTAGCATGAGGCGATGCCTGGATTCAACAGCAGTCAGTCCAACTCCACCAGGATGGCATAACCACATGTGCTATTGCCAGAAGGTTTGCAGTGTCTCCCAGCACAGCTTCAAGAGCACGGAGGAGATTCCAGCAGATAGGCAGGTACTGTAGGAGAGCCCAACGTCCTCTACCAGGCCCTGTGCTCCAGAGAACAGCAGAATTGGCAGGTTTAGCACTGGCACCCCCCTGTTCTTTTCATAGATAAGAGCAGGTTCACTCTGAGCTTGTTTGACAGATGTGAAAGGGTCTGGAGACGTTGCAGTGCACGTTGTGCTGCCTGCAACATTGCTCAGCATGATCAGTTTGGTGGTGGGTCAGTGTTGGTCAGGGGAGGCATATTCAAGCACAGACACACAGACCTGTTCAGGAAAAATAATGGAATAAAGTCTTGACTTCTAACTGGTATTAAGATTTAAGCCTTATCCCCATTGTTAGCCATGTCACTGGTGCAGGGGGTCCTGCGTTTCTCCTTGTGAACAATAATGCCCGGATCATGTGGCAAGGGTATGCAGGCAGTTCCTGAAGGATGAAGGACTTAACACCACTGACTGGCCTCCACGCTCCCCTGACCTCCACTAGAACATCTCTGGGATATCATGTTTAGGTCCATCTGATTCCACCAGGGTGCACTTCAGACTGTCCAGGAACTAAGCGATGCCCTGGTCTGGCTCTGGGAGGAAACACCCCAGTACACCATCTGTCCACTCAAAAGGAGCATATCCCAGTGTTGTCAGCCCAGCGGGCCGTAACAACAACTGAGGACCATTTCGAGTTGCTGCAATGACATTTCAGCAAACTGGACTAGCCTGCTGCATCAGTTTTTCAGTTTCACTTTCTCAGTGGCTTTGAATTAAACTCTGTGGGTTGATCGTTTTCATCAAAACACGTGGTGTCCTTTTGTTCCTAACATATAGGTAATTCCATAAGGATATCCACCAGGATTTCTTGGTCTAACTGAGAGTGGATCTGTTTGCAAAGAGTTCCAAACTATATATACTAATTAATTAGAAAAATATTATGACAAATGTATTATTTTTGATAAAGCTCTTAAAAATCTCACCCCTTTCATTTCTTTAATTTCCATTAATTTGCCTTCGTGTTTTATCATCCAATTAGTATGCTACCAGCAAAGAAAAACATCTGAATTGTATTTAAAAAAAACATGTTTTATTATTTCATTAATGGATAAACAAGAATTTCTTGGCATTTCCTTTTCAACTATGAAACAAACGTACTCAAAGGCAAACGACAGCATTCTTTATCTTTCTTTTTTTCTTTTTTAAATGCTTTCCTGTGCAGGATGAGACTGCAAAACAGGTAGCAGGTTCCCCCTTTTTTCCTCTCCTGCTTGCAACCAGTTAAACTATCAAACAAACTTGGTTAGAAACTAAATTTCATACAAGCAACTGCAACACAAAGCGCTTTAAAGAGGTTAAAATTGGGCAGGCGGACATGAAACTCAAGGAATAACAAAAAGTCCATTGTATAAATAAATAAATAGAAAATTATTCACACCATGTAAAAAGGAAATAATGGCAATCATGCAATTTAGAGTAGAAAAAGTATAAATAAGAATACAAAATATATAATGCTAAAATTCTAAACACCTAAAAATTGCAAACATGGAAATGCAAACATTAGGATGTTTGTAATAGAACAATTACAAAACATGACAATAAAACACAAGAAAATTAACACTGGCTAAAGTTTTTAGCAACTAACATAGAAATAGAATAAAAAAATAGAAATAGATCAAAATTATTTCCTTCAACTAAAAGTCAGTCTGAATAAAAACATCTTTCATTTGCTTTTAAAACCATGAAATCCCTCTAGGATCAGATTTAACAGCCAAACATACGTAAAAGCCTGAAGTCATTTGCAGTTAGCACAGTTTTGTTAAGCTCACCAGCATCCAAGTTTTCATACCCCCTCTGCATTATAGTTCTGTCGATGCGGGACACCAGCCATGTTCCAACCACAAGGCTAAGCAGCAGTCGGACTATGCAGGTGCTGATCCCCATCACCGCATTGTAGAAAAAGAAGAAGTAGTTGAAGCAGTGGAAGGCCTTCCTAGAAAGTAAAAGCAGAGAAATGTCAGATTTTTAGATTGTTGGAGTAATTTTTGTTCTACCAAATTTTGGTAGTAGGTATTGAGTAGATTTCTGGAAGATCACTATTACTATAGGAGATTGTAGGCCATTACTAAGGCAATTAGGAGAAAATTAATTACAAATCTGGTAAGGATGCATAAGGAATGTTTGACTTCTGTTAAAGTTTACAAAAAAATAGATAAAATATTGGTGCTTAAGCATTTCATATCTGCTTATTTCAGAGGAGGGATCAATAATAGGAAAGTCTGTGTTTTATGGCTTCAGACATGCTCAGTGCATAGAAGTTTATCTAATCAGCGTTTTGCCCATTGTCAACAAGCACTCCCAGTCCGCTCAGTTTATTATTCACTGTTGAATAATAACAACCTAGTTTTATTGTCAGTTTTTTTATATTGCTCAAATATACTGACCTGTTGTTGAGAGCCAGAGGTTTCTCCTTATCAGTGGGAGACATTTTGTCCTGAAGAAAAAAGATCTGAACCAGAACTACCTGGAGAATCACCAAGCCGATCACCATCCCAATGGTCAGACTGAGAGACGAAAGAGGAAAGTCAAGCTCAGCATGCAAACCCATCAGTATAACACGAGCAATCATGGAAGAGGTGGTCATACAAAATGAGTCCCAGGTTTGACAGCATGGCCAGTACTTTTCCATGCTGTATGGGAAGAACCAGCAAGTAGACAAACAGCAGGGCAAACAGGAAGTGGACAAAATGAACAATCAGATAGCCTAAGGGAAAACCAGAGAGATTGACCTTCAAAAATATATATATATTTTCAGACTGCAAGTTCTTTTTCTACTACTATTTGCAGATTTTTCTTTCAAAAAGTAACATCAATAATTTAGTCTTTCTCATCATTTGCATAAATGTAATTTACATTTATGCAAACATAGAAAATGGTTCTATAGAATCATTAAAAAGTATTTTTGATTTGAAACCCTAAAACAAAATGCCAAACCTACACTTACTCCACAATGGAATAGACTTGGATTTGTTGATGTTACAATAGAAAAAGGCTTACCCCATAGTGTGAAAGCTATTTGCCATCCAGAGTATCTTGCAATGGAAGCCTGTGAATTTAAGGTTTATAATTGTAAGAGAAATTAGCTCTCTAACTCAAACATTCAAATCACGCACATTCTCTAAATGCATTGTTCTCACTTTTTAAAAGCTCAATTACTTTATGCAAAACTGTTTAGGCTCAGGGACCACATGTGCACCATATGTTCAAGTCGTTTTGATGTGATGAAACATGTGAACTGGAACCAAACTCAGTTTGCACAATATGCTCAGAGCAGAGTCTAAATGAGCAATGGCGGTAGCATCCAGCTCAGGAACACTCAAAATGCACTTAATCAAAGCTGAATTGCTCAAATCAACAAATACATTTTTCTACTGCCGTTTATGTGTTTCTTTTACTTACAACACTGACTGCAGGCTTAGGGTTGTGGAACCTCTCTGGTAGAAAGCCTTTCTGACCCTTCCACAGTCTCTTTAAGTGTTTCCTGAGGTAGAAGGTTATAACAACAATCATCACAGACCCGACAATAGACCTATTATCGTCCATGGCTACAATTGGGAATATAAGTTTTCTTCCCATGAAGAAATTTGAGATATTTCTATGTAAAAGTTTATCATTGAGATTATTTTATTTTACCTGTAACATGCCAAGATATGGAAGGTGTAAGCAACGGAGTTGAGACTGGCAAATATGGTGGTGGCCAACCAAGACTCTTAAACAAAATGATGAACACCTACATTTAAATAAAGCTCTTATGTAAATTGTTGAGAAATGTCTGCCCACTCTGCACTATTAGATGTATTTTTTTTTTTTATTATTGCTAGAGTTAAGAACCAACAGCACATATGGTGATGACAGGTTTGTCTAAGATGTATCAGAACATATAAAGAGCCTTTAAATCCTACTGATCATAAATGCTTTCTTCCAGCAGTCATAATAGAGGAACATACTCCTGGCCACAATGATGAACTCTTCCAACTGCGGTATCATGTATCCCAAAGCTTGTGTCTGGTTACAAGAACTAACAACCTCCTTTAGTGTATTCTTCCAGTCTTCAACTTGGTCAAAGGCAACATCACTGACACTGTAGTCTGCTAGTGTCATCTACAAAAACAGCAAAGAAGACACATTAAAGCGTAAATCACTAGTTGGTGAAAGTTATTGTCGATCATCTGAGCATTATTGTACAAATTTTATATAATAAGGTAGTTTTTTTTACTGCACCGTATATAGGCCTATAAGGGATATAATGGCTGTGCCAATGATCCTGTTTGGAAACTTGAAGTAAGGGTCCCATTCATAAACTCGTCTTTGGAACCAGCTCAGGTGTTTACTGAAACACAGAAAGTGAGTTAAATGTTACCTGTGAGGGTGGCGCTTCAGCATGTGTAGTAAGTAGACATGCAAAAAGTTGTTAATGTATTGATTTTGGAGCTCATAACTATTCAAACTGATGAAATGCATATTAAGTCACTTTACTACATTTTGAGCGGATAATGCTTCCAAAGCCGACCAAAGAACAGAGTGGAAGAGCCACAACTCGGGGCAATTTAAACTCCTTGGCTAGCATTAGCCCCAAAGCAGCTAGCAATGCTAACAATATGGAGCCGCTAGCAAATGCAGTTACACCCATTCAAGCCTCTATTGACTCGTTCCGAGAAGAGAACCGGACTTCTATTACTTCTCTACACTCTATTCTTAGTGTGTATGGCCAATGAATTACTTCTATGGAGGACGGACTGAACAACTTCGACAGGAGGCTGAACAACATGAAAATCTTACAAACTTCGCTGGCAAAGGAGAGCGAAGCTTTGAGGGAGAATGTGGCGTACCTGGAAAACTATACCAGGCGACAGAATATCCGCGTTGTGGGGATATCAGAGAAAGCTGAGGGCTCGCAACCAACAGAATTGATCACCAAACTACACCTATGCTTGGGGAAGGCAGCTTTGAGAAGCCACTGTCGCTGGATAGAGCCCACAGAAGTCTGCCCCCTTTACCAGCAGACAGCGACAGACCGCGGCCATTTATTGTTAAGCTCCATCATTTCCAAACCAAGGAGTTGATTCTCGCCAGACGTCTTCCAGATGTGGAAGACGACTAAAACTTATTTTATCTTCTCTTGTTTTATCTTCTCTTATCTTGGTGGATGAAAACCCATTTTAGATTGCTCAATGTGTGAAGAAATGAGACGCATTTTGTAAAACAAAGTCCTAATGTGTTGTAATGTGCTGTTTTGGCCTGTTTTGTTTGCGTGTGTAGGGATAACGATTAAAACTAGAGTTGACATTCATATATGTGATTTACCTGTGTTCAGGCGTTCTACTCAGTAGCCGGCTGACATGCTTTGACTGGTGTTGACCGACCAGCTCTTCAATATCCTGCCAGCAGGTTCAACATATCGACACACAAAATTGTTAGTTGATGTTTCAAAATGTAAGAATACTGACCAACCTCACAGAAAGTGCATCCATATGTTACAATAAAAAAGAAAAAATAAGTTTATAACAGAAAAACTAAAAACCTAAGCGTGTGCATATCTATCTATCTATCTATCTATCTATCTATCTATCTATCTATCTATCTATCTATCTATCTATCTATCTATCTATCTATCTATATATATATATATATATATATATATATATATATATATATATATATATATATATATATATATATAGTGTCTGAAGTAAAATTTCACATGCAGGATTTCTTTTCACCACAGCAAACATACATCGTTTGAAGGGCAAATTTCAGTTCACATGCTGACCTCTGGTTCCAGTTGCAGACGCAGGCGCACATCTTTAACCAGTATGTAAATAAATCGTCCAAGAAGGAAGACAAGCGAGAGGATGCGGGGCCACTGGGATATTAACTTCTGATATTTACCCAAAACCTTTAAAATAGCACACAGAAGCAATAATGAAACCGTTTTTATGGAACTGAAAATATCGTTAAACAACCTGATAACATGTAATGTTTTGCAGAGATTTGGAGTGAAACCCAGTGCAAACTGGTTGTTGGTTCGAAACCGTATTGCATCATAATGGGTTTATTGGCAACAAACCTCTCCCCTGGGACAAGTGACTATATCCCAGACTGTGATCAAAATCCTAGAAACAGGAACAGGGAAAGAAAAACAAAATTTATTTGTATATTTTTCATGTCAGTACGTTTTACCAATGTATTGAAAAGTATGTGATAGTGAACTTATACACAAATGTATACCAGGCTGTAGAGTAGAGTATTCCCAGTACTGCCCCGGTCATTCTGAATGGTGTGGACAGACAGGCAAAAAACGGGAAATACACCAGACCCACTTCTAACGCCCCAATAAGGTACACTATTGCTGAGGGTGAGCAGAGAACAACAGGTCAGAGATTTTAAGTGCATGTTACTTGTATGGGATAGTGATGACATGGAATAAAAACACAGAGTACCTCTGGCCCAGGCTGGTACCGTGAAGGGGATGTAATGCTCAGAAAAAAGCAACAGAACGCTGCTTGATACTGCACCATATGCAAAGCCATAAGACCAACGGTTACTGAGGCTGCCTATTGTATCTAAAGGCCTGCGGCACAAATGTGAAAAAAAAATCTATATTAATACCAAAGAAGTACAGTTACTAATGTTACTAATGCAAAGTAGTAGCTTGAGTTGCAGACAAACGTCACTGAGCAACAGATAAAATTATGTTATAAAAGTCTAATTTTCTTTTTACAAGGTTCCAAGTCTCACAGTATTTTATTTATTTTTTTATTACTTACACCACAATGCCAAAGCGTCCATTTAGAAAAGGCAGTCTGTGGTCGATGGTCAGTCTCTGTGCTCGTCTCTGAAGAAACGACAACACCCCTGTAATCAGGACCTGGCAGACAAGATGTCAGCTCGTTTTATACAGGCAGCTTGTCTCAAATATTCCTCACTCGCTGCAACTAATTAGCAACATACTTAGAAGCAAGAGGTCCCTCTGACTTTCAGAACATTGTGCTAAAAGGATTAGTTTTAATTTTCAATTTCAACAGAACACACTTTACATATTCTCATTTGTTGTTTTGAACATGGAAGTGAGGACATGACTAAAGGGTGAGATAGATGTTTTAAAAGGGGACATCCCACATCTGATCCTAAGTTTCAGTTCGGGTCCTGATCAAGGCGTTTTAAGTTGTTAAATACTGGAACGCTTGACTAAGGTAAGCTACCAGTCCCTGTCTGTGATTTTAGATCAGCTACATCCGTGTGTGGTTTTGACTGACCAGATTTTAACAGTCATTGTCTGATTTTGTGCATATGGTTTTCAATAATATATCACAGCCCATACACATTAATTTAATGTGAAAACACTTTGCAATGACTGTCAAAGCGAAAGAGAGACTTTACTGGCTACTGGGTTCAGACAGCCGTCAGTGTGATACAGACCTGCGCAAAACTGAGCTAAAATCCTTTATTATGGTATTTAAAGCAGAGGGCTGAGTTTTTGAAGCAGGATTTCTGTCACAATTTCTGTCTGTACATGACAATCTGATGGCCACACTTAAAGTATTATGGGCCAAATGATTTACAGATCATGTCACAACAGAGGAGAAATGTGCCTGGTAGGCTCGCAAACTCTGCATGAGCAAAATAGGAGTTTATTAAGCATTGTAGCTTTATATGTTATCAGATTTATCTTTGGGAAAGATCATGGTATGTGCTTTTTAGTTGATTAATTATAAGAACAATACAGCAGTTTCCTTATTAACCCCATGTTTAAGCAGCATATTAAGGCTGTCCTGTAGAAACTCAGCTGGGACAAATATCTGTTGATGAGGAAGAAAAAAAAAATAACTTGCAGGACCCAGAAATTCATTGGTGAGAAAGTTTAGTGGAACAGAATTGCAATACTTATTGACCATGAAATGGGAAATTTGGTGTTATTTTACAATAAATTAACGCTAATGAGATATCAAGCATGTATATGCGATTGATCTAAAAACGTTTTCATGGGACTTTCTCATCAAACACCTAGACTTAAATGAGTGTGATTGATATTGTGGACTAAAAATAAAAAAATCCTGCTTGGTGCATCCCCAGTTTTACAAAAAACAGTTCCCTTTCTTTTTCACACAAATTCTTTGAAAAATATAATTAAGCTGTGGTTCTATACAATTTTTATTTTAGTTTATGATTTTTGATGCTTCCACAGTTACATTTGCTCCATCTAAAAATAAGTGTTGACTCTTTACAAGTTGAGCTGGAATAATGTTTGCTGTAACTTTTGATTCCAAGATCTTCTTGATGGCAGGCTCCTCCCACATTTCCTAAATTATTTGGGTTGTACATGCAATGAAACTATTAGTTCACAAAATGTTTATATTCTAAGATTGTAGAACAAAAACATTAATTGTGTTAGCGTAAACAAAATGGCACAGTTATTTGACTGACTAAACTTTTATGATTAAGTTTTATTTAATAAAATCTTTTTACACAACTTCATGGGTAATCGTGGAATCTTTTGTAAGCAAACCCTTTTTGTTTTGCTGTTTTGTTTTTCATGTACTGTAAATACAATAAACAGATAACTTACTGCTGGAATGAGAGAAAGATGCAGGAAAAGGTCCACTGAGAATGTCTCTTGACAGTCCTCAATTGTAGAGACATTGGGAAGTCTGTAAGAATATAAATATAAAGTAATATATTGTAGTATAACCAGTGGCGTCTCTGGCATGATAAGTTAAGTGTGGCACAAAAAAATCAACACCTATTAGCAACAACTAATTGATTTGTGATGCATACCACCTGACTGATCAATTTTAAATGAAACAGATAAATTAGCTCAAACAAACACACTAGAAATGCCAAGCTAAACGTAATTTAATTTTTATACAAAAAATTACAAAGAAAGACTCACTAATAATGATAATTTATTGAACAGAAAAGATTCACATCAATCCTTCATTGAGCCAACAAGGACAACCAACATTAGATTGTCCCACACTTTCAGGCAGAACGTAAACATCACGTGTGCAATTCCAGTATTTTTATTGGATGATCCGAGCTTGGCGTCGTAGTATTTGTGCCCCATGGCTGTCTACTGAGAGCGTGTTGGGCATTATTGAGAATAAAAAATATATATTAGTTGGGTTTACTGAGGAAAGCAGAGTGGTGTCTGTCTCTCCCTGCTCCAGGGTAAGATAAACATAACATGAGTTTTATTGCCGGAGGGGGGGTTGGTCAGAACCAGAAGGGTTTCTTTGTTCCGAGCGGAGGGGCTCAAAAACCCTCCCCCTAACCTGAGCGGGAGGAGCACTAAGTTGATGAAACAGATGTCTTGGCAAAACTTAGATCAGACAAAAAGCTGCAGTGCCAGGGAATGGACATAGATGGACTGGTAATGTAAATTTTTGTCTCCATATTTAATTCCTAATAAATTAAATATGCATATTACACTGTTTACCTCTTGATCAATGTTTTTCTCATTTACGGCCAAATCTGGAACCGGGGTAAGATGGGCCTTCAATAGATATGTAGGAGCAGGCCGGTGTACCTGAACCGAAACTATAACAGCATGCGCACTGCAATTTCAGATGTTCAGTATTTAAACAAACGCTGGTGGGCCGGCAACAATATCAAGGCGCATCAAGAGGATTTAGCCTACTGAACTTGTCAGTTTTCTGGCAAACTTAGATAAACAGGCAGAAATGTTTATAACATAATTTTATTAGTAAGGTCTTTTTCACAATATTACTCTATAAAGAACGATTCTGTCCCACTGATTATTGTGATCATAGAGCTCCACAGCGACATCTGGTGTGGCCAGGCCCCAGAGACACCAGAGATTATAACTGATGTAAAGTTTGGCAAAAACAAACATGTTGGACTTGAACAGAGAAGATCTCAGGCTGACTAAGATATGTAGAACTGATCATAGTGGATCAAAGGTTAAAGAGACATCAGATGAACTAATTTTTAACATAATGTACATAATCATTGTTTGAAGCTCGGAGTTGGTTAACAAATGCTGCTCCACTTTTGCAAATCCTAAATCAAAAATCCAGAAATCAAATAAGAGCTGGTCGTGACAAAGTGAAACGATCTGACATAAAACTTCATAGTCTCTGAACTAGATGTCTCTATACTCACACATGTTGCTCTGTGTTTCTTATCATCTTTGATATGGCAGCTCATTGAAGTCGAGAAATCCTTGTTTCTGCTCGATTGTATAGAGAGAGGAAGTGACTGGGGATTGAAACCACATCTCAATTTCCTGGTGTCAGCCACGTGATATATCTGACCTTTGACCGTAGGATTCAGCAGTTGATTTTTTCTTTTAATGTCCTGTCTGTGCTTTTACTTGCCAAAGTGTTTGCTGACACTTTTCTGTTCTGTCCATGTATCTTTCTCCTCTGACACACACAAGTGTTATTGACCGTGGTGTTACTCAGTATGAGGAATGTAAACAGTGAGCTCAGCCACTGAGATAACCAGCAAATCATTCGCCAGCTGCTTTCCCTTAACAGAAGATCAATACTCAGAGCTTCATTACAGAAAGGCTTTAGGTAATGAATTCCTGAAATGGAAGTTGGTTTTATGTGTAAGGCTAAATTATCAAACCATATTTTATTTAGTACTGCCTTTAAAGGTGTCCAAATCCTATTTTCACATGTCCGATTGCAACTCCAAACTTTAAAGTATTTCATTTCATGCAACCAACTCTCTTCAGTCACCCAATTAGTGTCGCTTTGGTATTTAAGGTTAGAAAATCCTAGAGGTTTGTTCAAAATGAATGAATGAACACACAGCATCATGACACACTGTTTTAAAGTTGTGGAGAAGTGTACAGCAGTTAGGTTATAAAACAATATCAAAAGCTTTGAACATCCCAGAGAGCAGAATCTTGAGTTAATCATCTGAAAATTGAATTGGCATAGCCAAAAATAGCAAAACATGGATGGGATGCTTTTGTTTAACAGGGAAAGGGAAGCTGCTCAGAGTTGATGGGAAGATGGATGTAGCTCAGTGCAGGTCAATCCTGAAAAAAAAAAAACAGTTAGAGGCTACAAAAAGCTTTAGACTGGGATGGAAAGTCAATCAATCAATCAATCAATCAATCAATCAATCAATCAATCAATCAATCAATCAATCAATCAATCAATCCTCACAAGTAAGAAAGGGAACATATTATAAACAACTATAATTAAAATATGATACACCCAGAGCTACATTGAATGGTCTAGAAACATATTCATGTGTTAGAATGGCCCAAAGTCCAAACAAATATCCAATTTATTAGCAAGGAAGACATGGAAATAGGTGTTCGCAGATGCTTTCCATCCAAGTTGAGAGAGCTGTTATGGGCAAAAGAATGCAACACCTGCTAATTTAATTTCAATGAAAGTTGGTTCCAGAGCATCGACTCAGAGGAGGGCTAAACAGAAAAACGCCCGTCACACATGTTAGATTTTTTATTCATAACTTTTGATTCAATTTCGTCCACTTCACAAACACGGGTTGCTATGTATTAACCTTGCTTGCAAGCTGTATTTGTGCGTTCACAAACGTACGAGAATTCATCTAGTCCCGCTCCCACCCCAACCGTTCGGGACCAAACCAAAAAACAGTTTGGATCAATCACGTTGCAGTATTATGTTGTTTTGTTTTTTTTACGGTTTAAGGCGGGACATACCGGCTGTGATGAAAGCAAGAGCTGCCCATCCCACAGCCTAACCAAAACAAACAAGGCAGTGCAGGAGGACGCACGCCTAGCTGCTGCTATCACATCAGATTTTTCAAAAATCCACAATTTCCTTTTTTTAAAACAACAGCAAGAAGTGTCTTGACCAGCGAAACTTGTGGTTTTTCATGGCGGCCGCTGCTTATAACATTTTCATTTGATACTGTTTCTAGGTAGTTTGGCTAAAACCAACCTTTGATAGCCGTGCACTAGGTGTTGCTTCGCCCAATCAGCTCGGGAAGTTCTGCTGAATGTCCCTCCTTCACCCAAACGGATTTGGTAGGAGCAGGCCTATGTTGATAATGTGCAGAGTGCAACGCATTATCAATTTGGCTTAAGCTAAGGTTAGCTTTGTGTTGGTATATTAAATAAACCCAATGCTCAGGAAACAACCAAACGAACACTCTGCATATTTGTGAAGGATGCAAACTCCAAAACACAAAAACAAAAACAAAAAATGCTGCAAAAGAATAAAGCTACAATCACAGAAAAGAAGAACATGAAAAATGATGCAACTACCAAAAACAACGGCAAAGTCGCTCTAAAAAATCATTAAAAAATACAGAAGTACGCCAGACCACTTGGGGAGTCGATCACCAGACCCTCATTAAAGACAAGCACATAAATATGATGTTCTATAATATTGTAAAATATTATGGCCACTTGTTTAAAAAAACATGAAACATGCATTTTTCTTTCTTCCCTCCAACTTTCTTCTGGGGATTAATGTATTTAATGAGTGTCAGATCTTACTGTAATAAACACGTTTGTGATCTATTGTTCTATCTACCATCAGCTTTATTGATCTCCAATATCTATTTAACCTCCCCTAAGAACATAGTTTAAAGCACACATTGTCATACAATATGGAGGAAAGACAGAAGCTCATATTTTGTTGAAACTTGGACTTTAATGAGACAACAGTGAGTATAATGTTTCCAGTTTTCCTCCTGGTGCTGCCTTACTCAACCGTGCAGGTCAGCAGCCTCCCTCCTTGGCGACCATAATGTCCATTTTGGTTGCTCTGTGGAGAGAATGGCGACATGAAATACCAGTGATTCACTCTGTTTGCTGAGATTTAGTTCTTTCTAGCATTGTATGTCAATAGAGAAAACAAGGCAAGTAACTCTTCTGAGGAATGAAAAGTCACTTTTTAAAAAAAATATATAATGCTTGAGTTTTTTTTTACTTTGTTTTTTAAAAACACTACTTTCAATAGTTGGTCCGCATTTGTTTACAATGTTTTACATTATTTGACAACCAAGGGATACTTAAAGCATTTTATTCCCCACAGAATCAGCTTGGGTGCCTTAAAACTAATGTGTGAATACCACAAGTGTGTAGCGACTGTGTGAACTCACTGTCTCTCGACACAGAGGGCACACTCGTTGGCGTAAGTGTTTCCATCGCTGCCGCAGACAGGGGCAAAGTTCATTGGGCATGCCACGATCTCTTCCACCTCAGGACAAGAAGGCTGTCGGATACACGAACAATACAAAAGTACATAAAATTCTGCTCAACTGTAGTACCTACATAAATTAGATAACTTCCTAATTTTAAAATTCATATCACCTTCCTCATGAGTCCAGACTTGTCTGCAGCATCTTTAGAAAAAAAGAAAATAAGTGGCTTTTGACATATTCCAACTTTAAGAGTGTTGACATCGCAATTTGTATAAAATTAAGACTTTTAAATAAATAAGTACTTTCAGCTTCTGAGTATCAGTATGAATTAAACTGTAAAGTGTCTTTTATATATTCTACAAAAGGAATTACATTTTTTTATACATGTTTTTTTATGGTCGCATTTGCCCTTAAAGTAGTGATCAGCAGCAATCAAGTTTTATTAAAGTAGGTTTCATTTTAAATAGAGATACAATTGTTAAAACTATTGGTAAACAACTCTGACTACTTTAAAAAACAAAAAAAACAGCAACTTCAAAACCAATGTTTGACCAAGAAAATACTTTCATATTTTACCTGTTGCGACACAGATGAGCAGGAGTCCCAGCAAAACAACTCGACCAGTCATGGTGTTGGTGGATGAATAACTCAGAAGGAACAACTGCTTCTGTCTTTATAGCTTATTTATTGGGTGTATTTGGGTGTGTTAGTATGGGAGCTTGGCAGCTGTTTCCCTGCTGTAGTGACATAGTCATCGTCCCTCATTACTCACATAAAGATACTGTTTGTTAATCAGTAAATGTCAAGCAACATGTGACAAGTCTACAGTGAGGAAAAAAAGTATATATATATATATATATATATATATATATATATATATATATATATATATATATATATATATATATATACACACTTTGTCTTGCAAAAGTTTTCACCTCCCTAGGCTTTTCACCTGGACTATCTGTCCATAGAGCTGGACTTTATGTAGTATTGGCCAGGGAAAAAAAGCCATTACTTAGCGCTATGAATGAGAGAGCATGTTTTGAATTTGCCAAAAGGCAAATGGAGGACTCCATAAATGTATGGAGGAAGATGCTCTGGGCAGAAGACACTAAAGATCAAACTTTTCGGCCGAGAAAAAGGCCCATACCCACAGTGAAACATGGTGGTGGCAGCATCATGCTGTGGGAATTTTTTTTCATCAGCAGGGACGGGGAAACTCATGGTCCGTCCATCTGCCTTGAGATGGCCTGTTGAGAATTGGGCCAATATAAATAAATTGAATTGAATTGAATCTATCTATTTAGACAAACCGTTGAATTACTGGGAGAATACAGTCGAGGTCAGATTGGACCAAAGCTGAACTCTTGTGGGTTGGAGGAGAAATGACACTGCACATCACTACTAAAGCATCACATCGACAGCGAAGTTTGGAGGAGGGGACATTGAGGTGTGGGACCTTTTCTAAGCTTGTCATACTCGCAGATTTCATATGACTGAAAGAAGGATGAATGGAAAAAAGTACAAGCACATTTTTTTTAATAGGAATCTGCAGCTATCTACCAAGATGGTGAAGCCAAATTTAGAGCCGAGAAGGGTCAGTGATCCCAAAGACACAGCTAAGGAAACTAAGTTGGTTTCAGAGAAAGAAAACAAGGATGTCCCAGTCCAATTGAGAAACAATATGTCAAAATTACACTTGAGCGATGCATGCAAGTAGTTTCTCAATTAGAGTTGGGCGATATGGTAAAAAAAAAAAACTTTTTAATTTTTTTCTGTACTCACTATACAGTTTTAAATTAAAAGTGTTGTTTCTATGATAGCCTCTGTTTCGAAAACTAACTAAAAGAAATGAAACAAGTAGTAAAACATCAATAACTGCTGAGATGTAGGTTCAAAACTTATGGCTAAATACTGAATTGCCCTTAAGGATTGTAGACCTTTGTTGATTATTAATGCCACTTTTTCAACTAGCAATATATAGATGTACAAATCTCATTTGTGGAAATGTAAATACTAAGGGGGAAGTATGTTCGAGCATGACCTCTTGCTAGTTCAAATCAAGTTCCTACTACTGTTTACAATCTCTTCTCCATCTTGTAAAAACGCTTAATCAGTTATGACCCACACCCTGCCTGTTGGCCACATGTCCAGTATTATCTTTCTTACTGAATCTTAAAGCCTATCATTATCAACATTTTGTCTTTTTTAATAATTGAAATGGTTTTGTTACTTGGCTGGCGGTATTCTCCATACAAAAATGTCTTGAAGCTGTCAAGTATTTAATACACTAAACATGCTCAGTACTTATTCCATCTGCCATTTCGCAGATGGAATAAGTTATAAATTTCATTAGAAATATATCTACTGAGAAAAATATTTACATGTACAATACATATTTTTCTAGCTGCACACAAAACCATATTAGATTAAAAAAAAATAAAAGGAGCCACTTTTTTTGTCAAAACATATTTTTTTATTAATGTAAAGAATGACCATTCACAATGGGTAACAGACTCAAACAGCTGTAATACTTCAAAATGTAAACAAAGAATAATATTGAGAATGAAAAGAGAAAAATCCCCACTCTCGTTCCATCCTGCATTTCTCTCTTTGTCACTAGTTCTAATTTTCACCTTTTTCACTTATTTCAATCACATTTCTCTTAAATACCCAAGCCTTTGTTCTCTACTTCAAGTTTCTGGCAAACATTTCACTGCAGTGGTGTAGCTTTGTTTGTTGCGTCTGGTTCCAGTGCAGAGATTTGTCTTTACATCTCTACGCCGACAAAGTGGAAACTAAAGGGCTGCTAAGCCCGTAAAGTGCTCAAATTCTTTAAAAATTAGGGGTTTTCAGGAAGAGAATAAAATCCCTTAGTTTATAGTGAGCAGATCCCAGAGATAGTTAAATCCCCTTTCCATGATTTTACACAAGACAGAGCACCTGTAATGACAATCTGCCATCAGTTTAAATCCTGGATGATTCATTTTTGGACAACAAAAAGCATTAAAAGCACAATTTTAATTTGCATGGTCCTTGTATTCAGTATGGCTGATTCATTAAATCAGACAGTCTGGTTGTTGAAAATAAATGCCTCGTCCTACATTGCAGCTAGATGTGGACAGACTTTGGCAATTTCTCTACAGGATGAACATAACTTGCAGTCTTGTTAAGAAAGAAGGAGAGTGCACGCCGTTTTTCAATAACCCCAGCTGATAACAGAAAGAGGGGTATATTTCTGACGAGGCTGATGAATGAACTTTCCAAAACACTCATCTCCTTTTGCTGGTTGGTCAACGATGAAAGTTCAGCTTTGTTTGGCACGCACATAGTTAGTTCACTCCAGTGTTAACATCACAAAATTGCAACTGTACATATTATTCATGCAGCACCGGCTTGGATCTGAAGAGCTCCCATCGTGCCCTCTCAAAGGCCATAACCAAAACATTTACATATTTCAGCTCAGGCTTCTTTCTGCAGACTGCAGGCTCACACAACCAGAGCTGCTGACACTCAAAGTTGTGGCCTTGTAAACACCCATGCAGCATATAGTATATTTCCAAGTCACTTTGAAAAACAAATCCAAACATATTCTTTCTGTTCGGCAATAGTTTTAAGAGGGCAGGATGAATAAAGCCAGAAGAGCAGAACACACATCTTAACCAGACGAAAGGGAACCACTATTTTTTTTTCTGTTTTGTTTCTTACATTAAAGGACAGTTAAAAAAAACCAACACATTAGCTCACGATAACCTATAATAAAACAAATTTCCATGTGCTGTGTTGCATGTTGGTACTGGTCTTATACATTCCTTGGCAGCCTACATACATTGTTGTTTTTAATGGAGTGCTCAAGCTTGACCCTCCACCAGAATAGGCACTGTGCTGGACAATGTTAAGGACACCAAGAACACCAAATACAAAAAAAAAAAATACATATTGGTTAGCAGTTTGACATATTGAACAACCATGAGATACAACTTAAACATGCTTGCCTAAAAGGATTTTGTTTGTTTCAGATTAGCAAAAGTTAACACAAATTTGAGACTGAAATGAGATTTTAGATGCTTTTTAAGAAAAAAAAAAAAAAAACATCTCTTGTATTATTATAAAACAACTGCGCTCGGTAACAAATAGAAATTGAGAAAGGTTTGACCCTGAATAAAAAGAAGTCCGTCCATCGTTCAACAGCTGGCAGTGAATGATTTGAATGACTGTTTTTGCAACGTCATAAACTCTGCTGTCGCTTACAGGCAGTCCTGCAGACTGATGCTCTCTGCTCCGAGGAATGGAGATGAAAAACTCCAGATTTTGTCGTGCGCTATCCCCTGAAGGTGTCTTGCCCGTGAAGTCGGTAACCCAGACTTCCCAGTCGACGGGGAATTCAAATCCTGCCGTCGCTTCAAGTGTCTTTTTTTTCTTCCAGTCCACATCGTGAAGAGGAGAAGCTCCAGTCTCCAACCTCAACACGGCTGTCTTCTAATCTTAAATATATTTATATTACTTGCATTGATTTGCATTGAGTTTTCATCGTTTCAGTGTCTGTCACAAAACCTGCCGTCATTGCCTCCCTCAGAGGCTGTGCGATGAGGTGCAGGTTCACTGAAAATGATGACAATTAAAAACAGACTAAAAAATAGAAATAAAAAAAATGACCATTGTTCATCTCCCCCCACAAGTTAGTGGTCCACGTTTTATAGTTGCTGGGAGGGAAGGTGAAGCATAGCTTGAGCAATTAGACACAGCTCTCCTTTGTCTTATTGTCCATGAGGAAAGAGTTCAATCGGGAAACGTCGACCACAACGGCATCCCGCTTGCTCAGGTGGACATCCTTCAAGTGGTCTTCATCACTTTGGTCCTTGGCGAAATTAACAAACACCTGCGGGAAAGCAGAAGAAAAACACAATAAACCATCACATTGCTTAAGATAATTTTATATCATAAATCTGATTAGAACTTTTTGTGGTGGCGGTTTTAGATATGGGCCATATGGGCAGTTGCTCAGGTTGGGATTAGGGGAGGGGGGGCTCAAGATAAAAAGTTACCTTATAAAGTAGTTGCAACTTGAATAAGTTTCCTATTGCTTTTATTTATGAATGTGCAGTCGAATGTGTGGTCCATTTCTTTGTGTAGAAATGGACCACATTTCATCTAATCTCAGAATCTTTGTTGATCTCCTCAAATTTCTTTGGTAGGGTGGAGTGCAGAAGGTGAGGCTCGCCCAAGGCCCAATTAATGCAAAAACCGCCCCTGAATTTGTGTATGCTTGCTTACTTGGTCTAAAGTAGTCTGAGAGACAGAGTAGTCCTCTATGCTGAGTGACTCCTTGTTCTTGGAGAGTAGGGAGAAAATTCGGGCGAGGGAGGTGAGGGAAGAGGGGAGCTGGTACTGCAGCATGTTGCGGTGTTTCTCCTTCAACGTGCTTCCCGGCAGCTCCTGTTCAATGAACTCCATAACCGGCCGTAGGTCTGGGTCTGGCCCCGCCACTCGCAAGATGATGGTGTAGCCATCTCCGAACCTGGTGGAAAAACATCCAACAAGTCTGAATAAGTGTGCAAAAAGAAAGTTTGGAGACTGTTCCCTTGTTAAATATGCTGCTTAAATGTAACCAATCGCGTTACTTCAGTAGACTGCAGGTATTATGGATTGTCAATGTAAGTATATTTGCATATTTCTTTTCAATATTGTTGGCCTGTGCATCAATTTTATTTTATTCTTAATTAAATTTAGATTGACACCATAAATTGAAACAAAAACTCTACCGCAGTATCTATGTGCACCACATTGCTATTGTAGAGGACTATATTTCCTTATTATAGTTCAAGTGCTATGACTTCATGCTCTGCATCAATAAACTGAACCATTTGGATGGACTCAGCCACCCTTGATACCCAGAGCTGTTGTAGGTTTTTGGTGGCTGAGGTGCTAAAGCTCAGGAAAAGTATTGTGAATATTGACCCAGTGGCCTTATGGATAAGGCATCAGCCGCTGGGGATTGTGGGTTCAGATCTGGGTTGCATTTGGTTGCCTTCTGAGGAGTGGTGGCCTTGTGGTTAGAGCATTGCGCTTGTGTCCCGGAGGTTCTGGGTTTAACTCCCACTCTCCCCAAGGGGATGGGTTAAATGCAGAGAACAAATTTAATTGGAATGTATGTTGCAATGACAATAAAGAAGATTATTATATTGTGGGGACGAAAGAGAGAAAGTCAAGAAATCTGGGTTAACTATAAACAATGTAGTCTTCAAAATGTTCAGTCATATACCCTCTTAGATCAGGGTTTTAAAGTTGGGCTGTGGTTTTTAGGCTGGGTCTTTTTAAGATGCCGAAAAGGTGCTTAAACGCCTATTTTCCCAAATTTTCCCCAAAAAAAAAATGGTATTATAGATGCCAAATTGTGTTTTAATTTTAGCACTTGGCTGTTTTGTTTTGAAGTGTCAACAATGTAAACACGTTTGGGTAAAATGTGGATTTTTTAAATTAGAAAGTTGCAGGAACATTGGTTTAGACAGCTAATATCAGATTCTAAATCAAATATTTGGTAAACTAAACCTTCCTGGTTCTGCTTGTGTTTTTTAAAGTTGGATGAAATGTTTCTCTGCGCACGCCTACCGGTTTTTAAGGTGCTGCACACTGCCCAGACAGCGGAACCTGCCGTTCACCATGATAGCCATCCTGGTGCAGAGCGCTTCACACTCCTCCATACTGCAACAATCCATCAGAGAAAACATGCATTTAATACAGGGACATACGAAGGCTGCAGAAATTGTTCCATTAACGAATGTCAGCTGTATTTCAACGAGATGCTTCGACTTACCTGTGAGAGGTGAGGACCACGGATCGCCCCTCTTTGATGATGCTCAGGATGGCATTCCAGAGGGCCCGACGTGCCTTCGGGTCCATCCCCGTTGTTGGTTCATCCTGTTAAAAAAAGTGACAAAATACATTCAGCTAAAATATACTCTGCAACACAAACACACCTTCCCTTGCCTGAAAAGGAATACGTTCTCTTTATGTTTTCAAAAAGATGCTTAGTCTCACTGACCAAAAACACCACGGGTGGTCCTCCTATGAGTGCAATGGCAGTGGAGAGCTTCCTCATGTTTCCTCCACTATAGCTCCCAGCTGCTTTGTCCACATACTTGACCAAACCCAGTTTCCGAATACCCCACTCTGCCACCTAGTGGGGGAAAAAAAAGAGTTTTGTTACATTGTTATGCGGTCTAGTTCTACTGGTCGTTGTTTGAGATACACGTTTTGAGCGTTAGACATGAAATACGAAAGTGTGTCATCGCTGACCTCACAGACTTCCTTCTCAGGTACTCCTCTCAGGATAGCGTAGAACTCGAGGTGCTCTCTTCCAGTCAGAAGGTCATTGATGGCGTCAAACTGAGGACAGTAGCCCATGTTCTGATGCACCTCATTGATCTCTGAGGTTACACTGAAAGGAGAGAAGCCACAAGGTTAGTCTCAAGGGTTTTCACATAATTTTACTTTAAATTAAATAACCTTGCTTGTCTCGTCTCATACCTCTTGCCAGCTAAGTAGGCTTCACCGCTGGTGACGTCTGAGTCTCCTGTCAACATTTTGAAGGTGCTGGTCTTCCCTGCGCCGTTGACCCCAAGCAAACCAAAACACTACATAAGAAAGAAAAAAAATGTAGTTCATTAAATCTTATCAACTTTGACTATTTCAACTCAAAACACACTTGCTTAACCTCATTAGAACCCCAAGCATCTTTCATTTTGTATTGTATCATTCTCTGTAAACCGTGGCGTACCTCTCCGGGAGGAATGCCAACGCACAGCCGGTCCACTGCCGGCTTCTGTTTCCGCTTGTAAATCTTGGTGAGCTGCTTCAGCTCGAGAATGTCCGACTGCCCACCACCGCTCAGGATTCTCTGCCTCTCTCTGGCAACATCTTCATCTTCTTCTCCAATAGGTTTCAGATGGCTGGTGGAGGATCTGAGCGATTTCAAAAGAGGACAGTTCATCAGAAAGACTTAAATATAAATGAAGAACTAACGTTTCCAATTAGGAGGTTTGGTTGTGTGGTAGTTAAAGCAGGCCAATCACATGTTTTACAAACCTGGCTTTGAACCAGAAGTGGTACTGAATGAGGACCGTGATGCAGAAGAATACAACACCCTCTATGGCCATGGCAAACAGGTTCTTTCCCACCATGTCCCATGCCAGAGGAGAGCGAAACCGGTTTTCACCTGTGACAAAAACATCACGCCTTTTATCAGACTTTTCTTGTCCCAGTGAGCGCTATTGATCAGAGGTTAAAATTACGGCGTGGCATTCTCACCAAATCTCTCCAAAGCGTCGGCCATGGCCTGATTTTTCACCATGTCAATCAGTCCTCTACCCAGGCAGAAGTGAGGGAAGATGAGGAACACATTCTTCAAGATGTCATTAATGCCGCCGATATCCTGAAAGAGGAATATATTTAATGCCAATTTCACATCCTAGTATTGGATTAAAAAACAACAACTCCTGAAACACGATATGGTGCTTGTAACATTTCCTTACATTGCTTCCAAACAACTCCAGGACAAACGTGGACACGCTGCCGTTGATTCCAATCAGTATGTTGACGCTGGTTAGAACCACGTAGGCAGTGCTGGGGATCTTAAAGAAGAAAGACGCTGGGTACATCAGTGGGGTGATGGACCATCTTAAAAAAAACAAACACAAGCAAATTATAAATTTACACGAAACTGTTGGAAAAGGTTCAAGTGAAGAGCTACAGCATTGGATGTTTGTCCAAATTACCCATAGAGTAGAAGCAGCAGGGCCAGGACTGGCAGATTGGTAGAAGAAACGTAAGAGTCTTGTTGGAAACAGACAAATATAATGATGACGAGCGTAGCTGGAACAACGTAGTTACACTGCAAGAGAGGGGAAGAAAGGGGAAATCTTGTAACACTTCTGCCTGGGATGGCTGACTTCTCTTCCACGTCTGCTGATTTTGTGATGTCTCACCATATCCCAAACAAAGTTGGCCAGCCAGTAGAGCAAGGGTTGCACCCCACTGATGAACTGCATATGTTTGGCTTTGGTCACCCTCTCCTGGATGAGGAAGACCACAAAACTGGCAGGGACGAAGGACATGGCGAAGATGACACAAATCGACACCAGCACGTCCACAGACGTTGTCATCCTAAAGCAAGATAAGGATGGCTCGTGATGCAGGCAGGGACATTTCAGAATTATATCTGCGTTTGTGATGTTATATTGCTCTCTCCCTTTCCTCTCCTCTTTCTCTTTCATCTTTTCTCCCTTTTAGCATTTTGTCTCATCTGTTTCTCTCCTTTTTTTCCTTTTTTACCTTCCCATTTCAGTGTCCATTTAACATGCATAAAATCTAATAAAGCTTCTTGCATATGTAAATCAAGTGGAGCGCTATGGTGAAAACAGTAAGGCTCCACTTGTGAAAGTAAAATCTGTTGGGCTCTTTTTTTGGCATTAAGACAACCATTATTATTGCCACATTGCCAGACAGGACACACAAAAAAGAAATATTTGCCTTTATATGTAAAACTGACTGATACTCACAGTGCAACTTGTGACAGCTGCTCCTTGGTGAGATTCAGAGGATGGTTGTGAGCAGTGATGCCAAACTTTGCGGGGTCTTTACCGGGTGGCAGGCTCGACCGCAAGATGGCGTTGTTCATCACGTTGAGGAAGGAACCAATGCTGTGCCAGCCCTTGTTATTAAACCAGATCTAGAAGGAAACAAGGAAAATGTGAAACTTAAATGACTGTAACATCTGAAAGTCTCTTGGACTTAAACTAGCGGCTCAAAAATCTGCTTAGTGCATTTGTAAAGTAGCTCTAAGATTATATTCCCAGATATTTTATGTTTTCAAATCTACTCTAACTTCTGTTATTGCAAAATATTTCAATTTACGGAACTTTTTTTCTCTTTTTGTCCATTTTTAATCTCTTTTTGTGGAGTTGAAATATTCCTATTTGCAAATGCTAGTTTACGAGGCTTTAAACTTTCATCACGTTTGCATCGGGAAGGTTATTTACACAGAATTTAGTGATTATTTAAGCAGAAAATGGAGACGAGAGGTAATATGTCACCAGTGATCTTCCTTTGTGAGACACTTAGTAAAAAAAGAACATTTCCAGTTAGAATAAATCACTTAATAGAAAAGTAAGATGATCTAAAGATCAAATGCAAGTACTCAATTAAACCTATACTATATTTACTCTTTACCACCCAGAATCCTTTACATATTTTTTTCTATGTGTTTTACACAGGAATATCATCTGTGGAGCACAAACACAACCTCCATTTTCTGTGTAAATAATCCTAGACTTTGCTGTAAATAAGCCTAATGCAAAGAAGGTGAAGATTTCAAAGTGCATAAAGTGTAAATTTATACTAAATCAAAAGACCAAGAAGAGTTATGCGTTGTGGGTAAAATAAAGCTTAAACAGAGTGGCTCTTACAAAATACAAACACAAACTTTTGCAAATTGTTAAAATAAATGAATATACACAGTATGTGGAGGTAAAAAAACAGAAAAAGAAATAAAAGTTTATTAGTGTTAAAGCATTCTGCTGCTGAATGTGTGCAAGCTTGCTAACCTTGACGTTATCCTTTGTGTCCAATCCTTGGATAAAACTGGAGAGACTGCCGAAGAAACGATCGGCTGCCGTTCCCTGAAGGATGGGTGGGTGAAAAGGAGAGAGACAGACAGTGTCAGACAAAGCGTAGTAACGTGTAAACCAACGCTGTTCACTAGATTCCCTACAGCTGTAATCATAAACCAAAGTTATTCAGTGCCGGCAGGTTTTGTTTTACCCTCGGTGACAAACACCAGAAACACAAACTACGTTGCGTAAAACCAAATTGGTTCTGTACCACAATAATAATACTCTCATGAGAATCCTTACCCTTTCAAGATCAAAGCGTTTCCTCAGTTGTGCAATAGCATAATCAACTTCATCTGTGTGGGCCATAACTTGGGAACCTTGTGCGCCCAGTGAGAATCCCCCGTACCTGAATTCGTTAACCCAGATCTTGTTGTTCAAGCTGTAAATGGAGAAACCATATAATGAAATGGCAGACCCACTAAGTTTAATAATAATAATAATAATAATAAGTTAAAGCGAAAGACAGTAAGAAGCTGACCTCTTGCCAATGATCTGAGCGTAGGTTTTAACCAGATAATCTGACAAGTTTCTACCAGTCAAATTCTGGAGGGTGTTTTCTTCACTTATCATCATCTGGATAAAAAAGATAAAAAAAGTGATTATTGATGTCAAGGTCTGTGTGTGTGTGTGTGCGCGTGAGAGTGTGTGTGTGTGCGTGGGGTGTGTGTAGCTATCTGATGCCATAGCTGAATCTAGGTTTAGATTCTCCTGGTCCTACTAACCTGCGGCGGTGGAAGTCCACCGGCTCCAGCAGGACACACCGGCAGCATCCGCTTACGGCCGTCACAGCTGCACTCACACAGAGGAGATGGGTTCTCCATGGTCCAGTTGCCTTTGTCGAATAGCTCTCTTACACTTTGAGGGACCGGAGGGACCGACCAATCATCCTCAACGGCCGTACAGGGAAACTCCCTGGAGTGCACAGAGAGAGATCAACACTTCATTTTTAGTTCAAGTTTTTCTATTTTTAAATACATTTTTAATAACATTATTATTTTTTTTTTACTTAAATTGATATTTCCTGGATATATGATCTCCATAAATAAAGTTGCCCACTTACGGCTCTCCTTCCATGCAGCGTGTTCCAAATCCTGGTTTTTCCATCAAAGCTTCCAAGAGTTTGCTGTTGTGAGGGTTTTCAGGTATGTCATTGCTGCAAACCCACACAGTCAACTGGTTATGGTAATGGCATTTCTTACATACACTGAATTATTTCTTGCAAAGTATAACAATACAAATTCTCAATTATGCTGGAATTGATGAAGGCCACATTCAATTGTATCTATTAGTACAGTTTGAAACTCAGTTAATCCACAGTGCAATTATTTGCTTTATCAACTAGATTATTTAGCACCTGTTTAATGAATATTCATTGCTATACCGTCATATAATCTCTTACATCTTTGTAGACCACTTAATAGAAAAACCCTATTTTACTCATTTATGTTATGTTTCTTTTTATTGTTTTTTGTCTCAGAAAAGAAAGGTCAAAAAGTTATCAATAATTACGCAAATAGGGCTGAAAAGTCTTCGTAAAAAAAAAAAAAAAAGAATGCCATGTTTTAGGACAGACGTTAATAACAAGTAATGATGTCCCACCTGATGAAGGTAAACTGTTCTCCATACATGCTGGGATGCAGAGGCAGACTCGGGTACTTCCCAAATGGAGGAACAATGAGGCTGAACACGAGTGCAATACACACAAACACTGCTGGCAGAACAATCTGAAACACACAAACCATAGCAATGCATTTTCACTTCTGTGCAATAAAATGGGCATAAACCAGAATAAAAACATCAGTTTATTCTTTTCTGCATTGATCAACTTCAAATAAACATATTTCTTTACTCGAAATGCTGAGTTTATGTTTTATGAAAATAAAACAGTACTTATAACAGAACACTGAGTCAGAAATTGTGACCCAATTTGTTAGGTTAGACTCAAAGATGGTAAGCTGGTAAAGTCATACTGTAAAATAATGGTAACGCAGTGGCACCCATGCCGTAACCAGAACTTTACATATAGTCCTTGCATACAGAATGTACCACAGCACACCTGAGCAAAGAAGCCTTTCCTGGAGCGGCGAGCGTAAAGGAATCGTTTCCAGAGGAGAGCGACAAACTGCTGTCTCTTCAGACTCCAGCCTTTGACCTGATATGAACCTTTCCCGTCAGTTCCACCGAGCCAGTCAGTCTCACGGGATTCTGGTCAGAAAAAAACAATACATTGTCAGCAAATGTGCAAAACCGATAAGCATGTGCTCTGATTTTGCAACAGTCCTGAAACCTTTAGTCATAACTGGAAGCCTGTTTTATTGCAATTTTGTAACAGGAGCAATAAATTGAGCCTTAAGTTGCCCGAGTGTCTGAAATGTTTCTAATCATTGCATATTTTACAAATGCATCGTTAGCCTTTGTGTTAAAACTAAAATATTCATTACTGCTCTGCATTTTGGGTAATTAAGTTCTACCTGGGTCACCTTCAGAGTCGTTGAAGTCAAATTCATCCTCAGTGAAGGGCCTCAGGCAGCTCTGGTGGTCTCCAAAGGCATGTCGCCGCCGGGTCCTGGTCGGTACAACTCCATCTACAACCACACCAAAATAAATGTGCTTACTGCCAATAGATGAGGGATATGTTTTTGTTGTTGTTCTTATCCCCATCAAGATCTATCGTCTGCCATTATTGGATGAATAGAGCTGGACAATTATTGCATTTTAAACAGAAAGTTTACCTGAAAGTTCAGCAGCATCAACTCCACTATCTTCTGCCACTTTGAGGAAAATCTGTCAAACAAAGATAAGGGTTCACTTGATGGCCAATGAATATTAGCTACAAAACGCTGAAAACGGATTTAAAGGATTGGTTTAATTATAATTGAGATGGTGTTTAACTCAAGGAGCCGTTACCTCTTCCAGGGTGGTGTCAGATATTCCATAACTTGAAATTCCCAAGTCGGTAAGTCGGTCATCAAGCTCATGGAAAAGCTCAACAAAGGCACCATCTTTAGCTGATTGGTATGGCAAGATGTAAGTGAGCTCGTGGCCGACATCTTCCACCAGACGAGCCTCTGGGACATGCTTGAAAATCACTTTGGAGATCAGGGAGACGTCTAACGGAAAAGATGAGCAGAACAAGAGAAAGGTGCGTGAGTATAAGTTATCGGCGGCGAGTCGTTGAAATGCTTTAATGGGAAAGCTAAAGCTGCCAGTTTTTACCAATAGTGGTAGTCTCACTTTCGGGTTCGCTTCCCAGTCCAGCATCGGAACTGCTCTCAGATACGCTGTCCTCCTGAATAAAAGGCAAAAAATAAATTAATAAATCAATCTTTATATAATTCTTAAAAAATATTAGGCTAATAAACATAAAAGATGTCTTTTTCACTTTCTGTTTACCTTCTCTGTTTTTTTCACGTAGGACACTGTGCTGGCAGAGTTCCTACAGGACTGCAGCGACAGGTCGTAGTCTCTCTTGACCAGAGTCAGGTAGTAGCCCGTTCCAAGGTGCGTCTTCAAGAAGAGAGAGGAGCCCACGCAGCACAGCTTGCCGTGGGAAATGATGGCAATGCGGTCACCCAGGATGTCAGCCTCGTCCATGTGATGAGTGGAAAGGATGATGGTTCGGCCTAAAAAGGGCATTAAAGTTTTATTTAATTCACAGGAACATGACATTTCTGCCGCAGTAGGAAAGCCAGTCTGCCTACTCTCACATATAAGCAACAAACTCTCTCCTTATGGGTTATGATTGGTTTAACTTACCCTGTCTGTATTTGAGGAGCAGGTCCCAGATTCCCCTGCGTGCATATGGATCAACGCCAGCGGTAGGCTCGTCCAGAATGACAACCTTTGAACCTCCAACAAAAGCCAGTGCTACTGACAACTTCCTCTGCATCCCACCTGCGCGAACACGATAAAAGTCAGAAACGTACGATTCAAATTTAAATGCACGTCTAAAATACACCAGCCTTCAAGTGCTGAGAAAGTAATCAAAAGAAACCGACCTGACAGGGTGTTTGAGCGAGACTTTCGCTTGTGTGGCAGTCCAACATCGTTCACGATCTGTTCCATCTCAGTCTTCACCTTCTCCTCTGAAAGACCCTTCAGGCGAGCGTAGAACCAGATGTGCTCCTCAACTGTCAGCCTGATTCACGGCAAACCGACAAACACCATGAATGCCTAACTTACGAGAGGGGGTGAAGTGTGCAAAAATGCTTTCCGGTCAATTTGCGTACGTACATGCTGAAAAGCACATTGTGCTGGGGGCAGACCCCCAGGTTCTGCCTGATGCTGCTGAGCTCTGAGCGGATGTCCTTGCCGAGGATGTAGGCAGTACCGGAGGTGGGTGGGAACAGTCCGGTCAGGATCGACCTATCAGAAACCGGGCAAAATATAACGGAACATGGTCAGCATTTAAGTATCTTAATATTTTCTCTAGATGTTAAATACGCGGTCAACGACATGGATGTTAACCTACATAGTTGTAGTCTTGCCAGCTCCATTGTGGCCGAGGAAGGAGGTGATCTGGCCCTCGTAGAATTTAAGGCTCAGTCCGTCCACAGCCAGCTTGTTTCCATGGCTGTAGATCTTAACAAGGTTTTCGATGTAAACACCCGGGTCAATGTGGCTAGGATCTTCCTCGATGCACACAGCTGTAGATATGATAAAATCAAGATCAACATATCAGCAATCAGAAAAAAAGTTTCTCATGCAGTTTTATATGACTTAGGATTTTAATTACTGTACCGTCAGCGTTGCCCTTCTTTGACAGAGGGGTATTAATGTTTTGATGTTCCTCCTCTCCACACCAATATGACTTTGTGAAAGGGAAATACCAGGGCCTGGGGATACCGTACTGACCTGTGATAGAATAATTTATTTTAAAAATAACTTAAAACTTAGATTGCCCACCGTTCGCTGAATCTAGCAGATTCTAATTGTTGCCTGTTTTTGCGTGTCTTACCAGGGAAAACCGCCTCGATGTACCAGGTCATTATTCCGTACAGCACTGCGTCAAACAGCATGATACAAATAGAGGTGGTCAGGTTGTAGCTGTCCTCCTCCAGGGGGCTCGCAAGTAGGTTTGACCACTGGATCCCAACGCCTTGCTCTTCAAACAGGGCGAAGTACTCGCAGCCAAAACCGAAAGCAACAGGCGACAGAAGACTCTGAGAGAGAAACACAATATCCAGTTTATTTATTACAAATTCTTTATGATACCGTGTATCATTTGAAGTCTAGGTAGGAATGTATAGTGGCAATGATTTTTTTTTTTTTTTTTAGAAACACGAGTAAAATTTGTTTTTATTACAGTTGCTTAAGGCCACAAGAGACATTTATAAAAATCTTCCCTTTAATTTGAGGTACATTTATTCAGGGATGGAAAAGTAGCATAATAAGAAATCATAGTTTGGTTTCCAAATTCACCAGCAATTATTTAACTTTAATTATTTAACATAAATGCACATGACCCAGATGCTCATTTATTTTAGCCACAGCACACCTCTATCTTAGACACAGTGTGCAGGATGGTAAGATAGTGATAGGAAACAAAAAGTTTTTTTGTTTACCATGTTGAGTTTGCTAAACACTACGGAGTCTTTCACTAGGACTCTGTGCTGGTATTAACTGAACCTTAGAAGGTGGACATTTTTGGCATTAAACACACCAGGTGGGTTTACAGTAATACAAAGAATGAATATGTGGAAAAACACCGCGTGCCCAGTGTTAAGTATGGTGTATTTTCTGTAAGGCTGTGGGCCTCTTTCTCTCACAAAGCCCCTTTGGTGGACGTCATTACGAGCCGGGATTTTGTTGATAATCATTTCTTAATATGTAATTTTTTTTACCCACCAAATAAATAATATCCTTTCATTGTAACATTTATGCTACATCTATAAAATCTGAATTAACTTTGAGGCTTTTTATACATCTGCACCAGTCGTATCAATAATTGTTTACCCGTGTCTCTCTGTCACTCACCACAAGAAGCTTTGCTCCGAATCCCACGTAGTCTTGCCAGGCAACGCACAGAACGTAGGGCAGGTAGAGGGTGAAGTATATTATTCCTCCGCAGGCCGCCGCCAGGTTGGCACGAGAAAACAGAGTGCTGATGAGAAAACACTGCATGATGGTCACAACACCGAAGGATGCCAGGAAAAGAAACACGACGCCTGAGTCGCTGTATGGCAACAGGTTGCCCATCTGAGGAGAGAGCCGGAGAAAAAAGGAGGAAACAGAATAATTTGATATGTTTTCCAGAATTTTAAATCCTGGGAATTGTGGGAAACAGTCAGTATTAATGCACTATATGATGTCATCATCATACAGGAATCTGTATGGATCTATTTTTGCATGTAATTGTCTTCAATAACACACCTTCAGCAAGATCACCAGTAAGCCTGCGCTGATCAGTAGTGGGATTAAACTGCTGATGAACCAGCTCAGCCACAGAGTGCCATTGTTCAGTCCCATGATCCTCATGGTCTCCTTCAGCCGCGCCTCCTTCTCATACACCACGCCTTTAATAATGATGGCCACAGAGTACATCCATGCCAAAGTCATGAAAAGAGGCATCGACCGGCTCATAACTCGCAGGAATCTGAAAAAAAAAAAACGGAATAAAATATTTTTTGTTGCAAATCTACCAGCTGTTTTGTACATGAAAAGTTTTTTTTCCTTCTACAAAACATTTACTTACATGTCATCGACGTAGCAGGGGTACGGCATTTGCTGAATGTAGATGCCCGTCTTCTCCTTCGTGCCGGTGATGGCTCGGATAATTCCTTGTTCAATGACGTCCTGCAGGTAAGAAAATCCACCCCAGACATACCGAAGGTCCTCAAAGGGGTCTGCTCTGGGACCAGGATCCCAGTATCTGTAAAGTAACGGGAAAGAAAATACATGAAAAAAGCTGGGAAGCTTGCAAAGGATTTACAAGCAAACAAACAGTCTCGACCATGGCACTCACCCGTCTTTAATCTTGTTGGTCCTCTCCACATTATCGATGTCCATGCGGATTTTGTAGTTGACGTTGGGCGGCAGGTCTGTGCTGTTATTTGGAAGGATGTCGGGAAACACGATTCCAGCCCAGAACTTCTGGTTATTCAGAAGACTCATTGACTTGTTGACCAAGCGTTCCTCATTGGCAACTGGCTCCATTTTGTCCAAGTTCACACACTAAAGAGGACGGAGTTGCAAAAAGGAGCGGAGAATTGAGGCAGGCAGTAAAAAGGTTTTAATGAGAAAGTTAAAAACACTGCTGCAGAGGTCCAGATTTTGTGATACTGATCTCATTGTTGTACCAATAAAATTACAAGAGATTGTAATAATTGTTTGATGAGAAACTGTCATTGCCCTGCAGCCTATTTCAATGACCAATCCTTATTTGGAAATGGAAAACAACAATTTATGAACTCCTACCCATTTACAAAGTTCATGCTCCGTAGTTTGACACAGAGTAACCACTGAAGCTGTTTATCTAATCTGTTGAGCACCCCCAACATATCAGCCTTTTGTGTTTTTCTGGCATGAGCTGAATTGGAGCTTTGATGATTATCAAGGATTCGGAAAATCGAATTCTAAAAAAAAAAAAAAATACAGCATAGGAACCACTAATGTAGCAGACAGGACAGACTGTTATGGTTATTTAGAACTGTGACATTGACTGTACAGATTATATGATCCTCTGAAAGAAGTCAGTAGGTCATTGGGTTGTTTGGAGTGAAGCCTAAGTCAGAAAAGTTACAAACAGAGTATTGGTGTGAAATGGATACATAACTGATATTCTTTCTTAAGGAATAAACAAAGTATTAGAAGGAAACGGCAGACTAACAGTAACTTTAACTTAAACTTTAAATGATTAAACATGAACTGAGGAGCCTATCAGTCTAAGTACAGGCAACAGAATGGAAAGTGGATAATTAAGAAGGTGGAAGGTGATATTTAAAGAAATCTCCCGGCAGACAAACAAAACAAGTATGAAGAAACAATACTGACTAAGATTAGGAGGATTTATGGCTGACCTTCTTCTATTTTAACCAAATTACCAGTGAAAATGCCAATTGATACAGATCAGATGGTTTTGATTTAGTTTGATGAACTGTGCGATGCAAAAGAACATTTAATTTCAAGGTCTGCAATATTAGCTGTGCTGGCTTCTGAGGTCAAGCACTAAAATCCCTGGAAAATGAATGAAGAATTTATGGGAAAATGACCTAAAAAGATAATTAGCATTTAACCCCCTTTCCCCCAGTAGTTGTTTGTCAGTTTTATCTCTAGACAGAATATTTTTTACAAACGACTAAAGAACCATGCAGCCATGGTGTACTGGCAAGATCTTAAACTCACAGGTTTATAATTTCCCATTTCCACCCTTGAGGACAAACTTCGTCATGTAAAAAGAAATCATTACATGCTCTAAATTCCTGTTTTGTTGTCTCGAAGGAAAGAAGAAGAAAAAAAATCATAACTGACTAACCTCCATAAACTGTGAAATGGTCTTTATGGCCTGGTCCGTTTCGTTGAACGCATTTCTCCACGTGTACGCAGACCCCGCAGGTCTTTGGTCCTCGGAGGCTTTTGTGAGGAAGTCTGCCACATCTGACACCCGCCACTCAGTCTCACTGAGCTGAGTGTTGAGAAAAGCAGCGCTGGCGTTGCTTTGGAGCAGGGACTGGAGAGAGACAGAGTGGTTTATATGATTTATGTCAAGCAACAGTACATAAACGGAAACATTTGAACGGTTACTGCACCCCTTTTGTGTTTTAGTTTCGGTTTCTACCTGTTTTTTGTAGTTTTTGACCTGCGTCTGCTACCATTTGCACATTTTTTCCAATGTTTGGTATCTTTAACTTCTAGAAAAATGCAGCCTACGATATTTTACAAGCAAAAAAACAGCAGATAGTCATGTACAGAATTCAAGTACCTTTGAAGTTGTCACCGTTCACCACTAGGTGGAAGTGGTGTTCAAGCAATTGATTAAAGAAAGAAGAAGTGGTGAAAACTGGGTAATAGGGCCCAAAAAAACAAACAAAAAACAAATAAAAAAACATGCTATAAGCTCTATGCCAACAAAACAACTGCTGCTCTGGACAGAGGAAGTGGTCCAGTGCTTTGTGGGGGTTGACTCTGCTGTGTTCACAGAGTGCAGGTTGTTGTTTTGCATGTTTGAGCTCTATATTTTGTATTTTAAACATTACTTTTCTATGATTGGTTTTATTTATTATTATTATTATTATTATTATCATCATCTATATAATATATCAATGCTCTTTCTTCACAGCTTTAGAACTTCTGGTTGCATGAAACTAACCCAAAAGAGAAGACACTCTCAGTGAGGGTTACGTAGGATAGATAATTATATGGATGCCCTAATGTTGCTTATATTTTTAGGCTAAACAGGAAGGATGCAGTCATGCTCTGTTTTCAGTAATGACGCCAGCATTCATACTCACCCTGACTAAGTCCATCTCCTCGCTGTTCTCCATGAAGTTCCAAAATTTGGGCTTCATTTCCTCCCACATGCCCCCTAGGTCTCTCAGCACGCTCAACTCCTGGAAGGTCTTATTAACCTGCGAAATTCAGGGATGTAGATTACCGTCAGTACTTGTGCATGTAATTCGGATTATAGGTTTAGCTGTGAGGGGGTCATCTGAACCTCATGGATGATCCTCTGTGTTGCTGGAGTGTCTGGGGTGTACAGGATCTTCCCCATGAGAAGAGGTTTAAGGGCTCTCCATATCATCCTGGAAATGGGGGTGGACTCAAGGTTCTTCATTAGGCTGTTACAGTAGGGAGCTGGAAAATAAAGACACAGCCATTTTGAGGGTTGAGCCGATGGAAAATGGCAACAAACAACAGTTGCTTAATGATAAAAGAAGGGTGTAAGGCCTTGGATGCTTACTGGAAGAGTTGTCATAAGTGGAGACGGGCTCACTGTCAGTGTCATTGCCGCGGTGTCCAAACAGAGCTTTGTAGTTGTTGTCTTCGTACCAGTTGAGGGACTTGATTTTCAGGCCGCCTCCCTCTGGATGTCCGCAAACAATACGCGACACAGCTTGGTACACCTGCTTCGGAGATCCTGTTGAGTTTGCAGTCAGATACAGGATCTCCTTTCTCATTTCTTTCCAGCTCTTCATACTAGCAAGCTGTTGAGAAAGACACACACACACACACACACACATTAAAGGTTTAATAAGAGACGCACGAGTCAAGCACAACTAAGTCCTAAATTTGGACACAGCAGAATGATGCACTTAAAAATGTATAGTTTAGTCATATTTCCTTTTTCTTTTACTAGAGATGCAATGAAGCTGAAATCAATGAGTTTCAAATCAAATGAGACATCTACGATGCCGTCAGGCTGTGAGAGAGAGCAAGTCTTCAGCAGGTAACAGTAAGGCTGAATGGGTTCCATCAAAGTTGTTATGTTTTGCGCTTTAGAGCTTTTAACCTCTGTCTGTCAAAGCAAACTGGAATATTTGGAAATTATAGCAGCCTTTTAGAGATCTAAGTTAAGGTAAGGGTCTTTATCCTCAAAGGAATACACACAAAGACTGAGGTTTTAGCAATGTTAGCTGTGATCCCTCTGCTAAAGATAATGTGAAATGTTAATAACATAATCATTCTGTCTTGGTATAAATAATTAGTAAAGTGCTATTTAACAGCAACTACTCTCAAACAAGTTTATGTTATGTGCAGAGGCCACTTCACTCAATAGTTAATGATCACTGACTGCAGGAAGGCTAACATAATTTTAGGTTGTGTTGTTACATCTTTGGAAAAAAAATTAAGCTATTAAAAGGAGATCCTAATTTGCTAAAATGAGTATTAAGCTTTCCAGAAACTAAGGGTTGAAAATCTACCACAAAATTCAGATGTCTATTTATTACCAGATACAGAAGGATATTAATGTTGTTTACAACTCAAACTACCACTTCTTCACAGATGAGTATATTTGGAAAAAAAGTATTTTTAACCAAAAATTAAACAAACAGAAAATACATTTGTCATACTGGGGTGTACAAATTTAACAGCTCCCCGTTTTCTTGCATTGTGCTTACTGCACAGATCATTATTTCAGCTTTTCTCAATTTTTCACACCCCTTTTCCATATTGTTCAGCGTTCAGGAAACCTCAAAAATCTCAGTTTCACCTATACTGAGTTGACAGTCAAGATGCGAGACGTAAAAACCCACAGCGGGCATATTATCGTTGGCCACAGCTCGACTTAAAACAGTCATGTGCAGGGCGAGTGGCATTCGGTACATGTGGTGCTCTGAGAGGTGGAGACACTTAACACTTGACCGTCTGCTCGACTAAGATAAATTTAACTGCTACTCTCTGCGTTGCTTTCAAGAGAAGAGGTTAGATAACATGTAACGTGACACAGCACAGTGTCTTTCATCAGAAACAGCCAACATGCTGAGTGTTTACACCACAGCAGGAATATTGCTGCTCCAAAGCAATTTAACAGCTCTCAAGCTGATAAACGTGTGCCGACGCAATGTTAGAAATATGCGCGTTTAAAACGGGAAAGAATTTTGATATTTGGAACAAAACAACAGACAGCCCTCTCCTTTGTTCGGGGATTTCTTATAATAATGCTCGGCCAGAACGTCTGTTTGAATTGCAGTCTTTGTGTGAATCTGGCACAACTCTGTGGCTGTGCTTGTTTCCATCCCAGAACAATTTGAGTTTTTGTTACGTTTGGGTTTTCTTAAATGCAAGAAACGAGAAGTGGTGTTTTATACCGTCAGCCGTCACGCGCATTCTTAAATCATAGGGTTTGTTGCACGGCAAGGTTATCACAGGTCAAGTAACAAGTCTGCACAGGTTTAACAATGTTTCCATGCTGTTCAACCAGACACGCAATTAGGGCAACAACCCATAACAGAAAAGGAATGAAAGGAGGAGGTTTATCTTTTTTTTTATAAAAGGAAAACAAATAAAAGGATGAATTAGAAGGAAAGCTTTTGTTTCCCCGAGTGTGAAGGGGGAGGAGCGCACTTGGTTTTACAGTAAGTATGGCTTGTGTGGATGATGGATAGAGCTCCAGGCCTATTCCTGGAAGCAAGAAAGCAAACAAGAAAGCAAACAAGAAAGCAAACAAGAAAGCAAACAAGAAGGCTAAAAAGAAAGAAAAAGCAATCAAGAAAGAAAGAAAGAAAAAGCAATCAAGAAAGAAAGACTTGCTGCATCAGAAGCAGAAGATGGAAAAAAGAGGAGGGTTGGAGAACAAAGACAGGTTACTATCGGCCATTTCTCCTTACAGGCAAACCTCTGCAGGCTCCAAAAGAAGAGTGTTTTTTTTCCTTCCCGACTTTTGTTTGCGACTCCACGCTCTCAGACAAAGAAACATATTCACGCACCAGGATATGGAAACATTCCGCTTATTCTGGTTGTTACATAACAGATAAAACAGTGCTGTTCTTTCTATTTTTTGCCAATAACTTCTCAACTAAATATCCAAAACATATTTTAAGGCTCGCTTGCTCTTTAAAAATGGTCGCCTTGCAGCTGAGTCTGCAGCCACATCAGGGTAACATTGTTTCCGGTGATGTGTTTTGTCTGCATGCATCCGAGTGAAATGGTGCAAGGTGTGTGTCGTGTGTGTGCATAAATGCTGCATGTTGTGTTATACTTGCAGTACATGAGGTTTTCTGCGTAATTGGTTTACTTTTGTGGCTGTAAGTGCATTTAAAAAGTCTCAGCCTGTACAGATGCTTACATTTGTTGTTCCACTTAAGGGTCCCAACATCCTGTTGGCTTTTCTCACACAAATAAATGGGCACCCTTCTGAGTGATGCCTTTTTACACCACGATATGCATCTTGGTGACTTTTCATACCAAAACTGTGTTTCTAGGTCTGTGTGAATGAAGGTTTTCGAGTGAAGCAAATTGTTTCGTGTGACTGAGAAAATGTGTCATTCCCTTGAAGGCGATCGCCCACGGCGACTTGCTGAGGTAGCAGGGTGAATAATACCAACTAAATGCAAGCATGTAGATGTGCGCACTCACATGCACGGACAATAAGAGATGGATACAGAGAGACAGGCAGGCAGAAAAACAGGATTGCCCTGGAGTAACCTCACAACAGAGCCTCTGTGAGGTTATTAAAGTTCAAGTTTCCACTCCAGCACACAGCTATTTAGACCACAGAGCAGCACAATGGCTGATAAAAAAATTACATTACCGGCACGTATATCAGATTTCGCCCACATGTTTCCAACGATTTTGAGTATATTTGGTTAAGTTTAGAAATGCTTAGGAGCATGTACGACTGCCTTGGGCAGCTATTTCTACTGGAGATGCAATAAACAAGGCAAAGGTTGGGGATGTAGGGGAAGTTTCTGTTTTGCAGCAGGAATGGCAGATGAGGCTATCTGAGGCCAGTTTTTGTTTTGATAAAAAGTGATGAGAGGAAAGCAAAATAATGGTCAGCATAAAAACTAAGCACTGGCTAAGTCTCAGCAATTTGTCCTTCTGTTAGACATTATACTTTATCGTGTGTTGGCTAGAAAATGTCTGGAGGGATGTTCTCACGCGCAGCTCTTTCAAAACATATCAACGATAAATGGATGTAAGAAAACAGCCAGTCTGACCCTGGGATTTATCTATGTTGTGGATGTAGTGCTTTCATCCAGCAGGATTTCTGCAATGTCTTCCAAAGGTTTTTAACAATCTCTTTATTTAAATTAGGTTTAAATGATTTTACATTTGTGCACATTTCTGCAGTCATATTCAATACGCTGGAATATTATTGAGAAGTTAACCTCAATACACTAAGTGGAACACAATTTATGGTGTAATTACACAGACTGATGTTTTCAAGGCTCTGTTGCTGTTAATCATGCTGATTTTTCTCTGAAAATGTAACATTAAAGATTAGAATATTCCATGAGGCCCATAACAAAAAAGTAAAAGAAACAGAAAATTTCTGTAAATACCTGATTTAAGGTTGTCATTTTCAAAAATACTTTTAATCTGACAATCCTCCTCAGAATTCATAGTTTGTTTTATTGAATACGACTAAAGTTGCATCTTAAATTTGTAGGTTTGTTTATTTTTCCCCGTAATTTTAACATTACCATGCTACTGGTTTAACGCAGGTTTGTTTGTTACAACATCCAATAAAAAACTATATATTTAACAAGTTGTTGCTTGAAAAGAGGGATTAAAAAAAACCTTTAGTAAGAGACAATGGAATCACATGGAGTCAAAAACCACCAACCTAATTTGATGCAGCTACAACTTAAAATATTTATAAATTATTTTTGGTAATTCATGTAATCCATAAATTTCAATAATGATGATTTTGAAAAAAAAAAAAAAAGTCTTAAATTCAAAATTTCTTTCAAACTTGGAGATAACCTGTACAGTTTATTTTCATTATTTTACAAGTAAATGTAAATAGGTTAAGAATGTTATTTTTAAATTATGATTATGCAAATTTAAATGTACCAAAGGTTCCAGAAGCATAAAAACTGAGAAGTGTCCATGGCAACAAACGACTTCTACCATACCTATGTTTTTAACAGGTCTGATAATCATATTATCAACCTAATTATCTGATGACACAATATTTGATTAGGTTTAGTGGGCAAAGAAAGGTTTAATATATGTAGCCACGTAGGGAACTGGGTGTATGGCCTGACTTCTTTGTGATCCTTGTTACACAGACACACTGTTCCTGTAAGTGGTTCTATTTTTTTTAAATCATTATGTTATATTCTGATAATTCACCCAAAATATTGAGATAAAACGATGTAGTAGTTTTATATTAGTAGAGAATATCTAATTTTCTCATTTCCAAACAAGGTCTCACTCAGAAAAAAAGATATTCTACGACCACATTAAGGCCACGCTTCATTTTGTTTTCCACAGAATAAAAAGTTTGGCCTGAAGCACACCACAGGGCTTACAAGGTTTCATTTTACCTTCTAGTCTGTTGCACTTTGCTAGCAACGAAACATCATTGCTAGCATGCCAGCTGCTCCTTTCTGCTCTGTAATTTTCATTAAATATGTTAACATATCACCAACAGAACAGGGATTTACTTGTGCAAAACATGCACTTTTTATTTTTCTAAGAGTTGTCCCTTCACACAGTTTCATGCAAAAAGAGGAAATTGGTATTGTGCATAGACAGAAAGGAAATTATGGCGGTGAAACATTTGGATTGGAAAGAGAAGAAAAGAGCAGTTCTGCAAGGAACTTTCAGCTGCAGGAAATCCGAACACACACACACACACACACACACACACACACACACACACACACACACACACACACACACACACACACACACACACACACACACACACACACACACACACACACACACACACACACACACAAAGACAGCTGGGTCTTTATGTTTTGCCAGATCAGCAGAGCTTGATCCTGAGAGAAAAGGGGGTAGATTGCTGCCTCTCTCATTTCTCAATGCGCTCCAACAGCACAGGCTAAGTTACATTAGCTTAGTTCAGGCATGTGGCTCGGCGCGTATGCAGTGTCCTCAGATGTAACTTTCTGTTTGAGAGTGCATACAACTTGGAGGATGGAGCACCTGGCATTTCACTGAGTCAGGTCTCACTTTTATTTAAGATCAAGAAACATACTGCCATACTTCTGAGTCCAACTGTTCACAGAAATGTGCTCTGTAAAGCACTTTGAACTGCCTTGCTGCTGAAATGTACCACACAAATAAACTTGACTGGACTCTGAGGGGGAAGCTAGCTCAAAAATAAAGAATAAAAATAGATCACAGTAGATAGATAACACTTGGTTAAAGTGGCTAAATGTTTCCAAACCAGCAAACACAGCCTTTCAACTTTTTTTTTTTCAAAACCCACCTGTCTGCATCACACAAACTTTCTAACTGATGATGATTATGAACTAAATTGTCATGAAATGCCGTGAATCAGAAGGCTAAAATGTGTTTCTTCATTCATTTTAAAAAAAGGAATTTTAGAGGGTGTTTAATATTAACCATCATATTGAATACATTGGTAATCATTCAATAATCTGCAAGTTCTAACAATATTAACTTCTTGGTATAAAACAAATCCTACCTAACCATTTATGTAAAGACTTGAACTCAAGATGTTTCACGAGTTCAGTTCTGCTTTTCTTGCTGGTCGTGCTTGGCAAGGACGCAGTAAGGTTGATATGTTTACATGGACTGCACTGACAATAAATATGCCAATTTAAGAAAGAAACTTCCACAGGTCGTGTGGTTGTGGGTGTTTCTGTGTTGGAGGTTTAGCTAGTTTAGCAACAGGACTAACTGTAAAAAAGCAAACTTGTTTGTAATCTGAGCTTCTTAACCCTGAGGCTGTGATTGCATGTGAATGTCACATCTTAGCTGTGCCTGGATTACTTTCCACCTTGTTAGAATAGATTTAATAAGCTTTTCTCTCATTGAGTGATATTAATCACAAACCAGGTCTTATTCTTTTGGTTCTTTCATACAAAGGAGTGCAAACCATTAACTTGTTTATGTGTCGCTAAGCCGCTGTATAATTTCTGCCCTGAAATGTTGATAAAAACTACCCAACTGAAGTGTAGACAAATTGTTACACCATTACCTTTGGTTAAATCCTAACAGTTTATCAGTGTAGCGAGGGATTGATTTTATTCACAAACATGACAACTGAACTTTGGATACAAATAATTCAGATGTCCTGTCGGTACGTGTCACTGTGTGGGTGGTAATGTGGGCACACGTCTGTCGTTCATTTACCTCGACCCCCAGCGCTCCAAGGCTCTCCAGAAGGTTGTCGGTCGCGGTTGCAACTTCTTGGACCACTTTGGGGTTGGACCTCACATCATTCTGTCAAAGAGAATAGATAGTAATCAGTTGGTGCAAGCAGTTAACATCTTAAAAACGACTTAGTTTTGACTTCTTTTACTTCAAAGTCCTTTAATGGAGGAGTTTACCCCTGTTAGTTTGATTAGATGGGAAAAGAACTGTCATAACATTTTAAGAGAAAAGATGTGAGGTGAAAAAAAACTGAAGTCGGGGAAGTTGAGAAGAAAAGGTTTGAGAGGATCTGGGCTCCTGTTTTTCTGTGTGTCACTCTGCGTTCTGTTCGTACGTGTCTTTTGAGTGCTTTGATCCATCATGCTAAGCTGCAGGGTGCTGGAAATTTGGACCTTTGATAAAGCACAGATGTCACTGAAAAAAGAAAAGCCTTCTACGAAAAACTCACAGTACTCCAGTGAACTCTCAACTTTCTCTCTCTAACATGCTGACTTTTGTCTCTTTTTCTTCCTGCCTTATGATTTATCTCCCTCCCTCTGTTTCGCATAGCTCACAATCAGGGCAAAGATGGGAGGAAACTGAGTTTTGCAAGAGTTCTCGCCCTCACACAACATTTTTGCCAATGCGCCAGAATTTCCACTGTTGTGTAATGATTTTGCAAAGCATTCATGGACTCAGTTTTGAGGACAATGTCTGTTTTCTGGGAATCATACCCTAAATAAGCTAATACTTGTTCTCATGGGAGTAAAAACTACCAAAAAGGCATGACTTTTCCTACTTTGAGCTGCCAAAAAAACAACAACAAAAAAAACCTTAAAGTAAAGCATATTGAGTGTCGTTATTTTTTTAGTTTTATGGTCATTCTCAATCTTCTTTGGTTGCTTTTAAGTTCAGTATGGCAGCTTTGTTTTGTTCATCTTATGCCATCTTTCCTTCTAACGATCATATTCAGGTCAAACGTTTATGGGACAGAGGAGACCACTTAGGAACAGAGGAGGGGCGGCACCAACCAGGAAATGGAGGGAATTCTTGTAAACAAAACATTGTTTGGAGATGAAAGACAACAAAATGTCAGGAGTTTTTTCACACAATGAATATTTGGGTCGATCCTTCATGACTAAATTGTAAATGTAGCACACCCAACAGCTTTGGGAATAAAAATTACAATCTATTAATGGGAAAAACTATTTTTGTTTCCATGTCAAATCGAAGTTGATATAAGCTATAAAGTAAATTTCATCCGACTCACCCGAATCGGTTTCAGAAAGTCCAAATTGGAGAGGAAGTTGTTCTGAGCCTTGTTCAGCCAGTCACTGGATGATTTGCAAATGATTTCTTGAGTCAAATGGGACACGTTGCGGTCTTCAATGTGGACAAACTCCTCCAGAGGTGTTGTGTTGCAAAGATCTCTCAGATGGAATCCAAAACCTTTTGTGAGCACCTGAAAAAATAAAAAGTCAAAAACAGCCCAATTTATCTCAGAATATTTTGACTCAGAATGTGCTGAATCTATAAAGAGTGCAAGTGAACTCAATTGACAGAGAAATATGATTAAAAATATGCAATAAAAATACAAATGGATGCCTCCAATGACCTCTGATCAGTTGTCTTACATGATGTTGCCGATGTCCATAATAATTTACTTTGTTACCACTAAATAGCAAAACAAAAGACAAACTTGAACATGACCTGTTGTTCTATAAAAATATGTCTAATGATGGTCTGCTTTCAGCTTTGAACTAGGCCTTTAAAAAAAATTGCCATTGTATATTAAAAATATACAGTCAACTTAGAAATTAATTTTATTAACTTAATATAACGTTTTTTTCCCCATGATTTTGCAAGCAATAATGCATCAAAATGTGATAAGAAAACCTTCTGGTTCAAAAGGGAGTTTTCTTTGAGATTACTTTTGGCTCATTCAGTGTAAAAAACAGAAACAAGTGCTTAGACTGGACATACAGACAACAAAATTATGAGTCGAGTAGAAAGTAACAGTGGAGTAAGGAGTGGTAATATAAACACGGGGACAGATAATGTACTCAAACTTCCAAGAAACTTATTTAATCACAATTTGTGTTTATCCCTCCCCTCTGTTAAAAAAGGGCAATCGTTTTTTTGGAGGGGGACTCGCAGCAGAACCAAGTAAGGCGGAGTATCAAGATGTCTTTTCCTGGAACGTGAGCCCACAGGGTTTTTTGCAACACCATCCGAATATGTGTGTTTGTCTCTAAATGTCCTTGACCACTCTGTGCTATCCCATCACAACACTTAGACAACATAATACGCGCGCAAACACACGCGCTCATACACAGCCGATAATCTGTTCATTGGAAAAACATCAGGGCTGAAAGCCGGTTTGGAGGATTGGGAATCATCCTAATCGACTGGCAGAGCATTCAAAACACGTTTTCCTTCGAGAAGACACGTTTGTGTAACATCAGCCTGTGTGTGTTTTCCCCTTTCTGCATCAGAATAAAATTATGCCAAGCTTCATTCCTTGCCAACAACAATGGGCACAGCAATGAGAAGGTCCCCATCATTTTCATTTCCTCTGATGAAGCGGTGAGCTACGTGGTGAGACATCTGCCTTCTGTGATCAATGAGTGTCTGAGAAAGGGGGCGGCAGGGGTGGAGGAGAGGGGTTTGGATAGAATCAGATGGTGTAACGTGTTTTTGACTTAGAGCCTCTGTCTCTGCACGTGAGGGGAACTGAGGGGGAGGGGTAAAAGACAGAGCAGTCACGTGACCGCAGCTGCAGAGCAGAGGTAAACGTACGGGCCTATCCTTTCAGCTAAGGTAACAATAACAGGAAACCTGTTTGGAGACAATCATGTCAAAAATCACAATAAAAATAAAGAAAAATAAACGGGAGCGGGACCAGTGCCCAAATGTGATCTGCCCCCTGGGTATTAAGGGCTTAGCTGTGCTCCAGCTGAATCCTGTGGTCCAAACAGATACGCCAAAGCCAAGGTCATTAGATTTATGCACAACTGCTGCGAGAGTGGGGGAGACTGCCTCATATGGGAATATTAATACTATTATTTTACCTTCTCCAAATTGACATCGGCCTCCAAAACCTGTTTCAGTGTGTGATGAGAAAGCGATGCGTTGTGGTGCAGAAAGTGAGAAAGAGTCTCATCGTCTCTCAAGAAATCCTTCAGCTTGAATCCTAAGGAAAAACAATTATAATACATTGAGTCAAAACCTCTGGACACAAAAAATCCCCCAGAAAAACGACAGAAGAGAGGAAGTTGGCAAACTCAACTATGCACAATGTTCGTCCAAGTGTTTCAGGGGGGTTTGAGGGTTGCAAAATAACATAGGGAGTAACACATCAATGATGAGATAATCTTTACAACATATGAAATGAATACCTAATTTTATTTTATGATTATGAATCCCCTCAAGCACGTCGATGCTGCTGAGTCTACAAATATACACACAATCCATGCAGTCAGAGCGCTCTTTGTGCTTTGGTGCATAGAAGTCAAACTCTTTATGAAACTGGCTCGAGTCAGCTGAGCAGTTGAGGAAACTCACACGGATCCACACAAACACTCAGCTCTGAACTGAAGAGTTTGCAGATTTTACCACGGGGCATCCAACTTTGGTCCAAATACCCCATCCTTCCTCAATAACTTTTACATTTAGCTTTTGTCGAGCAAACCGTTTTAAATTTTTGTCTCCTGTGATTTTTTGTGGACTTTAGAGGACAGCTTGGAGAATCAAAAAACAGGAACAGGTCAGTAGACTAGCTGTGACTGCTTTTTTTTTTTTAAAAAGTCATTCTTTAATGGCCCTTTTTCATCAACTAGATTCAGTTGTGCAAAAGAAGATGAGGTCTACTCTGCTAACATTTGAAAGGGACATTTCAAAGTTTTGCTTTAAAATATATGCAGCTGTGACTACTAACATAGCTCACCACCGTCAGGGTGTGAATGTGTGAATGACTGATTGTAGTGTAAAGCGCTTTGGGGTCATCAGACTAAGTTAAAGTGCTGTACAAGTACAAGCCATTTACCGTTTTACTGACACGTTTCTCCTTTAATCCCTGTTTATGCGCTTCCATGTTGTTCCCTTTTTGTACTGATCAAATGACATCAACACACAGCCACAGGAAACACTTGGCTTTGACTGAAACCCCGAGGGAGGAAGTGAAAGAGAACAGAGTGTTTCTGACCGTTTAAGAGACACATGGATTTTTTTTTTTTTTATGTCCCGGAGTGTGTAGGCCACTTGCACATTCTGAATTCAGCTAATGCATCATCCATATTTCGGTTCCAGAATTCTTCTCCAAATATACCTGTGCATTTGTCCCTGGTGCCAGCTCTGTGAGCATTAACGATTTAAACTCTCAGCGGATAGCAGTCAGGGAGCTGTAATGGAGGCTAATCAGCATCCCACTGGGAAGTTCCAACTCCCGGTGAACTACTAACAAATACCCAGGAGGTCATGCCATCATACCTTTGCTAAAATTGATTTTTTGTTTTTTATTTTCATACAGTGACATCCACATCCTGGTTAATGTGTGTAAATTGGATTAAAATAATATACTTTATTGCAAAAGCATAACTGAACATGCTGCTGCAGTACTCTAACAGCAGTGGACACTTTTTCCCCTCACCATCCTCCACACACCAGGGCTCAGTGACTAAATAAACTTCAGTCCTCATCCAGCCATGTCTCATATTTAGTTACTTTAAACATTTTCCTTTTTGCTCTAACTGTAGATCTATGTAGCTACTCTCCCGTCATATAAACATTAATAAGTATCTGCCTTGAAATGCATGTTCCCTTGTGTTTCCCATTTTGAGGAGTGGGATCTCTTGATTATAACCGGGTAAAAAGCTTTGTGAAGCTCTAAAATAGACTGAATAAAAATATTGCAGATGTGTCTTGCTAAACCTATTTCAGTTACAACACGTCGTACAACCAAACCCATCACCAAAGTGCAAGATAATCTATAACTTTGGATATAGTAATGTTTGAAGCAGAACATTTACAAATGCAAATAAGTTTTTTTCAGCAGTAGGTGATTAAAAAATTATATTTTAAATCCCCTAACAATAAGTCGTATCTCACTTAATGTTTAAAACTAGGAAAGGCTTTCGAGAAGTGATTATAGAATTAGCTTTACCTCTGGGCTAACTAAGCAGCAGTAAATGTAAGAGAAGTTTAGTTGCATAATTTTTAAAAGAAGACCTTACATGTTCAGCATAACATCAAAATAGGGTGTTATGAAACATAAAGTCAATACCCTCTCATTTCTAGAGAGGATATGTACAGAAATTATTTTTTACTCTTTTGTTACACAATATTCTTCCTATAGGATAATTTTATAATCAACTTTTCTTCCTTTGTATTTTTGTTGATTGGCATAATGCATTTGTTTTATACTGTGCTAAAACCTCTTCATAAGTAAAAATGTAATCATTGACAAAATGAGTGAAGGTGTCTGGTGTGATTTTTGTTTTGGTACCAAGTTCTTCATTAAACTTTATCTCAATCTAGTGTAAAGCGTTTTGGGTGGTCTGTCTGACTGGAAAGGTGCTATATCAGATTAGCTCATTTACCATTTAAGTTGTTCTGTAAAAACGTCTATAGTTTTGGAGAAGGAGCTTACTTCTCTAAAACCTGCGCTAGGCTGTCAGTAACTGGGACAGGACGCAGGCATTTTCTTGTAAAAACAAACTCCTTAATCTATGCTTTGATTACACTTTGCTAGGGTGGAGTATATAATTTTATATATTTCCTGTACTGTACTCCTGACAGCACGTACGAGCCAAGCGCCACCCCTTGCCCCCAGTACATTTTCTGAAAAACCAGGACACCAATGTTGAAAGAATGTGATGGCGATTACTCCGGGGACATCGGCTGCAAAACAACAAGTCCATCCTTAAAGCACCACTGCTTGCTGCAATTAATTTGTAGCAACTCACATTACATTGGCTTTGTTTAATTAAGTGTCTACAGTGAATGCTGCATTAGAAAAACTACCTAGGGCTCCAATAAGTTGGAATTAGCGCCAAGGTGGTGCAGCTGATGAATGGGTGATCAATAGGAAAGAGAAACTTATAAAAATGGCCAGTGGGACTGTAAGTAGCACATAAAAAAAAAAAAAAAACAGAGGACAAAACAAGCAGATAATTGGATAATTAAAGGCGTGTCCTTACTAGCAGGGTTCTCCTGAAGCTTCCTGAGGGCCTTCAGCATTCCTTTGTAGCCTTCATAGCTCTTATCGTTCTGCGTGTACAGCAGGATCTTCTTGGCATCATTAAAGAGTCGGGAGATTCTGGTGACATCAGCAAGCGAAAAAGGGCAATTAAACACAGTTGCTACAAGCTTCAAAAATAAATATATATATCTTCTAAAATGATAAAAAATAAATCAAAAGTACTATGCAGGTCAGCAGTAACAATCGGGCCGTAATGTTAGTGTTATTTCAAAACTGCACAAAGGAAAGAAATCTCTTAATCAGTTCACTTACATAGAGTCATTAAAATTTCCAACGATGCCTGGACTCTCTCCAGGGGTCGGATTACGAAAGCAGGGATTGTTGGCGTTACAGATAATGCCTTGTACCCAGGGTAGAGTACCTGCTGAGGGCATGGCCTTGTTAGGGAAGTGGCCTGGAAAAACAAGCAAACATTTATCATAAGTTAAATTCTAGAATTAGTAAAACATAAACTAACTTTAAATAAAAAGGCATCATTAACTAGCAGATAATGTGTTACATTGTACTCTTTGCTAATCATCTCATTGCTCAATTTATTTGTTTTCCTAATACCAGTTTATTCTAATTTCTCCCCAAAAAAGAAGGGGGAGTAAAGAAGGTTAAATAACACAGTATCATTTTGCAGGTTGGTGCTTTTATTCCCAAGAGTGAGATGCTCTTTATTACCTGTTTTAAAGGCTTTTGGATACTTTGAGTCACATAACTGTTACGTGGCAGAAGGTTGAGAAAGTGACTGCCCCTTTCCTGCAGCTGATGTCTAGTCACAAATTCACATAGTGCAAACCAATATTGACAAAGCAGATAGATCCTTGTGTGTGTCAATAACAAGGACCTTAGACGGATACCATGTTGATCTTTCTGAGAAACCAAGAATCAAATGATTTGACTAAAAATAGCTTAACGTTCTTGAATAAAATGTTTTCTTAAGGACGCATCAGTATGCGAAGATGAACAAAGATGAATCTGACTTACTAAAGGTCATCTGAGGTATACCGCAAGGGTCTGTGCTAGGTCCTCAGATTTGATATCACTTATAATACATATTAAACTTAAATAGATAGAAAAAGCACAATATTTATTTGAAAAAGTTTGAAACAGCTTCTCAGTACAGTTTTAAAAATGTTTTCAAATAGTAAAACTAAATGCATAATATTTAGTAATAGGCAAAAAAAAAAAAAAACATGGTTCAGTCTGTTCAAATTGAAAGAGTGGACTCTGACTTACATTCATGTTGCTCAAAGGGTGGATAATATATCCGGACCGATATCAGGATGAAAAAGATAAACAAGGGCCAAATGATCTCAATCAGCAGCTGGATCTAAGGCACAAAGGGTGATGAAAGGCATTAATCAAACAATCCTGGACACAAATCACTTACAACTCATGAATTAATCAGGCCCTAACTGGTCTGTTTCTTTTATGCTTTGATCTTTGCAAATTCCTCGGCCTCATTTCCACAGCTTCGTTTTAAATAAGCAAAATTTTGAGCGTTTGCTGCTGGTATACAAAATAATAATGCTGTTTAGGTTTTTTACTTTGCTAACAGTAAATCTCACCATGAGTCTGCATATAGTATATAGGTCAGGAAACCGCATGAGAGGGAGGCAGCGACGGGGAGATCTGTATGGGTTTTGCCATCTGTACCATATGGCCTTTGAGCTTCAGCTCCCGGCTTGAAACAGCAGGGCAGACATGCAGTGTGACGGATAAAGAACAGAGCTGTTGTCTCAACAATATGCACTGTATCCCTTCTGTTAGCGGAGGCTGTTTGGGAAGTCACGCGGCCACAGCTGCCACTTTGAGGAGCTGCTCCAGCCTGATGGACAAGTGGCCTAATTGTATGCAGACGAACTCTCCTCTCCATATAAAGGAGCACTTATGTTAAAGTGTCAGACTGAATGTCATTTGCATAACTTTGAGTATGTGGGAATCAGCCGACACATGATAGTAGCCAAATAAAAAGATCTACTTGACAATCATGTCATCCCCACATCTGACTCAGTCAGTTTCTGCACTGTAGGATTTTTCAGTCCAAATGTCTCAGAGGACAAAAACATCATCCCCACTGATATGAGCTACCCACTTGTGAGAACAATACGTGAGTAAGCACACAATGTCCTTTTGGTCAAAAAAAAACAAAACAAAAAACTGATTTGAAGTCAAAAAATGTAAATTAGTTCAACTAGTGTTTGGAAATTATCCAACAAGACAGATTTCCTTCTTTTTCTGTTGTTTAGTGAATAAAATAATATTAATAGAGATGCATTAATAAGGCTGTCTATGGACAGTTCAGATTTTAGTCATTTTTTTAAGTCGGATTTGCTGAATCCAGTTTTGATACCACACTATATAACACACAAAATACAGTTAAAAAAAAGTGCTACAATTTTGTTTTTATGGAAGATGGAGGAATTACAACATTATGCTCATTTATGCATCCAAGCATATGTCCTTAACCTTTATAAGATTTTTGTATAATCAAATAATGCATTAGAGCACACACTGCTGTCTGAGGGGTTAATAGGCTGAAAATAGTAAGACTTTTTAGTTGAATGTATTAAATGAATAACAAAACCTTTTTTTCTATTGAATTTCCTGTTCACCAATAAGAGCCAATCAGAGGGCCTGGTTTTTTGGCCACTGCCACTTTATTGGTGCATCTCTAAATATTAGCTCCATCACATAAGTAATCCTATCATACTCAGAAATGCGAGAGAAATGTGCCAAAAAAGAGAACATCTTTAAAAAGAAGAATTTCACAAAAGGAGAAAGAGCAGAATGGGATTTAGAACATTTATACATTTATTAACCAATCATAAGTTATACATAAATGGCTTTACTATTCTTGCAAATCAGTGATTAATAAACTACTTACTGTTTGTCTTCGTCTGTAGGTGAAGTTCTTCCACAGCAGTAGACCCAGCTGAGTGGAGACTGCCATGTTGTCGTCTTCCTTTCCTCAGAGAGCCAACCCCAGCTCCTCACTGAGAACACCCCAGAAAAGACTGTGTTAAAACACAACAAGCACCAAACGCAAGGATGATGTAAAACCAGCAATCCAAATCACCAAATTATACTTTTGTTGTGGGAGAACTAGTACAACAAACATAAGAGACGCATGTTAAGCCTCTTCTATTCAGCTGTGTTCTTGTGAAAGAAGACATTGGTCAATTAACATAGACACTCTGACGCAGAAAAAAATTATTTGAAAACAGAACAGAAACTGATGACACCAACAAACAAATATCATAGACACGGAACTGTACCAAATGTGGTCGTAACAATTTAGCAGGCCATGTACCGGAAAGAAAACAACGCAGGGGCTTGTGAAAAAAAAAAGCAAGTAAAAGGCTCAAACTGGCACATGACAAGCATTCCATGGAAGGGGTAAATAATCCTAAAAATAAATAATTAGAGCCAAAGTGCAGTAAACCGCAGAAAACAATAAAGCTGAAAAACAACGTGGGCACAATCACCTGTTGAATAAAACTCCTCTGACCTGAAAAGCAGACCCACCAAAATACCAGAGAGGCTCAGCAAAACCTAGCCAAATGCTGACTGGAATTAGGCTGCCGACTCCAGCAATTTCAGCTCCACTTAATGTAAACTCATCCGTCCAAAGTTCAAGCAATTCATCTGAGAGGATGAGTGGGAGGGGAGGCTGGGGGGGGGGGGGGGGGTGGAGGGGGGGGGGGGGGTACTTTTCAGCCTATTGAAGTTTTCAGCAGAACCTTCTTATCCTCATTGGCTTTAGCCAGTTGATACCTCAGAACCAAGCAAGTTAGTCCATTTGATGTAAATGCAAAATGTAGATAAAGGTCCGGCTCATGACTTTCCCCTTGTCTATTCCTTTACAGAATCAATGGTTAAACAGCTTTAGTCAAATGCTTTGCCCTCTGATCTTCTTTTCTTTCTTGATGTTGTGTGATTTTTTCTTTTTCTTTTATTATATTTTTGGATATTTACAAAGTGAAATATGGTCTGATCAGACCTGTCTTTTTTAATTTATGAGAAAATCTGCTTTTCTATTTAAAATGCATGTTTATTTAATTTATAAACTATTTGCATTTTAATGTTATTTGAGGCACACACATCCACCGTGAAAATAAAATCCATCAAAGAATGTTTGACTAGCAACCCAATCTTGTTTGGTAAGAAATCTTGATGTACTCCTTGAATGAAATTTAGATAAGAAGTTGTTGACCTTTCACCTAGATACATCTCCCACTGATGAAGTTTATATACATTTAAAAGCAAACTTGAATGCCTACTGCTTACCAAGCCAGACTCCATTTTATTCATAATGTTCCACATCTGTTTGTGTCCGAATAACAGTCACGTAGCGAGACTTCCAGTTCATTGGCGGATGAATCGAGGCCGCCCTGTTTTTCATGCAAAATGTCCTTTATACAGATTAAAGCTGATTGGCTGCAGTGGACAGTGGGACCATAGGACGGCATAGTCAAGGACAGAGTGATGTTCAAACATAACGTGCTGGACTGATTACTTGCTCAAAAATCTACAAATTCCAATGCTATTATTTTAAAAAAAAAATGTTTCTCTGAAAAGAAAAAATATCAAACTTTTGTAATTCTTTTACCGCTATCCAGGTTGCATGAATAAATATATTAAAAAAAAATGCAAGGATTGATTCTGGCGCTTAGCCGTTCTCGCTCTATCTCTCTTTGTTACTTTGGATACCAATATGTTGGAGGAAAACATGAACAGAATGTGATACAGATGTGAAGACCCCCCCCCCCCCCCCCCCCAATAAATAAATAATGTAGCAATGTCCATCAGCATTTGCCGTAAAATAGCAGGAGCCTGGCTCGATCCACTGGAATGTTCAAAATGTCATAATATAAACTAACAGGAACTTTGGGATCAACGAACAAACACGGTGACCCAGGGACACTATCTGCTGTATGGGTATATCTGTTTCCTCCAGGAGTCACTTGATTTGTTGGCAACGACACAGTGCAAAGAACTGAAAGAGCAAATCAACCGATATTCATGACATTGTTAGACCGATTCAATTAATCATAGCAGAACTGCTTTATAAATCCCTACAAAGGAATCATCTGACCATGCTTTGGGCTACTTCTTCATGATGTGGCATAAAGAAGCAAGCCATAAATAAAGTAGAATATGTCTTTGTATTTAACACTATGTAACAATCCTTGCTCCTGCCTTAATAAAGCGCGTCATTTTGATTGTTTTCTTCAGTGTTGTCACCGGTCTGCTTTTTAACCAAAATCCTTAGAATAAAGGGGAGTGCGTCACTTTCATCCCAAGGACCTTAACTGTAATATTAAGACTAATTCCGATCTGATGCAGCGAGTGCTTTTCGACTGCATTACGCGTTTGAACGGGACAAACAGTGCCTCGAAATCTTCACGTCGTGTGCAGAGACAGAAAAAAAGGGGGTTGTTTAGCTCAATTACTGGTGCAGAGCGAGGGCGCCTCTAGTGGTATAAAACAAGACAAAAAAATATCATCTTTATGCTTGTTTACCATCATTCCTCGCTCACGTGTTACATCACATTAAGACACGATGTTTTTTTCTTTTCTTCAACGCCATTGTCTTTTTTCTCTTCAAAACACGTCACAAGGACAACCGATTAACAAAAAGTTGTCTCTTTTTCTTATATTGGGAGCAAAAAATAAACAAAACAAGCATAGAGTCGTCGAATGGTTTAATTTTTTTTTTTTTTTGCTCCAAAGTACCACAGGTGAAAACAAAACATTTAAGCGACGTGGCAGCATCGCAGTATGGATGTATGTCAAATTAAATGGAGAAAAAAAGAGGGAATATACTAAATAAAAATAAAAAAACACAGTGGCACCGTTTTTTCACCAAGTGAAAATTACTCAAAAGGTAGAATAATAAGACAGACAAGAGTCAAATGCCTTCGTCGAAATGTTTTTGAAAGGTGCATCTAGCTGTTTATGATATTGTGGAAAAGGATCGTCTTCCAGACTGACTTCTGTCCTTCATCTCATTGTTCTGCTGAGCCGGGGTTACTGTCGGTCATCCAGCTTAGCGGCGCTGACCAGCAGCATCGTTAAGGCACACAAAATAGAGCGACGACAACGACGAGCGGCCCTTCAAAGTAAAGCTAAAGGTAACTTCAAACACGTCCCATCAATGATTAATTCGCCTTTTGCCACACAGTACACCGTCTTGTTATAATTCCCTGAGTAGGCGAATAAGCAACAACACATGTTTTCAAGTTATGCACATTCATGAGACTGTTATTCGGCATTAAACCAAGAGGTTGCAACAGAAAGTATTTTATTCTTGAATTATCTCACCGGATGCTTTGTGGTTAGATTTTCTAAATGTACTGTAGTCTGGAGAACGACTCGAGACGCTGTCGAAATAAGAAATTAGAGGCTACAAAAAGAAAAAGAAAAATCAAAAATCAAAAAACAAAAAACTTGATATTCGTCACAATATCAGCAAAAATGCATGGTTTTGAGTTTTTGATTTTTGACAAAATGAATAAAAGTGGCGGATGATTACATTAGCGCAATTAATGCACAGTATTTTGTTATCAACACAAAAGTGTTTCTCCCCCCTGCTTCTTAGCCCCAGAATTAGACAAACAGACCACCAACATGCTCACAACCAGAAAAAGGGCTGCAGTTAAATGTGCGGCAGAAAAAAAAAACAAATGTGCGTAAAACTCAAAGCAATGCATGCAAAGTCACAAACCTTTAGTCTTGGTGTTTAGTCGTTCTTCTGCTTGTCATCAGTTTGAAAGTCCTTTTTTTCCTAAACAGAAGGGAAAACGAGGTTGAAAACTGCGTCCCCCTGACGCCGCTGTGCTCCTTGCTGTTCTTTGTCAATGTCTCGGAAAACTGTTTTTTCTCCCCAGGCAGGCTTTTATAGCGCAGCTCGATGCGGAGCGCAGATGAGCAGCAGAGGTAACTAACGGTCACAGTTTGTTGCTGCTCCCATATAAGGCAAGCACGTGCGGAAGCAAAACACCTCTTAAAGGGGCAGCCACTCCTTTACAGGGCTGAAGAGGGGAGGGGTTAATAATGCAAATGGTGTATTGTACTAGTATATAGCATGGCAGCAATATAAAGATATGTGAATTTCCATTTCCTGTCATTTTTTACATTGCTATGTTTCTGATGGAGCGTTGATATTTGACATGTTTTCAATCTGATTGTAGAATCTCTTCAATTCTAAATCTATTATTTAACTATTTCTGCATTGATCTCTTTGACTACTTTTTGATGTGGAATATTGAATTCTATTTTTATGCTTATGTATTTATTTACTGAATAAAAAGTGTGAATGGTTCATTTACAACTGACTAATGATATATGAACATATAGAACAATAGTTTGTTTAGTTATTATTGTTCATATTGAGGCGTTGCACTGTAACTCGCTCACAGATTTCACAATATTGGCGACTGAATGTCTAAAGTTGACACATCTTCCCTATTTCATTTTCCTCAAATTATTTTAAAATATGTCTGAGCATCTAATTGTCAGTGTGTGGAGACAAACTATAGCCTAGCACCTGAGAAATATGAACACGATTTGTGGCTTATAACATTTATATTATCTTCTTATTCTTCATCCCTTAAGTTACAAAAGTAAGACAACAAGCCACATGCAGCAGTGTCTGTAGAAACTGATGCTCAGATAAATCCTTTGATAATTTAAGAATTGATAAATTACAATTATCGGCAAGGGTTTAGTTTTATTATGAACAGTTGATAGTGGAGATTTGCATATCTGATATATAAAATAATATCATTTTGTTCTTAAAAACCGTTTTTATCTTTCAAATAGAGCAAATGAAATGGATGGTGTAACAAACACACTATCCTTTATTTTCAGCCTCCTAAAACCTTGTGAAATGTAAACTATATTTTACATTTTTAGTGAAGAAAATTCATAAAGTATATCCAGTACTTTACTCCAGTGTGACGTAATAGCACCCTACACCTTTCTGTGCTGTATTTGTGATTTGTTTTGTTGTCTTTTATAGCGAACACATGTAAAGAACTTTTTTCGCTAGTTGGTTTCTGTTTTGATTGTTGTACTCAGTAATTCCATTACTGGATTAAAGAAAACGAATCATGCTTGACCTAAAATGTGTTCACCTATTAACCGAACAAACATTTAAAGGTTAAAGTTACCCTTTAACATCATAGTAAATAATTAAACATTGTGTCTCACATTTTTAACATGATTACCACGCAGAATCCTAAGAGCACATTTTTCATCATGGGGTGTAAAAATCTGTCTTTGCTTTCAGTACTCCAGGTAGGATTACAAATTACTACCAAAGAGAATAGAGGTTTGGGAACTTTACTGCAAACTGCGTTTTCTATTTTATGCTGTTTTTGCATCTTGGGATTTTCTCTGTGTGAAATATAAAATAAAGCTACCTTTTTGCAACATGTACTGCAAAACATTGCAAAAGTTAGGTAGTTTCTTTCCAGATATTTACGATTAAAAAGATATTTAATGGGCTAGTCTACAGCAATTCACCACTCTGCAAAAAGTGTATTTAACTCTTGTTCAGAGTTTTACATCAAAACCTGCTTGATGGAAAGTTTTAATTCTTTTTCATCCCTCTGTTGCATTTTTAAAATGAAAACAAAACAACACAATAAATCATCTGTTCTGTTTTGAATCCTGCTGTCCCTAAAAGGCGCTCTGTCCTCTGCTGTGCCATTTCTTAATCACCATGTCTGTCCCAAATCCTTCAGAGACAACAGTTAAACAATGACAAATACTTACTATACCGTTTAACCGAACCACTCAACTGTCCAAGAAATACTGTACAGAAGCAGCTGTCAACACTTTATGTCCTTAGATATCAGCGTCTGGATCCTTTACAGCGTGTGCTTTAGTCTCAATGGCTCATGAGCAATTATACCAGATTAGTTCAGGTTGTAGTTTAGCGGAGGATGGTGTCAGCTAAAACTGCAAGGGACAACATGAGATTATACAGTGCCTTAAAAATTTTCACACCCTAAAGCTCGTTCGTATTTTGTCATATTACAATCACAAATTTTAATGTCTTTCATTGGATTTGATTGAGATTTTATGCCATAGGCCAGCACAGAGCAGGTTAATTCAAAACTTATTAAACAAAAAAAATTGAAGTGTGGAGTTTATTTGTACCCATCACCATCTCACAGAGCACTGTTCAATCCATCAACCAATCTGACTGATCTTGAGCTATTATAAAAAGAAAATGTGCAAAGTTTAAGTGTTTGAATGTGCGTAACAGTTAGAGATATATGTCAAACTAACTGCATCTGTACTGAAGCAAAATATGGCTCCACAAGGAATTAACTCAGGATGGCTCAACGTGAAAGCAGACCACCCACTATATTTTTTAAATATTAAAAACAATACATGATTTTTTTCCCTTCCATATTGCAGCATGTGATTGTAACGGTAAAACAACGTAAAAAAAAATACAAATAAGGTTTTGTAAAAGAAGACTTTTACAAGGCAAAAATAGCATTCAGAAAATACAACAAAAAGGCCTAAAAAAGGGAATTTTCTTTTTGTGTTGTACTGAAACATCCATGTAAATGATCAAGAAACCTCTGTAGATCTAACAGAAAAACTGCAAGTGCATGGTGAAAGTGATTTTCATCACAATCTTTAAGACAAAATTACAGATTTTGTGCAATAAATGTGTAAAAAAAGCGCTTCAAACATTCAGCCAGATTTTTACACACAAACAACTACAGTCATACATTACTACTGTTTAAACTATCATTTTTTTGTGGCTCTAGTGGCCTTTATTTGACAGTTACTAGAGGAAAAATTGGTGAAAAGAGAAAAGAAATGAAGTGCGGCAAAGGTCTGCTGGTTGGGACTTGAACTCATGACAACCACATTGAAGACTGATGCCTCCGTACATGAGTTGCGTTTTTTAGTCCCCGTTCCAACACTGCGCCTAAAGTATCATTTGCTAAATGGCGATATCTTTAGAAGAAACAAATGCCACTTGATTTAATGCAAAAATAAACACTTTAGCATTTCTTGCAGACGTCAGTTGTTCCTGGTGAATCAACGGCATTCGATATCTTGCTGCTGTGTTATTTCAGAGAATTAACTTTTAGTGCACCTATTTTAAGTGTTTTACTTTAGAAAACAAGAAAGTGTGGTATCTTAAACATGACTATTCTGTACATTGGGATCTACTGGGTACTGACAGCTGAAACAAGCTAAAACAGAGCATACTGCAATTCCGTATGGTTCATTAAGAAATGTTCTTTTCTTCTGTGTGGATGGGGTACAGTAAGTTCTCCCAGCATGAGGCTTAATTACAACACAATCCCCAATCAGACAGATTGGACCTTTAATCCATCATAGTCCCCTAGATCTGTCTGCAGCAATAAAGAATAATGATGATCAACCAACATGAACAAACTCTAAAACACATCCTATTTTCCTGTAAAGAATTTAGAGACCAAGTTTAACATCTTCAATTCAATAGACCCAAACAGAAACACTCAACAGAGAGTGTCTTCTAACATTAAATGTATCATTTATTCAAAATAAAAAATAACCCTTTAAAAATGTGCTTATGTGAAAATATTACCTAGATATTAAGTACACATGTGATTTATTATGCACTCAGTGATTACATGATACATTATTTGACATTTATAATAAAATCATTATTTAATATTTTAATAACGGTAGTTAAAATATTGAAGTGTTGCTTCATTTACTTGTGAAACTTCCCTTTTTGCTTTGTCTTTTAATTTGTAGATGGAAAGATTATATTTCCCGGGCAACACATAGAATAATTTTTTTTATGAAGCAAACAGAATCAGTCTAATTACAGAGGTAACCTTAAGCCACAAAACATAACAGTTTGACCTTGCATTTGATAGCTATACATATCTAATTGTAATATCCTTGACTGCTTTTGTTCTTTCAATGCATGGCATTTGCTTCATAGTGTGTATCCACGTTATGCATTGAAATACACCTCAGTGAAGATACCAAAAAAGTGAAACATATCTTATTTTTCAAATAAAAAGGAGTTCACTGTGTGTCACTAAAATCCAGAGAAGGGGTTGCTGCTCCACAGCTTGCATAAATCTCCTTGCTGGATTCTCTCCGTAAACAGGAACAAGCTGTGGCAGAATTATAATCCAGCAAGTCTGCATAAATAACTAGAGCCCTCTGTCCTTTTCATCTATTTGTAACTGTTTGTTTTCTGACCAGTAAGTGTGCATTTGGTATTTTTGGACAAATAAATAAAGAACAGTTTGTACATTTTTGAATTATCACACTCAAATGCACATTTCTGAGATTCTGCATATAAGTTATTATCCCTGGTGTCTGGGTTTTATGTCTCAGTTTCTCCCCTGATGTTTGTGTTCTCTAGTTGCTGTCATTTTAGTTCATTCTTGTTCTTTGTACGTTTGGTATTATCCCTGTTTGATTTCTTCCGTGTCCCTGAGTCTGTCTGTTCAGCTCCTGTTCATTTATCTCCTTCGACTCCCTCTGCCTTCACTATCACCTGTTCCTCATCTTCACCTGATTGCTCTTACCTGTTTCTCTGCCATGTCTTTCTCCACACTTCCTGCTGCATTTAAGTTTTTTTTAAATTACTTTACTGTACAATTTCCAAAAGAGTTGTTGGTCAGTACATTTTTTTAAATAAGTTTATATTCAATCTTAGAGCCATTGGGTGGATACATTGAGGAGATATGCAGTTGTTCTGAAAAGTGTCCATGCCCCTGGTGAAATGTTGGGTCTCCATGGTATAAATTTTTTTATCACTTTGATAATTGATTTCAAAACTTTGACATTAATCTTGTTCAACTTTATAGTAAAACAAACAAATCTGTTTGATTTAAAAACTAATAAAGCTGTAGTAATCTTGACTGTATACTCCAAAATACTCCAGCGGGATTTCCAGTTAGTCATGTGCTGACAAAACCTCCAGAAAAAAACTTGCTCCCAGGGTTAAGTAACATAGTGGTGATTAGAACATTAGAACATGTGTAGACTGACGACTGCTTCCGGCAAAGTTATGAAATAAAATCTACACTGTCAGCAGATAGTTGAGGATTCTGGTGGAAAACTGATTAATATCCAGAACTGTTCATATTTTGACACATTTTGATCAGATCCAGTTTTATCAGAAGAAAAGGAACCATAAATCTAAACTCTCATTCTCACCCGTTTTGGTAGATTTTAGCCAGGCTTGGATGTTTTCTTTAAAAGTTTTTATCTTGCAACTCTACTCTTTAGTTCATACATTGCATGACATTGTTGTCATGTATTGAACACAGCCAGTCCATAGAAATGTAACCCTGGAGTTGACCTCTTGGCAGTCTTCTCTTCCTGACAAGTGACTGCCTTGTCTATTCTATAATTTGAAGTTCTTAATTATTTGCGACTGTTCAGTGGTTTATTAAAAATCAGCTGTGGAAAATGTTCTCTTTTCCTGACTGAGCCTTATTTACAATGTTATCCAACGGACCTTTTGTTGAGAATGCTGCTAGAGAACCCAATATTCAGCCCGGCAGAGCTTCGTTTTTAAAAAGTTTACTGCAGAATGTGAATAATGACATGAGGCAGGTAAGCAGAGGCTGCAGGTGGGGTGATTGGCAGAATGAGGCTTCAACAGGTGTATCAGGTAGTGACAGACTTAAACCAGAGATGAAGGCAGAGGCTGACCAGAACAGGCGATGCAGACCGAGGAACCACCAGAACGGGCAGAACAAGCGGCTGGAACTCACGAGGAGACAGGGCAGACTTGTGCAGCACGCAGACACTGGTAGCATACAACCATGAAGGCTGGACACAAATAAAACAGAAGAGTCCAGTTAGCTGGGCAACAAAAACTGGTAGAGGCACGCCAGCAGAACACATGAAGCCAGATGAGACATTCTGGCAGGGAGTGGATGAAAGAGGCAGGTATAGACAAGTGAACAGGTGAGCAGAGTTGACAGTAATTAGTGGCAGCAGGTGGAGCTGATCTGGGCTAATTGAGTGGGGACTGAGGAGTGGACTGAGCTGATTGGATGAGGACAGATGACTGTTGGCTGAGGGGAGTGAAAACCGATTAGTCCAGAAAAGTCCACAACAAATAAACAATAAACAAAAACCTAAATCATGACACATTGTGTAACCTTCTCTCTAAGCTATGACTTCAGCTAAAGTGTGTATCTGTAAAAGTTTGAAAAATTTCACTAGGACAACAGGTCTTTATGTATATTAACATATTTTTATATATTAATATTTAACAATATTAAGTATAATTGATGGTAAAGCTGAATTCAAGAAGATTGAAGATGAATCAGAAGTTGCTTCAGCAAAGTGTTATTCTAAGGGTCTGCACTTATATGCATAGATTTCTTTGTTTTCAGTTGAATTGTGCAGAATAAAAGTTGCACTATGTGTGCAAACCAGTTTTTATCATGGTCTAATTTCTTTCCATTACAAAAATCTGGCATATTAAAATGTATATGTACATTTTTGAGATCCATTGTATCTGCACATCTCCACTCTTTGTGTTTATGTTATGTTTTTCTAAGATGGGTTTAGTTCTTCTTACTTAAATTAATGTTTGGCAGTCACTTAACAAAATGATCATCTCTTTACCAAACTTTGTTTAAAAAAATTAATGACGTATTATACATTTCAATTCAATTCAATTCAATTCAATTCAATGTTATTTATATAGCGCCAATTCATGAAACATGTCATCTCAAGGCACTTTACAAAGTCAAGTTCAATCATATTATACAGATTGGGTCAGATTATACATTTGTGTTTTGAATTCACAAGAGCATTTCCGTTCTGGTGATGTTATCTGTACGTCTTTGTTGTTGTTATTTGTACAACAGTGACTTTACTGTGTTATGAACATGACTTGAGTAATCATCATGAAATATTGATTGCAGTGGAGATAAAACTGCCAAAAGGAAGTGTCACTGTAAAATATCTAAGCTTTTTTAACTAAAGATTTATCTTGCTCTGATAGAAACATTCAGGATAGACAAGAAGTGTTAAATGGTAAATGTCCTGTTCAAGAAAAATCTCAAGTTCATTCTCTCTGACACAGAAAACAGGAAAAAACAAGCTACGACTCACACAACAACTTAATATAAATGTTCAAGTTTAATGTTCTAGCTCACTTAGAGGAAGAAAATTGAAGTTTTGATTTCCATAGCTTTACTTATATATGCAGTAAGACAAACGCATGATATGTACAATTGAAAAATGACAAAACCAATTAGTCTGTTGAAGTGGTGCAACAGATCAAGACATGTTCATTGTAGTTTATGCAGCAAATTGTCAGGAGCCATTAATTCTACAGGCTGGAGAACAATAGAGAGTTATGGCTGGTTCAGCATGAGCAAGCCTGAACACTCAGAGATAATGGGACCAGTAGATTAATGCCTTTCAGGATATTAAAACACTTCTGGATTCTCTTGGAAATCTAAATGTAAAGAAATAGCTCCATGCAGAGTAGTGCTTGCTTAAAGTGTCAGTACAGGCAACACTAAATTGGTCTCAAATATGAGCGTGGCCATGCATGTTTTTTTGCTTCAACCCTCTGCTGTCCTGTGATGGACTGGTTAACTTAGCAAAATATGATTAAAAAACATGCACTATAAATACTTTTAACATTGCATACAAAACACCCACTTAAAAAAATAAAAGTAATAATGCTGAAAATAGTCACCCTACATTCCATCCATCCATCCATCCATCCATCCATCCATCCATCCATCCATCCATCCATCCATCCATCCATCCATCCATCCATCCATCCATCCATCCATCCATCCATCCATCCATCCATCTGAGAGGAAAATCCAGAGATCCCACTCCCCAGCAACACACTTTAGCTCATCCTGGTGGGTTCCCAAGACATTTCCAAACCAGAGACGTTATACAGTCTTTTCATGGAATTCTGGATCTGCCACAGGATCACCTGCTACTTGGAAAACCTCTGGTGTTAGAAGCCCAGCAGGTGCCCTGATCAGATGTCTAAAATATCACAACTGACCTTTTTCGAAGTAGAGGAGCAGAGGTTCTGTTACAAAGTATCTCCAGATGAGATAGTTTCTCCCCACATTTCCAAAAGTCCAGCCCCCCACGACAGATGTTCATTTCAGCTGTGTGTATCTAGGATCTCATGGTTTTGCACACAATCCATATCTCATGGCCATATTTGAGGGATGGAATACCGAAAGATCCAAACAATTGAGAGTTTACCTCTCTTTACTATGACACTCTATGGCACCACCTCCATCACTGGAAACAGTGCTCAACTTAATCTATACATCCATTCTTCAGGTTTGAACAACACCCCAAAATGCTTGAATTCCTCTGCTTGAGGAAAATACCAATCCCCAACCTGGAGGGAGAAATCCATCTATTTTCTTCTGACAACCAGGGCCTCAATCTTGGGGGAGCTGAGGTTCATCGTGTCCATTTCACATAAGCCTGCAGTGCTATACATGAATGCATTCAAATAAGTGGAACTCACATTTTTGAGAACTTTAAATTGAACACTGTTATCTTTGAAGTGGAGTACATAAAGATAACCCAGCTCATATAAATGTCATGACATTAGACTCTGTTTGGGGGTTATCTAGTTTTACACTGTTTTAAGGGCAAACTTTTGAAGAGGAAGAGCAACAGAACTTTCTGTCAAGGCCGCTGCTCTGTGTCTGCTGACTGTTTTTGTGTGATTCAGCTTTGTGATGACCTATAGTAAGCATTTAGGCCTATCCATCTCCCCCCACTTTAAAGCTGACTATGACGCGTTCAGCTTCGTTTTTGTCAGCGAATGTGCTTAAACAGAATCAAGATTTTATGAGCGGGCAACATTGTGGTCGGTTAACTCCTTTATGTGCAAAATTATATAAAGATGACCTGAATTTATTGTGATCTTATGGATTCAAAATTGGTAGAAAAATCTGCAACGACTGAGTGCTTTTCTCCAAGACAACTTTAATTTTCAGTAATTGACAGTTAATCAGTATCACTGTAGGATTTTGACTGTGCCGTGATATTTTTCTGATGGGGGGGGGGGGGGGGGGGGGAGACCTCATGCCATACCATGGCTGTGCTGACATGAAGGTAATGACCATTATATAATACAATTTATGTAAGTGAGAACAAAAAGCATGCATAATCCATATGCTAATTTGTTAAGGCTGCATTCTATAAAGTTTTAATTTGGACAAAATACGATAAATGAACAAAATCCTGTTCAAGCTCTGAACTTAGTTACTAGTTAAAATGTACAGGTGGTGAAATAATGAACATGAATTAGTTCATTTTAATTAGGATGAACTGAATATAGAACAAGTTCTTTTTATGGACGCCCTGGCACAACACACTGTAAACCTTCAACATTCATCGACTGAAGATGATGACAGAATCACACCGTTTGCAAAAAGCAAAGCTAAGACCCTAATGTTCCCAAACCTGACACCCTAGCCTCCAAGACTACTCCTTGAGATCCTGTCTCTAAACACCATCAACAGCATCCAGGATTTAGGAGGCAGAACTGATGGAGTCCAATGCATATTGTGAACAAGCTGGGAACTTCTTTGCACGCACGCAGGTTTTCTTTGGTTATGAAAAACAGGATCCTAAAATATACAATTGGAGTGAAATAAAGTTCACAAGTTAAATGTACTGCGATAGACTGGCGACCTGTCCAGGGTGTACCCGCCTCTCGCCCATTGACAGCTGGAGATAGGCACCAGCACCCCTCATGACCCCAGCAGGGATAGACGTGTTAGACAATGGGTGGATGGATGGATGTGGATGGATGGAAGTTAAATTTAGCTTTTTATATTTGTGCATACATGGGCTCCAAGAATACGTAGAGATCTTTGCTAAAGATCAACAGCTGAACGGTTAAAAAATTAAGAACAACCTTCAAGAATCTTTATTGTCATTGTGTTGTCATTATGAAATTTTGATGAGACACCGCCTGAGAACTCACACAGATTTACCCATAACACACATACTCAACAAGACAATGTTTTCAAACCTTTTTCCCCACCAAGAAACTAGTTAAATGCACCAACAACACTTCTTGAGAAGCTAAAAGCATGCAAATACTTCTTACAATCTAATGATATTTAAATGTTTGAGTCTAAAAGACACCAAGTCGCTTTATAGAACAATGTAAATTACTGTGATATCATATGAATGTTAAAAAAAAAAACACTCCCTGAAAGGTTAAAATGTGTACAGGCATTATCAAAAATTTAAACCTTCAAGTTAGCTGATGCTCAAGACAAAAAAGACAGGTAGCAGTCAGTTTACGGGATGATGTAAAATACTGTGCAATTGCACAAATGTATAAGACAAACATTCCCAGAGAAGTTAAGTGTGCAAATAGACAATACGAAAAAAATGCTTTTGTCTATTTGCTAACCTTATCTAGTAGCAAATGTGGTCACACAAAACTTGTGCATAAGGTGTAAAATATGACTGGTCAGCTCTGTTCCAGTTTGTTATATGGCTTGTTGGGTGTAGTGCAAGTAATAGACCAGGCCTCATCACGCAAACCTCTATATGATCTCAGTAATGCAGTCTATAAGTTCCCCCAGTCTACATCTGGTAAAACAACTCCCCCTGAATTCCTGACTATTTACCTTTTACCTGCTTTGTACTTTAGGGATATTATGAACGATATGACTCAGCTCAGGTTTGTCATCACAAAGGATGAGGAAGAAAAACTTGTTATGGGTATGTACATGTCCAGAAATAAAACATCTCAGAATATTGCTGATTATTGTTGGGAATTAAAACTCATGTCGTGTTGTGACATAACTTAAATGCAGTAAATGTCTCTGTTTTATTGTTAGAAGGGAGCAAAGATTTACTTCAGCAGCATTCTCATTTTCGCATTGACCAAAAGTAAACCTGATCGGGAGAGAGCAACAGGAATGAATTAAACTGCAGCATCTATCAGATTTCCACTTTAAGGACATGAACACTGTGGAGGTTGAAAAACGTATATATGTAAACATAAGCTACACCTATCGTCAGAATGCAACAAATTAGGCTGGCAGAGAAGCTGTTCAGAGGAAGGGAAGAAAAGGAGGATGAAATTTTGCCCGATAGTAACCCCAACACAGAGAGGAAGGAGGAGGAGGGGAGATTTGCCCGATAGTAACCCCTGATCAGTGTGAGATGAAGGCAGGCAGAGCAGGAAGGGGGATGGTGGACACATCACCTATATTTAACAGTGGACTGCAAAAATGTGTCACATCTGTTTGGTTGCTTACAAAAAAGAAAAAGAAAAAGAAGAAGAAAAAGAAGAAAAACTGGCAGTCCTCAAAAATCCAACTGTTTTGAAACTATGCCAATGGCAAATGGAGCTAATAGACAAAGCAAAAGGGTACAATGAATGATTGTTTTCCTTTTCTGAAATTTATAGCAAATATATGATCACCAGATATAGCGGAGAAGCTTTTTTTTCTTCCTAAAATGGGATACATCTGTCATAAAATGCCTTAATTATAAACGCTGGAGAGATGTATAATGATAAATGAGCCGTCTCCTGCTTGCAATCTGGAACTTGTGTTGCATTCAATACCATCAGAAATCTGAACAAACATAGTTTAGTAGCTGTGACTATATTCACGTTCTATTGAGTGACCTCAGTCTATTATGCAGGGTATTTTTTTTTAAAGGTATGACAATGTTTAGCTATACACAGAAGTCAATTAGAATAATAATATAGAGAGGAAATTACGTTAAATAGCTAATATCTATAGCCTACACACTATCAGAAAATACGAGAACACATCATAAAGTGAAGTAAAACCTACATCACATATAGATGTGGACATAAGCTATGAATAACATCTAAAAACAGCAGTACGCAATAGGTATAAAATGTATTTTAAAATAGAATCCCATTTGCTTGTATTGCAGTATTGTGATCAGTTATTGTACATTGGAAAACAATATGTGTTGACAATTGTAGATATCATTTCATAGCATCCCAATTATGTTTCTAACAGTTCGGAGGGGCTGTGCTTTGATAATTTATAATTGCCTCTTAGGTTTTCGAGGCGCAGTGTTAATGTTTTCATGTAGCTCGTTCTAGTTTGTGATTGTCTGAGCTTTTCTGGGAGGCCTTGAACGCATCGCGGTTTGACCGCGAGTTACCTCGTGCTGCAGCCTCCACAGAACTGGGTGAAAGGGGAATGATGTCACTGGCTGGCTGAGCACACTAAAAGACATCGAAGCTACCAGAAGTCGTTACCAGGCAGAAATGGAGCGGCAGGGAAACCGAAAGGCCAAGATCTTTATCTCATTAAGCTCACAGTCCTGATGCAACAACATTTAAGTCTGATAAGAGGCAGACGCAACATTTTGAAGGTTGAGGAATTTAGAATAACCTAATTTATGAAGTGGCGAATCTTGCAAACCAGCCTATTTATTTATATAAGCTCTAACTTGGCTTTTAAGTGTAAAGAGACAGCAGGAAATGGTGTGTTGACGCTGCAGCAGCTGTCGTTTTTAAGCGTACGTGTCACTGATAGGTTTAGGTTAGGCCGACTCCACATATAAAGAAGGTTATACATATCAGGGGTTGGATAACAAGGTCAGGTGTTGCTCGGAGGAGATGAAGAAAATGTAATTGCCGTGAGACTTTCTTAGAAATTCTGAGTGGTCTAAAAGAACAATCTCAGTGAGGAAGCAATGCATTAGGGGAATAATAATGTAATGCACAGCACTATATCTGCATAAGAGCCCAAGGCTGGAAACTAAAGGAGGTTTCTAGACTCTGTAGCCCTTTCCCTCTCAGATGGGTTTAGTCTTTATTTCTTTAGAGCATAAAAATAATCTTTTTAAACTTGTGGCTGATCATTTGACTTATTGTTTGTGTTTACTGTTTGGTTTCATCATTCTTAGAATGTGACTACTTTACTTGCAAAAGCATAGTGCACACAGGAACCTAAGAATTGACCTTTCACCTACAAGAGATCTGCTTTTCTCCAGGGCGCTTGCAAAAATCTTCATAGCAAGTAGGATCTCGTCAGAATAACCTGCTCTGACTAGATTCTATTGATTCCATGCAAGTGGAGTCTGGATGTTTCAAAAAATATTATACTTAATATATTGACATGTATTGAAAACCTGTATCAAACATCCTTATAAGAATAAGCTTATTTGGCTTATTGAAAAATTCAGAAACTTTTAGGATGAGTTATGATTAGTAGTAACAAACCTTGAATGTGAAACTATGTTTTATTCAAAGGAATCACTGCATGTTGAATAGTAACGTAAAAACAGCCTAAGACATGACAGGATATTGTGTGTAAAGTGATGGATTGATAACATTTTTTGGTCTCTCAGAGTCTAAAGAAAATATCTTGAGTTATTTTCTTGATTACATTGATGATCAGTTTTAGTAGATTCTTTTTACAATCTTTAGCTGAAGTGTTGATTACTCTTAGTTGAATCTTGACACAGTTCTTTTTGTGTGATTGAGCCTGTTTGATTAAAAGGTGAAGAAATCCCCCTTAAGACTCAGAGACTCATTCATTCCCGATTGCTTGTGAAACTGAGTGGTTTATGAATGCTGCTATAACATAGCTAAGCATACTGAAATCGAACCGAATATAACGATAGAGAAGTGAACAATTTTCTTTCTGTTTTTATTATGAACTGTATAGAATAATGCCTTTAATTGCTGCAAACCAAATCTGCTGAAAGAGAATGCAAAAAGCTTCCTCTGTATTATCAGATTTATCTGAGTTATTAAACACCAGCCAAAACAAAATCACAAAAGCACTTCCTAAAATGATCCCTACTCTTGCAGATTTAGATTTAAAATCATTCTATATTATCATTCAACAAGAAATTAGTTTTTGTTTTTTTATATATAGGAAAGGAGACCGACCAGATCTCTCAGAAGACATTAAAATTATTTAAAAGGAGCAATAATTTTAAAAACAAAGTTATCATTTACTTTTTATATTTGTTTTAATGGCATTTAAAAAAAAGCATTAACGTCCTTCTCAATAATCTGTGGAACAATCTTTATTGGTATATTGCTGACCAGTTTATTTATGCTTCCGCTGGTACTTAGATATGATTTATCTCTGGTGATGAGCTCCAAGTCTTTGTAGTTAAAAGGTTTCCTTGCAATCACCCTAATCTCCCTCCTCAGATACTCTCAGATGTACATCTAGCTTGCTAGATGACTCCAAAACATTGGAATTATTTCCTGTCAGAAGAAAAATGTTAAGATCAGAAGATTACGTTAAACCTACATTGCATAAAGGTGCATCAATAATTTCAGGCCTTATTTTACAACAAAGTAAAGTATTTTATTAGTAAATAGCCCTGGCTTCTGAGGAATAAAACAGCAGAATAGAAAAAAGTGGCATAGTGGTTGCCTCACAAACATACTGTTCACATTCGGGCTGTTTTGTAAACAGGGTTGCTTCACACTCCCCTTGTGTGGGCTATAGCTCACAATGAATAAAGGTTTCCCGTGTAGCTGCATTAAATCTCCTTGCCCAGTAGAAACAGCTTACATAGTTACAGTTGCTGAATGAGACCACTGTTGTTGCAACAAATGGTTTCAGATATTTGTTTGTCTTATTCCTCCAAGATTTGACCCTGTTAAATGTGCCCGTCTTTGTGTCGTACACTGGGTTCCCGTCCATTTCTGGCGTCCTAACAGGATGTTTGGTCAAGGGTCTCTCTGTTTGACAGACAGCACAAACAGGCATGTGATAAGCTACAACATTCTCACTTAATCCATTTAATTTTATTCATGGAGCTTGTAAAAGCTCTACAAAAAACACTAATCATATAATAGCTGAGCACTTTAGATGGAGTTTATACCATGTTGTTCATAATGGGGGTCTTATTACTAATTATTACCAATGAATAACAACATCATAAAACACCAACAACGAGGGCATATTTCTTTTAGAAGACATTTACTTATTTCTCTTGATGTTTTCTGAATGTCACCAAGTTTTTTTCCTTCTGAACATAGCAGAGGGAATTTCCTCCTCAGCCTTCCATTGTGACAAAGGGTACTCATGCATGATTATGTTCCCGCTCCACCCAGGTGGCTTCTCGTTTGCCTTTTTTTGTTGGGGTTATAATACAAACTGCTCCCCAGGGCAGTAGGAGCGTATGTGAAAACACAAATAAAATAGTTTGAATGCTTTGGGTTGCATAAAACTATGGACTTTATCCATAAAAGCAGTTGTATATGTTAAGTTATAAAGAAGAAACCCTTGCCCAATATCTATGCATGCATGTCTGTCATAATTTCATGCTTCGGCTGTCCTTAGCCACAACTTGCACAACAAGCCTTAAACCCTGAATAATCTGTTGAGTTTCCGCTTAAAATCATCAACGGGCAGGGTTGGCTTGTAGAGAATGTATTGATTTAAAAAGAGAAACTGCTATAATAACTTTTGGGGCTTTGTTTTTGTGATGTTGGTGAGTTTTCATTGAAGAGCAGTTTTAGAAAAAAAGGGTTCTGGCCTGCTCTTATGGTCTTATAATCAATACAACTTGGGAGGTCCCATCTGATGCAGATCAAGCTATTTTTATGCTATTCATGTCAGAGTCCCTGACTAAACACGCCTCCTTATACTTAATGTTGTATTGTCTGCAATTTCTGTGTGTGTGCTATACCTCCTGGTCAGGACGTTCAGCTGTAATTTGAGCGTGACATTTCGCAAAACTATACATTTGTACAGTAATTAGTTGTACCAACAAATTAAAGTTTTTCCCAAGAGGCTGATTTTTACTCTTCTTCTTCTTTCCCTCTCCTCTTCCTCCTCACTGTCTGTGTGATGTGACCAGTTCCCTACCCTGCGCCCAGACAGCTGTCCACATCGTGGAGAACTGTGCAGAGAGCAGCTGAAATACTCATGGTTAAATTTATAACATTCAAAGCAAGGGGTTAAGTTTATTAAGTGGGAAATCAACCTTTGTCTGCAAGGTTTGTCTGTGCACGAACAATGCTGAAAAATTGCAGCGTGCCAAATCATCAACAAGTCATCATCAACAAGTCAAGTCATCAAAGAGTAGGCATGCTAACCTTAGCTCACCACTTAGGCCAACTGGTCGGATCCTCTTGTGCAACCCAGGCTAAAACTGGCTGGGTTGAAAAAATATCTTCCTGTCCTGAAAAAAAAAGGGTACTCCAGCATCTGAAACATAATTTGTGAGTGAACTATGGTGCAGTTCAAATGAAATGTGATTTGGTATTTTATTGCAGCTGAAGATACAAGTTTTTAAAGTATATTGCAATGGTTTTAATGCAGTAACAAAGATGAACCCGGTGTTGGCTAAATCCTACTCCCATATAACTCTGATTGGTATTGGAAAGAAAATAAAAAGCTGATAGAGAGACCCCTCATTAAAACATCCCTGCTTGAAACATTGATTAATCAATGAACTGTGTGATTCCGCCATATTTGACTGTTAAATTTAACATGTAAAGGGAAAAGGGGCAGTTTTAGTGGAAGCTGAACATTTGTGTTTTTCAAGTTATTTGTTATTACGCCTCTTGATGCTTTTTCCGAAGGGAAAAAACAATGGTTTCCTGTTAGGTCTCCAAAAAAGAAAGAGTTAAAGATAAAAAAAGAGCAGAAAAGAAAACAGATTTCAGCCTCTCCTAGTAGGTTCCCAGTAAGTTGTGGCTTGACCCCGGGTGCCAGACTCGCAACTGAGTCATAAGACTTTCAAACAGTGTTGCCAAAGCAACATCCTTATCACGTATGTAACCGACCTCTGCTGGTTATTCCTGTTGTGAAGAGGAAGTAGGTATTACAAAAAGAGAGATATGTAACTTTATAAGTGAAGACTCTGATCCTTATCCTAAAAGACAGAAAAGCAGAGAAAAAGTCATCACAGAACTGGAGGAACTTGCAGTTACTAAGATACTAATAAATTAACCGTGCATGGGTTTGTAATTCAACCAGTGCTGTATAAAAAATATTAAAGATTTAACTTCCACTCTGGAAAACATAAAATTACTGTTCACTAAAATTACTAAGAAAAAGAAAGTGGAAGGCTTTTTTTAGAGTTAGATTCTGACACTGTGAGGATCATGCAAAATACAGCACAAAAACGCACTAGCTCAATGAAAAAAAATCCTCAGATGAAAATGAAAATAAATAAATGAATAAATAAATAAAGGAAACTTTTGTCGTTTGTCCTCAGTCCTGTACCTAAAACCATTGGCCTATTCTCTGAACTATTTCCAGGGTGCATCATTGTCATGAACGACACATACTGTTTAAAATTCTTGATTGTGAGTATTTATGTACTATAGCATCCAAAATGAATCATAAACTGAGCTTGAGGTGTTAGCGGACTAAAAGGAACTAGGGTTCTTCCTACATGATGTGGAGAGCAGTTTTGCTCAGAACAAACCATCACATTTTAAATAGTTATCTGAAACGTTCTCACATGTTGCTGCCAGATGTGACTCATGTGTTACAGGCTGATTAGAAGTCTGTGAATGCACACCTTTTGTGTTCATCAAAGACATCTCCAAGACGATGAACACATGATATGGTGACATTATTACATCATTATTTTAAATATGTCAGACAGATAAGTGAGAGAAATGGAGTAATAGCAAATTAGTAGATACCATTCTAAATAAAACATATCTCAAAATTAACGGTTTTGCTATCATGCCATCCGTCAAAATGTTGTCTTTATGGTTTTGCAACATAAAAGTATAAATACATACAAACCCACTACTCAAAAGAAATATTATCAAGATCACTTCCATAAATCGATGGGTTTGCTTTCTGCTACTGAAAAGGGCTCCCATGGATAGCATAGAGTCAGTGTTGATAAAAGCTGCTCAATAAGTGTGAAGAAAAATCTATTATTATTGTTTATGATCTACAGTTACTTGTGTTCTGTTCTCATTTGTGTATACTTATCTAATTTTTGTCCCTTCCTCCGTTCCCTGCTCCACCACCCCACCCAGCTGATTGTTTTCTGTTCTCACTTGTTTGTAATGCTGTTGATTTATTCAGTTATATCTAAGTTCCTGGTTTCTGTTTATTCCCCACTGGATTCTCTGCATTGTAGTCTTTGAACATTGAATTTTGTTGTTCCTGGTTCCTGCTTTCATGCTGTTGTTACCCGTGCTCATCTCATGACTGAATACCTCCGACGGAAGCCGGAGAAGTTGATGCACTGCTCAGTGGACTGTATGGAGTAGAGATAATTTTTTTGGGTTCCAGAGTCAAGTCCCAGGTTTCAGCCTCCAGAGTCTAGTCCTGAGTTCCAGTCACCAGAGTCCACCCCCAGGCTGCTTACAGGCAGGGTTCTTCCAGGGTTCCTACACAGCTGACCTTCAGACATCATCCTGTGCCGCAGGCCTCAAGAAACCCTCTTTCGTTGTAGGCCTCAAAATTTCCTCCTGTGCTGCCGATGTCGTTCATTTATTTCTACTATCTACTTTATTTCTGCTGTCTACTATGAACTATGTATATGTATAGAGCTCAGCTGTGGTCATATGTAAAACATTTGATCACAGCTGAGACTTGGCAAGTATCATTTTAAGAGAATGCTTAAGAAAACTGGTGATTACAGAGATCAATATCCTTTGAAACCATTTGAACTACTTCAGATTCTGTCATATTGCAGCCACAAATAGTTTATTTTTGGGGGATTTTTTTTATGGAGCAATATAAATTCGCAGATAATAATAAGTGGAAGGAAAATGTGTTTCTCCCCAAAGAAATTCAAATATATATATATCTAACTGCTTTTGGAAATGTGCACTTTTTCTCCTAAGAGTGCTATTTGAATGTAGTTCTGTTTTTTATTTTATTTTTATCTTTTGAGCTGTTTCTCCACATGCTTGAAGCAAACTACAAACAGGAATACTTTCTTAAAAAAATGGCTTTCTTCTTGTCATTCTTTCAGAGGCTAGATTTGTGGAGTGCATGACAAATAGCTCTCTTGTCCACTGATTCTCCCACCTGAGCTCTGAATCTCTGCAGGTCCTCCAGTTATCTTGAATGCTTCACTAATCCGTGCTGTCTGTGCCCAACCTGCCACTATAGAATCAGAACCATATCTTGGTTCTGATTGGCAGTTTTGCCATAATCTTTCCATTGTTGGACAGTAAATCTAACGGTGCTCTGTGCGATTTTTGAAGCTTGGGATATTGTTTCAAAACCCAACTCTGCTTCAGTCTTCTCCACAAACAGTCTGCTGTGTTCCTTGGTCTTGATGATGCTGTTTGTTCTCTAATGTCCTCTAAAAAACCTCTGAGGTCTTTAAAGGTTGTATTTATACTGGTAATATGTTACTCACTGGTGGACTCTTTTTACTAGTAAGGTTTCTTCTGAGGGTGACATTTTTTTTTTGCTGCACTGGATTTCATTTAGGGGTGTCAGGGTAAAAATGGGACCAATTCAAATACAGAAAACCCCTTATAGATTTTTATTTATTATTTGTAAAAATATTTGAAAAAAATTTATCATTTAGCTTTCACTTCAAAATTATGCGGTACTTCACGTTGGCCTATCACAAAATTTAAATATACACAACAACATGTGAAAACATTCACAGGGTAGGGTTTCCTTTTTAAGGCACTGTATAAATGAATCATACCAAAGAGCTCCATGCAAAACAATCAATTTAGGTGAATATTGTTTGTGGGAGAATGTCGCATAACACCTGTTTATTCTGCTGTCGGCTGACACCTTTTCTGTGTTTCGTAATGAATTGTCGGCTATCTTTTTGTGTGTGTGCATGTACAATGTACTTCTTTGGAAAGCACAACAAACTCACATGTAGGTCATACTTTTTAGGAAAAGTGAGGTAAATAATTAAAATATATAAGGTACAAAATATATCATAATTCCCATTCTACATCTGTAATGCGTTGTTTGTTTCTACTAACATTTTTAGTGGGGAGATGAGACAAGTGTATATTGCATCAATGAATCTATTTCTAAACGTCTGCTGTGGTCTCCATTACTCAATCCCACAGAAAATATTTATTTATTTTATATTTTCAAATGAGAATTTATAGTCACAATTAATTTGATATATTGTTGTTACACATGCATGCGTCTGATTGTTTCCATTTTTTTCTGGATGTTGCTACGATTTGTACAACCATAATAGATTCTAAAACAATTGAATGCCAATTGGTTTTGAAATCTATTAGTCTTATGATTCTTAGGTGTTTTTTGTCTTCTTTTGTGCCTGCTTTCATCATTTTCCTGCTGTTCATGTTCTTTGGTTTTCCTATAGTTTATTTCTTTAGATTTAGTTTCTTACTTATTTCTTGTGTTCTGTTCTTTGTGTATTCTAGTTTATTCCATTAGGTCAGTATTAGTTGTTTCCCCCAGATTAGTTGTTTCCTTAGTTCAGCTCCCCCAGTGTTATTTAGTTCCTGCCTCAGTCTCCCTGCTTACCTTCTGCCTCAGCTGCTCAACATATCTCCTGATTAGCACATCTGCATTCAATAATTTTGTCCTCACTTCCCTCAATTAAGCTTACTGTTCTGCGATGGACCCTTCGTATTTTCCCGTTATACACCCCGTTTAACTGCCTGTGACTTGGCCCATGCTTCATGTCCTGTTCTCCTCATGCATGCTCAGTATGAGGGATTGCTGCAAAGCCATCGACAATGCAGACGGCTGTCCACTGTGGCTCCACGCTCTTTCAGGAGGAGTGAATGCTGTAAGGCAATGGCTCGATACAATCTGCTGGGCTTCCTTAGATAGAAAAGCTTTTGAACAATCTGTCTGTATGATTTGACTGAATTTGACTTTGTCAAGTGCCTTGAGATGACGGGTGTTGTGAATTGGTGCTGTATGAATGAAACTGAATTGAAAACTTACTTTAATTAAATATTACTGTCAGCACTGCGTTATCTCTGTTGCTATGAGAAACTCAATCACAGAGTTGCTGCTGAATGAGACTGTGTTAGTTTTTCATTATAAACTATTGAGTTAGCCGTGGTCAATTGCTAATAAGAAGGGAGTTTCTTTCAAAGTTTTCAAATATGCCTTGCAGAATTGGAGGACTTTAAAATGAAATGCTGTTCTTGCTGAACAATTGAGATTTTTCTTTTATGGAAACAAACTTAGTTTCATCTCTGGTGAGATTGGGAAACCATCTTCTGACTGCACAGCCTGTACAGCTCAAATGGTTAAAGCCACAAAACGTGTCGTTTTCCTTCTTCTTCACAATCATGCCCTACTTTGTGTTGAACAACATGACAAATTCAAGTAGTATAAATCTACAAGCAAGTTTATGCATGCTTGTTTGATATTTTAACTTGATTTAATAGATTTTGATCTGAAACCATTAGACTTTTTGCTATTTCACATTTTTTTCTTTTAGGTTAACATATTTTTTGCAGTCCTGAAAAGCCTCTTACTGTCAACAATTAGTATACTTTATTAAAAGAAAAGAAAACATTTTACAACATTTTACGGGTTGCCTAAATGAGTTACTAAACCTTTTTTAAACAGTTTTAACCATACCAAACTTCATTTGAAGCAGGGTTGAATTTAGCAGCATCAGTCAGCAGATTTTCTATGTTGGTCACATGAGTCTCCCTTTTAGTCTCTCAAAAATTTCTGTGCGCAATGTGCCAGTGTGCTGACAAGCCATCTGCGACCCTCTGTTCAATATAATAGTCTATTCATCTCAAACAGCTGGCAGCCACACTGACCTCTGTCTATTCACTCACTTCAACTGTCTGTCTGCGTTTTTTCTCTCGTTCTGATTATCTTAGTCCCCTCCTGCTTGTGGAATCCCTGATTTATGATTAAAATCTGTAAAAAAATTTTAGACTGTAAACCTCCCTGCTTAATTAAATTCAGTTAAGTTATGAAGTGCCAATTCACAACACATGGCATCTCAAGGCACTTTACAAAGTCAATTCTATCACATCGCACAGACAGATTGATTAAATTGATTAAAACAGCAACTAAGCATTACTGTCTAGATATGTTTTTATCTGTGTTCTAAAAACTCACAGCTCAGTGATGGATCATAGTTCTCTTATCAAGGAGTTCCAGAGCTTCCAGAGGAGCAAAAACAGCAAATTATTTCCCCTTTTTTCAATATCTTGTCCTCAGGACTTGTAGAGTTATATGCTCAGATGAGTACAAAGCCCCGATGTGGTGGTGAACAAGAATTTCTGGTTAAACAGGGATCGATCTCCACATCAATCCCTGTTTAACACACACAATATATCACAATATAATTTTGCTATAACATAAATAAGTGGATCTGCAATAATAAACCACTAAATTTGTGTTCATTTTTTGAGTTTTATCTTGTGCATAGTTGTTTAAAAAAGATCACATGCTGTGTTCTTTTGTGCATACCAATTCTACAAATATGTGACGGAAAAGTCTATTTTACAGACTACCAGACACAGAGACACCATATATAAAAGATGACATATTATCTGGAACTGCAGACCCTGACTGCCTGTTGTAGACAGAAAATTGTTGAGAACAAGAAATCTGAAATATGTTGAATGGATCTTTGTCTACCTACTAGCAACACAAAAGAGGATGTAGTCAGCGCTCTTACATAACCAAAAGACCATCTAAACAAACCAGACTATTGAAGTGACCACAGGTGTTGTTTGTGAGTGAATGCCATTATTTTAGTGAATTTGTTTTTGTTTTTAATGTGTTGTCTTTGGGGCCAAAATATCTGCAGATGTGCAAAGGTGCATTATTTGATTAAAGGTACATACCCACGTTATTTGACATTTTTTAAATTTGTATGTCAGGGACTCACTCTGGTTGCATACAAAGTTTTTCTGAAAGATTAGCACATCCTACTGGCGTATTAGTTGTTATTTTGGTGTTTTACGCTTTGTTTTTGGTCAATTGGTTAGTAAATGAAGCCCTTCGTGTATATTTAAAATAACAATGGAAGTACACTGCACACTGCAGCTGTGGATAAACAAGGAAGCAGCTAACAGCAATTAGCATCTCCCAGTGAAGTAGGCAAACAATGAACAAAGGCTCAAGATACAGTGTAAAAAACACAAAAATATATATGATTCCAAAAGGGAAAAGACTGGAATAGTGCTACGAATACAATATGAACGTTGGTGTTCACTGAAGCGACCGCTAAAGCTGGCAATCGCTCAGATGTGACTGCAGAGTTGATTGACGTGAGTAAACATTCTTATTTATACTGTCATAATAGTAATAGCAATGCTCTTCTTAACCTGTACAGTCTTAAGTACAAAAAAACATTATAAATAGATTGATTGATCAGTTCTTACCTTGATGCTGTGTCCCTGTTTCCGTTTATGAATGGGAATTTTCTTTCTCCTTGATGTTCTGATATGAGCCTCTTAGATTTGCTGTAGATCGGTTTATTTAATTAATAACGGTTGGTCTTTGATCACACTGAGCTGCCACTTTACTGCAAGGCATTGCAGAGGGTCAGGCTTGGTCCGGCACATTTACTAGTCATTTTGTAGTCACCATCGGGCTTTCTGATAGTTCTGGGGTACTGCCGGTAGATGGCGCCGCATCTGTTTATATCTGCTCATTGCGCGGTTCTGTTTAGGCTCAAAAATAACCATCAAAACACTATCAGGATGGATGCTTGGTGTATATATCCTTATTTTATCATGATCAAACGGTTTTTGGTCTTCTTTTATAAGCAATAATGTGGCTATGTACCTTTACAATAATAGGTACCCTCTCCAAATATTTCTCAGGGATATTTACACACAAAATTTCCTATAGAAGTGACTCATAGTTTATGTGTCTGAGCCAAATGAAAGATCAATTTTGACTGCAGCTGCCATCTTACTGAATATTTAAATTTTAACCTCTCCCTTCCAGAAAATTTTTGACATCAATTAATTTTTTATTATTTTTTTTGACCCAAACCAGTTTTTGTTTTGGGAAAATGACCTGTAGACGGACTGACATGGTTTTGAGTGTTATCAAAGACTGTCCTCAAAAATAACAATATAATGTTTTTGACAGCTGTAGAGCTGTAGAGACTATGATAAGCTGAAAAAACAAGACTTTCAGCTGCTTCCATTCACTCGGCTATGTTTCACAACACCACTTTATAACTCACTAACATAAATAAGTGTTTTGGAGAAATGAGAGTGCTGACATATAAATCGGAATTAAATCCTGATCAGAAATGGAGTAAACATTGCCACCACATGAGTGCTACCAGAACTTCAGTTTTTTAAAATTGTGAATTAGTTTTTCCCACAATCGGTTATTCAACACTGTGGGAAATTACAAGTCAACCAGGTTTACGATGGAGGGCTATTCAATCCCTTGTTGGCTCATCTGTTTGGTCTGCAAGCATCTGCTTTCAGTCACCTCTCCTGGCCTCCTTATTGGACGTTCACGTACCCTGTTAAAATGGCGGTTTTGTGTTATGTAAAAATGAAATCCCAATAAATCATCTAATGCAGCATTTATCTTGTACAATTCAAGTGAAAAACTAAGAAATCTGAACATAAAATTGATTGCTATTACCTGGCTGCACATTTATGCAAGCTGATAGTTGGTTAAAACACTTTTTCCCCACAGATGTTCTGCACAAGTTCCACATTGACAAGGTTTTGACAAGGTTTGACCTCAGTGTGTTTTTTTTAAATAAAAGTCCTCTGTCTTGCGTCTCTATTCTTACTCCAGATGCATGGAGAATATAGGAGTCCCATGTCACCAACAACTAGTGCTTAGCAGACGTTCCTACAGTTGCTGTCAGTGCCTTGGGAGCATATCTAAACAGCTATGTTTTTATTAATTCAATTATGGAGAAAATATATATTTTGATACGTCACACTTGTCTTTTATTTTATCCAGTGATTGATGTTATGGTATGTAAATACTGTAGAAAATGGAAAAGAAATACCATGGAATTATTTTGCACCTTTTCCAGACTTATACGTTTGTACAGTGGGGGAAATAAGTAATTGACCCCTTGCTGATTTTGCAGGTTTGCCCACTTACAAAGAATGCATCAATCTATAATTTTAATCATATGTACATTCTAACAGTGAAAGACAGAATCCCAAAGAAAATTCCAGACATTCACATCATATGAATTTATAAAAATTGATAACCATCTGATGAGGAAAAACAAGTATTTGACCCCCTACCAAACAGCAAGTATTCTGGCTCCTACAAGCCAGTTAGTCTGTCTTTAAGACACAGCCCCAATCCCAACCAATTATCCACATCAAATACACCTGCCTCACCTCGTTACCTGTATAAAAGACACCTGTCTACACCCAAACAACCAGCATCCAACATCACCACCATGGGCAAGACCAAAAAGCTTTCTACGGACATCAGAGACAAGATTGTTGATCTGCACGAGGCTAGGATGGGCTACAAGAGAATCGGAAAGCAACTTGGAGAGAAAAGATCAACTGTCGGTGCAGTTATCAGGAAATGGAAGAAGCACCACACCACCGCCAACCTCCCTCGGTCTGGGCCTCCACACAAGATCTCGCCTCGTGGGGTGTCCCTGATCATGCGAACGGTGAGGAATCATCCCAAAACCACAACGGGGGAACTGGTGAATCAACTGAAGGCAGCTGGGACCACAGTTACAAAAGAAACGGTTGGTAACACACTACGCCGTCATGGATTGAAATCCTGCAGCGCACGCAAGGTCCCCCTGCTCAAGAAGAAACATGTACAGGCCCGCATGAAGTTCGCCATTCACCACCTGGACGACTCAGAAGAGGCCAGGAAGAAGGTGATGTGGTCAGATGAGACCAAAATAGAACTTTTTGGCCTCAACTCAACTCGTCGTGTTTGGAGGGCAAAGAACACCGAGTACAACCCAAAGAACACCATCCCCACCGTCAAGCATGGTGGTGGCAACATCATGCTTTGGGGGTGCTTTTCAGCCAAGGGGACGGGACAACTCCATCGTATTGAGGGGAGGATGGACGGGGCCATGTATCGTGGAATTCTGGACCAACATCTCCTTCCCTCAGTGAGAGAGCTGAAGATGGGTCGAGGATGGGTGTTTCAGCACGACAACGACCCTAAGCACACCGCCAAAGCAACAAAAGAGTGGCTGAAGAAGAAGCACATCAAGGTTCTGGAGTGGCCCAGCCAGTCTCCAGACCTGAATCCAATTGAAAATCTTTGGAGGGAGCTTAAAATTCGAGTTGCCAGGCGACAACCTCGGAACCTGAATGATTTGGAGGCTGTCTGCAGGGAGGAGTGGGCCAACATCCCTGCCGAAATGTGCACAAACCTTGTCACCAACTATAAAAAAAGTTTGACATCTGTGCTGGCCAATAATGGCTTTTCTACAAGGTTTTAACATGCTGTTTGTCCAGGGGGTCAAATACTTGTTTTTCCTCATCAGATGGTTATCAATTTGAATAAATTCATATGATGTGAATGTCTGGAATTTTCTTTGGGATTCTGTCTTTCACTGTTAGAATGTACATATGATTAAAATTATAGATTGTTGCATTCTTTGTAAGTGGGCAAACCTGCAAAATCAGCAAGGGGTCAACTACTTATTTCCCCCACTGTATAATAAAATCATTTTCACCCTTTGTAACCTCTCTGCAAGCTGTGCCCATAGATAAAAGATGAAAATCCGCTAATTTCAGAAAAATCCTTGCGATCAACGGTAAACCTTCTCCTTATAAACTCACATTTGAGCCTAAGACTTTGCCTTCTTTCACAATTTCACCCTCTTCTTGCAAAGGTATGAACAAATACAGCAGTTTATTACTTTGTTTGATTCTTCGCTCTGTTTCTGCTGTTTTGTGCATCTCTCCACCTGACATGTGGAATGGCTGCCCCTCATTTTTCCCTCTTGTTACTGCTGCCTCTGGTTGTTCTCTCCTGTCAGGGCCTCTGTACACTTCTGCTGATTAAGCAGGGTTTTTGTCCCGTGCAAGTAATTCATGAACACATAACAACCTGAACCTCAGCAACAGTGTGATCCTTGATCATTTAGAAAATAAGAACTTGACAAAGTTTGTGATGTCATAATAGGTTATGATTACAGCTCTGGCATTTTCAGTTGTACAGTTGCTGAAACCCTATTGTTTCTGTAACCCAGAGCAATGCCAAAATTTTATCATATGAACGTTGGAACTGTGAGACTGGGAACTATTAATTAGTTTTTAGGCGTTTTCATGTTGTCTTGAAGAAATTAAAGCATAAATAACACAGCTTTATCCCTTGAAAGCTGGGGCTTCCTCTCTGAGAGTTTTGTGAAGGGGCATTCTCAAATGCACATGCAGAAACACACCCAACACTCTGCAGGCACACAGGTTATTACAGCAGAGCTCAGATGTCGATCCCGAAGGAGAACCCGTAGCTATATTCGGGAAATGTGGAAAATTGAAAGCTGAGTGAGAGAGGTTTGAGACGGCAAAGGGATTGTCTAACACAGGAGGTCTTTTGCAGAGACAAAGAGTCACAATTGTTGCCTTCTGCTTTAACATTGAGACACAGCAATAACATAAAATAACATTTTCACAATGCTTTTTAAAAACATTTCTGAACAAAATTTTCATTGTATGAAGCCTAGAGAAAAAAATATGCTAAAGGTAGTCTAATTGCCTCTATGACATCCATCTAATCTTTCTGGTGATAATTATGAGGTTGCATTAAAAATTTTAGCCATAAAATCCATTTCTTAGGAACAGCTGAAAAACGGATCAAGAATTATGGTTGAACAAGCACATCGAGAATGAGGAAACAAATTAAGGAAGAAGATTTGAGGCTGTGGTGAAAAGAGTGGGAAACACCAGTCCAGTCCAGTTCAGTCCAGCAGGAGGACATTTGGTAACATAAGACAAAACCGATACGAACTCAGCCGAGCGCCAGAAAAGCACGAAAAAGAGTATGATAAAAAAAGTGAGACATACAAGAAAAGGTGAGCAGAGGAGACGGGAGGGAAGGAGAGAAATGGGGAGGCAGCATTCTGCCACAGCTGCCCTAGTAAAGAAGTGATGAGCCTCTTTTATGTTTCTCCCTCATGCTGCTCCTGCTGCATCCACGTGAGGTAAGAGAGAGGAGGCAGGGAAGCTGGGCAGGGATAGAACAACAGGAAGAGGACCACTGAAGTCTGCTGCATGCCAAGTCCGCTCTGTCCCGCAGTCTAACATCCGGCACCAACAGCTGTTTGGAGCAAGATTTAGTGGTACAAATTTTGAGAAAAACAAAAATAGAGGACTTCATCATTCAGACAATTTTATATAGTATGTTTTTTTGTATATACAAACAAGATTATAATGAAGCATTGGTCACAAGAATCAGAAAAAGAAGGCAACACACATAGGAACTAACACATACTTGCATCTAGGGGTGAAAAAAAACATCCACAATCAAACACATGTGGCTGGAATCAAGGTCTTATTGAGAACCAGAGTTAGCTGGTCTGTTGATTTTCAAATCTAATGACTTAGGGGCAAAAATAAATCTCTTATGTGGCAGCTGTAGCCTGGCAAAATCAACTACAGTATTCACACATGATTTAGTCAGCTAATCTCTGTAAAACCTACAGAAGCCTTATGGCAGTGCACGATTTAAATCATGTCATTTTCCCTGTCAAAAAAAATTATGCAGATGTTAGCGAACAAAACTTAGAACATTTGATTATATCTGGACTAAAATCCAACTTTTCTTTTTGTCTTGTTCTATTACAACATGTTCAGGACTCTAACTTGCATCAGGATTCTGAGAAATATTTGGGAGTGACACACCGAATCACATGTACCCACACGCGAACACCAAGACCTTTTTATCACTTGGAAAAAGGCTTGTGCAGCAAGCAGTAGTTTTGCAACATGACTCATTGTGTGAGAAGTCATGCAAGCAGCTTTATCGTTGGGAACGCACTTGGCTTCAAATGGTCGAAAGGCTTTTGTCATTCAGAGTTCCTGACATGTAAATTTAGGTAGTCATAAATCTTGAGATTCTCATACTTTTTGGTTTCAGTTTTTAGGTGTTGATGTCATTTAACCACAGATTTGATCTGAATCAGCAAAGAAAAACAATGACGTTTTTTGGCATCATTTGCTTTCTTATTCCCGTTTGTTGGTTTTATGAGTACTGAAATTGTTTTTTTTATTAAAGGGATTCCAAACAACGAATGTGTCTCATCTCCATGTGATTACAACTGCCTAAAAATATTTAATTTGGCCTTGTCCCCTTCCTGGGCTCTTCGGCTCAGCTTCGCTTAAGAAGCAGCTATTCCACTAGCTAAGCGTAGTTTCTCTGTTTTGAATCTCGTAGATCTGCTGCCACAGCGATTCTGTGTTCAGCCATTTTTCTTTAGAGGGTGACGAACAGAAGACCACAACTGCCAAAATGAACTGAAGTCAAGAAAATTTTATAAAATTCCTATTACACCTCATATTCCAAGACCTTTACAATGTGTGTATATCCACATGGTCACACATGCATCCACATTGAATTATATAGTATGGTGCACATCGTCATGAATTTTACTGCTTTGACCCACATGCAGAACACTCAGGAGACAGGGAAATATTTAAGAAGTTTATTTGATTATTCAACCAATCAATCTGGAATCCAGACCCAGGAACACAGAACGGGTCTTCAACTGCACACAGGAGTGGACAGGTAGGGTTAATGAATGAGTTGATGAATCTCGGAATATTGTTTGGAGGTTAGCTTACTTGAGGTGATGGTAACTGCCAGGGAGGAATGAGTGGGGCCTCAGAGTCTGGTCCAGCCGGAGAAAGGTGAATGCGATCCAAGTGAGGCTTGTATGATGAACACGATGGAGGATGAGCAGGGTTCAATCACAGGCAAGTCCAAGGAAACAGGAGGCCACACAATCTCAGCCAGGAGCTTCAGCCCAAGGAAACAACTTGAACTGGTGTGAGATAACTCTGGAACCGGGAACTGAACTGGAGCAGAATCCAGTATGCAGGAGTAACCTAGGCAGTAGGAACACACAAGGTAAGACAAATTATTCTAAGTCTAAGAGTCATGAATGACAGGAAGGCTAGAGTCATACCACATTGGTTAACACTCAGGCAAATAAGTGCTGGCAGCAGGCCCCTAAAGTACTCCTCTCCTGATGAGGCTCGATGGGTAACATCTGCCGCTTCACCCAGCCACAATGCTCACTGATACCATCTAGTGGAGGAATACTAGACTGCACCACCCAGAGGAGACAGTTTTGCAGACCCCGACCCATATTTACATTAAGTAATGCCATAATACTAGCAATAATAAAATCATTAAAATCAACAATAATTAATCTTGCATAAACATCTCTAACCATCCTCATGTGTCTTTTTTTTTGGATTGTTTAATATTTGGACATTACTGTAGCTCCATATTCAGACTGTTCCGGAGTTTCGTCTGACACACTGAAAATCAGGAAGTATTCTCTGTGGTTCTGATTTTACAGGTTTGAAACTGACCTTTACCTTTTACCAAACCCCTTCCCATTTCTTGAAAATTCTTTGAATGTGATGTGGCAAGTTGCTATTTTTGGCTGTAAACATATAAAGAGCTGTTTGTAGATTAACAATGCCTTTTATAGATGTGATTCTTTAAAATCACATTCTAGATGTCCAACTTTGTTGATCATTCTTATTCCTCTTTTTTAAAACCTACTTACCTGTTGTATTATTGTTTGGTAATTGTTACCCTAAGGTTTGGCACAATAACTTAAGTATGGTAAGACTAAGGAATAGTTCAGAATGTGGTTTACTTTGTGATCTAGAAGATGCTGAACTTAATACTGAAATGTTTTTTGACACTTTATTCTGATTAAGTTTAATGTGAGGTTTCTAGTTTAATTTACCAAAAATAATGACCACAGATGTTTTTTGTACACACTTTCAACATTCACCCCATTTACAGGTAGACTGAGTTCCAAGTTTTATTTACAATTAACAGACATTATTTGTGCTTTTTTGAGATTTAAGAATGATCTTTTTCCTTTAAATCACATTTTAATTAGCTTATTCTTTAGTTACATGTTACAATGTTCCTATGCCATCTCCAGCAAAGAAAGTGTTTCAACAGCAAATAATACTAGTTTCAATATTTCCACAAGTCATTTCTTCATAAGGTGAAAAATTGGGAGCCAGCACAGACCCTTCAGGAACCCCACAAGCAATGAATATAATGCAGAATTAAATAAATGGCTCAACAAAATAATGAATGTGTTAGCAAATGCAGCAAAATATTGATAGGGATATTTTTAGACAGTTATTATTGTCATGATTTGGGTTTTTATTATTTGCTTATGTTCAGTTTGGGTTTTAATGTGGCTTGATTTTGTACTTTTCTTCTGGCCTGCTCTGATCACTTCTGTCACCAGCCTTTATTCAGTTCACCTGCCGGCATTCTTTTGTCTTGCTCTCACTCCCCTTCACCAGTTACCATCCAATCAGCTTCAGTTTAGTTGCAGCCATTTTGTCTCCCTTGATCAGCTCCACCCATTCTGGTAATTAGTTTCACTCTGTTCACCTGCTCACTCCCCTATTTATATCTGCCTCTGTCTCCTGCACTCGGCCAGATCATTGTCTTTACAAGCCTTTGGTGAGTTTTGTCCAGCATCCATAAGTCTGTTGATATTACCCAATTGCCTTTTTGACATCTGAGCCATCCTGAACCTGTTTTTCCCTGCCCTGTCTGACTGCTCACTCGTTTTGCTGACCTGATTCTGCCCTTGGATTATCTGAGTTTGCCTTATCCTTGTCTGTACTTCTGCCTATTTTGGACTGCCTTTTGTGTACCGTTTTTTGACTGTCATTCCGACCACTGAGTTCTGCCTGCCCCTGTATTGTCTAGATTGCCTTAATTAAACCTGTTTTTTCATTTACCTCTCTTGTCTGGCTGAATACTGGGTCCTCTGTCTCTGGTTCCTGACAATTATTCTACAACAATTATTATAAGATAAAACGAGGTTAATTAATGTTTGTATTCGTGGTTCATAATCCTGGTACAATTTCCTTTTCATTCCTTTTTTCTACTTTACTTCCATATTATTTCTTTATTTGTCTAATTTTTAGAGATATATTTACTTCTGTTTGTTTTCCATTTAGTGGTTCTTCACAAGTTTTTTCACTAAACCTGTTTTATATTGTTTGTCTTTTAATTAAACCTTTTTTCATTATTTAATTTATTGTCAGTATTTAAAAAAATAATACTAACTTATGCTGCATAGTATGTCATAATAATGTTCTAAAGATGTTCTTTTTAATTTGTGGTGCAAACGTATAGGCCCATTTGTGTGTTGAGACATTTTATCAAGACACTTATTTATTTTTCCCTTAATTGTTACTTTTGGCAGTTTTTATCCTCCATACTGAGCTACTGTGGCCAATGACCCCCTATATTAATATTCTTCATTATTTTTTATTAATTGATTTGTCATGCAAGCACCTTTATGACAATTCTTTTTTTATTATTATCATAGAAGTGTTCCTTGACCAGTGTTTTGCGGCGGTTTTGGTTTTCTCTACATTTCTTCAAACCCCTAGTCGACCATGATAGATGGCTACTCACACTGGGCCTGGTCCCGATAGAGGTCATTTCCTGTTAAAGGAAAATTGTTCCTTTCTGCTGTTGCCACATTCTTGTTCAGAGTGAGAGATCGTTGCAAAAGTCAGCTATGCCACTGGCTGTGCTTCATATAATGTTTGACCAACACTTTTTTCTCATATTCAGGATCTGACTAAATTATGTTTCATAAAATCTAATCTGTGTTATGCGATTGTACTGAACTGTTATGAGTTTGGTTCATTATGCATTTCAGTATTGTTAGTAATGAAAAGGGCCTTGAAATGACATCATTTGCAAACTGATGCTATTTAAGTAAACTGAACAGAAGTAAATTGGATAAAATTGCAGGAAATAATAAAAAATAACCTTCTTGTTTTTAGCAATATGTATTCAGCTATCCCAATGACATTGATATCTCTGATATCTCTGGGCTAAACTTATCCTAGTTTTCCTGGTTAATGGGCATTGTCTTGAAACATGTTCTACATACAGCTTTACTTTTACTTTTTAGCTCTCCAATCTCATAATAGAAATCTGCTTGGCTGACTGTCGACTGATGATATGTTTACATATCAATAGTCATCTACTACATGCCTACAATACAATATAATCAACATTCTGCAGTAAAGTTAGCAAGTGCAAATTTAAAATAAAATAATAAATAATGATACAAAAATAAATTCTTAATCTGATATTTTTTTTAACATGTATATTATTATTATTAACCTCTAATTAGTCCATTTGCATCTTGCTCACTCTTATCAATCTTTTTTGTGGCAATTATCAAATTCAATAAATTTTTTGAATAATGTGAAAATATTATGATCCTCTCTTGAACAGCACAGCAGGGGTGTTTGTAGAGTCTTAAAACATTGGGGACTTTAGCCCAAGCACAAAATAATATAATTTTTATAAGACATATGTATAAGTAATTTAAAATTAAAATTATATAGGACATGCTGTACCAGTTCTCTGACTTGGCTGGGTTTTGATTGAATATAAATTATTTTGATTAAAAAAATGGTTGACAATATTCCTTGAGTCTAATTTTTTGTGAGTAGTTGAAGTGCAGGATAAAGAGACATAGTTTATGATTAATGATAAAACTACGTTGTGTTGAATAACATAATGACAGCCTTTGGGATATTTTGAAAAATTTGCTTGAATTTTAGTCACATGGTAAGATCCTAAAACACATTTATTTATTATAATTATGATGAAAGCTTTCCACAAATGTTATTAAAATTAATTCTGTAAATATGTTCCTTCTTTCATGAACCTGTTCTGTTTTACTGCCATCTTTCCAGGCTTTTATTCCACTTATGAAAATACTATTTTAATGTGGTAAAATGTATTTAAGGACTAAAAAAGTGGATTTGGCATAATATGTCCCCTTTAAGTGATCTCACGCAGGATGTTTTGAAAGTGACCCCATGTTTTTTCTACTATCTCATCACTCATTCTTTGCCCGCCACAAAGGTGCCTTCTTCCCGTCATTGTTGTGCTGGAACATTTCCCAGGAGTGTTGTTTTTGCATAAAGGCCAGTGGGCCTTTGTAAGGCCTGTATGTGCCGTTTCAGCCTCACAGGGACCTTACACATTTGTTCTGTGAAGGACACTCTTATGATTCAACCTGTTTATAACAGAACATGTATTGTGGTGTGTTTAAAGCTATCTAATCAAAGTTCTGGATGTTTGTTTTTTGATGTCTTAATGAATGTGCATGACAGTGCCTATAGTTATGTAATCATGGTGTTCTGAAGTGACCATGAATGTCTGGACCTTTGAAGTGACTAATCCTGTGTAATCACCATTAGAAGTTGCTTTACTAATGCTGTTCTCTACTCCCATCTAGTGTACTACCATGAGAAACACAACTTTTATTTTTAGTTTACTAGTGTAGTGTTGACAGTAAAACAGATTTTCAGGTTGCTCTGACACAGCAAGAATGATTGTAAAATGCCAGATTAACAAAGCTTAAAAAGCTAGAAAAAAACAGCTGTCTCGTCAATAGGTTTTCTAGCTCTTTAATAATAATCTTTATTTCTCATTGAAACATACTGTACATTCTGTGACAGGAAACTGGGCAGGCAGGACTCAGATGACAACTTAGACAGTTTCCAAAATTCTGTGGACAGTCCAAAGGTCAGTACACAGAGAATCAGTCAAGAGGGCAGAGGTATCCAAAAAACACTGGGCTGAGGCAGAATCGAGGCACAAAATAGGTCCAAAAGTCACTAAAGGCAAGAAGGCTTGGGGAAAAGTGCTGAAACGCTTGGAAGGAAAGGAACAGACTGGACTAAATACACACAGGAGGAGATGATTGAGAGCAGATACGTGTAATCAGGCCGGCTGGGGAAGTGCAGGCAGCAGAGGTGGCAGTGAAATTTCTCCTCTTCATTTGACCCATCCCTTAGGGAGCAGTGGGCTGCCACTGTGCAGTATCCGGGGAGCATTCTGGGGCTCTGGGTCCTGCTCAGGAACCCAGAGTAGCAGTCAATGGGATTTAAACCCTGAACCTTGCAGCCTCTTCAGGACGCAACAACCTGCACCTGCTCGCTGGGCCACCACTCTCCAGTCAAAAAACTTTATTCAAAACTTGAGTGTTTTGGATGAAAGCAGCACTGCACTGAACTGCATACACCACTCCGCTCCTCTTAGGTTTGGGGGTTTTGTCCTTGGGATGCACCAGCCTCTGTCTGAGGGTCCTGTTCGGTTTGAAATGTACTGGGATTTTGTGTTTGGAGAAAATCCTCTTGAGTTTTTCAGAGACTCCAGCAACATATGGGATGACGATGTTTTTCCGTTTATTCCTCTCACCATTATTACTAAGGGGGTGGACCTGTTTCTGTTGAATTTGCATGTTATCTAAGCCATTACAAGGCCTTTGTTGGGCAGTAGTATAAAGCTTGATACTCCACATTACTCCAGACTTTTTGAATTGAGAAAGCTTCCTGGATAGGAATCGAAACGTCTATTTCACAATTGTTTCTTGAATGTATGGTCTCGCAAGCAGTAGAATAGCTTGAAAAGAAATGATGCAATAATGTAATTGTTTTTACATTGACCCACTTTGATTAAGTGTTTATGAAATATTGAGTTGCACATCCCTTATTGTTACAAAAAGTTGTACATGGCTTAATATTTCACACTTTCTGGAACCCCCCCACCTAGACACTCTTTGATTAGGTGTGTCACAACCCTAAGGTGTTTGGTTATTTGTTAATTTTTAAATTCCTTGGATTGCGCTTCTTTCAGTCAGTGTTTGGCTTGTGTGTTTCATGCCCTTCTAGATTCCCATCCTAGTTACCTTTCCAGGTGCATGTATTTCTGTTGATTATCTCACACCTGTTTCTTATGCAGATTGATTACTGCCCAGCATATTTAAGTTCCTGGTTTCTGTTCAGGCTTCGCTGGATTGTTAGTCAACCTTAGTTAACCCTAGTCAACCTGTTAGTGTCTACGTGCTGTAACTTACCTGAAGGGTTCTGGTCAGTAAAGTTTCTTACCCTTTTGTTGGTTCTGCGTCGCCTTTGCTGCCCTGTTGGTCCTTGACAACCGCAAATCATGACAAGGTGTTTATGAAATATTCAGTTGCACATCCCTTATTGTTACAAAAAGTTGTACATTGTTTAGTATTTCACACTTTCTGGAACCCCCCCCCCCCCCCCCCCCCCCACTGTTTCAGAATCCCCCAAAGGTTTAGTAAAACATCTTCACCTGATCTGAATAGCTGATCTGAATAAATCATAGCAGGAGCTATGATTTAAAAAAAATCAAAAGAAGAGACATGATTTCTCTAACATTATCTTATCTTCATTGGCTCTTCGTTAAATCCAGAAAATAATTCAAAATTCTTCCTTGACTTAGGCTTCTTGAGGACATTTTCCCTGCTTTTACTCACTCTCCTACTTTATCCTACTACTCTCCATTTACAAGCACAGCTCAAAAATTAGAAAAAGTTCAATATTCCTGTCACTCATTCAGAAAAGAAAACTCATATTTTACAGATTCACTATAAATGGAGTGAACTACTTCCAGCCTTTATGTTTAATAATTTTAAAGAATATTGCTCACCGATAATGAAAACCCAAAGTTCAGAGTCTCAGAAAATTACAATATTACAAAATATCAATAGGAAAAATATTTTAAACAGACATATGGGGCTTCTGTTCATTTACGCCTAATACATGATTGGGTCTCCCTTTGCATTAATTGGAGCATCAATACTGCGTGGCTTTGAGGCAATCAGCCTGTCTCGCTGCTGAGGTGTAATAGAAGCTGAGGTTGCTTTGATAGCAACCTTGCGTCCATCTTGTTGATCTGGTGTCGGTCATCTTCCTTTGGCAATACCTCATAATAGATTATCTATGGGAATTTGCTGGCCAATCAAGCACAGTAAGTCCATGGTCACTGAACCAGCTTTTGGTACCTTTGACAAGATCAATAAAAAGGACCAGAAAATGTCAGACTTCTGAAATGTATGTTAATTTATATGCAGTCAATACTTGGCTGCAATGCTCCCCCTATTTTTTCATGTGTATGAGCATTCACCGGACCTCTGTGAGCAACATGACACGTGCACGCTGAGGCTACACCAGTATTACACCTGTCCAAAACCTGAGATTATAACAAGCCACATGGCTTACTAAAAGACTCAAATTACAGCAATAATTTCTCTTAGATTACTTAGTTTAGATACAACTGATTTAACCAGATGAACATGAAAAAGAAAAAATTCTTGGAATTTTTTTATTTAGTGTGTTTAGTATGTTTTATGTCTGAGTAGGGGTCCTGTTAAGGAACAACTAAGAGACATTTACATCTTTCAGAGTTCAAATTTTATTGGAATAAAATTATTTATATTTTGTGCAGTGAGATTTAGCACAAGCATGTGGTGCTGTGTGGCCTCTCTTCTGTCAGTCTGCTCCAGGGCAGCTGTGGCTACAATGTAGCTCACCACCGGCAGGGTGTGAATGTGTGCGTAAATGGGTGAATGGCTGACCAGTGTAAAATGCACAAGTATAAGCCATTTATATATATAGTTGTAGTCCTTAGGCATGCACTCATAAATTAAGAAGCATACGTATAAACAGAGCAGCTTTTCAAAAACGGAGGTAGAACAGGAAAGCTGGTCAGAAACCAGCAGAAGTCGTGCTCTGCAAAGGACTCCAACTGCAGCTGACAACACCAGCGGAACAACAGCGCTCCAGAAACAAACAGCAGATGTAAAGCTCAAAATCCAACCAAATTGGTTGAAAAATGGCACTTAAGATCTCAGATAAGCAGATCCCAAAAACACAGCCGCACAAACAGCTGACATGCAGCAGGAGTAACAAAGACTGAATCTAGATGCAGTGCATGATTACGCATATGCGCAACTTTGAAGGAAGGGCTTCTTTCTGCATGAATTACTGCATCATTGTAGCATGGCATGGAGGCTATCAGCCAGTGGCACCGCTGAGGTGTAATGGAAGCCAAGGATGCTTTGAGAGCGACCTTGATGTCATCTTTATTATTGGGTCTGGAGCCTCTCATCTTCGTCTAGACAATAGCGCACAAATTGTCAACAGGGTTCAGGTCAGGAGGCTTTGCTGGACAATCAAGCACAGTAACAGCATGGTTATTGACCAGCTTTTGGTACATTTGGTACCAAGTTCTGTTGAAACATTAACTCAGCAACCCCATAAATATTGCCAGCCGAAGGAGGCATGAAGTACTCTCTCTTAGATGGTTGCGTTGACTGTGGACTTCAGAAGACACAGTGGGCCAACACCAGCAAATGACTTGGCACCTCACACCATCACTGACTGTGGAAACTTCATAATTACTTATAATGAACATTTATTGACATATGTAGTGTCAATTAATGGCAAAATTAGAGCTCTTCCATCTGTATGGAGTCTTCCAAATAAAAACTACATTATGAAATTGCAGTAACTTCCCAGCTCTGCAAATGTTGTGCAATATCATGTTTCTGTCAGTAGAGGTCCTCATCACCTAGTGTTTAATCAAGCCAGAGGGAGATATTATGACCAGTGCATCTACCTCAACCTTTTTGTGTCTAACTTATAAATCAAAGAATGAGAAGAAATATTTTAAGATAAGGAGGCATACATATGCAAAATCGATGGTGAATGGATTCATGAAAAACACTGGTCATTTAAACCTGTACATAAGAAAAGTGTGATGCTTTAAATATGAGCTCAGATATCTATGATGACATGAAGAAACTCACCTCAATGCAAAATCCTCTGATGATTTATTGAAAACATGCTCACAATGAATGAAAGTCAGATAAAAGCAATGCTATAAAATTAAATGCGGGCAAAATACATTACATTCACATTATGTAGTTAAGAGTATTTTGATACAACATGAGGCTTCAGGGAACTTCATTAAAAACAATAAAAGTAAAAAAAGGAAGTTACACTAACCCTCTGTAGGACCTTAATCACCTTCTTAAGGCAATCCCTTCAACAACAATTTAAAATAAACACACTTTTTATCAGTTGATGCCAGAAATGTCACAGCATCATTGTTAGAAGAGGTTAATAAAGGAAGAATGACTCATGCAAGTTCAGCCCCACAGAACTGAATCATACTTGGGATGAGTAGTGACGTAACAAGGCCCTCTAGTGCATCATCAACATCATCATGGTGTTTTGTTTTTACTCAACATTGCACATTGGCAGTGAATTGTTAAAATTAAATTAAAGATTAATTGTAGGTAAGCGTAGACAGGCGACCTGTCCAGGGTGTACCCACCTCTCGCTAATTGACAGCTGGAGATAGGCAGCAGCACCCCTCGTGACCCCAATAGGGATAGACGTGTTAGAAAATAAGTGTTTATTGGATAAATGAGAGGTTTTCAGAGTTTATTCTATGTGGCATCAAATGTTAAAACAATAATGCCTGGCTGTAATGTATTTAACTTTTTTGCAAGCAATGGATTTCAGAAAGCTGGTATTTTTGTTCCAATTGCTGTGCAGTTGAAGACTGTGCGTAACAGTAAAGTCAAATGATGCACTTTGGTAACGTCGGTCCTCAGTGTGAACTCACATCACATCAACCAAGCTGCAAATCTGAAGCTGATTTGAGTGACACTGTCAGCGTTGTAATGGCATCTTCAGTGTGACATCATTATAGTCAGGTTCGATGATTCAAGCCTGTGGATCTGTGGACATGTTACCCAAACAGCACATGGGCCAAACTGAAACAAATGGGACTCAGCAAACAGTCGTGCATATTTGCGGAGATAACAAGAAGGCCAAACTTAGCTAAATGAAATATGTATCGTTTCATGGTGGTTCCAACGAATTACAGACCAGACTGACCATAACAGTCACTCCTCCGAGGAAGAGCTTATAAAAATGAAACATTTCCTCACCGATTTATAACATACTTTTCAGGTACGTGGACATCGTGTGAGTCTATTCGGCTGCCTCTCCTATGCAGGGGTCGACACAGCAAGAAATTTGTGTTTGAAATTCTGAGGAAAAATGTGAAACCTACTGGACAGAAAGGAGAAAAAAAATATGCTGACACTGGAAACTCGTATGAATTGAGATGTATGCACGTTTTTGGTGATGTAACGTCATGCATGCACAGACTTTCTACTAGTGTAACATGAAAACAATTACTTGCGGTGCCCCTCCGTAGCTATGACGAACAGTGTTTTGGTCAACTCTGTTTTCATTAAAAATAGTACTTTTGGTGTGTGCAGCAGGACCAGAACTCCTTCGGGAAATGTGTGGAGAGCCTCGCCTTTGCTGATGCAGCCTCAGGGTCCAATTATACAAAGCAGATTATGTCAGGCTCTCTTTCTCGGCTGTCCCGCTGGACTAATAATGGTGCGATGTTCAGGGACCCAACATTCTCTACTCAGTCAAGACTCAGATGTGATATGGGATATAGAAACCCTAAAAATATGGCCTACCAGAGAGTTTGTTTATCTATGTGAAAGGTCCTTGCTACTTGCAATACAATGTGGTTTTTTTTACATTTCATTTATTACTTGGATTTTTAAATTATGGCTTGAGTTTTTAGATCATTTAAAAGCAGGAATAACAGTTTTAATTTTCCAGAATTGACATTTCTTACTCTGAATGGAACATTTATTTTGAGAGATCTGAATAAAGATAAACTGTGTAAGTTTGTTTAGATCTTGCACAGATTTTAGTAAGCAGAACTATAGTGAGAACAACCTCAAATGAAATCGTTTCATCATTCTTTTCAACATTGTCATCATATCACCATTGCTGCCATCATTAACGTTCAGATCATATCAGGGAGGATCTGAAATATATATTGCATCCCTGCAAGGTAATCAGAGCCACAATCAGATTGTGCTCTGCACATTCAAACACACACATATGACAACACAAAAAAAGCACCCAGCTGTTGAGCACGAGACTAATAAATATTCAGAGTCACATATTTAGCCACAAACCCACCTGGATTGCTGGAGTACAGAGAGCGTGCATGGCTAAAAAGGGTTTCCATGACTTATTAATATTATATTGGAAGAGGTTGAGTGAAGAATGATGTCATGAAAATATGAGGATTTGTGCTCATTAGGATGGAAAGTTTTGTAATTGTGTGCTCATTAGAGCTTATATGTCTAACAACTTGATTCTCTTTAATTGACCACAGGTTGTTTGTTAACAGAACCTGTCTTTACCCTTCAAATATAATCAACACAGAGTTAAGACACAAAATGTACTGGGAAGATGGATTTTTGACACAAACAACTTAGACAAAATTCTAAAATGTTTTCATTTTTCTAACATGACACAGTTGAAATTAAACTGTTTTTATTTATTAAATCTAAAGGAAAGCAAAGCAAATAAAGTACTGAAGCAGGCTTCAAATTGCAAATTAGTTATGGTTTTGTATTTTAGGAATAACTCCTGACCAGTTGTCTTTTCATCTTTTTAAGGGGGCAATCCAGTTGTTGCTAAAGTCCTTGTTGCATCGTTCTCCATTTGAGGATGACTGTAAATTGGTTGGATTTCTCTTCATTTTGACAAATACATCCCTCTCCCAGAGAGCTGTTTCAAAATCATGGATTTTGCTTTGGAGCTTCAACTAAGGTGTTGACAAAAACCTAAAAAAGTGAACTGCATTTGGGGTAAATCACTGCAAACTGCAATTTGATATGAGTGGGTGTGTTTTAAAGTTTTCCGGCACGCTAACCTGTCCAGAGTGTACAGCTGATTGTCCACTGAGAGCTAGGATGCACTTTATTCTCCTTCAATCTTCAACAGGATGGAAATTGCAAGAAGTCAACCATTTCCTACCGAAGGTCAAGACGCACCAAACAGTCCGATTGGACGAAAAATTGCGTTGTAGTAATTAGATCTGGTTGAAGTGAATGGGGCCGTTCAGACCGGCTTGTGGTTCTCTCCAACTGTGTCTGTGTAGCTCTGACCAAAGTAGACTCCTGCTCTATCTTGGTTGGAGCTACGTAGCAGTTTGACACTTTGGCAAAGTAAAACACATCCCATTTAGGGAAAATAAAAAATAAAAATCAGATTCAATCCCATATAGGTTGGTTCCGGAAAATGCGCAGCTCAATAATTAGCCAATAAAAACTTTCAATAAACAGCGTACTTACCCATGGTAGGAGCTCAGATGTACAGCAAACATAAGAAACAGCGATCTACTTGAAGCTTTTTTTAAGCAGCAACTACAGTTTTATGTTTACTGCCCTTTGTACATAAAATAGGAACAACCCATCTCCATAGTCTTATTTCAAGTGCAGTATATCTAATTATCTTATTTTACGGGTCAAAATACTCATTCCGTTGGCAGATCATCTTATTTACCTGCTCAAATCAAGGACAAATATGCTAATTTCAAGAAAATCTTACTTATTTTTACCTCAGTTTTTGCTGTGTAACTGGTTTCTTTAAAGTGACAAGAAGCTCACTTTACTCCAGTGCCCTCTGCAGTCACCAGATTTCATTCCAATGGAGCATCTTTGGGATGTGGCAGAACAAGAGATTTCTTTCATCCTTGTACAGTCAACCAGTTGGCAGCAGTGGCTCAATGCAACATCTCTGCCACCAGGAATTAAGTCAGTTCTGAAGACACTAGTTCCCTCCAGCAGTAGTAAAGCGTACCTAATAAAGAGGCCAGTGAGAGAGTAACATGAGATGTTTGCATGCAGAAGATTTGCAAAATCAAGGTGGTTCCATTACAGCAAGTTCAGGACGGTGGACTGGACACTCAGAAAGTATTGATGTTACATTTAGATGTATCTGAATATTTCAACAATATCAGTAGAAAGGTAAATGTAGGTCAGCAGAAATGACTCGGAAGCAGCAGAGTTAAGGGCTCAGACATGTTTGTTTCTATATTTGCATGTATTCTCACATACTGAATTTTCAGACAGTTGGAGATTTTGTCCAGAGCAAATTGTTATATTCACGCTTATATTCTAAATGTTCTTGCATACCTACCGTGAGATTAAGTAGTTTGTGTTTAAAAAAAAAGGTTCATTCTGTGGAAGTTTCTGTGTGTGGTGGTACACAATTAAATATGTTTCATTAATAAAACTTCCACATACTATGGAAAGTAGTTGGCTTAACCCATTCATTTAGAAGCATCTAATTAGAGGGGCTGTCTGGGGAAAAGTGCCTCGCAGGGCCATTTGTACAATATATACACTATATATGTGTGTCTGTGGGTGTGTGCGGCAAGTTTTTCATAAGATAAATGAACGCTGCTTAACAGTGCAGTAAATACGAAGGGCTCACAAGGGTATTACCACTCTTGGTCTCTTAATTTCTAGCGCAGCTCTCTCAAACACACGTTAACTCTAATTAATCCTTTAACACTTCCAGGCTGTCGTATTTCCGTTTATCAGATGGTCTCCGAGAGATCAATTCAAGATTTAAAATCATTTTTAAATTTAAAACTAATTAACAAAAGTAATTTCACATTTAATCAGCAGGCAAAAAAATTCTGAGAATGAAACACAGCAAAGCCCAAGCAGAGGGCCAAGATGAAGAAAAGTTCATTGATGCAGATACGGTTTACATTTCCATAAATCTATTTACTATCCATCTAAAAGTAAGTAAAAAAATAAAAATACAAAAGATGGGAATGCAAAAAAAAAAAAAAAACTATCTTTAGACACATGGGAATTTGTCACCTTTTGTTCATGCCAATAAGTGCACAAAGCGTTTTTAAATTATCACTTCAGACACTTTCTTTTTCTAATACTTTCATTATGTCCTCCCATTTCTGTCTATTGATTAGTCTGTTTCCCTCATATCAGTCTCGTTCATCACTGTAGGCGGTGACTGTTGAGTTATATATGAATCTTTTAAAAACATAAAACAAAAGCAATAAACTAATTTGTGTCATTATGGACTATATATGTCCATAATGACATTATATACATAATTATATATGTCATTATGACAGTTTACACAGCATACAAATATTTTCAGATAGCACATACATTAGGATGAAGGATTTAATCTGGGGGGCTTGGTGAGTACTTGCATTAATTTTAGTCTGTCAGGTAAAAAGCTGACGAGACTGACAAAAGGAGAGGGGGAACGTCAACAACTATGATGAGATAAAATGAGTCCTATGAAAGGTGGAGAGAAAATGAAAATTGAGATTTAAAATAGGGTTTAATCTTCAATCAAAGTAGCAGACAGTTCTCATTCTTTTAATGCAGGGAACAACGTCGGCTCAATTTACTTTCTTATTAAAAATGTAATTGTGCCGACCGATGAATGAGTGACTCAATCAAAACTTGAAAATCAAACGCGAAATGACGTGATGCAAATTATGGCATGTTCTCACTAGAGCTTGGATGTTTAATAGCCGTTTATTGAAATTATTTCAGTTCTGCTACCCCAGTATCGTTCCTTCCCCGAGATTTGTGAACATTTATGTCACAGCATTTATAATTATGATTGTCAATCTTCAGGGTTGCTTGAGGTAAAAATTTGTAGTAAAAAAAGAACAGATTTTTGGATCAGAAAGAAAGGGCCATGATTTGTCATAATGTATTCAAATTAAAATTACAACTAGTGGAAGCTGTAGAAAAAAGTGGTCCATCCAAAGGTGCAATCAGCAAAGTAAATTTTTTTATTCATGTTACTGTAACTGATAATTTATTTTGTTAATATATAAAGAGATTTTGAAATGTTTTCAACAGCTATAAACTGTAGAACTGCAAATCCAGAAAGAAGCAACTCTCAAGTCCGAAGATAAAACAAAAAGAGTTAAACTGATCACTAATTACTGACCTAACCTCACCTTAGTTGGGTTAGTGATTAGAAATAAATGAACAGCATAGTGTAAAAAACAAACAAAAAAACGACTGTACAAATAAGCTGTCGAAATGTTTCGAGTTTTTGGTAGCAAACATAAAAACCAGACATGGTGCATGCGCACGACCGCCTTACCTTACTCTTACGCTCTGCAGGGGTGTAATGACCCAGCTCTGCCAGGGGGAATGAGAAATAACATTAAGATTAGGTGTTGAAGGTTTAAAGTAAAGTGGTCTAATTATTCAGTTCTGGTTTAAAATAAGAGGGGTGATATATACAATCAAAAGTCATACGCAGCTGTTAGAAAACAAAAGCAGTCAGAAAAAAACAGAAAGTTTAGGGTATATACACCTTGGGCTGGAACCCAGACCTCAAAACAATAACAATAAAATAATCAATCCAGTCATGAGATGTTGGCTGCCGACCCAATCCAATTTTCCCAGGAAGCTTCTAACAGGAAGTGTGAATCAGAATGAAGTCATAGACATTATATACGTAGACGCCTCATTGGGCGCAGGTTTGTACGTCAACGTCACCGCCTTATTGTATGTGGCAGAAAGTAGTGAACGTCTATGATCCCTGTGTATATGTTTTAAGTATTCAGATAGAAAGATATAGATGCCGCTTACATATACTTGTTAAAAAAAAATAGATTAATTGATAGAGATTGGCAGCTAAATTGGCTTTTGATCGATGTGCAAAACATTATATAGATTTTGAAGTATTCTAAATAAATAGGTGTGTTAATATAATATATATATAATTTCTGACTATATATATATATATATATATATATATATATATATATATATATATATATATATATATATATATATATATATATATATATATATATATATGTGTGTGTGTGTGTGTGTATGTGTTATGAATATAAAAATCAGTTGGTTAAATCTAAAAATTGTGATCTTTATTATTTCATAAAACTGTGTGAACCTTTTAAGATCCTGTATAGACACAGATTAGCAACAGACTTTTTGGGAGAAGATTAAAGAGATAAAATTACTAATATGAGAAAAAAAAGTCATAGGAGAATAAAGTAAAGAAAAAAAGACAAAAGTGGTAATATCATGGGAAAAACGTCATATTATGACAATTAAGGGGGAACATTTCCAGAATAGTTACAGTTTGCAGAACTATCTTAGTCCTGGAGTTTACAAGAATAAAGTCAGAAGAATGAAACCAAAGGGATACGAAAATAAACTTGCAATATTACAAAAATAAAAATATTACGAATATAAAGTATATTCTGTGATTAAAGTCCCTCTGATACTGTTTAAGTGACTGAGCAGATTTGCCACATTTAACATGGCGGACGCTCTGACGCATCCGCAGCATAGGCAGAACCCGCCCAATGAGGCGTCTACGTATATGATGTCTATGTCTCATTTGATCCCACAGTGGAGCCAACAGGCAGGAAGCTGCAACTGTATGAATACCTGGAACTACACAAAAAAAAATAAAAACAGACAAGAACACTGGCTGTAACAACTGGGATTGCCTGAAAAAAAAAACTCCACTCTGGTCTAATTTCTTTCTACTGAGGCCTTCCTCTTCTTCTCATAAACATGAACACGGTTTGCTTGGTGTGACTCTCAGCCATGTATTCAAAGGGAGAGCAGCGGAGCTACAGTGAACGGCTAACACCAAAGCTAACCGCTAAGCTAACTGCTAAGATAACCAAATTCATAAACACTAGGAGTGCCCATGTACAGCCAACAAGCGGAAACTAATAAGGAACTTGTGCGCACACTGGCATTGTGTGAGCGTAAGAATGATGTGCATGTGCAACAACCAATAGATAAGGTTATTCCCCTGGTACATGAGGGACGGAGGTGGTGGTGGTGGTTGGGGGGGGGGGTGGGGGGGCTTATAGCTTTAAGTGTTAGGCTTTGTTATTTGTTTTTTCTTTATGGCCTTATTTAATCACCTTTTTAACAATATTTGAGGACTTCAGCCAGCTGTGGTCGAGTCCACAAGATATGGCTATTTCCAAGTTAAAATGTATGGGAATAATTGCACTAAACTGACCTGAACAAGCAAAACTAATATCAATCAAAATGTAAAGGCTAAGCCTCACTTGAAGTGCTGAAAGGACGGGATTGATGGACATAACATTTCATCAATGACATGGAGGGAATCAGCCTGTGGTTCTACTGGGGTGTAATGGGTTGCCCAGGATGCTTTGATAGTGGCGTTCAGGTCATCTACATTGTTGGGTCTGGTGTCTCATCTTCTTCGTGACAAAACCGCTGTGGGGTTCAGGGCAGTCCAGTTGTCTGGCCAATCAAGCACTGTACTACTATGGCCATTGGACCAGCTTTTGGTAGTTATGACTACCAAAAGCTGGTCCAAAGCTGGGCTGAACCCATGTCCTGCTGGAAAACAAGATTTTGCTAGAAATAAAATCTTATCAGCAGAAGGAATAACAAAGCACTCTAAAATGTCCTGGTCAATTGGCTGCATTGATTGTGGACTTCAGAAAACACAGCGGACCAACACCAGCAGATGACTGATGGCTGACTGTGGAAACGTCATACTGGACTTTAAGAAACTTAGAGTCTGTGCCTCTCCACTCTTCCTCCAGACTCTGTAACCTTGATTTCCGAATTAAATGCAGAATTTATTTTCATCTGAAATCAGGACTTTGGATCATTGAGCAAGAGTCCAGTTCCTTTTGTCCTTAGCTCAGGAAAATTATAGACCATATGTAAGATTCATCTTTGCGTAGTGGCTCTGGATTTGCTGACTCCAGGCTCAGTCTATTCATTGTGCTTTCTCAAATTCTTGAATGGATTTTGCTTGACAGTTGTAACGTGATGAGTGTCCTATATTTAAAGGTATACTATGCAACCAGGGTTGATTTTCCAGCGAGGCTCCTCCCAGAGGGCGAAAGTAAAAGTGCACTGTCGTAAAGATGCTCAGCTGTTCTGGTTTCTCCGTCAAGACAGGCGCGGTTGTTTTGAGCTTAGCAGACAGGCGAACGCAACGAAAAGTGGAACAAACGGCAGTACAAACAATGACTAACACAGTGAAGGTATGAACATCAAGCTTCCCGCAGCGCTATCTTGGCGAGGCGGCCGCGGCGGCCGCCTCGCCAAGCCGCCGCCTCACCAAGCCGCCGCCTCGCCAAGCCGCCGCCTCGCCAAGCCGCCGCCTCGCCAAGTCGCGGCTGCCGCCGCCTCGCCAGTTTTATTATTATTATTATTTTTTTTTTTTATGTTGGCGAGACGCTACCGCCGCCGCCTAGCCAAGCCGCAGCCGCCGCCTCGCCAAGCCGCAGCCGCGGCCGCCACCTCGCCGCGGCCGCCGCGGTAGCGTCTCGCCAACATAAAAAAAAAACAACAAATAATAATAATAATAATAAAACTCGATATGCTTGCATGTTTATTTGACGTTAACACGCGGTTCTTTGTTGTTGCTTTCGCGCGTGCATATAGTGAATGGCAGGGCAAAAACACATGGAGTTCTCGCCGTAAAGCGAGACTTCTGTGTGTGCGAGCCGAGGGCTCTTGCATTGCAAGTGCGGTATTTCCCCCACAGACCCCCAGGGCGGCCGAGAAAACCTTTTGTTCGACCTGAAATTACTCATTTAATCATCCAAAACGGTATGGAACACATTAATTAACTGAAAAATGTTGCATAGTATGCCTTTAACATTTTCATAAAATTCTAATTTTTTTGATACAATGAATCTTGGGTTTTCATCATCTGTAAACCATCATCTGGGGCTGCTAGCTTCTCCGCTTACCTCCTCTCAAGTGTAGCAGTCAGAAATGCTAGCGAGACTCAAAGCCAGGCGTATCAGCTGGGGAGAGGAGTAGAGGGGTAGCTTGATGGTGTGCTCTGATTGGAGAATATGAATTAAGTAGAAAGACAATCCATTTTCTGATCTGACCGTTTTTGGGCAAAGCAACAAAGCTGCCCACTCATAAGCAGGTCCTTTGGTATTCACTTTAGACATTCACATTGCCTCATCAGTGCACAGCAGATCATATTATACTTCCAAAACCTCAGAAAATTTTAATTTGTTGTCAAGGGCCCTTTAAGTCCTCCAGAGACTGGAAACTACTCAAACATCAGTGTCACTGTCCACAATGAAGCAAGCTTTTTTTTTTTATCATTATGAACTGAAAGGGTGCTCATCAATGTAATGCGACAATAATTTGTATTGGCAATCAATAAGTATTAATAAGTGGAAAGGGCAATTATTAATATAGTTTGTGATTATGTGGGGAAAAGAGCCAAGCTGCTTTCAGTCTCTGTCAGTAATTGTTCTATAAATACTTGCCTGATGACGGGTCGCATTATGTGCACTAGCATTCACAAGAAGCAGGAACTGCACACACAGAATATACAAAACCAAAATTCCCTTTGGAACACACCAGAATTCATTAACAATACACTGTCGTTTCCAGTTAAAATACTTCTGTTGTGCAATGATAGGCTAGGTTTGGATATGAATAATTAAAATTAATAACTTTTTTGATAATTTTCTTTGGTGTTTATTAATAATCACAATTACCAAGTCAGGGTATCACTTGATTATCAGGAAATAATAGTCAAACAGTTCTCAGTCAACTATTGTTTCATTAATAGATATATAGATAGAGATGGATATGCTTTGTTTATCATTTTAGGAAAACATCCTAGAAAGAAATGTCGTCGCTATTGACACCAATAAAACACAATCATAGGGACCTGAATACGTACCTGGTTGTTATTATAGAACCACAGATGACGGAGTGAAACAGCAAGCACTACCCACATATAAAGAATAAATAATTTCTCTCCAAATGCAACACTTTATTAACAAAGTACTTCAGTTTCCAGTGAAAATACTTTAGTCAAAAATTCTTTAGCTAGGCTGGTGATATTCAGCAACACTACTAAGTAAAAATGAAAAGAGTAAGGGAAACTAATAAAGTACAAAAAACAAAACAAAACTAAAAATGAACAAAAAAACAATAAAAAGATGCACTGATACCACTGACCTTGAGGGAGTTGAGACAGGCTCTGGGTTGCTGATAAACAGAGATGTGGTGGCCGCACTTGGTGTAGCAGCAGAGCAAGTATGTGTTTGGACTGGCACACATGTTAGGTGTGCAGAGCTGTAGTGTCAATGCCATCTTCAAGCAACGAAAAAAAAAATGCTTTGTCAAGGTACCTAGGACCCTATCTCTTTTTGGAGAATCTTTAGCTCAGATTCTTTTCTGCAGGCGCTCAGACAGCCAGTTTCATCTGGCTAGTCTTATTTTCAGCCAGGGTAAAGTCACCAGATAAACAAACAGCAGACCATACTTATTGTGGATCCAAGGTTTCTTGGGAGATTCAGTCTTTTATCCGGCCAGCGAGATCAAGACGTTCATATGTGTTTATCCCCAATTCAGCCTTTGGCAGCTGTGGGCGAATAGGTAAATATTCTGCTCTGATCAGAGTTTTGTAGCTCTATGATGTCCCATAGATTCCAGCTGTAATGTCTTCTTTCTGGGAGCTCTGCATAAAATGGGTCAATGCAGTGCATTAATAAACACACAAAACCAAAGAATACTAATATTAATCAGGGACAAAGAAGAACAAAACTGACACACTAATAACTAATAAAATAACAATGCAGTAATATAATTCTCAGTTCAAAAAAAGAGCTCCAAAAACTCACATCTTCAATCTCACAGCTGTCCAAATGAACAAGCTAAATTCCATCCAAAAAATGTTTTTATTGTAAAACATGTCAAACATTGAGCCATTTGGTCAGAATGAAAAAATATGATGTTTTGAAGTGTGAAGCTGAGGCTCCCAAACCTTATGTTGTACCATTCATGATGAGTTAGCATCATGCTGCAGGTGGGACTGGTACAGTGCACATAGTGGATGGAATAATTAAGGAGGAAAACTTCATCCAGATTCCTCCACTTGTGAGTTGCCTCATCATCTCATCCAAAAAATCAGAACAGTGCAAAAGCCTTATTTTATAGGTCGAAAATAAATTTGATGTGACATTTGACATGGCCAACATGGGTGCATGTAAACTATAATCACACCACCAATAATACCACCACTTTGTGGACAATGCCTCAAAATTGAGTCCGCAACAGGAAAGAAAACAGTTTGGATAAATTACATCCTTTTTTGCCAACATTCAGGCAGATTTGTATCAGAAGTTTGATGAGGGTGGGCAGTTTTTTAAGCACTTCCACTCAGAAATCGATATGATTTAAAATGCAACTATGAATCAATTCTAACAAAAAAACAAAACAAAAAAAGCCATATTTAGTACAGATTATGATAGATTACTTCAAAAAGTACTAGCACACAGCAACAATACTTACATTAACCAACATAAAATAAATTTGCTATTTTCACCTATTGTATGACGTGTACCTTTCTCCACCTTTTAACATTTTAAAAGCGAGTGTTTTGGTCTTATCACATTTTCCGCAGTTGTGCTCTGCACAAAGATACATCCTGGCATGTAATGTTTCTCATTTTGTCTGGTTCAAGTTAACAAAAGACAGAAAAAAGGAAAAGTAACACAACATACAAGCTATCCAACCTATACTCCAACTTGAGGTCATGACCTATCAATCACCAGGTGGTTTTTCCAATCGCTTGGCCACAAACAACTGAGCTTAGCCCTCTCTCTGTGACTCGAGGGATAGAACTGCAGATAAATATAGATAGGCCAACGACATGTCATTGTGTGTGCAAGTGAATTGATTGTAACAACAAAAGGCACGCTCCCAGTGGACTCGGCATTCAACGGATAAAACTGACAAAATTGGACAGCAGATGCATCAAACACACCTTAGATTGTACTCTGATTTGATCCTAAAAATACTGGAGCACATACATTTCTATCATTTTGGAACAAGATTTACTCATATTAAATGCAGCGGATAGACTTTTTTATACTAAATTATCTAATCAAGACAAATAAAGTATTTCTCTCCAAACAGCTGATTCACATCAGAGATCATTTAATCAGATTTAAACAAGAGCCTAATGCTGAACAGAAAATGTTCTTTTCATAAATGCTGGTGAGCTGTCTCAGATGAATTAGTGTTTGACACCTATTAATATATTTTTAATCATTTATTTATAAAATAACTCTTGAGTAAATCACTCGGTTCCACTTGGGTGGGCAGGTGGAAAGGTTTAGAGCAGAATTGTATAGTACACTTAAACATTTAAAGCGTTATGTGCAACAAGCAGAGCTTTAAGGCCTTTTAAATTTCAGTACATATAATACGAGGATGAGAAGAAGAAAATGAAGGAAAGTAAGGATCAAAAGATTTCACCACTGAAGTTGGTAAATGTCTGCATATGGCAATCTCTTGTTCCCTGTGGTGAATGTGTGTACACGGCTGTGTATTATGTCCATTAGTCACTGAAAGCTTCCTTAACGAGGTGCTCCTAATTGCCAAACTCTGCTGTGAGTTCTTTTTTCTCTTTAACTCCAGCGCTCTCTTGTATTATCTTCTGTGAAGCAGAATTGTTTTTCCTGCATGTTTGGTTTTTAGCTCTTGATTTGCTCTTCATACTCCTAAATGGGCTTCATTTATCACCTCAGGTTTTGTTTATTTTTATATTTGCTTTTTTGAGGAGTTTCATATTGTCTGGGTTTTGTCTTTATGCCTGTTTTTCGACTGGAAAATAGAATAGTGTAAGTTGGGCTTCTGGTATAGTTACCTCTATATCTATTTGCATCCCTGGTAAAGAGGTGTATGCAGCTTTAAAATAAATCCAGACTTTATTGTAGGGGTCATAATAATACACTGAAAATGCTATCTTTTTTTTTAATTCTAAACATTTATTTGGTGGGGTGAAATGCTTATTGGCCCAGGAGTAACTTCTATCTTAAAGGTAAGCTATTGCACATCCTTTTGTAAACATTTAGGATAGGTACATGGGCTATACAAAACATGTTCATTATGTTTTTTGCGCAAAATATCTCTCAGATAATGAGATTCCACCTCCCCAGTTTCAAATATTTTTAGCTGTTTTTTTGGGTTCTGTCTTATGCAAATAAGCTGAAGCTGTCCGCGCCCCCATCTCACACTTCATAATCGCTTGAAAATGGTTGCGAAGAGATGCACAATGGTACAATGGTACATATTTGATCCTGAGTCAGACCCAGAAGCGGAAGACGTGAAGTCTCCTGCACAGCCAGCAAAGATGCAGCAAGAGTTTCTGAACATTAAGTAAGTAGCCTATTCCTCCAGGGCTACATCAGAGAACGTACCAGAGCTACATTAAAAGCCACATTTCTGCAGTGTTAAGTTATCCTGTTATATCTTGACAGCTAACTAGAAACATCTGTTAGTGTTATGTTTTTATTAAGTTTTAGTTTGTCATAATAATAATAATAATAATGATAATAATAATAATAATAATAAACATTTCTTTTCAGTTCTGCGATGTGCGCAAGGGATAAACATGGTGGGGAAAAGGCATGAATGCAGACTGTAAAGCTCTCTTTTTAAAGAGGAAGAGGAATGAGGGGTCTTAGGTTGAAGCTCCCAATGTTACAAAACCCTAAAAAGGCCACTTAAAAGTACGCACCAACATTAACATGTGACTAAATTGAGTGTGTGCACCTGAATTCAAGCACAAGGCAACACAGCAGCTCCATAGTTCCCCTACCCCAAAAAAGGAATCCGGCGCTCCTCGGTTCCTCTATGCCCCCTAAGAGGAAAGTCCTGTTTGGCACAAATCAAGAAGTCTCCTTTCATTCGGCTTATTACAGTCCCGTGGCTCTTAGGCAAATGACTTTCTCTGTGCTGCCGGTTTACTGAGAACTAGAACGTGAAGCTTGCTATTTTCATGATCATTGGGTGAGCCCTGATACAAAGGCCCACCCATAGCTACACCTCTGGTGTGGGAAAACCAATAAAATAAGCTGATCCAACTGGAACTTGAAGCCGAAAAAAGATTATCAACTATACCTTTAAATTGTGTATGTGATTTATTCCAATAATAATCATAACTTCAATGTAAGATGTGGTCTAACAGTAGAGTGTTACATTTTTGTATGTTATATTTTTACTTTGCTTGGGTTGCAAGGTGAGGGGCTCGGCTCAGCTGCTAGGTGAAGGGTTGGGCTTGGCTGGGGTTGCTAGGTGAGGGGCAGTGCCTGCCAATTGTGACGTAATAATCGAAAAGTTTTTAAAATGGCTTGTTTTTTAGACACCATCAAAACATTTACTTATTGCCAAAAAACAGCTGAATGTTTTTGTTTTTTTGCTTTTGTTTCTTATTTGCACCTCGACTGTTTCTAGAAGCAGTAGAGACCCAAATGGAAGTACAAAGACATTTAAAAAGTAAATATTTCACAATAGGTCACATTTAAAGAGAATGCACAGAGTTAGGATGCAATAGGTCCTTTAGTGGCTTCATCTAGAAGAAAAACACAGCTAAACGTACAAGCTCTGAGTAGGTTGTAATAAAACATAGTATATATACTTAGTGGCAAGGCTAGCCCCTCTAACTGCTTTGCCTCAGAGAGAGACATGAATATACACAGAAATACAGCCCCTAGGTTAGCATTTATGGAAAGAGAAAATGAAGTTAATGATAAGTAATAATAATAAGTAATATCATCTTTATTGTCATTGAAACATACGTTACAACGAAATTTGTTCTCTGCTCTTAACCCATCACCCTTGGGGAGCAGTGGACTGCCATGTGCGGCGCCCAGGGAGCAATCTGGGGTTAAGGGTCTTGCTCAGGGAGCCAGAGTGCAGGCGCTGGGGATCGAACCGGGTACTTGCATCCTTCTCTGAGTGCAAGCGCGCTGCTCTAACCACTAGGCCAACACTCCCCTGAAAGTTGTTGGCAGCAATAGCTCATCCAATGCTCTAACACCAATAGGGCAGAGAGCATAAAGCTAGCGATAGTAATAATTGTAAATGATGCACAATGGGAGAGTGGTGGAAAGTGAGAAAAAGTGGTATGTCCTCTAGCAGCCTAAGGCTATAGCACCACAACTATAGAGACAGCTCAGGACAAGATAAGCCTCTCTAACTATGGAGAAAAGGGAATGTTTTAGGCCTAGTCTTAAAAGTAGACAGTGTCCTGAACAAAACCTTGGAGCTGGTTCCACAGGAGAGGAGCCTGATAACTAAAGGATCTACCTCCCATTCTACTTATTTTACTGTGGGAAACACCCTCTTTACTAGAGCTGTTATTAAGAAGGGGGTCATATATGTTGGGTATCCAAGTTAAAATGAAGCAGAATATCCCTGACTGAATGCTCATGGGGATTATGTCTCATTTAAAAAGGTATCTCTGTTTAAAGTTGTTTGGGCGTTAATGTCTGTGTAGAGACATCACACAGCTTATAAAATACACCTCACTTCTGGGCAGAAAAGGCTGTAAAACATTATTGCTCTGACTGGTTGACATTCACATTTGCAGGATATATCCTGAAATACCTGCAAAAAAAAAATGACCTGATTCACTGTACAGGACCTGAATGTAAAGTCGATTAGGAGAGTGACAGCGAGGTGAGGACAAAGGTTGCCTCTGGGTTGAGCTGTCACCAGGGACCTTTGGAGAAAAATGTTGCTTATAACACCACATGTCTTCTCTTTTCTCCTACAGGAATGCAAGATTCACAATTTTGTTTTAACAAATGCAGTAGTAAATGACCTCCAGAAAATGAGCAATCATTCTACCTAAGAGTCCATCAATGCTGCTTCATCTAAATGGCTCTTTATTGTATTTGAATGTTTCTGTTTTTCACTTCACAGTAACAAAAGGTGAACTTGCTCTTAGAACATTGTGAAATACTTATGCAATGTCCTTTCTTAATGTTGAACAGCATACATTTCATGCAGTAATAAAATAATAAGGTAAACGTTCTACAAGTTCATACAAGCAAGTTTTTAAAAACTAGTTTATTTAGCTATTTTACTAAAAAATCCATAGGGTTAGGGTTTGTATGAATATAAACTCAGAACTTTGCTGGCCAACTATTTACAGCACAGTCTTTTAAATTATATAACATATCCCCCTGTACAATAAAGAGTGCACATATGTTTGAAAAATTTACAAATACTCCTCAAGTTACAACCAACCCCAACCTTGAAGTATCTTGTATGAATTTTGTAATGCATCAAGGCAAAATGGTATATGACTTTAAAGTGGGAGGAAAATATAAATGTTTTCATTTGTATCTTTTTAACAAAGGAAAAACAAGGCATCCATTGGTCTTCAGCCCTCTTTACTCAGATGTCCCTGATAAGAGGGCTTTTATGGCTTTGGAAAATGCCCATCACAGTCCCAGTTGACAAGAAGTTTATAAAGCATCTAACGAATCAGCTAAAAGGGGATACAGCTTAGAATTTTGTTGATCTTTTACTAATAGCAAAAAAAAAAAAACATTTACAAAATAAGATGGAAATGAAGTTTGTGCTTCCTGTTTTTTGCTGTAAACTAATGTTTTTACAAGAAGGTTTTCATTCCATTTTAGGAGTTTGTGATTGGAAAAAGTTGGAAATATTGTGCGGCAGTTAAATTAGTAACTACATTTTCATTTGCCATTCAGGCATTGCATGATTGCAAAATCTTACATGATGGTTGTTTACCAGTCAAGGGGAAAATTAAATGACAGTTTTAACAGGTTTATCCATGTGTCACTGTTGGGTGGTACTAGAAGCATCCATTTATTATCTATATACAATTAATACAGCTCAGGGTTGATTTGAACCCAGCCCAATTTGCTATGAGGCAATAGCTGTGTTTACATGGACAAAAGTAATCGGAATAAAGAGCCGATTAAAAATGTGTCATGTAAACAAGACAATCATAATATTGTGATCGGATTAAGCTCAATCGGAATACAATTATATTCCAAATGAGAGGGGTGATTTATGCCGATTGATAATCTGATCGACATGCATGTAAACGCTTGTCAGGATGAGGTTATTCTGAATGTGCCAAACCGACCTGAGTGCGCATGTGCGTCCAACGTAACCGTGACGTATTTCCGTGTGGCTGACTGGCAGAAATACATTGGGAAGCAGAACTGTCTTCGCTGCTCATACAACCTTCTATTTGAAAGAATAAACTGAAATTAGAATTGTTATTTATTCAGTAACATTTCAACTGTAATTAGAAGCTGTTGCAAGTCCAGCCTGGGCACTTGGAAGACAAACAAACTTGGATAATTTTGCTTTGTTTACTCTTTTTGTTGTTCAGCAAAGCGGGAAGTTCTTCTTCTGTGTTCTTATTTAGGGAAATTTGATAACAGCGGATGTCAGAGTGGTTCTATGCTGAGTAAAGCCAGGTGCATATAAACGTACATCATGGTCGGATTAATTTATTGTGTGTCCATATAAACGGTACAATCCAATCATTTTTGTTTTTTAATCCAAATACATTTCAATCCGATCATGAAATTTTGTGCATGTAAACATAGCTAGTGATTCCAACCACCCGAGAATGTGGTCCCTAAGATATCGATTATAAACAACTGTTATCAAGAAATTGACAAATATTAATGGACCATGTAATTACTGTACACTTTTACAGTACAAACTGTCCTGTAAAAGTGCTCCTATTTCTCCTTCCTTTTTGCAGCTGAGTTTGCAGGCAGGCTCTATGGAGGTAGTTGGGGCCAATAGCTCGAACAATTTGGAAGTCAGTTTTGACAATGCCACCTCTTTTATAAAGTGTGTTAATTATAATTGGCATCCCATAATCCCCTGCGCTGTTCTCACCACCCGTGCTAAGTCCTTCCTCTCCTGCACTGTGCAGCTCCCATACCATACAGTTATGCTGATACATAAAACACTCTCTATGGTAACTCTATACAGGTTCTTTAGCAGTTTAGTAGAAAGTCCAGACCTTTTCAGTTTCCTGAGGAAGAAGAGCCGTTGTTGGGCCTTCTTCACCAGGTAGGAGGTGTCTGCAGTCCAAGAGAGATTGGAGGAGATGTCAATGCCCAGGAATCTAATGCTGTCCACACGCTCCACCACCTCCCCCTGTAAGTAGAGAGGAGCGTGTTCAGTCCTCTTGGACCTCCTGTAATCTATTATTACCTCCTTGTTCTTACTGGTGTTCAGGATCAGGATCAGCGCGCTCAACAGGCTACATGTGTCTTCAGGACATGAGTCTTCCTCTCCATGATATCAGAAAACAGCAAGGAAGACTGCAACACATTAAGCTGGAACCAGATGTCTTAACTCTGGATGAAATGGCAATCGCACTAAGCGTGGAGCTGCACCCAGGAATGGAGAAGCTTTTTGGGTGTTACATTGCCTGGTCATAGAGGAGAGCAGCAACACATGTGTGTGTTTTTATGTCAGCAGGAAGAACAAGATGGAAGCAAGTGGTGGCTTACCATTTCAGTGGCAATACCATTAATCTGACAAATTGCAAGCCAATCATCCTAGAAACCATTGAGAAAGCAGCTTCCATAGAACTTTTTGTGGTAAACATCACCATTGTCATGGGCAGTCCAAATCTAACTTTGTGGCAGGCTTTTGGAGTGGGCCACAACAAAACATATATCCGACATCCAGCAAGTCTAAATAAAAGGCTGGAAAAAAGTTGACAAAATGTTGAGCCATCACATGAGGCTTTCAGTCTGGTCCAGAAAACTTAGCTTTTCCAAACAAGGTCTGCTGTGTCCTTCAGCGAGCTCCCAAATGCCACGCATATTCTAGAGAAAGAAGCAAGTTTGTTAAAAAGCATGCTTCCTTTCATGTAAGAATTTGTACATAAAAATAACCAGCTTTATAAAAATGCTAAAATAATTACAAACAAATGCATTTCCGGCCTTGCAGTAAATACCAACTTTGTGAAGGTTATAGAGTTAAAGTACTGTTGTTCAAACATCTTGATTCAGCTCTTATTTTGGAGGACAGAAAATGCCATCTTGTTACCTTGGCGATCCTGTGTAACATGTTTCAGCAGTTCATTGAAGTCAGTCTCGTTTGGTTTAACTGAAAAATATGACATAATTCATCTTCATAGTCACTATTTTCTTTACTGATAATATTGCCATTTATGCTGCCGTATCTGAGGGATTGTCTGTAAAATAATCTATAAATCGAACTAAATTAACCGTGAATCTCACAGAGCAAGCATCTGTCAGTTATATCAGTTATATCTGAATGCAGTGATTGACACATCAGAAATGCATACTACTATAAATTAAAGTCTCAAGCATGCTAATACCAAGGATGTATATATACAGGCGTTCTATAATATTGTAAACAGGAAGGGGAATGTACCTTTTCTTTCCTCTCTCCAAGTTTCCTTTGGGCATCCCGTTATTTACTAAGGCCACCGGGTCTGGTCCCATATTAACTGGCTGGTGGTTGCCTCCCCCTAGTGGTTTGGAGCACTTCCATTATGTGGAGCTAGTTTGCAGCTTTTCTTAACTTGCAGTGGTTTTGCTACTTGCAGCGTTTTGCCTTTGCATGTGTTTTGTGTGTTACCATCATTTGTGTTTGCAGCATCAAATTAGACACACTTTGTGTGTCTAATTTCTGTGATTGCAGCATTTCTCTTTTTCTGCATTTTCCATTATGTGTGTTTTGTGTGTTTGTGTGTAAGCCTTTGTTTTATGTTTGGAGTACTTTTTGTGTTTGCAGCGCATTTATGTTCTTGCAGTGCGTTTTCACCTCTCGGCCACCGTATCAGTCCTCTTTTTTTACTCTTTTGCATGCTTCACTTTCAGCACAAATAATTAAATGTTTCATCATGTACTCCATGGATGAGACTAAACATTTTCTTTCATTTAAGCGCTCAAAAATCATCATAAAAGGCGAGAACAGAACTACTGAGGATAGCTCTCAGAAAAAAAAAACTCTCCTGTGTTGTTTTCTCACTAATGTCTTCTAGCTTCCCACCACAGTGTTAAAATAGAAAGACGTGTGCTAGGGTAATTGGAAGTTTTAAAGAAGATGTTAGGGGAAGTTTGAGCAAGTGAAGCTGTTTTTCTTCGCAAGGGACGAACAGTCACTCCAGGATGTGCTCCACCTCTTCTTCTAACCTTGTGAGGCCATTTGGGGATTATAAAGTTACCACGGAAAGATCTATGCAGACACACACACACGCACACGCGCATGCACGCGCGCACACACACACACACACACACCCTAACACCCAATCAATCTCACCGTCTTAATTGTTTTTCCGCTACACTCTCTCTTCTTTCAATCAATCTCCCCAGCTCTCCAACAGTAGAGCTACTTTACACAATTAGTCCTGACTGCAGCACTGTCAAAAGCACCCAAATACGACACCTGTTTTTCTCCACGCACTCACACACACTTTAGTTGATGGTTGAGTGTTGGGTGCATCAGAACAGCATAGGTTTTCTTTCAACCCTTTGAGCCCAGTGAACTCCACCTTCCCTCCTCCCTACTATATCTAGATAATTGCTGAGGAGTGCAGCCATCTGCAGTCCCCTGTAATGAACTCCATGACAGCATTTTCCCTCCCCCACTCCCCTTCCTCATCCATCTTTTTCCTCTTCACATTTCCATCTCTCATTTGTCTTTTTGTTCGTTTTTCTTCACAACGGGTACTTATGAACAGTTGTACTGGCTTCATGCAGGTTCTTTTCAGGACCTTCAACACATCTTTAGGGCTTTTTCTCCGGTTTCATTCACAGCACTGGAATCCTTATTTGATGTAACCATCTGCTGAACATAAAACATGTTGTACACTGTAAAATGCAATAAGCTGATTTTACTTAAAAAATGTATGTCGTTGCCTCAAAATAATAATAAAAAATTATAAAAAATGTTTTAGTATGCACAAGAGGTACACCTTAAAGCAGAACTGTGTAAGTTTTGACCGAAGTATCAGCTTAATTTTAGATTTATTAAATGATTTTTCAGGTCATTATACAGAACATGGCGTGTATGGATACTCCATGTGGGCAGCCCTTCTCAAAACATCACCTATCTAACTTGAGAGGGTTGGTTCCATTGCTGAATGGGTCATATGACCTAGAGTGCCGCTTTATGGCAGTCTGAGCTCCCCTTAAACACGAGAATTAACTTGTTAGGCAATAAAACAGATATGACACTTACCTGATCAGACATATTTTGGTTCCACAATGTAGGATTTAACCTAGAGGAGTGAATGGGTCTTTACAAGTAACTCAATGACTTCTCAATCTGCTGGTCCAAAGTGGTCTGCTATCAGATTCCAAAATATGGAGAAAGACTTTAAGTTTGTGACAGTGCAGTGTTGCCAATGGCCTTCTGGGGCACTAAACCTAGAAGTTACAGCTGTAGCGCCCCTAGTTGCTAACAATTACACAGTGCTGCTTAAGTTAGCACAACTCAAATAGCTTTAAATGATTTTGAGTACACATAACTTCATTTAAGTCAGTCTCTGTAAATTAATTGTGATTGGAAGCTCTATCTAGAGAGAACCAGCGGTTTTAGCATTGCTAGCCCCAAAGAGCTGGCCTTTTGCTCTTCAGGTTCTGTTATTGTCTAAATAATACTCATGGAAGGTTGTAATGTTAAAGGAGATAGCTACAAGTTTAACTTCTCTTGGCCAGTAGGTGGCACACTCACCCTCTCCCTCTCTCGTTCCAACTTTCAGCTGTACTGTTTACCTGCCAGCTGCCAGGTCCGGTAGAATTAGCATAATGGTTAGCATTAGCAAACATTTAACGGACCTGTCCACAAGGAAAGCAGCACCCTAACCCTACATATTTTGGCAACCATGTTCGCCAAAATATGTTGTAAGTAAAAATAGCTTTTTGTGAAACATAAAAACTCATATTTACTTCAAAAATTGTTTATCCTTTGTTATATTTTTCACCCATGGAGGTCGCCATTTTTTTCAGCTGCGCAATGCATGCTGGGTTAATGACGCGGTTAGGTCCTACTGGACTGGAACCTACAGAGTTATCCCAGTTGTTTTTTCTTTTTTTAAATATATTGAGTTTGACTTTTGTAAATTTAGACAATGCCACACTGTGTCGCTGTTGGCTGTAATTTAAAAAACAAAACAAAGAAAAAGTGAGTTGAGCCCTCATCGCTTCCCACATGAAAAAAAGGACGCACAATGGGAAAAGCCGTTTTTTACACAACAGTACACACCATTTATTCAAGAAGAGTATAAACAAGTTGAGGAGAATAAACTGAATGTTGCATTTTTCAGTGTAATACCTCAATCAATTGAATTCAAGCTTCTGTTTTGTGATTTAGGCTTATAGAGGCCAACACCAAGAACTGTTGTTTAATCACTAAAGGATTGTAATCAAATACCCTGAGAAGTTGCAGTTAGACTAAGTTGATGACTAATGCTTATCACTTGTCACTTCTGCTCCACTTCTATTTCACTTTACTTTTACTGTAAATCCATATTTTCTGGTTGTCCCACAAAAATCCTCTAAAAGGTCTTGTGGTAATCCATAATGCTGCAGCAAGGGTTCTGATGATAACTGAAGTAGAAATCATATGGCGGCTTTCAAAAGTGTACACGCCTGTTATGTAAAACATCCCACACATATACTATGACAATTATTGTGTACACTTAAACAAACAAAAAACAAATTGGTTATAAGATATAAAAATACCTATACAAAATGTGCAATGACTTGCTGTCAAAGTATGTACATCCTAAACTTGATAGTGAAGTACCTTTAGATTCAGCTACAGCAAGCTGTCTTCTTCGGTAGGAGTTTATCAGAATACCACACTTTGACATGGGAATATTTTTTTCACTCTGCCTTCCAAAAGTTGTTAAAATTGCTTGAAATTCTGAGGAAATCTCTTACCCACAGCCCACTTCAGGTGACAGCACATATTTTCTGTCAGATTTAGTTCACACCTCTGACTGGTCGTTCTGAAACCTAAATATTTATCCCATGAAGTCATTACTTTGTTGATTTTGACATATGCTTGGACACACTGTGATGCTTAGAAACAAAATCCCTCTGCATCTTCAGCTTTCTAATAGACAAGTCAAGGTTGTGAGTCAAAGCTGTCTGATAATTTGATGAGTTCCTAATTTCATCCACCTTAATGAAAACCCCAGATCTGTCTTTAGGCATCCTCCCTGCCCTTTATTTAAATCCATTTTGGAGAAACCTCCACATTCTGTAAACTCCACTGTGCCATTATTTATCAACTTTATGATTACTGTCTTTACTGTGCCATGGTATATTTATTCTATATTGATAAAATTGTTTGTTCACCACTCAAAATCATTGAATTCAGGCATTGTAATAATTTCCACTGTCACAGGTATATAACATTTCTAGGAATGCAGCTTGGTGCCATTATGTGATGCTACAGATGCAAAAGGTCATTAATTTTCTGTGCTGCTAAATATTCAACAGTCCACTGACAGTGTTATAACAAAGTTAAAGCAATTAGGAATGACAGCAACTCTGCCATGAAGAGTAGGCCACATAAAATCTGTGAGTGGGTGAGCAGAGGCTGAGGGACATAGTGCATAGAGGCTGCCAACCTTCTCCAGTCAGCTGCTCCAGAACCCCAGACTTCCCATAGCCTTCATATTAGCTCAAGAACAGTGCTCCATTCAAGCCTTGCATCACCAAGTGCAATGCAGGGCATCAGACACAGTGTTGTAAAACATGCTGCCACTGCACTTAGAGCAACAGGGACAGGTCTCTGAAGTGATATACCTCTCTGTTTGGTAATTCAATGGATGAATCTACGTTTGACAGTTGCCAAGAGAACAGCACTTGCCTGGCTGTATTGCGTCAAGTATAAAGCCTGATGCAGATTTTCTTTAAACAAAGAATTTTTTTTTTGCAAATATATCAGAAGTAGAGTTTCTGTGGGTAAAATTAGGTGCGAGTCCAGAATCAGAATCAGAATCAGAATCAGAATCAAGTTTATTGCCAAGTAGGTTTGCACTTACAAGGAATTTGACTTGGTGTTGATGGTGCAGACAAAATAGATATATGTACAGAGTCTAGAGCTACATACACGGTAGACTGTGCGTTAATGTAACGCAGAAGGTTTGGAGATGCTACGTTGGTGTAGCTTGTAGGTCCTGAACGGGGGAGGGAGAGAGGCAGTATAAAGTGTCACGGGCGGCTGTTGGCCTTGTTGATAAGGCTGGTAGTGGATGGGAAAGAAATGTTCTTGTGACGTGAGGTTTTGGTCCTGATGGACCGCAGCCTCCTGCCAGAGGGAAGTGTCTGAAATTCAATTCAATTCCATAAAATTTTATTTATATAGTGCCAATCCATGAAAAATGTCATCAGTTTCATGAATTCATAATAGTTTGCGACTGGGGTGCGAGGAATCAGCCACAATCTTCCCTGCACACCTCAGAGTCCTGGAGGCGTACAGGTCCTGCAGAGATGGAAGATTGCAGCCAATCACCTTCTCTGCAGACCGGATGACAAGCTGCAGTCTGCCCTTGTCCTTGGCGGTGGCACCAGCGTACCAGATGGTGATGGAGGAGGTGAGGATGGACTCAATGATGGAGGAGTAGAAGTGCACCATCATTGTCCTTGGCAGGTTGAATTTCTTCAGCTGCCGTAGGAAGTACATCGTCTGCTGGGCTTTCTTGGTGAGGGAGTTGATGTTCAGCTCCCACTTTAGGTCCTGGGAGATGATAGTTCCCAGGAAGCGGAAAGACTCCACAGTGTCAATGGTGGAGTCACAGAGGGTGATGGGGGTAGCTGGGGCTGAGTTCTTCCTGAAGTCCACAACCATCTCCACTGTTTTTACAGCATTGAGCTCAAGGTTGTTCTCCCTGCACCAGGTCGCCAGTTGGTCAGCCTCCCACCTGTAGGCGGACTCGTCACCATCGGAGATAAGTCCGATGAGAGTGGTGTAGTCCGCTTCAGAAGCTTGACAGACTGGTGACTGGAGGTGCAGCTGTTGGTGTACAGGGAGAAGAGCAGAGGAGAAAGGACACAGCCCTGGGGGGAACCAGTGCTGATGAGCTGTGAGTCAGAGTCATGTTTTCCCAGCTTTACGTGCTGCTTCCTGTCAGACAGGAAGTCTGTGATCCACATGCAGGTGGGGTCGGGCACACTCAGCTGGGAGAGCTTCTCCTGAAGCAGAGCTGGGATGATTGTATTGAAGGCAGAGCTGAAATCCACAAACAGGATCCTGGCATAGGTTCCTGCAGAGTCCAGGTGCTGGAGGATGTAGGGAAGGGCCAAGTTGACAGCGTCGTCTGCAGACCTGTTGGCTCTGTAGGCAAATTGTAGGGGGTCCAGAAGGGGGTCAGTGATCTCTTTCAGGTGTGAAAGCACAAGATGCTCAAAGGACTTCATAACCACAGAGGTCAGAGCGACAGGTCTAAAGTCATTAAGTCCTGTGGACCTTGGCTTCTTGGGAACAGGGATGATAGTCAAGGATTTGAAGCAGGTTAGCACGTGTGTACATGGCTGTATCTCTGTGAGTGTCTTGTGACGGTCAGTGTCGGAAAACAAAAGAAACGATTAGTTGGAGTTCACAATATGAAGCACAAGGTGGAGTCCACTGAGAAGGCTACTTAGCTTCCTTGTTACACAAGAGATTCTCTATGTTGCACAACATAGTACCTGGTTTCAGTCCATCTCATTGTTGGTTTCATCCTGGCCAAGCCCAGTTCTTCTTGTCACCTGCCAATGACTCCAGAAACTCTTACACTGGTGCTTTTCCAAAACAAACATTCTTTAGATTTAATATGTGCTAAAACTCCAGATCGGTGTCAGACTCATATTCTTCTACCCTCGAATATACATATTGTGATAAGCAACCTGTCAGGTCATCCCATCTGATCCACTGCTGAAAAGAACTAACACTGTAGTATTTGTGTTATTAACGTGAGGAAACACAAGCATCAAATGTTGTCAAAAGATTATGAAACTAATTTTTGAAGCATAACCAACATGCTGTTACCTGTGTCTGGAAGTAGGGGGAAATCGCTTATAAAAACTGCACATTGTTTGTAAGAACTGCACTGAGTACAGGGGATACAATTCCTGGCGGGGATAATCAGTTTAGCATTAAAATTGAAAAATTTAGTCAATTTTGGTACTCAAAAGAATTTTTTTTTTTAAATGTTTTTTACTTCTCAGCTCCGCTTTGATAGCTTTGCTTCATCTTTCTCCATTCTGATCCCTCCCGCTGCTTGCTCTAGGGGCACACTGCATTTCCGGGATCTTTTTTCTGTGACGAGATGGAATAGTCCATTTTAGTATATGGAAAGGGTGGGAGCAAGTATTGATGATGCACTGTATTCATAAATATTTTATTTCAAACAGGGGCACTGCTGGGGGGTCGACAAACAGGGGGTTGCCTACCTTTGCCTATAAGGTAAGCCTGCGTCTGCCCCTCCAAACCTTATGTGGCTAAAGCAGAAACACAAAATGGATGGATTGATGGATAGATTTCCTGGAGCTGGTTTTGAATTTTGCTTTAGACCTATTTGCTTTTAGATAAAAGCAAACAGGTCTACCCGGGGCCTTTTAGTACAATTTTAGGAGTTTAATGTTCCTGCTTTATATGGATATTACTATTTCATCACTAGATCACAACAAAAGCAGATGTGAAGCACTTAAACATCCCATCACATCAATCTGACACCAATCATAGTAAAGCTGCAGCAACATGAATAACTTGTCAATTGTCAGCCTATGTAAATGTGGAAAAAGGCAGTGTGCCAGTCAATACAGACTTGCACTTTGATTTTTTTTGCTTTATTTTCTTTCTTTAACATCAGTTAGCAGACTGAATACATTAACCCTGCCTCCCTTGGGGACAAGAAAGCAAAGACTTTAACCTTGATTAGAACTTGGAACATGAAAAGCAGGGTTTATCCTTCATCACGTCCCTTGTGAGTGCAGCTCAATACAGCCAAGCAGATTTTCTTTTTGTCCACAGTGTGAAATCAGACGGCCCTTTTCTGTTCAAGGCTACAGCCAACTCAAAGACCACCAAACATGACACACATTTTCACAACACAATTTTGCATGAAATGATGCTTCAATCCTCTGCTATTTTTGCTGGAACTGCAGAGATAGAAAATCCTACAAATGTCTTGAACAGATACACACGCTCCAGGAAAGATCTCAAGATGTCCTAAAATCCTTTCATCACGTTGTCACAACAAATGGTAAAACTGTAGAAGTAAAAAAAAAAAAAAGATCAGCTTTAAAAGTCATAGACACTGCAGTACTTGAAATATGCAAGGTTAATGACTTTGCAAACCTGCTGCTCCTTTAGGGTAACAAATTGCAAGTTTATTCAATAATTAAGAACTCACAGGACATGGAAGTCCTGGGAGCGTAACCCCTACTTGATGGGCCATCCATCCAATTTTCCCAATGTGTTTATGTGTGCTATTTGAAAAAAAAAAAAACAAAAAAACAACCTCCCACGCTATTTTTTTTTTCCACCTCTAAGTTAATAGGCTGTGGCCATCCATTTAAAAAGTAGGGTATTTGATAGAGTTAAGTTTAATAACCCTTTTATCCTGGAAAGAAAACCAACACAAACACGTTTTTTAGACTTTTCTCAAAGAAAAGAGGGTAGCAGGGCCAGAAACGTGAGGCCGTTTTCACCACAGTCTCGGCTCCATCTGCGCTGGTTACCTCTGTCTCTTTGCCTTTATTATCAGACATCAAAGAAAGGGCAGGAGGAGTCAGGAATTCACAACATGGGGGTTAAGAAACAAAAGAAAAGATAAGGGGGGTTTTACAACATGGGGTTGGCACACAAAGAGGAGTAAGATTAACATATACAGCAAGAGATTCCTTGTCTAGGAGAAACATCTGTTTTTCCTGTGTGAAGTTAAAACAGTAGAACAGTCCTTAATAAAAAGAAAATGATTACATTCACATTTCTTTAACAGTATTAGCATGGGTATAAAAATAAGACCAAGGTGCTTTATTTCAAATAGTTGCAGTAAGAAAGAGTAATTTTATTTCAAGAGGAATAGGAGTGGTTAGGGTCACTGTGATGGACTGGTGACCTGTCCAGTGTGTACCCTGCTTCTCGTCCAATCACTGCTGAAGATAGGCGCCACTCCCCTGTGACCGTGTATGCATAACATGCTTTAGACAATGGATGGATGAACAGGGGTGTTCACTGTGAATTATTGCTTTGTTTGTGTTTTAAAGAGCATACAGAAAGTTCAAGTATTAATCAGACGGATGGGAACACATTCTGCAGAATTCGGAAAGGTAAGTGATTAAGAATACGCAAGTCTAGGGGGACTTCAAAACAATTAATACAAATTGGATAAGTATCCTTATCCAAGTTTAAACAGTTTCTCCCAGCATACAAATCTTGAATGAAGATTGTACTGATCTATGGTGACAAATTCCCGCTAAAACCTGATAGGAGCAATAAAGATGCTACCTTCTTTAAAGGAGCTCTTAAACACTTTTTCAAAAATCTGTTGAAATTGTAGACACAGAAAGTAAAGGAGTTAACAGACAGTTCTCGGTAATGTTAGTCAAACTGAAGTCCCTGTAACAAGCAGACTTACACACACCTACTCAGTGGCAATTTTAATATGGGCGACATGGCATACTACCCAGGGAACAAAACTGTCCAAGGAACATGTGAGAGTTTGGAGAACAAAAAGATTTTGCCCTAAATTGCTTATTGTGATGTCCAGTCAATGGAAAGTGGATACTTTCCTCTTGAGCATTCAGAGGGAGAAATATACGGACATACAGTATATCAATTCACAGCGGTTGGCTATTGATTTTGAAATTGATGTCTAATTCTACATTCCTATTCAAGATTAACCACAACTATTTTAGTGTTTTGTTTTGTTAAAGAAATTTGCCCTGCATTTTTCCATCTCTGACATTGATAAACCTATGCCAGGGATAGGGACTTGGTATGCCCCTGAAAGAATCTGGGGACACAGAGAATAAGCGTTGAAGAATGTTTATCATAAATAAACTGGTGTTGCTGGAACAGGAACTGACTGGAGCTTGAACTGGAATCACTTTGGGGAAAAGAGCAGTGGATTGAACAATTCAGTGGAGATGGTGAAACACTGAATAAAAGCCACTGACCTTCTCAGATGTTGGGAGGTTGCACTGACTCTGATGATTGATACCAACAGCTCCATCTGCGTGATTCGAATCACTGACTGACTGATCCAAATCTCAGTTTAGCTAGGCAAGGCAGAAGCTAGCTGGGCAGTTGTCTTCATGCACAGAATGACATTCCACAGGGCAGAGGTTTCCAGAAGGGCTAGACAACAGCACAATCCGGGATCCAGGCGAGAGAATCGATAACAAGAAACACGCACACCAGGCATAGGTTTCCAAGCGGGGCAGAGACAGAAGACGGGTTCGATTTCCAGGCTTGGTAGTCACCGATAGGCAGGAGAATCCAGACAGGGGAAGAGGCAGGCAGGTTTGGTCGGTAGGCAAGGCAGGAGGTCGATGTCTAGAAATCAGTGCCCGTATTCACAAAGATTCCTAAGACTAAATGTAGCGCTTTTAAGAAGAATCTTAGAATTTCCAGAATTATAAGATTTTTCTTAGAGTTTTACCTCAGTAAAGGAGGAAATACAACGGATGTTTAGTGGCGCATAAGCGCAGCAAAGCAGCATATGCATGTCCTACACTTAGGTTAGCTTTTCACTTTAATCAGTCGACAAGTGTACAATAGAAGCATAATATGCGTGTATTTATGCTACGCAAAGCCTAAATTGGATTGAAGTTCTAATTTCAGATGCATATTACGCTCCTGTTTGGCAGATAATAAACGGGAAAACAACATCCTGTGTCAAAGTTCACTTCCGAAAGTATCCCAAAAGTCGAGTCTCAGTTTGGCCACAAAGTGATAGAAGTCACCTTGTTGTTGATGCTGCTGATTGATGGGATGCACCCATTTTTGCTAAGCTCTCTGCCTTTCCTCTCGCAACACTTCGTCAACTAGAGGAAAGAAGGACAAGGCACACCTTCTATTTGGTGCTTTTTCCATGTGGCGGTAGTTATTTTCAGAGCAGAAACATGCAGCTGTGCAGTGTACTTTGCAGCGCCTGCTGTAAGTTTACGCTTTTAAAAACGCACCCGTAAGCCACACCGCTTACATTACGCTTACATTACGCTTACATTACGCTTACATTACGTGATCGGTGTATCTCCTCCTTAATACAAAAGTTATTCACAAAACATCTTAGGCCTTAAGAGAGCTCCTAAAGTGAAAAAAATGTTAGGAGAAGTGAGGAGGACTTTTAGCGAGTCTAAGAGTGTCTTAAACAGGGAAGATGGTGGAAACAGAGACATCTGTCTGGCTGATCCAACATCTAAACAGTGGGGGAATTGCGCACATAAACTTTTTTAACAATCATACAATTACAATATTTAGATAAGATAAACTTTATCATCCCCATAGGGGGAAATTTATTCGTTTCAGCTGCCCAACGGGTTAAAGGCGGCTCTGCCTAACGTCATTTTATTAAGGATAAATAAGAAACATGTTGGATAATCATGAACAAAAAGTGGAGAAACTTACAAAGAATATATAAATGAGATGAGAACGTATTTTCTGTATTGTAAGATAATGTCAGTAGTCTAAATGGTCATCTAGTAGTTCGCTTGTGTGATGTCATCTCCTCGCTTTTGATTGCTGTATTCAGCGCTTCATTTTCCAGGCTGGTGCGTAAAAGCAACAAGACGCACAGAGAAAAAGACGCGCTGGTCTGCAGCAACACGATTCAAAGTCCGCCTGTTTGCGCCGCAATCCAGGGACCAATTTAAATTTCAACACCCCTTCTCCTCCCAGAGATGACCGGACAGATGCACTATTGTTAATTTTTTATTTATCTTTTTTTTTCCATTTTATGTCGGTCATTTTGCCAAATATGACTGCTTTATACAAGCAGGCAATCCCAGTTAAATGCGGACAGGTGAGTGCACATTATTATCAAATAGAGTAAATTGACTGGCGAGTGAATATAAAAAAAGCAAATCAAGAAGAGGATCTCAGTGTGTATCAAAACATTTTGATGCTGTGTGACAGTCAATAAATTTTGTTTTTATCAGACACTCATATCTCTCCTTTGATAACTAGAAGCCTATTTGTGTGTGTGTGTGTTTCTTTTGGTATCAACCAATCACAGCGCTTAAAAGACAGCATCACATCTAGCAACGGGGTCAAGCACACTTCCCCACTAAATTTCTGCCATCTCCTTACTCAGAGTCTCTCTCAGGAACTATCTAAATCACTCTTAAGCTAAAACTCCTAGGTTGGATCTGTACGCAAAGATTGAAGCTCTCTGAGAAGACTCTGAGAATCTTTGTGAATACGGGCACAGGAGTATCCGACAGGGGCAAGACAGTGAGGAAGAAAACAGGAACGAGACAGGTTTGTATCAGGAAGTCAATACAGGGAACGCTGGGTGGTCTGCTCACACAATGGGTTTCAAGAATCTGGCAGTTACCCACTGGGAGAGCCAGGAACATATAGTGCTCCTTCCAGGTGCAATGACTCCCAGTAATCAGAGTTGCCGCAGGTGTAACTGCTCAGACCTGATTGCTGGTGTTCTGTCAAAACACCATACGTTGTCAGATTGCCATAAATTGCTCTAATACGCATGCGTGCGCATGCCCAATGGAGAATTATTCCCGCATTTGAATTTGAGCAGCAGCATATTAACCAACAAAAATGGTAGACATGACATTTATTTTAATCTTTTTAAGAGAAAATCAGTTTTGACTGTACTGTTATTTCTTGAAACTAGAAACTGCCAGACACAAGTGAAGTGTCAGGGATGTTTAGAGAACAAGCCTTAATAAATAAAACCAAATTATGCAATATTATTTTGAAATTAGTCGCTTTTAGTTGTAAAAATCATTTGTGTGGGAATTTGAATTTGGTTTGATTTTCTGTTCATGTTTAAAACCATAGAAATTTGGCTATGGCTTATATTGTTACTCTGAAATAATCAGGGTTAGATAAAAATTAAGTGTACGCCAATCTGACAAGGTGCTGTTTCACACTGAACATTAGATAGATGAAAGCTTTATTCTATTTGTAAAGATGTAAAGGACTAATTTTAAAATTTTTGGCTTCAGGACAAGAAAACTCCAATATATAGAGAAGTCACACCAGAATTTACTTATTTGTTCTTATTCTTTATGTTCCAGGTATTGGGTATGCTTTAGTGCCACATTCATTGTGGTTTATTTAGTTATAGATTCTGTTTAATTACTTCATGTTCTTGTTAGAACAACCCAGCCTTCATTACTTCCACCTGTGTCATCTGATTAACTCCATCTGGTCCTCATGTCTTCTCTCTCCCTTTCCTCTCACGTCCTCTCTGTTCATGTCGCTGGTTTCTACTGTTTATCTTCCCTGGTTGTTTCCCTGCTCCATGATCTGCCTTCCCTATGTTTAGTTGCTGCAAGTTTCTGAGATTTATTTAAACATCATCTTGGTCTCTATTACGCTCTGCTTTTGGGTCCTCCTTCTACTACCCCTGACAGACTGACACATTCTACATTGAATACAAATTCTTTAAGACACATTTTTAAATACATAAAAATGGATATTCCAAGTTTTCTCAAATATATATTTATACTGATTTTGCTTCTGACATCATTCTTTATACCGGACAACCCATCCCCCTGTATATTTTCAGTATAAGTTTAGATCAAGTGTAAAAAGAAAGGGGTATGTGCAAAAAATGCTATAGCACCCACTTTTAGCTACAGGCTATAGTTTTAGTAAGTATAGAACAAAGTAAGTTTTAGTTTGTGTTTACTTCACAGCTGTTAAAGAATGCTCACAGAGGTGATTAATTTTCTTTACTTGCTAATAATGTACAGTCATAATCAATAAATTAGCATATGGGATCCAATGAGGCTCATTTGGCAGATTAAAAGTACCCGTTGAAAATAACAACCTTAAGCAAGTATGAAAGATATTTTTCATTAAGGCCACATTTCTGTATTAAAGCCATACTAAGTAATTTTCATCTCATAAACACATAAATTACCATCACAGGGACTTAGAAAAGAATGTATTAAGGTAAAAATCTTTACTTAGTGTGGCTTTAAAGCTATAGTTGGTAATCCTGTTCCGAAACGCTTTTTGTTATACTAGGTTAAATGGTCCTTCCATCCTGAAAGTAGTCAATACATTATGTATAAAGAAAAAGGAGGTTAAAAAATATCAATCTCTGTGGGAGCTGCAGGCCTGTAAAACTTTAATCAATCTCTGTCGTTCGGTTCGAATGGCAGCGATTTGTCAGAGTTTTTGTTCTGCCATCACCCAGCTCTGTCCCTTAACGTCCAGGGGTATCACCATATCTATTGGTTGTCCCACATGCCAATCATTCTAACACGCTCACATAAGACCAGTGTCCGTGCTTGTTCCTTGTTAGTTTCCGCTTGCTGGCTGCGCATGCGCACTTCTGGTGTTTATGTATCCGGTTAGCTTAGAGGTTAGCTTAGCGGGTAGCTTAGATGTTAGCTACTGTTTCGCTGTTCACACCGTATACTTTGAACATGGCTGAGAGTCACAAGAAGCAAACTGCATACACATTTATGAGAAGTAGAGGAAAGCCTCAGTAGAAAGAAGTAAAATCAGAGTGGATTTCGGAGATTTTTCTCACGTGAACCCCCTGAGGAGTGGAGAGCAGGTAATGCAGTCTTGTGCATGCACAGTTATTTAAAAGGGTCTGGGAAACTTCTGGAAAAATCACAGACTCTACCTTCAAAGCAGCACTGTGTAACTCCAAAAAAAGTAAAAAACAAGGCAACTGGACTTGTTATCCGTAGTAGAAGACGTTTCGCTTCCTCTCCAGGAAGCTTTCTCAATTCAAAAAGTCTGGAGTAATGTGGAGTAACCAGCTTTATACCAATGCCAAACAAAGGCCTTGTAATGGCTTAGATAACATGCAAATTCAACCATTGGTTGAATTTGCATGTTATCAAGACTACATTCACCACTCGAGATTAAATCTTATATCATAGAACAACAAATATGCCTGATAAGGCAAGTGTCAAATGTGTTTTGTTTTGTTGTTATGGCGACCCTCTCAAGTTACATAGGCGAGTTTTTAAGAAGAGCAGTCTGCACGGAGCATTGATATGTGGCAAGGGCTGTATATTGACCTGAAAAATCATTTCATACAGTTTACCTATAATGGGTTACTGAAAAAAAATAGTTTTTGATAATATTCAAATTTATTGAATATGACTGTATTTAGACATGGTGCTATTAAGTTTGAAAAAAATCACATTATGATAAACACTCATCACAGAATATGTACATATTTAATACATTTAAGTAAGTACATGTCAGAAAATTTGATTAAAAATTAGCCAGTTTGAAAGACAAGAGTTTGGAAGTTTCTTTTCTCCTAAATCCTAGAAGGTATAGCCATGGGATTTGGCAGGGTTTTGGACCTCTGGGCTCAGCAAAGGTTGACAGGGTCTTCCAAAGCTTTGAACTTGTACAGATCATAAGGTTCATTCAAAACTGTGCAGGCAAATATACTTCACACTTTAACAAAATCCTGAAATTGATTTTTCTAAAAGTGAGTTCATTGCATGAGCTGATGAAAGAAAATCTAAGAAGAGATTCAGTAAACCCATTGATCCTCAGGCAGAGGCTGAGAATCTGGGGATATGATGGTGCTCCACCTATATACAACTGTATCAACAGTAACATTAATTTGTTCTGATGATCGATGTTGGGTTATATCTTGTTTCAGTTACCAAGAATAAACTTCAGGATTTAAATTAGTTAAATTAATTTGGGTTGTATGGGGAGAGTTAAGGTGTAGTGTGCTGCCATTGTTACAAAAAAACTAAAACATGAGGAATTTGTCATCCTTACATTTTAGGCAACAATTTGGATTAAAACAACTATGTCAACAATATTTATGTGCTTAGTTACCAAAAGCACATTTGAAAGTGGTCTGTTGTAAAAAATCTATCTATCTGTCTGTCTGTCTGTCCGTCCGTCCGTCCGTCCGTCCGTCCGTCCGTCCGTCCGTCCGTCCGTCCGTCCGTCTGTCTGATTTTTTTATTTACTTTTTGGTGGATGTTTCTGTTTTATGCCTTAGATTCTAAGGCTTAGAAAACAACAACAGGAAGCAGCAAAGCTCCACAAAGCTGATCCTCAGCTTTGCTAAATCTGGACCAAATGGTGTCAAAGTAGAAGAGCCAACGATATCTAGTGTAGATCACTTCAGGCCAATGAGTTGATGCTGTCAGTACAGCAATCTCTCGTTTTAAAACAAATGGTAGGACATTTCTCGTTTTGCTACTATTTTAAATCGTGGTACAGTACTTATAACGCTTTCAGGATTTTTGTAATCCCTTTCCAACATCAACATTTGTTAAAGGGGAAGTTTTCACCACAGGTTGTGTTGTTTATATATATATAGTTTACAGCATTTATAGGATTTTCAGAGCCTGTTTCAGCCTTAAGCATCCAGAACCAGAGATTATAGCCAAAAATCCTGTGGGTGCAGTTTGGCCATTTGAGTTTCATCCAACTACAACAGCAGCAGTGCTTCTGTGTTTTCTCTGACCGTCAAAGTGATTTGTTTGCTGTGAGTGCCTGTTACTGTGTGTTGTGGGCCCATTATTTTCTGGCTCCTTTTTAGTCACAGACAGCTCAAATCCGAGTGACGCACTTGCCTTGTCATGTTGCGTTACTGATGGAGAACATGAGGTGGCAACACAAACCCAGATATCAAGTGATGGGTCTTATCAGGGCCATTTCCCCACATCGTCCCCTGTTTTGCCGCTGTCCTTCATTTGTGTCTCCATGTGGCCGCTGACTCTTGTTTTAGGAAAATCCAATTATCCACAGTGGAAAAACAATACTATCATAAATACTGGTGTAGTGGAATAAGCTTTAGAATGCATGACAATGACTAAATTATAGCAAGAAAGCTCAAAGTCAAATTCAGGGTTAAAAAATTACACTGAGCTAAAAAAAAGTAAGTAAAACAGAGCATGAAGGCGCTTGGACATGTTTGCCATTTAAAGGCATACACATCCTCTTTGAAACTATATACATCATAATGTTTTGCATGAAATAGAAAAAAGTTAAAAACAAAAGACCCTAAAATTATGTTAATTTAGTTTCCATCTGATTTCCTTCTGACAGGAAGCCTATCATATTTTATGTGAGCGATCAAATTTAACCAGGGTCATCCTTTCAGTCCAGGCAGTTGCTAAGATATTTTGCCAGCTCAGTTGAGGATCGGGGGAGGTGATGACACTGTAACTCCGTTAGTTGCAGTGTCAGCTTCCCATATTAGGCATTTGACAAATACTATTGACAACAAGTGCTTATCCTACCAGATCTGCAGTGAAAACATATAACTCACAGGAAAAATTGCTGACGTTATTTCCCAGCACCACTGCATACCTTTGCTGTTTAGCACCAGCAGCTTTTAATCTCTACTGGGAGATAAAAAAAACAAAAAAAAAAACGTTTGATTGACATCTCCGATCATACAAATTGTCCCACATGTGTTTTACAAACAATTGTGTTTAAGCTAAAAATAAATAAATAAAGAGCATATCACAAAGTAAGGACTTTTCATATAATAAAGGATTTTTTATGACTACAATGCAGTCTGGGAGAAATACAGTCCGGATAAAAAAACCAAAACACGTATTTATATTCTCACTGGTTGTGAATATGTATATCTCTTTGTGTGGTTTAACTTAATGTTACAATACCATAATATAATTACTCAAGAGAAATCATTCAAAAGATATTTGTTAAATCCTAATTAGGCAGAGGTATTTATTTATTGCATCTATTTGTTTGTACCTTAAGGTCTTTTCACAGGCCCCATTAAAGAGTGCCACTTGCGAAACAGCCAATTAAGGAAAACTGTTTAACCATTTTTAAAATTCACCATGAATGTTTCAGATAAACAGGGGTTGTAAAAGAACTCAAAAGGAAACAACAAGGTCATCTTTTGCCGCAGTTACATATGCAATGAAATGGAACTTCTAGTGTTTACTCTCTATTCTCTAGTTGGTGACGTTTTAATTTGTCTCGTGCAGTGTCCTCCTTCTGCATGTTGTTGCATTGGAAAGCCTTTTTTACAAGGCAGATTATAGACAAGTTCATTTGAATGATTTAAGAAAAGTATAATTGCATCATGTGCCATCAATGCTGGTCTGTTACTCAGGTTATTGTGCAAATGCTGGGGGAAATTCAGGTGTACCAGCAGCAAAGTAACAGTTAAAGCATGTAGATTCACACAAAGGCAAAAAAAAAAACAATTTAAAAACAGGATTTAAGAATAAGAGACCATACAGAGCCGGAAAAGCGTGGATTACCTTCTCCGGGTCTGGGAGGATGTCCTGCCCCAAGTGGAGGAGTTTAAGTATCTCGGGGTCTTATACGCGAATGAGGGAAAAATAGAACAGGAGATCGATAGGCGGATTGGGTGATGCGTCTGCTGCGAAGCGGGTGCTGTACTGATCTGTTGTGGAGAAGAGAGAGCTGAGTCAAAAGACAAAGCTCTCAATTTACCGGTCGATCTACATTCCCACCCTCGTTTATGGTCATGAGATATGGTTCGTGGGTGACCGAAAGAACGAGATTGTGGATACAAGCGGCCGAAATTAGTTTTCTCCATAGGGTGTCTGGGCTCTCCCTTAGAGAAAGAGTGAGAAGCTCGCTCATCCGCAGAAGACTCAGAGTAGAGCCACTGCTTCTCCACGTCGAGAGGGGCCAGTCCTCTCGACGAGTCCTTCAGACTGAGCTGGCCTTCCTGATCCCACATGAGATTTTTGTTTGCTCACATTTTATATTGCCCAAAGACAGGAAGTGGTACCCGTTTGTCAAATAAAATCTAATTCAGCACAATACCCAACAGTCCCACCAAAGTTTCCAATATAACCATTAGAATGTTATAATCAACAGAAATCCAGTAAATAAAGAGACACATTTATTTGATATATTCAGAGTAGGAAAAAAAATCTTTTCTGTCTGATGGTCACCTCACTTTGCTTAAAAAATTTGCAAGTTTGTCAAGATTTGTGAAAAATGCTTCTCCATTGTGCCATGATTTTCTGACATGAACCCAGAGCTGCTCTGTTACTGTTATTGTCACGGTTTACAGTTCTTGGTTTTGGTATTTATCAGTTCAGCCTTGTTTCAGGTCCCTTCTGTAATGTATTTAGTTTATTCCCTGTATCTAGTTATCCTCTCATTGTCCCATTTACCGCTGGTTCCTACTGTTTGCTTCATGCCACTTTGCCCGATCGCTTCCTCGTTGACTTAGACAACTTTATTGTCATTTTGTATGTACAGAGTGCATACAGAACGAAATTTCGTTACGACAGAGTAATGAGATGTTGCTTCCCAAACCTACGTTTTGTTTTTACTCTGGGGTCCTGTCTTTTGTGAATGTTGGATTTTCATTAAATTCACCCATAACTGCTCCCTGCCTTTGTCTCTCTGCTTTTGGGTCCTACAGCGATCACTACCAAAACCTGACAGTTATTTTCTTAGATATAGATTAAAAGATAGTAATCTCTTTTAAAAGACAAATAAAAATGTTTAATGAGCATTTGGGGTTTTGGTTTATGACGAAGCTTCTTTCTGTACAGTCCTTTCTAGCCTGGTGTTGTTTTATAGACCATGTCGCTAAACACCAGCATGTAACAAAGATCTAACATTTTAGCAATATAATTTTGTACGTGTCAGGCAGCTACTTTTTGTCAACATCAAGGCCTTCTTAATCTGTCTCGGTTGGAATCCTAACCGGCCTGAATTTGCATGAAATGCAACAAGCTACTCAACACCTGGAGGCTTCACATATCCCATTCCCTTTTCTACAAAGCCATTAGTCATCAGTGTCTTGCAACATGTTCCTCTGGTGTGCATTCTCTATGCTCGCTGGTGACCCAGCTTCCAGAGAAGAAGGTCACACATCCCTGAGTGAATTTAAAGGGAATGCGACATGCTTGTCACTGAACATAAGATTATACCCCACAAATTCAGGTTACTATATCTTGTCCTACCAGATGTTTTACTGGTTCCTTTCAATGCCGTTCTGCTAGAAGAAGGTTGTGCATGCATGCTGATGATAATTCAAAGAAAATGCTGAGTGCATGGGGCTGCACAAATCAAATCACATTTTTACATGCATATGTACTGTACCCATATGCTTTAATTTGGAAGCAAGAATATTTGGTTTGTTTTTCCAGGACATTTTTTAACACTGTGCCTAGAGCTGACCTATTATGCTGATTTAATCAAACAAACTTTGAGGGTGGCTGCAGGTCATTCTGTCAATTTTTCTCCTGTTGTGTTTTTCTGAGGCAAGTAAAAAAATTTTTTTGAAACATGCTTTATTTTCAGTTTTTGTCATCTTTACATAAATATAGCTATATCTTACTTGCCGAAGCATCAGTCACTTGTTTCTTATACAACTAAAACAGAATATGAGGGAAATTTTCATGTGACCATTTATGAACTTAATCCAATAACACAGTTTGCTATAAAGAGAGCACTAAAGCAAAACACTCTTTTGAGCCTTAAATAATAATAACCTGTGCAAAATGGCAGAAAATCTCTCAGTTGATGCTGACACTTTCCACGCAGGGAAGTCTGTGATCATAAATATAGGTATATTTTTGATAAAGTGGCAAATCTTACTGATTATTTTCTTTTTCTGTCTTTTTTGTGAAAGCATGCTTTGATTTTGTTATCTTAAATCTACAATATTGGCGAGTTACTCAAAATACAAGTGACTACTATTGAGCTTAGCTTAGAGGTAATGCGGACTGAATCAAGTGATCCTATAATGAATGTTTTGACATTTTAATCAGTTAAACACGTGACTGTGCCCAAGCAAACTGTACAGATCAATCACTGTGGTAATAAATGTAGGTAGAGGGAAAATAAGGAGGCTTGGGCTTTATTTTCAGACAATTATGTGAGCAACACATTTAACCTTCAATTTTTAGATGTAGCCCTTTAGTTTGGTCTTGATTAATCATCATCATTAACCTCGTAATTATTACTGTTATTTGAATTAACACAACCAATGCTCTGTTTGAATGCCTTATCAAGTCATAACAGTTTGGTATTGATTCATTGCCGAAAGGTTTACCAGTGACACAAATTTTGCTTTGAGATTTTATATCCATAGAGTGATGACAAACAATTAATACGTTGGAAGAAATTGAAATGAAAAGTCAATGTTTGCAGTGTTCCGCCTTGTTTGTACTTTCTATAACTTGGTTAGACATACATATCAACGTCTGATCCAAGTGACTGACTGAAGGTGACCCAATCTGTCTTAACACTCCTTGGAGGTGTTTACATTGGGTTAGATTCTGTACATCCGTCCGTCCGTCCATCCATCCATCCATCCATCAATCCATCTCCTTTTCCAATTGAAAGTAAGGTTTAAGTGTGGTCAAGAACTAGGTAGTCTCCAAGTGCCAGGTCCTAAATTCAATGCCATGATACTTGAGCCACTTCCTTTGGTTTCCTGTTCAGCCCTAATGTCTGCTTGGACTGTTGGAAAAAAAAACAACCTTTTGTGGGATGCTTTGAATTCATGGTTTACTAATGGTAGCAATATAGAGCATGCTTTTGAGTAAGTCCACTTGAAAAGAAACCCTTAACAAGAATTTGGATTTTTCACTGTCGGTATGACACAGAACACTTTTTGCTTCTTTCTTTAGAATTTCACTTTTCTCTCTCAGCTGGACAGAAATGGCTTTATTGGTGCCCTTCTTGTCCCAAGGCCCAAGTCTTTACTGCACTGTTTCTGTAGATGCAATTACACCTACCTGCTGCTTTTTTCTTCAGCAGGCTCTTCATCAGTGACAATATGATTCTCGGAGGTAGGCAGTATGCACGTGTGCAGGCTACTCTTGGACATTCTGGAGTTCTTACCTGCAACTGAACCTTCCACCGTGGAGTTCTTCAATATTTAAAAAAAAAAAACTCTTCTTTCAGATGCAATACTCTTATTAATATTCTCAATAATGCAATCATCTCCTTGCATGTGAGGACATTTTGATGCAGAAAAAAGATAGCTGCACATCTTTCTTTGATGAAATCAATACAAACACAGTGATTTGAAGCACATCTGCCCTACATTTATAACAGCCACATCTTCATTTATACTGATTGATGGCTTTTATCTGTCCATTTTCACAGCTACTACACTTTTTTGTGATTATACTAAAATCAAGTTAGTCAATAATTTTTCCCTAACATAGTGAGATTTATTTCATGATAATGTCAACTCTTCAAGCTGTCAGCTAATAACCATCTGATCCTTCCACAAATAATCTAACAATAACATGCTCTTTCATGACAAAAAAAGGCTGCAGATTTTACAGAACATACCAATTGGAGCACATTTGGCCACCTTTGTTCAAAAAACCGCAACAAGACAACTTTAAAAGTTAAACGAAAATCAAACTTTCAGTACGTTTTCAGTTTAGTTTTGTAACAACTATTTCTGATTATTTGTAATGCAAAATTGAATTTTCACAGTAGATTAAAATTTAAGTTTTAATAACAACTTTAACAATAATTAAATAAATTTACTATATCAGCAATGCCAGTGTGATCTTTAAGCCAACCATATCAATTTCACAGTCATTGAATTCCATATGAAAGATTGGATATGTTCCACAAACTGCTGCAGAATGAGTCACCAAAGAGGAAAACAGGGAGTGTGGTCTGTATTTTAGCTCCAAGCTCATTTTCATTTGCAAGGTTTTTGCTATTTTCTTTCCCACCTCCCTCTGTGAGCATTTTTTTCCCATACAATCCCGTTGTCTTCATTACAAATCACAGCAGGCACCCAATATCCTTTTTGATCACTTTTGCAGCAAACTCTGTGTTTAGCAAGGGTAAACATTACAGTATATGCACGTGTTTATGTACACCTGTGTGTGAAAGATTACTCTGTTACTGTGTCTCTGTGGGGTGTTTTTCATTTTAAACAGGCTCATATTCCCTTACTAAACACAGAGACTGATAAATGAAAATGGTCTTAGTCCTAACAGTGTCTGTGTGTATGGGTGTGTTATGTAGTTCCACTGACTTTTATTTTGCCTTGTGCCGGTGAATTATAGAAGTGTGCTGACTGTATTTTTTCTGAACACATCTTTATGTGTTGTGACACTTCTGCATAAGCAGAGTAAAAGGGATAAGTGAGATGAATAGGAATGGGGAGGCCAAGATGCTGACGGATAGAAATGACAAGTGCCAAATGTCTTCATTAAATTCTCATTTCTGGAGTGTTTCATTCCCTCTACCTCTCCAAACTTTTAATGGCGTTTGTTGAATCTCTGCATGTCTGTGTCTTTCATCGTCTATCATCTTCTGCATTTATAACCCCAGTGTATTTTCTAGACTTCCTGAACTTTGTTTCTGTGTCTGTCTATCTTAAAAGTTATAACTGTCTTTGGCCCTCTTTATTTGAACTTGGTCACTTTAAAACCAATAGATAGGGACTTATAATAAAACTGTTTAATTGTAGTAAAAACATAGCTGGAAAAACAAAGTAGGAATTTTATCACCATTGTCACTATACCTGCATTCTGTGCGTCAGGGTAACGGACATAAAAATCTCTAGAAAGGATTTACTGGATATTAGGAAAAATGGAAGATCAAGGTTAAAACGATAGAGAACACTTTGAATATTCTGCCACAGATTCTAACAGTAATTTTGATGTATATTTACCTTGTCAATCAGACTTTTCCTGAGGAACGCAACTCAGATGAAGAAAATGTGATAAAGATCAGACATGACAATAGTTCCAGCTGTGATCAGCTTGATTCACTCTTTTTTGCTGCCAGTGTGTTTTTTTATTCCAGTTTTTCCATCTGTTGTTGACTGAATTGATGGTGTTTACACTGTGCCAGCATGATAGAGTTAACTGGTAGGATTAGGTTCAGTAAGTATCTCGTCCTGGTGATTGCCGTCTGCCTCCTGATCACTCTTGCCGGTGGTAATGCTGAAGTTTTCATGCGCTTTTGGTGCTTTAAGGGAACCAGAATTTTTTGATAAGCTCTAATTGACAATTAAATACAGCTGATCAAAGGAGGTCCCGATTCTTTATAAGCTGTAGATCACTTACATATGGTTTTTATAACAACTTGGGTCGAAAAGATCCCTGTTGGTCTTTTATTATGGAATTTATCTTTTTCTGTTTCTCATCTTCGACCGTGTAAATGTCATCAAATTATCATGAAATCCATGCAGAGATGTCTGCCTGCAACCACAAAGCACAAAAACAAACTGCAATAAAGGATACATTTTATTAAAAACACAGACAAAAACAGACACACTCAGCTGTCCTCAGAAAACTTCACTTATGTCCCATGTGACATCCTTGTGCACAGAATGCACAAATGCCTTTTTGTTGAGTTGATTTTCTCTAAGAACACAATGATTTATAACCAAATAACACGACAAATTGAAAACTGACCATCGTATGTGCCATTGTAGTGAACACACAATATCTAGTGTAAGTTTGATTAATTTTAAAACAAAACCTGGCTAGTAAGTTAAAATGTATAACCAAACATTTAGTCACACACGCACACTCAAAAAAACACCTGTGATACATTTAACGCAGTAGTGTCTATGCGACCTGTAAACTCCAAAGTAGTTTGGAATAAATGAAAGAGGTTGGGACACTGTGTGGCTGTTCTAAGAAAATAATGACTCACTCTCATTACAAAGCAAGCCAGGGAAATAATTATAGTCTTTAGGAAAATGCAATAAAAAAACAGCGCAGTGAGCTGTTCATGTGCAGGGAGAAGGTTGAGAGGCTTTCTACTTTCAAGGAGTTCAGATATCTGAAAATCTCACCTGGAGGCTTAACACGTCATGCCCGATTAAGAAAAAGAATCCCACACAAGTCGGAAGTTTTTTTTTTTTTAACCGCTGCACCAATTAGAGCATCAAAGGTTCAGACCGCTTGGTACTCCAGTTGTACTCCACCACAGAAGAAGGGCTAAAAGAGGGTGCCAAAACGTCTTACTGGGTTATTGGCTCACACCTGAGTGGCATCCACTTTATGTGCTTCTGCAAGCAGGCCTCCAACTTCTCTAGGGGCCCCTCACACCCTGGATGCTCTCTGTTCACCATCATCATTCAGAATTAGAAGAAACGTTTTGAAATTAGAAAGGAAGAATTAACTTAAAGCTTGATTTAACTGAGTGGAGAATATTTCAAAGAGACTCATTGAACAAGGCAAGAACTATTATAAATGACTACTTTAACTTTTGTGTGTATTTTACTATTGCTACAAAAGAAATTAAAATCAATCTAAATAACAAGACATTTTCGAAGACATTGTTGTGCCATTACGCATGGTTTTAAGTTATTTAATGTTTAATAAATAACGCTCTGTCTGTTAGGTATTGTCCGGTGAATATCAGCCCAAACAGCTGATATTAGGACAATAGTAGAAAAGGTGATTCGAGCATTGGCATTCTTTTAACAGCACACTCTGCACACATATAGAATAAAGGAGTGACAACTTCTCTTCAAGTATAAGGATTTATTAACAAAAATAAAATGAACATCCAAAGAACACCACGATAGAATGTTTATCTGGATTAACACTATACTTCAATCAACATGTCATCTCTCCTAGGCTAGTGAAATTTAACTAAACTACTAAGCAACATTAAGGTAGAAAAGCTAAGGAACTATGTACACACAAAAGAAACAAAAAGGACAAAATAAAAATAATTGAAAAACATCATCAGAATGATTCAGTGAATCTTGGTGCACCCCCGATCCAGATTAGATAAATTCATTTTAAAGGTATATAGCCACGTTATATGTTTACAAAAAGACCAGCAAGTGTGATCATGATAAAATAATGTTATATACACCAAGCCTCCATCCTGATAATATTTTGATGGTCTGTTTTATGGTAAAAATAGCCCCAGCGCCGGGCGTGATTTGCAAATATAAACAGATGTGGTGCCATCTAGCGACAGTATCGCAGAACTATCATAATGCCGGTTTGCTTAATTAATAAATCCAAATTAAATAATGTCATACCGAGCATGATCCTCTGCAGTGCCTCGCAGTAAAGCCAAGACCATCCATCCATCCATTTTCTAACACGGCTATCCCTTGTGGGGTAGTGAGGGGTGCTGGTGCCTCTCTCCAGCTGTCAATGGGCGAGAGGCGGGGTACACCCTCGACAGATTGAAGACCAACCGTCATTAATTAAATCAACTGACCAGCAAGTTTAAGAGCTTCGTAATCAGAACATTTACTCACATCAGTGAACTCTGTGGTCACATCTGAGCAACCGGAAGGTTTAGTGTCCGCTTCAGTGAACACCAACAGTCATACTGTATTCCCAGTGACATTCCAGTCTTTTCCCTCTTGCAATCATATTTTTTTGGTTTTTTTTTCCCACTAGATTGTGGAACATTCTTCATTATTTCAATTTAAAGACTTTTAAGCTTCATTTGGTCATAATGAGCGGACTGGGAAATACAAACAATAATATTCCATCGATGTATAAAACCCTTATGGAAATAAAGGTTAGTATAACCGTAAAACACACCCAAACATATCAGCAAAGCTTTTTTTTGAGAATGCTAGCGGGAGCTAGCCTTTTAGCTTGGTCAAACCCTAAAACACAGTGAAACACATTAAGAGTGAACAATTTTAAACTTTTCCTGCCAAACTCTTTGTCTATGTCTGGTTGTGGCGACATGGCATCCGGTTATAGTTATATAATCCAGGGTGAAACTGGTTCTTTGGCCAGGGATGAGGAACTGGCTGGCTCAGGTGGACAAGGTCCTTGGGGTGGGGGAAAAGCGCAGTCTGCGCTCGGGCTGTGGACACGGGGACCTCTGCATGGCCTGTGGAAGGGGGGGGGGGGCAGTGTTGCAGTGTGAGATCTCGTCATAGCATTTCCAGCGTGGCTGTATTCGTTCTCTGGAGGCTGCAGCATACTCAGCTCAATCTGTCACAGGAACCGCTCCTTGCAGTCGCGCCTCAACTTTCCTGTTAAAGCTGATAAAAATCACAAGGCTGATTTCCGTATAGGGACTGATTCCTTAATCCGCCGTCTGATTGTACAGAGGACAGACTGCAGACTTAGCTTTGATCCAGCCTGCGTATTTGCATGGGTCTCTCCAGTGGAGGACTCCTCTCTTCAAGGGTCCACAGGCAAAAAGAAAGATAATTCCTTGGGGGCTTGGTACATAGCAACGTAGGCACCCCCTGCAGTGATGGGCAGTCCCCTGGGAGCCTGTAAACGTCTCACCTTTCACTGGCTTTAAACTTACAGTCTGATTTTATCCTCCATGACTGATTACACAACAACATAAAACTACTTAGAAATAGAAGGAAAATTGTTTTCAAAAACAAAGACAGAAAAATCGGGTTTACATAAAGCAACTAGAAGCATTTAAACTTATAGCAACCCTGTACCTTTGACCTGATGGAAAGAGCCTGTGCTCATGATTCCGAGTGTGTTCAGGATTAGCGGCAACATTTTTAGCTAATCTGATTATATTATTAGGGTATGAGGATTCATAAAGTTTCTCGACTGGATGGCCTACAATTTTAGAGCAAATTTTCATTTAAAAAAAGCAGTTTCGATTTTTCAGCAGTGCACTTAGTTTACAATGTGGTATTACAGTACTAAAAAACACTCATTATCACTGAGGTATGAAACAAAAGAAGAACTTCTTTTTGATTGTTTTTCTCTTTACACATTGAGAAAACTTATGGACTGCACTGTTTTGGGTTACCAGTTGATAAGGTTAAACTGAAAAATCCTTTTTTGCATCAGTCAATCTTGAATTGGAACATGGAACATTCTGAATACAACACAAGATGTACTTTAAACACCCAAAGGACCAAAGTGTAGTTCACAAGATAACAGGATCCTTGAGAGGTTTGTCAAACAAAATCCATTCAAGAACTTTGTAGAGCTTAACAAGGAGTTGACAAAAGTTGGTGTCAGCGAATCCAGAGCCATTACGCACAGATGAAACCTACACAAGGGCTACACAAGTATTTCCTGGGCTAAGGAGAAAAGACTGTTTCGCAGTGGTCCTAAATCCTAATAAAGTTTGCATTTTATTTGGAAATCAAGTTCCCAGCACAGGAATAGTAGAGAGGCACAGAACCATGTCTCTTGAGGTCCAGTGTGAATTTTCCACATACAGTGATGATTTGGTGTGCTAAGTCATCTGTTAAATGGTAAACGGCCTGCACTTGTATAGTACTTTGTCAAGTCAGAGGACCCCAAAGTGTTTTACTCTACATTCAGTCATTCACCTATTCACTCACACATTCACATAGTTAAGCTATGTTGTAGCCACAGGTGCCCTGGGACATACTGACAAAAGCAGGGCTGCAATACAATCGGCACCACCGTGTCCTCTGACCACTGGCAACAGACAAGTGGATGAAGTGTCTTGTCTAAGGACACAACAACTGACACAGAGTGGGAGTTTGAATCGGCAACCCACTGGTGTACAGGACGAAATCCTAGCTCCTGAGCCACAGCTGCCGCCGGACCGTTGGTGTTGGACTATATTTCCTAAAGTCCATATTCAACACAACCATCTACTTGGACATTTTTGAGCACTTCATCTTTCCTTCTGCTGCCAAGCTTTATGGAGACACTGATTTAATTTTCGAGCAGGACTTGACAGCTGCCCACATTGCCAAGGGTACCATTGGCTGGTTTAGAGGTACAGTGCCAGAAAACTGGCCTGAGTTGAACCCAATACAGCATCTATGGCCGCGGTTCTCAAAGTGTGTGGCGCGACCCACTGGTGGGGAATTGAGACGTGACAGGTGGGGCGCGCCAAGTTCCGGCGTGTGTGTGTGTGTTGTGTGACTATAAATGTAGAACGTGTGAGAGCAAACTGTCCTTATAGCTGTCTGTTGCCGCTTATTAGACCAATCAAACCCACAAAGTAATCATTACTAGCCTACATGCAGTCTAATTAAAAGAACATTAGATATGAGAAAAATTTCACCTGGAACTGAAGTGCCAAAATAATGATTGACATGACGTCGGCATATTATTTGTAACGGGATAACCTTTCGCGCCCCAGTGTTGCCAACTCAGCGACTTTGTCGCTATATTTCAGACCCCTCCAGCGACTTTTTTTCAAAAAAGCGACTAGCGACAAATCTAGCGAATTTTGGAGACTCTTACGTGAAAGCACGTATCGTTCATACTCTTGTCCTCCATCGGCAGGTGCTGCCGTGAGGCACCTCCCCCCTCCCATCTCCGTTCTCCCGCTACCGCAGGAGTCCCTCTCAGCGCTGCAGTCAGAGCCACAGCATGTTTACCCTCAGCGTCCAGACTGCAAATAAAGCGCATGCGCCGGGATTGACGGCGCAGGTTGATCATAAATAACAGAATTTGAAATATTTTATCTTAAATAAATAACGGCGTTTGATTCACACAGCCACATGTTCATGTTTTACCGTGATTTGTAGGCTCCTTGGTGGACCACAAGGGAAAAAAGAAAATGTTAAAAAAAATTTTAAAAAAATTGTAACTCCGCCATAGTGTCTCTTTATGGTTCATTTTGCCGGTCTCAAACCCGGGTAAAGGAGGAGGGTTAGTAAGTATTGAAATAAATTAAACATTAATTAAAAAAATAAAATTATAATTATAATAATAGTAATAATAATAATAATACTAATAATAAACATTAATGGACAGCAAAAAGTAGCTCTATATATTCTGAGTGTTTTTACTCACTTTTTGTCTCTCTCTAACAACGTTATTTCTCCCACAGCGCCAATAATTTACATATCACATCGTGTTGCAGATTATGCAAATTAGGCGATGATGTCATTCAGCGACTTCTAGAGACTTTTAGCACAGCCAATAGCTACTTTCCTTACTGAGGAGTTGGCAACACTGTCGCGCTCATATATCTGTATCTGTATACATCTGTTTCGCGCCAATGGGCAGGCTGTTGCTTCACTGAAAACAAAATACAGATCTCAGCTGAACATTGAGCATGACTTGAGAGTGGCAGTATCAAGCCTGCAACCCCGTTTTGAGAAACTGTGCAATGCAAAACAGGCTCATTGCAGCCACTAATGCAGGGATAAATAGACCTGTCTTGCCAGATGGATTTTACTTCTTTTCTTTTATTAACATATTGCAGAGTGGCACTTTAATTTTTTCTATCTTTGAGCTTGATACAAATTTTGACACAGCTGCATTTTTATTTTCTTTATTTGTGAGCTTGCTGTTATTTGATGTAGATAGTTTGTATTTAGATACTACTTGTTACTTCAATAAAATTGGAACATTTTAAGATTGTTGCATATTTCATTAGCATTGTGTTGGGGCGATGGGGACAGGTGGGGCTTGAAAATTCTCCCTTGTCCAAAGTGGGGAATGACAGAAAAAGTTTGAGAACCACTGATCTATGGGTTATTGTCATGAGAAAAATAAGAGACACCAGACCCAACAATGCAAATGATCTGAAGGCAGCTACCAAAGCAACCTGGGCTTTCGCTACACCTCAACAGGACCACAGGCAGGTCACCTTCAAGCAAGATGTATGATGCAGTAATTCATGCCAAAGGAGGCCCGGCCAAGTATTGAGTTCATTGAAAGGAACAGACTTTCTAGAAGCCTGACACATCTGTTTAAAATATCCTTTTTGTTAATCTTATTCAATATTCTACATTTCTGAGGCGTTTAACTTTGGGTTTTCATCATGTGCAAGTCATAGGAATCAGAATTACAAGAAATAAAGACTTGAACATTTTCACTCACTGTGCAATGAATCTGTGTAATATATGAGTTTCTGAAATGAGTGACAAAAAATATTGAACTTTTCACAATATTAATTTTTTTTTTAGATAATCTGTACATATTCAAGCTGATTTGTGTGGATGGAAAATTACATCTTGGTTAATAAGGTCACCCTGGACCTAGCTCCTCTAAAACATGTGAGCAGGTGCATAAGGGAGGAGACAAGAAGGGCCTGCTATTGGCTCCACTTTCCCCTGGTCCGTTGAGGCCAATGCTCTCATAATTTCTGTGTTGGATTGTAAATGTTTGATTATGAGTTGTTTTTGTTACCTCTTTATGGCGAAAGCTGCTGCTTTATAGCAATGTGCAAGAGGCAGTCGCCTCGGATTCGGAGGAGAACAGCGCTGGGAACAGAAGGTGTGGCAGGCTGCAGCCAAGCCAAGGGTATGATTACTTTTGCTCTGCTTCTCAATAAAGTGCTGAGCTGACACTTGACAGAATCACCGTTTCCTTTTATTTAATAAGTATATCAGGGGTCAGTTATCATTATTCCCCACAACAATGTACAAGGGAAACATATTAAAAGCTGGACAAGAAAATGTGGGCTGTGCTGTGGGATGTTACTACAATTGTAAAACTACTTTTAACATGAAAAGTTGTTTACATGCTCTATAGTCAGAAAGAAAACTAGGCTGGTCAAATAAAGCTTCTTGTATGAGGAAGGAATGATAACAATAAGGTGCACAGTGTACTCCAAAATATCAGAGATTAAAAATGATGTGAGAAAGGCTTTCTTGAGGCAATTATATAAATCTTTTTAAAATTCTGTCCATGCAGCGTTCGTAATGGCAAGACAGAGAACTAACCTTTAAAATCTTAAACACCAGATGAACATTATTATTTATAAAAAGCAACTCAAATACAACTAAAGAAGTACTTGGTCAATAGCAATAAGATTTGGTGATTTTCTGAACATTATTTTAGCTTTTCTGAGATAATTTTCCTTCAGGCTTCACATATTTTTTAAATAACATAAACTGACAGTTTCAGAGGATTTCAAGTCCAAAAATGTGCATAATGAATGTTGTTGTGCTATCGAAGTAAGTCCGAAGTTTTAATGGTCTCCCTTTCTCCTGTGTTGTTTCGAAGAACAGATCATTATGCTGCTCTATTTTAACAAGCAGATTTGATGTTAACCATTATTTGATGCTTGACTGCTGCGAGTATAAATGGAATAATGTCTATTGATGCATTTTAAAGTACTTTAAACTGCTATTGGATTTTTTTCACTGCTACCTCAGATTTGTTTTGTTGTCTTTTATATTTGTGCAATGACAAAAAAAAATCTTAATCCATGGTAAATTTTATCTCATATCTTTGTTATTATGGTTGGAATAGACATTGAACTAAATAGATGATTTCTCTCATAAGCACAAAGTTTTACATGAAATGCAAAAAAGAGAAAAGAATCACTTCATTCCCCAAATCGTTTTGCTGCTATTTCCTGTAATTTATACAGATGTCGGGAATTAATTTTTTCTTAAAGAAGACTTGTGTCGTAGTGATGAAATTTACTCAGATGACCTTTGTGTTTACTTGACATTTGCCTTTTAGCACTTTTGTAAGTTATGATGCAGTTATTAAATGCATCTTCTTTTTTAAAAGATTTGCTCAAACAATACTTTGGGAGATTCCTTCAAATTCATTCCCTCAAATAAAAATTTGAGGGAATGAATTCAAAATTATCAATATATTCAAGAATTATACAGTGTGCATGCCTATTAGACTTAATCTAGGGTTGTCTTCAAGTACTATTGATCCATATAATCATATTAAATTCAGCTCAATGGTTAAAAAATAAATTGTTGTTCAGTTCATTTTATTAATTTTGCCTCATTCTTTGTTATTATTGACATTGATGTTCTGATGTGTTGTTCTTTTTGATATTTTATTTTATTTTGTGCCGTAGTCCATAAAACCCATCAGATAAATGAAACATAACTGCTGTTTCTGACTAATCTTTATTTGCATTATGACAGAGGTTTCACAATACTGTTAATCTAATATGGATAAATGTTATATTAGAGTAAAGTAATCGTGCACAAGAAAAAGAAAAAAAGAGAAGTAACATGAATCACCGTTGGGTTCTATCCTTGGTTAAGTGGTCCTAGATTAATACAAGACTGGCACAACAGCAGATATTTAACACTAGCCAAAATAGAGACAAAAATCAGACCACCCTTGTCATTGAGGAGGCTTTAAGGTGGCAGAAATGGATTTCTGGTGAATTCCTTTTCACATTGAACAACAGTTTTTTGAAAAATTACCATAAATTTGAACTGAACAGAGCCCTACATACCACTTTTCAAATAAAATGTCTCACAAAGTCCAAACTGAAAGGGATCCATCATGTGATGAATAATGTAGAAATTCAAATATGGCATCTGGTATTTGTTTCAAATACTAAATCTTAACGAAAAAACAAAACAAAACAGTGCAGTCCATAAGTTTTCTCAAAGTGTAAAGAGAAAATCAATAACAATTTAAACACTCACCAACACAGTGTTGATTAGTGTTTAATGCAGATCAAATTGTACACCTTGGCTGTAGAGCTAAATACAACAAGAAAATGAAACACCAACATAGTCTAAAATTAACTCAGTTATAGTAATAGCCAATATTAAAATGCATTTCACACGGTGTGCGCCTTTACCTTCTTCTTAAGCATTTTTTAGCCTTCTGCCTCTGAGCATTTTCAAACCAAACAAAAAATGGTGATATCTTTGATATCTTTAGTGTATAACAAAATAACGTTTATTGTTAGATGCATTATCAAGCTTTTCTATTTTAGCCATCTGGATCAAAAGATTGCTGAGTTATTCCCTGCAGAAATTGATACAAGGAAAGTAAGCTTTACTTTAAATGATTTGAGTTTAATCTGATTCTCTGTTTGGATCAAGATCCTGTCATTTTCAGCCAGCTGGAGCAGAGAAAGAAGTCAGAAAATAACCACTGGAGGCAAACACTTCTTTCCCAAACAGCTACTGAAATTCTGTCACCACCTCATTGTAGTTTCAGTTTATGCAGTGGCTCAATTTGAATTACTTCAAGATTAAATGTTACTGGTTTCTACAGATCTGACTGCGATCTGAGATTAATGACTATCTGTAAAAAAAATTGTGATCCTCGTTTTTTAATACACTTTAATGAATTATAACCTGTTTTCTATTCTGTTTTGCTGTCATGGGCTTTATTCTCACAACATACTGATGCACAAAAATCAATACACAGCGATTAAAACCAATGAAATAGTTTCCATATTATCTGCTTGATGCACCATTTGAGCAATTTTCTTTTGTTTATTCTTGACAATGCAAGTGTTTTATTACATTTCATCAATTCTGCTCAGATGAACACACACACCTAGGGCTCCTACAGGCACCTAGTGCCGCTGGCTAGCTGATGGGCCATCATGACTCACGCACGCTCCTCTTTGTCAGTGATCAATAAACTAAATTAAACCGCAATCCAAGGGTTTAGAAGCTGATTGCAGGAGGAGAAAAGAGACAAGGAGGGCACACACACATTTACAATCGTGGTTTCCACACAGCAACATACTGTACTCATCGTGTTGATTTTCTCTAAAACATAACTTCACTAACATTGAACTCTCTGTCTCACAGGGGATTACTGTTTTACCCAGAGGCTGCACACAAACTGGATACAATTTCAAATGAAATATCATGCAAACTATACTCATGGACAAAAACAGAACTTTGCATTTTCCTTTTTCTTTCAGGCTAACAAACACCCACCCACACACTAATGACCTAGTTTCAGACTGCCTGAATAAAGACTTTAGTGACTTACAGTCTCTTTGTAATTTTTGTTAGACAGCTGAGGGAGAGCAGACAATCATTATTCTCCACATTGGCTAAAAACCAGTCCCTCTCCTCGCTTTCAATCTGACCTGTCCCAATCCATTAGGTAGAGAGTTGAAGTACGACTAAGCTTATTATTAGCCTAACTGAAGTCAAACACGATTGAGCTCATTTTATTTCTCTTCTTCCAGCTGCTTTTAGAAAGTGAGAGCACATGCTTTTTTGTCAGGGTTTTAGTGTAATTAGTAAAACTGAGCACAGAAACACTGAGAATACTTACAAAGGGATCTGACAAACGCCTTAGAGACATGCTTGATCAATGTGTCAGATATATTAATGGATTAGGAGGAAGATTTCCTTTTTTCCTCCTAAGCTTTAAAAAGTCCAAAAGACAGATTTGAAAATAACTGGCAAGAGCAAGCAAAGAGAAAATTAGAAATTGTTCCTCATTAGGCATCTTCTCATTGATAACCGGAGGGTTTATTTTATTGGATACGTTTGGACTTAATTGCTTGTTTGTCTGTTTTTTTTGGGGGGGGAAGAAAAATTATTTGACTCTAATATACATTATAAAAAAGTCACTCTCTAACCTTATGCTCACATGATTCCTTTACAATTGAGAAAGCCTGGAGGACATATTTAGATACAATCTTCCATTTTCAAGGTAAGATGAGGAATACTGTAGTTCTCATCAAAATGTACCTACAGTAATGAGAGTTGATGATAGTCACAAATATCATGTTTACTTTTTGACTTTTAACTTTTGGGTTTTCAAGATGAATGGGTGGATGACACAACATCCATCTTAAAAGGTGACATATCATGCAAAATCCCAATTTTCAGCCCTTAAATACATTTTGTTGTATACTTTGAGTCTCTAGGAATGCAAAAAATGTGCATATAGTCTCTCCAGGTACTGCATAAATAACAGACTTTGTGATATTGGCAAATATTGTATCGTCATCTAAACAAATTTATATAAAATCATATTGTGATAAAGCTGGTGATTTACACCCCTTACCACAGTATAGCACCGGGGGACTTTAGTGCTTTAAATGAACAAAATCTAAAGTTTTAGCTGCTAAACTCTGGTTGAGTTGACACAATGCCCTCTGGCATGTAAAGGGTAAGTAGCCTGATCATAAGTAATAATTTGCTTACAGGAATGTTTTCCCCCTAAAAATCTCATGTTCAGTGTTTCAATTTGGCACCTTATCACATGATATGGAATGGGAGTGACAACCTAATAGGGTTATAAGCCATATCATTAAATGTATTTGCAGGAACATAGAAAGTGGCACAACACTAAACAAATCCTCATTTTAGTCAAATGTAACAAATGTGCAAAATAAACAAGATAAAGAAAAGTGGCAGGACATGTTCCTGTTTCCCTTAGGAACGCAAATAATCAAGTGAAATATCTGAAAATACAAATAAATCAAAGAAAGATCCATCTCTCCCTGACTGTCAGTCATGCTGTCTGGTCTCTGCCCTGACACATGGCCTTCTCTCTGGGCTACCTTTTACAATACAGATGAAAATATTTTAGAATGTGAATGAGAGTTACTCTGAAATATCAGTGAAAACCCTCTCCTGATAACCTCTTGGTTTTTCCTTGCAGTTAGATTACTCAGTACGTAGTAGCCTCTCCTTCACTGTGAACACCCAGCATTACTGTCCACTGCTGCTGCCTTCTGCTCTCCCCGACTCTGCTCATTTCTATTGTGGCAATAAAGATTTCTTTTAATTATGTTGAAAGCTAAAATGAGCTTTCCACATAGTTCTACATAGAAGAGGGTGGTGTTTATTCTCGTGATGAACTAACTAGTGAGGCATGTAAACACAGGTAACAATAATATTCTTGTCATCTAGCTTAACATTACACTGGCATATATTAGTGAGTCATCATTTACCTAACATTATCTACACGCAACAGCATTACTCAAATTACATGTTTTATTTGGAAAAATAATGTTTACATTTTTTTTGCCTTTTGCTTACCACCCCAAACCCAACATACTCCAAACCTGACGTACCCTGTCCATACTCCCCAGTGATGTTCCCATTCCCCAAAGTCCTACATGTGTGGCCGTGTGATGGAGCAGACAGAGGGATGCGTCCGGGGATGGGGAGGAAAGGACTGGTGAGCAACATGCCCTCTCAGTAAGCTAGCTCCCCCACTGACTCCAATAGATACCCCTGTTCTCCAAAACCTACCCAGAGAGAGAGACACTACTAGCAGCAGGGCTAGCGGGGTCCGCAGATTTTGGTGGTGCTGCGGCATTCCTTGGCTTCATGCCTCTAATAGGATGACCCAAGGAGAGAGAGAGGGTGGCCTCCCGCCGCATTTCTGTGGGGGGACGGGTTCTGACTGTTGTTTGTGCTTATGTGCCAAACGGCATTTCAGATTACCCTCCGTTTTTGTAGTCCTTGGAGGGGGTACTGGAGAGTGCCCCTCTTGGGGACTCCCTTGTTCTGCTGGGGGACTTCATGCTCCTGCGGGCAATGACAGCGAGACCTGAAGGGATGTGGTTGGGAGGAAAGGCCCACCTGATCTGAACCTGAGCAGTGTTCTGTTGTTTAACTTCTGTGCTTGTCATGGATTGTCCATAACGAACACCATGTTCAAGCATAAGGGTATCCATGTGTACTCTTGACACCAGGACACCCTAGGCCGTAGTTCAATTATCACATTTTTTGTTGTTTCATTCTGTGGCCGCATATCTTGGACACTCGGTTGAAGAGAGGGGCAGAGCTGTCCACCGACCACTACCTGGTGGTGAGTTGGCTCCAATGGTGAGGGAGGATACTGGTCAGACCTGGCAGGCCCAAATGTATTGTGAGGGTTTGCTGTATTGTGAGGGTTAAAGCTCCCGTGAGACGGAGCTTTAACTCTCACCTCTTGGAGAACTTTGAACATGCTCCGAGGAAGGTGGGGAACATTGAGTCCAAGTGGGCCATGTTCCATGCCTCCATCGTCGAGGCGGGTAGTCGGAGCTGTGGCCGCAAGGTTGTCGGAGCATGTAGCAGTAGCAACCCTCGAACTCGCTGGTGGACACGGGTGGGGAGGGATGCTATCAAGCTGAAGAAGAAATCCTATCGGGCTTTCTTGGCCTGACATGCGGCTTGGATGGTCGCTGAGGCAAAAACTCGGGCATGGGAGGAGTTCGGAGAGGCCACGGAGAAAGACTTCCGTACAGCTTTGAGGCGATTCTGGTCCACCATCCGGTGTATCAGGAGGGAGAAGCAGTGCAACACAAACACTGTTTATAGTGGGGATGGTGTGTTCCTGACCTCGACTCGGGATGTTGTGGGTTGGTACGCAGAATACTTTGAAGACCTCCTCAATCCCACCAGCAAATCTTCCATTGAGAAAACAAAGCCTGGGAGCTCAGGGTCGGGTTCTCCTATCTCTGGTGCAGAGGTCACCTAGGTGGTTAAAAAGCTCCTCGGTGGCAAGGTCCCGGGGGTGGATGAGATTCGCCTTAAGGCTCTGGATGTTGTGGGGCTGTGTTGGTTAACGTGACCCTGCAATATTGCGTGAACACCGGGGGCAGTTCTCCTGGATTGGCAGACGAGTTTGGTGGTCCCCTATTCAAAAAGGGGGTCCGGAGGGTGTGTTCCAAGTACAGAGGGATAACACTCTTAAGCCTCCCCGGTAAAGTCTCTTCAGGGGTTCTGGAGAGGAGGGTCCATTGAATAGGTGAAGCTTGGATTCAGGAAGACCTGTGTGGTTCTCGTCCTGGTCATGGAATAGTGCACCAGGGTGCATGGGAGTTTGCCCAACCAGTCTACATGTGCTTTGTGGACTTGGAGAAGGCATTTGACCGTATCCCTCAGGGGATCCTGTGGGGGTCCGGGAGTATTGAGTACCAGACCCTTTAATATGGGCTGTTAGGTCTCTGTATGACTGGTGTCAGAGAGTGGTCCGCATTGCTGGCAGTCAATCGGACTCGTTTCCGGTGAGATTTTGACTCCGCCAAGGTTGCCCTTTGTCGCAGATTCTGTTCCTAACATTTATGTACAGAATTTCTAGGCGCAGCCAAGGTGTTGAGGAGATCCGATTTGGTGGCCTCAGGATAATGTGTCTGCTCTTAGCGGATGACGTGGTTCTGTTGGCTTCAGCAGGTCATGATCTACAGCTCTCTTTGGAGTGGTTCGCAGCTGAGTGTGAAGTGGCCGGGAGGAGGATCAGTGCCTCCTAATCCAAGGCCGTGGTCTTGAGTCGGAAAAGTGTAGAGTGTTCTCCGGGTCGGGAAGGATGTCCTGCCCCAAGTGGAGGAGTTTAAGTATCTCGGGTTCTTGTTCACAAATGATGGAAAGATGGAATGAGAGATTGATAGGTGGATTGGTGCTGCATCTGCAGTGAAGCAGGCGCTTTACTGGTCTGTTGTGGGGAAGAGAGAGCTGAGTCAAAAGGCGAAGCTCTCGATTTACCAGTCGATCTACGTTCCCACCGTCATCTATGGTCATGAGATTTGGGTTGTGACCGAAAAAACGAGATTGCGGATACAAGCGGCCAAAATTAGTTTTCTCTGTAGGGTGTCTGGGCTCTCCCTAAGAGATAGGGTGAGAAGCTCGGTCATCTGGAGGGTACTCAGAGTAGAGCCACTGCTTCTCCACGTCAAGAGGACCCAGTTGAGGTGGTTTGGGCATCTGGTTAGTATGTCTCCTTGATGCCCCCCTGGTAAGGTTTTCCAGGCACGTCCCACCGGGAGTAGACCCAGAGGAAGGGACCATGATTCTCGGTTGGCCTGAGAACGCCTTGGTGTTCCCCCGGAGGAGTTGGCCCAAGTAGCTGGGGAGAGGGAGGTCTTGGCCTCTCTACTAAGCCTGCTACATCTGTGACCTGACCCTGGATATGCAGAAGAAGATGGATGGATGGATGGAGTTTAATAATGAAACAATTCAACTGACCTTGAACCTTTTATACAGAAGGCAATTGGCATATACATGTATATCCAATACATGCAAATTTCAGTACCTCTTAAGGCTGCCAATGTAGGAGCTATGGCTTTTTATTTGTCAGCATCATCACAGCACTTGAAAATTGCTTCACCATAGAGAATTTTCAGTTTATGCCAGTTCATGATATGCTTAGGCCTGGGTGGTTTCCGGGGTGTTCCTGATTATTCTAACCAATTATCTTTCATCTAAGTGAGAAGTAAGGGACAAATGGTAAAAAATGTAAACAGTGTGGTACTCCAATCAGCACACCGTTTCTAAGCACATATCAAAATTGGTTTTGGAAAGCTAAAGCAAGCTAACATTAGGCACCTCAGTTCTCATGGAAATTTGTGGACTAAAACAAACTACAAATTTTGCCAAAAAGTTTGGTCACCTTTTGCCAGGGGCTTCTTGATGAAATCAAAAATCATACGGTCGAGATTCATCTTGCTATGGGATAAACCAAATATTAGTGGGGGTGTGGATTTATCTCTGAGCTTCCATGTAAAATTTAAACTATGTTTATCTATCCGCCATAAATCCAAATTTGTGCATCATTTGATAATTATTTAGTTATTCCATCTCAGGAAAATAAAAGCTCGAATAAAACATTTTGAAAACTCAAGATTGATATTGCATTCATGATTTTAATGAGTGTACATGAACTTCTGACCAGTATTGTACTCAATGTCAAATTTGAATGTATTATTCATGTAAATGTACCCACGCAATTTAAATTATGTTATTCAGATTGAACCTACTCACAACAGTCATCTCAGAGTGCCATTAGGTCCAATTTAAATCCAATTACATACAATCCATTCAGTTTAATATAATTTATTTCAAATTAAGACAGCGCAATTAGGTTTGATTTATATTGCAAATACATGTTTTACAGCCATATATAATGTATTTGTAAATAACATTTCCAGTTTATAAAATCATTTCATAAATATGCACCAACTACTCACCTGATGTGACTCCACACAAGTAGTGGCATTTCTACTGATACTTTGCTACTCCTCCAGCATATTTGAAACACTCCAGTTTCACATCTTGTATCATTAACAAATGATCTTATGTGAAATCTTATGTTAATTTCTGCACCAGCACAGAACAAAGCAGCAGCTGTGAGCTCAGCCACAAAGCTCTGAATCTGTCATGTCGGTTGTGGGAGTTTGCCCTGATTGCTCAGCACTGAGCTGCACATATTTCTCCTCAGAACTTGTGTTTCGATGCAACATAACAGAACTTGACGTGGAGCGTTGGGGCAAGGAGAGAAACTGTTATGCATTACAAGTCGCACACAGCTAATGGGTGGTTTACAAGTAGTAAGCTCACTGTTTACTGTGAGCTGGTGTTTTCAGCATTTTCTTCAGAGACTCATTTAAAATGAAAAAAAAAGGAATGTTTAAAGCTTCACTTCGTGTCAGTTTCGTCAGCAGAGGACACTGAGCTCCAACACATTACAAAACATTTTATTTTATGTTCTTATTACCACTCTCAGATTGCAACACCTAACTTTCCCTGAAACATATCTAACTGTAACTCAAAATAAATAAAAAAAGCATGACTTGACGTGAATAATAACATGGATCCGGTCACTTAATGGACTTACAGTATTACAGAAACTTTAGCACAGTTAGATTTATGGCTGCCATTAGATGTGCAGGTGATGCCAACTCATTTGTTATGTAGAGCTTGAGAATGGAAACCATTAACAAACAAGCAGTCACTCAAGTTACATGTAGAGAAATATTTTAGCATCAAGTCACATAGTTTAAGCTAAGAATAGGATTCAGAAAGAACACTAGGGTAATTGGATCCAAAGCTGAACCAGGAGATAAAACCCTTGATGGGAAAAAATGGACTATGAAAAATTGTTTATTGTGAGAAATTCCAAAAAACCATCCAACAGATAGAACCTGACTTAATGTGATGCCGTTGTTACGAGTCCCAGATGGCACAGTGACCATGGTATGAAAGAATGTAAAATATCCACAAAATATATGTAGAGCGTAAGCGTGAGAACCACATCAACACTTTCTCCACATTGGGGTTGAATGGGAACAGAAGTTGCTCTGCAACATGCAACCAGGGGTACTGGCTGGGACCACATAGTGCCACACCTCTAAAGCCCGGCATACACAGTACGAGTTTCTGCCCTTTTTGGGCCGATTCTTCAGTCGTGCAAGACTTTTTTGGATTGGGCCGAGCGTCCTGCGTCATGTAGTATACAGGGGGTAACGAGGGGCGATTCGCCTCCTCTCACGACCACCTCCCGATCAGGAATCGGACAGTCGGATGAAAATCAAACAGGTTTGAAATTCAGTCGGCCCTCGTAAGGTGATCGTGAGCACATCCTGCTGTTGAAGCGGAGTTACAAGCGTCTACAAGCCGATTTCCCACCAACCTCGCACATGTGCAAACAAGGGAATTCTTCTTCTTCTTCTCAGGCGAAAACATAGGAGTGGAGAGAAGCATGGCGGCAGTACGTGTGACATGGTGTCAAACTACGGAGGAGCGACTCGTAGAATTGCCAAGGGAGTGCATTTCGTTCTAGTGAGCCTCATATTTAACAGTGAGCATTGACACTTCCGTGTTTTTCTTCTACTACTATTTACATTGGGCTTCCGGATAAATGAGTCCAAGTAGCGCCATCCCCCTACGGGGATGAGTCCGACGCGTGGTTTTTAGACGTACAGTGTGATCACTTAGATCGCATCAGAGCGTTGGGCCGTACAGTGTAAGAACATATATCATGAGCAGTGAACATTTAAACCCTGCGGTTTCGTCGTACAGTTTGAGCTGGATCTGAGTATTGAAAATATCGTACAGTGTATGCCCGGCTTAACTTAGATTCCTGAAAGGAGCCCAGAGCTGCATATAAACACCTGTATGCCAAGTGCAAAATACCGGATAATTCAGTCGGACAACAGGAGTGATTTCACTGTTTTTTATTAAAAGGAAAAACTCCTGTTGTGACAGCTGAGAACGATCTCAGGAACCACTGTAAAGGAGAGCGACAGGTTAGTGACTTTGTCATGATCAGTGAGATGATATTAGTCCTGAAATAAAGCCACCAACCTTCTCAGAGTCTGAGAGGCTGCACTGGATCTGACAAATAAAACCTGGGGCTCCGTGTGAGTCCTAGAGGGGATGATAGTGAAGTCACTGGGACTGGGGCTTGAGTGGCGTTTCACAAGCACAATGTACAAGGGTTGAAGAAGATGGGAAATCCAGAGTCAGGGGTCCAGGCGGGGGCTAAACAGGCCACTTGGTTGAAGAGCAAATCCGTAGTTCAGTGTCCAGAAATCAGAGGGCCTCTGACAGAGGGCAATGGAGAGTCTAGCAGGGGGGAGGCAAAGACAGGGAACTGTCTTTGCCTCCCCCAAGGACGAACCTAGTAACAGGTAGGCAAGGTAATCAGAGAATGCTGGATTGTCTACTCACACAAAGGATTTCAAGATCCTGGCAGAGACTGGCTGTGAGAGGCAGATATTTATTGGGAGGATCACAGGTGGAAAGAGTGCAGGTAATTAGGAGCAGCGCAGGTGCTGCTGCTCCTACTAATTAGTCAATCAGACCAGAGGGAGACAAAGAAGGCAACCGGACACAAACACAACATAGTAAAGTGGGGGGCAGGGAAACAGAGCAGATACATAACAAAACCAGACACGTAGTCAATAGATTACAAGCAAGAACATTGGAGGAACTTAAGCAGTGGTATTTCAGAGAAGTAAGAATCAGGAGACTTCTTAATAAGTGCACACATTTTCAAAGCTTTTTGTCACGTGCTAGATAAGGATGAAGAGGTAGATACATAATAACTGCCTGCAGGGCTTTCTTGGGTGACCTTTTGCAATAATGATAATCTAAATGAGCTTGAGCTATTTTCAAAGGATTTTACAGAGTAAAATTCTGTGTCAGAAATTAGGTTTCCTCCCATCTTATTGCATTGATAGCCATTCGCTGCTCTTCTTTTTTCTCATGTGGGGTTTTTGATAGAGGACAGACGACAGCAAACAGCAGTCTCAGCCATTTCCACTCAGAGACATCAAAGATTGTGATAAAAGATCAGAAGGAGTTTCCAGTGATGGATTTGGAACAGGATGTATCGTGACACATTGTATGGGAGTGCTGACACAGAAATCCTTTTTCTCTATAAGCACAAATCTAACATACACACACATGCAATCATGGATGTGAACCCTAAAAAATGCAGCAAACAATCTGTTGCCCCTTGCTTCTTGATCGTCAGTTGGGAAGGTAGAAAAGAAAGAATAATTCATATATGCTTCTTTTTTTTTTACATATACATGCACACCTGCAAAATAGTTTGTGTTTGAGAACTGCTTGTGCACATTCCCATACCATCAGGTCCTAGCAGCATGTTCCACACAACTACCAACCCTATAATAAAGGCTTCATTCTGCCTTCTTGATTTGTTTGGATATCATCTGAGCCCGTTATATAAGACTCTCCCTGGTATTCCTTCTTTTGAGCCGCTGTCATTTCTGTCTCACCTGCAGGCATTTTGCTCAAACAAAGAACAATGCCGACTGGAGAGGGAATACCCACATCCGACAGAGTTTGTCTTTCTTTAAAAATAAAAACAAAAAAATCTTTGAAAGGGGAACTTTGTGTGTGATATGCTTGATTTACCTTTTCATTTACATCGGGGACTTCTGGAACAACCTCAAGGGCAAACTTCATGTTTTAGGAAAGATGAATTAAGCACACTTCATATTTCAAAATGCCTGAAGTATGGTTTTCACATGAATTTTCTTGTCAGTCTCAAGTTTTCATGGTAAGTAGTGATTATTATTTTTTTTTATTTCCCGAATGTGAATGTGTTTTCAATTGAAGCAAACTAATAATCTGAGTCTATACTATTGTAAATGTTCAATAATACCTAAACTATCATGACATTCAAGGAGAACCGACATATTAATTCAGTACTATGGTCAGAATTGACTACAGGAGTAATAGGCGAGTTTACTGAAGACGTTATAATTGTCGAATGAGACATACATATGCCCAGAAGCAATTGGTAAATCTATGTGTTTCTTTGGTAAAATTTTGTCACAACATTATATCAGCTTTCATAATTTTTAAAGCAGAACATTGAGGGTAACAGCAAAAACCCTGCGATTACATATCTGTCACTATCAAACAAATGGAGAATAGGAGAGACTGCAGTGTCTTGAATGTCATTGCTGAGCAGGATGTAATACTTATTAAAGGTTGTGTGCTATTTTTTCTGCATTTTAAAGCTATTTAGTTAGCAATCACATAGTCGGGACTAATTTGATTAACTTAAAGAGACAGTGTGTAACTAATTTAGCTTTTCACTAGCAAAAATAAAGTATTGCTTTTATAAGTGCATATTCTGCCAAGGTCTAATAACAATTGCATAAATAATCGAAGCCTTTTCATAGCTCTGAATGAGTTGCTTAAAAATACATAGTTGCCGGTGCACTCAATGAATGACGGCATGTTGCGTTGCCATTTTTGATTACAGTAGCCGAAAGGGGACAAACTTGTCAGCTTTCTGCGCTTTACCTGTATATGAAGATGTGTTGTCTGTGGAGAAGGAGTATAAAACAAGCAAAGACAACCTAGATCATACTACTACCATTTTCTGTTGAAATGGAGGATCACTCCACTCTTGCTCGGGGAACCAGAGTGGCACTCTGTGGGATTCAAACCCAGGAACTTGTGGCCTCTCCAGGACACAAGTTCCTCGCTCTAAACAATTCCCCCAAATGAGATATGATATCAGGGACAAAAACAAAACCTAAATGGGATACCTCAAGTAAATACATCCACAAAACACACAGAGAGCAGAATTTCATAAGTAAAACAAAACAACCTGTTTTCTTCAGCTGCTGCTTTCCAGCTGATCCATGTAAAGTCTAAACTTACACATCTAAATACTGTCGTATCTGCTGCAGCTGCTCCTTGACGTCAACATTTTATTGAAAGAATGTGTTTCGTTTTACCATGCATGTCTGAGCCAATGTCAAGCTTCCCTGTAGAGCTGCTAAATGAAACACTGCAAGATCCAAGATTAGATGAAACCCAAAGTCCCTGTTCTGGCATTGATTTAACCCATATAAACTCATCTCATTTCATCAAAATTACATATTTAGAAGTTTTGCCATGGAAACAATCCCTTCATGCCTTGAAACGGTTTAGATGTTACTCTAAACCTCTGCCTAATTTAGTTAAGGGAATCTATAAATATGCAAATTGGTCCCTGACTCTGTTTCTACTGCTCACCTGCTGCTGGAGCACACAGCTCTCTTTCAACTCTGCCCAAACACTTTAGGATTACTTTATGCTCCACAGAGGCAAGTTGTGACACTACTGTAGTGTAGTCATTAACAGAAGAAGGGTTCTGCTAATTATATTATTGACTTAAATTTCAAATAGCCTGAAATATATTGCCAAGGATTTATGAACCCCCTTTTCCTACTTTTAATGAGGTCTTTTGGAGCGTAATTATTTCTGTTACCATAAATTCTTCTAAGGCTGTTCTTAAAGTGCCTTTGCAAGGCAGAGTTGGTCACTTTAACAAATGTTAACTCCAAGTTTTGGTAATAACATGCATCCTTCCAGGTGAGAAACACTACATAGACCTGCTAATACTCTTAGGTATAGAAGGTATTATTAAAATTTCCCATGAGCAAAGAATAAAGTGTATCAATTTTTTAAGGAAATAGAAAAATTTATTTATGGCAGAATAAAGATCTCCTAAATCAATGTAAAGTGACTTATAACACTGTAGTACAAAACTATTGGGCTGCTGAAGCTTTAAAGCAGATTTTAGGAACATCCCTTTCACACCACATTGAGAAAGCCATATAAAGCTGGGGCTGGACAGAGGCAAATTTTACCTGCTACTTCTCAGCACAGGTATTATGTTTACATTAGGTTGTTTCCCTCTCTTCATATATGGTAGGTTTCTGTGCCTCTGCTCACACGTTCAGCCTTGCTTTGCTGATGATGGATGTGTGACAAGATACATGATATCAAACATGATATCATGCGTATTAGAAATATACCAGTTGTCCGAGTCCTGCAGTGTCAAAATGGGCCCAAATCATTGGCTTCAATGATGTTATGTCTTCACTTATGATTAACGATTCTCACTGCAGAATGATGATTTCAATGGGTGTGGATGTGGATTCAACCCCTTCCCAGATTTATCGATGTCAACAACTGCTTCCCTAAGGTCAATGCTCATTTCTTTCCATCATAGTATTTTAACCAACACATATGCTACTGACCAGCTTTGCAATCAAGTGCATTTAATTCAAAGTACTTGGCTGCGACCTTTCTTTGTAAATTCTATGGAAGAGTGTAGCAAGCTTTTAAATTTTGTCTTAATTTGTGTTAAATAACAACATAGAATCAGGATTTTGCATGTTTGAGCATAGATTTAAAATACATTTAGAACCTGGTAAAACATTTTTTTTACCATATGTAAAACCCTAGAATCAATTTTTTTTTCTACCTAATGAGACTTGAGAGCAAAATCCATCAAGATAACAAATTTTTCAGGCAAAAACAAAACTTACTAACTGCTTACTTTTCTCAATTTAAGCATATTCCCTTTGCGACAAAATTGTCTGCAAATCATTGGCAACTGGCTTTGATGACACTGTATACAGAATCCTTTTTTTTCCAAGAATTGCCTTTGTGCATTGAAGTAACAACCATTTACTTGTGACAGATGTAAGACAATAATCCACAAGTACATGGGGAGGAGGAGTAGAGAGGTTCTCTTGCCATTCATGTTTGAAGTTTGTTAAAGTTTTCTTAATTTTTGAAAACTGGATTGCTGAGTGCTCATCTCTTGCTAAAAATACAATTTTGATTCGGTTCATTTTAATCAGCCATACACACATAAGCTCTGCAATTTAGTTTGCTGTCTGTCTGTCTGTCTGTCCGTCCATGGTTTATTAAGTGACAGGGTAGGATCTGCAGGAGAGAATTACTCTACTTCTAATGAGCCCTCACAGTCAAAGGGTGTGAGGATCAGGGTCAGTAAGTAGGAGTGTTGTTGACAAGTTGCGTGTAAAATATTTCCATACTTTTACCAATGCAGCTCTCATTTCAATGTGCAGCAGATTGGAGAAAAAAAAGATAGAATATTCACTAATATAACTTATAAGTTCATTTCACCTATAGAGCATTAAAAATAACCAACTGATTTCTAATTAAAAAATGAAATTGTGTGGTTCTATATGCTTTATCAGTGGGGAGAAAGATCTTTGACATTTCTGTTAAAACTACAAATTCACATTAAATTATTGTTTTGGACTGGAATACTTTTGTATTTAGGCGCCCAAATGTTTGTGCATGCCCTATATTCAAGTCATCCTCTCTCTTGCATTGCGAATAGGGGCAACATTTGCTCTTGCCTTTTTGTTTACACTAATGCAAACAGGGGAAGTTTGTTCTATTACCTTGTGTATGTGTGTGTGTGTGTGTGTGTGTGTGTGAACAAGTTTGTAATTACAGCCAAATCCATTACATTACAGAGAGGAGGATTTCAGGGGGATTCATCTCTGCCAAGGGGCAGCTTTTTCCTCCTCCTCTGATTCCTTTTAATTTGACGAATATGGTAAATGGTAAATGGACTGAACTTATATAGCGCTTTTCCAGTCATGCTGACCACCCAAAGCGCTGTACACAATAGCCACATTCACCCAGTCGCTCTCACTAACGCGCACACATTTATACACCGAGACGCAGCTCAGTAGGCAACTTGGGGTTAAGTGCCTTGCCCAGGGGCACATCGACATGTGGCAAGGGGAAGCTGGAATCGAACCCACAACCTTCTGATTGCCATACGACTTCTGATTACCATACGACTACTCAACCCATCAAGCCACAGTCGGATATGTTCATCTATTTTTTTTTTTTTTTTAGATAAATTGAACACAGTACAGTACATAAAATTGAGAACTGTAATTAAAAGTGACACGGTGGGCTTTGACTATTCACAACATTATCTTTGTGCATTTTGTTCACCTGAGTCATGGCTGGCAGAAGGTACTGTTGTCCAGCCTTTGCCTCAGGTAAGTTTCTACCAGTGAGTGACTTTTTTTTATTTTCAACCTAGACCGTACATCACATTTGTTGGACTCACTCTTTAGACTGGTCTAGGTATACTTAAAGACTGGCAGAATTTCTCCGACAAAAGTCATTTTGGACCAAGTTGGTCTGACAGAAATGTCAGAAATGGCCTTATCACTGCTGTTTTCTGAATTATTGGACAACATGATCCTGGTATTATATTTAGAACGTACCATAGAAAATCTAGTGCATAGCACAATCGCAAACCTGCCAAGGCATGGCTATCTACCTAAACTGACAGGCGTAGCAAAGAGAGCATTATTCACAGAAGCTACAATTAAGCTCTTGGTAACTCTGGAGGAGTTGCAGAGATCCACAGCTTAGGCGGAAGAATCTGTTGAAACAACAGCTATTAGCAGTACACTCTACCCATTTGGACTTTATGAAAGAGCGTTGTAAAGAAAACTCTTGTTGGTAGAAAGCCATAAGAAGTTTACCACACACCGTATAGGGGGCAATACAAATGTTTGTAAAGATTCCTTTGCCAAATTAAACCATTTTTTTTTCTGCCTACTGGCAAAAATTCAGCTAAATTCAGCTAATAAAAAACAAAACTGTACCTTGAACACCTCACCCCAACATTCAAACTTTTTAGCTGCAGCACCATACTGTGGGGATGCTGTTCTTTAATAGGGACAGAGAAACTGGTCAAAGTCAATAGAAAGTTTGCAGGGGATACATACTGGAAGAAAACCTATTAGAGGCTGCAAAACACTCGAGATTGGGCTGGAGGTTCACCTTCCAGCCTCATGACATTCACCTAGAGTTAAATAGAATGGTTTAAATCAAAGCATATTCATGCATAAAAAATGGCACAGCTCCATTCCATACCAAAACCCAGTATAAGATCTATAACAAGACTTTAAAACTGACATTCATAGAAGCTCTCCATCCAATCTGTTGGACTTTAAGCTATTTTAAATGTAACATAAGTAACAGCAATTCTCTTAATGTGCAAAGCTGGTAGAGACATAACCTAGATGTTCATCGTTACTTTCTTTGGATAAATTACAGTAGTGAGAGATGCAATAATTTTTGTGTTTAGTGCTAATATGTTTATAAAAAATGTGTCTGAGGACAAAAATCTGTGCAGTGACTGTGTTTTATGGAGAAAAGGCAAAAAGCTTAACTTGACAACAGGAAGGCTAACTGGATTACATATAGATGCTGTGTTCTATCCTCTGGCGGTTTCAACCTCTGTGTGCTGTTGACAAAATAGGATTTAGGAATGTTGGCAGCCTTTTTGATTACTTTGACTCAAACAAGGAATGTTAATCTAGAAAACTACTAATATTGTTAGTAACGCTAACTGTGCACCTGTCTACTAAAAGTTGTTAAAACTGTTCCTAGATCTATTAATCAATGACAAAAAAGCAAACTCATATTTTATTAATTTTCTCTAATTTTTTCACGAACCCCCCTCCTGAATACTGTTTATGGAAGAAAGGCTCATTAAATTACACTATCACATGTAGTTTTTGTTACTGGATTGCAAATCCTTTTTAAATCCCACAGATCTGTCAGTAGCAGCTTTCTTTTCCCCCATTGTCTATGTGCTGCTTCATGGCAAACAGAATGGCACTCTGCCCACCATAGTTATGCCAAACATATTGGCTTTACCAAGGGAGGCTTTATACCTATAAAGCCTCCCTTGACACCCAACCCTTGATGATTTTCTTCATTGCTGTTAAGGTATTATGTACAAACTGATGCCAAACAAGATGAGAGGGGAAGAGGAATAAGGACAGAGTAAGAGAAAGAGAGGAAGGAGAGAGAACAAAGAAAACATATAGATTAAAATTACAAAGCCTGACAACCAGCTCCTTCAAAAATTTCTTCTGTGGCCACCATGCATTAAATTGCAACACCCATGCCACCAGATTTAGCGATAAAGCAGAAAAAAGAAAGAAAAGAGAATTGGCTTATATTGCTGGAGATCACATTATTATTTAAACCCAGCTCTTCATATTACATAGAAAGACAAGGCAGATATCCCCCTATATATATACATATATACATATATATATATATATATATTGGGGTATATATATACACACACACACACATTTACTTTAGAGCAAAGATTTCAATGTCGTAAGACGTTACAATATACTGGAATAAAAATGAAATACTTTTGTTTTTAAATAAACTCTGATGTTTTTTTTAAATTAACCATCTTATTCGCCTACTGACTAAAGTTTCTGCAAGAATCTCAGTAGACTCTCCAGCCACAAAACAAACAAGTGTGGGCATAAATAACTCAATGCTCCAAGATGTGTACAGAAAATATCAGCAATATCCTGCCTGCAGCTGAAGAGCTTTGTTATATTACTCTCTTCTTCACCCCCACATCTACTGATAAAACACCACATGGTATTTCTAAAAGTTTTTTATGCTGTGATAAACAGCAACTAGCTGCACTGGCCGAACAGGACTCAAATCTATCAGATCATGAAAGCTGTTCTCCATTATCCTCAGATGCATGGTATTGCATGGCAGCAGTGAATGGAAGGAAGAGAACATTTTTATGGTTGGACAGGAAGGCAGAGAAAAAAAGATGGTAAAGAGTAAGAGACAGGCCTTATCAGTTATCCTGTGCAGCTGACTGTCAATCATTTTTACTGACAATACATGTACCTCCAGGAAAAGCACACAAGCATAAACAATGCAGATAGGGTAAATCCATCCATACATCGTATGTATCGGCTTATCCCTGCAGGGTTGCTGTAGAGCTGGTGCCTATCTCCAGCAGTCATTGGGCTAGAGGTCTGGTAAAAACTCGACAGGTCGCTAGTCCATCATAGGGCGATAGGGTAGATAAGCAACATGAAAAACCTGAAAGTATTTACCTTAATTCAGCTTTTAAGATCTAATACTACAAAACTAGATACTTTAGATTGGAAAATGAGCAACAGCTTCCTAAAGCTTATGAAGGATAGAAAAAACCATACTCAAAGTATTAGATCTTTTAATATTTATTTCTAGAGAATGAGCAAGATGACATTGGCTAATATTGACTTAAGAGAGGAAATAAGATCACACACATTCTCAAATTATCTTCCACTGCACCAATCAATCAGCCGATAAATCACAGGCAAATCTGTTGCATATCTCTCTTTGTATGCACGTGGGTTAAAATTTTCATCTGTAACACAAAAGCTATTTATAAGAAAGAAAATGTGTCATGCGTTATTTAGTCCAATCACAGCAATCTTGCTTTGATTAATTCATTTTTGATTTGTGAGTAACAGACCTAAACATACATCACTTTCATTAAATATTTCTCTAAGTTGACTTAGTTTATGATTTTCTTTTTAAAATAATATTTAGTAGGTGTTGGGCAATGGGACTTTACCTTGTACAAATATAGTGCAATGGATAACGCTGGTGAACCCGATATTCAAGCAAACCCAGTTACCATTTAAAAGGTTTATTGAAGGGGATGACTGGTTGTAGGTGAGGCACGCAAGCGGAACCAGACTTAACAGATGAATAATGGCTGACGGTGCAGGCAGGGGACCAGATGATGCAGGTAGTGACAGACCAGAACAGGTGATGTGGACTGAGGAATCACCAGAACGGGCAGAGAAAGTGATTGGAACTCAAGGGGAAACAAGCAGACTTGTGCAGCACGCAAACACAGGCAACTTTTATCAGAAGATTCCAGCTGGCTGAGCACAGAGGAACTGGTAGAGGTAGGGCACATCACACTAGATGAGATGAGATGAGGCATTCTGGCAGAGATGAGTTGGCTGAGGCAGGTATATGTAAACAAGTGAACCGAGTTGACTGTAATTAGTGGCAACAGGTGGAGCTGATCTAGAGCAGAGTGGTGGCTGGAGGCAGATTGAGCTGATTGGATGATGGCTTAGAGGTGAAGGCTGATCCAAGAAAAGTCCAAGAAAGTCCAACATAAACAAACAGAAAACTAAAACATGACATACAGCCCTTTTAAGGTATTGTAGTATTAACACAACTACTAAACAAAAATGTTTGAAATGATCCAATCACTTTTGGATGTGCAAATGGATGTAGGCTACTGTTACACTTTAAGTGGTGTTGTGTATGAAATTTACTTTGTTTTATTTTGATATAATTGACACATGGGACACAAGTGAATGTGTTGACAGTTTCTGCGTTTAAAATCAATCTTACATCACCTGTACTCAACAAGGATTAACAAATCAGCTTAATCAGGTAACCATATTTTGAATATTCAAGGATTAAATTCCACTTTAGTCACAAGCTAAAAGATACATTTCAAGTCAATGTTTGCTAAAAAAGTCAGGTCCTTTTAAAATTTGTTTTTAAAACAGATGTCAAAAGACTAAAGCAAAATATTGAATTAACATCCCTGAATTTTGTAGACGTTTTTACATTTTAAAAATTAAGGAAAGCATTTTGTTGCGAGGATATTGCCAGGCTATTGGTTTGGTTAGCCAGGTTGCACCCTGTTGGCTTCAGCATGTCAATTGCACTTTCTAAAATTATTAAACACACCATGACTTTTCAAACTACTGACTTCCTGTCTTGCACACAGAAGCCACCTGTGACGCCCCAAAACAGTTAACCGCTCCATACTGCAGGCCCTCAATGACTTTCGCTGGTATTTTATTAAAGGGACTGTGAATGTAGGAGTAGTATAATGGAAAAAGTTGGTGGTTTTGATAGCAAAACATTTTAAAACAGGGGTATACCTTGAGACCTGCAATGGGCCCAAGTCTAAGTTTTAGATAAGAATGGCCTGATCAAGATATTTTTTCCCAGACTGATACAAGTAATTTCTATTCAAGGATGTATACTTGTCCAAATCCTAATCTGATATGTGCATTGATTTAAAGCACAGACGTGCACAAAACATGCCACAAATCCAGTAAATTAATTTAAAACAAATAGCATCTGTATGACTGACACCTGAGTAGCTCTACAGAAATGCGACTGGCTTCTTCTTGTGAACCCATGTCTCTGTGATTGCTGCGGTATGAGAGGAGTAACTTGTGCACACTAATTGAAGCATGTGCACATAGCAGTCAATACTTGGAATCTGTCTGTGTTTGGTTCCTTTTTTACATTCCCCATTATCAAATAAAAGGGCATGGATATGTTCAGCATTTTTATTTCTTGATTGCTGCCTTATATGCTTTGCAAGGTGAGATCCGTGAAACTGCTGGGCATGTAGCACAATCCAAAACTCCCTTGAAGCTCTAATTCCAAAGGTCTATAGCTGAGCTACTAATACTCACATCAGATAATAAAATAAATAAAAAGAAACTGTAACAACAAACAATAACGCGGTTATTGTAGAAAATGAGTGATGTTATTTTCTTGTTGTACATGTATAGTATATGATTAGTGTCTACTGCACCAGTTTTTTGTACAATATTAGCTTTGTGTTCAAGTTGCCAAAACTTTTGTCAAAGTACTGGTGTTATTTCAACTGGATAAACACCTTCCACTTTTTATAACATGCCCTCATCTGTTTAAGTGGTGAATTTTGAAATTGAAATTAGTCAAACAAAATTTTCAATACAATGAAATACGGTTTTGAAGCCAACTAGTTCAGTTGGGGAAAGACTTCACTAATCCTAATCCTAAAAGGAATATCCAAGATCATAGACATTCACAACTTTCATGTCTTCTGCCGGGGTCCGAGCACTAAAGAACTTTCTAGTTTATGTCAAGAAGTCTCTCTAATGGCCTCTTTAGTCTGTGTGAGTCTCTCCAAGTTGAAATGTTTTTATTAGCTAATTATGAAATAAGGAAACGTTTAGGCTCATTCAAAGCAAACTATTGTGCTTGTGTATGCACATACAACTTTAGGACAACTGAAAAGAGAACCATAAATATCACATTTCTCTCCAGCTGAAAAGCCAAGGTCTGGTTTTCATCTCAGATAACTCCTCCAACAGGGATAGTGAGAGATGTGTGTAAATCAGGGGTGTCAAACTCATTTTGGTTTAGGGGCCGCATTCAGCTTAATCTGATGTCAAGAGGGCCACACGAGTAAACTCATTGCAAGATTAAATAGAACTAATAAAAGTGGACTTGTTGATTTTTATATTAAATTAATTTCACTTTTACACAATATATTATGAATAATCTCAGCGTTTTTAAGAAATGTGCAATTTCAACAATACCTTTACTCAGTTAAACATTTACTTAAGTGCACTATGCATAAGAACTGATCAGTGATTGTACAATGTTGAAAAACATTTATTCACATTTTTTGGAACTTAAAAACACTGTCCTGCATGACAAAATACAGATAAAAATTAAGAAATGATTTAAAATCAATTTTCCACATCTGAAGCTCAGTGCTACCATCTGCTGATTAAAGCACAGCGCCCCTCGTGGACAATATAGGAACTGCAGATTTTCAATTAGAAGTACATGTTTTTTTCAATAATTGTTTTATCATTCTCTTCCTTTTTTTCTCTTTCATCTCCTACTTTCCCATTGTAGTGTCCATATCATTTGAGCTATTCCCCGCATGAATCAATAAAACTATTCACGTTCATAAATCAAGCGGAGCACTATGGCAAAATCAGTACTGCTCCACTTGTGAAAGTCAAATGTGATGAGCTCTTTTTGGCATTGAGGCAACAATTGTTATTGCCACATTGCCAGACAGGACACTGAAAAAAAAAAAAAAAAAAAAAAATAATTTTTTTTTTTTTTTTTTTGACAATGCATTTAGTCACCGGGCCGGACTAAACTGTTCGGCGGGCCGTATGTTTGACACCCCTGGTGTAAATAAAACATGCATACATGTGAATCCACAAGCAAGGAGCTGATCACATCTTGCATTATTCAACACTTACTGACTCTCCCCATGTTGTCATGGTTTTCAGATGACGAGCCCACATGCAGATACGAACGGGAGGCAATGCACAGTTTAAATATTTTTATTAAAGGAAAAACAGGCAGGTCTATGGACGGAACTACAGGTGACTCGGCTGGGTCAGAACGTCACGGCTGGAAAGTCTGTAAGAAAGAGCAAGTGAGTTCTTCTGAAATAAGAGCCAAGAAACTTGCTAGGAGTTGCGCTGCTTACCATTAGGCTGGGCGGACCTAACCGGGAAGAAGTAGCGTCATGAGAACTCTATGTGACTACTCAGATGGAGATAGGTGGCTAGTGGCTGAGGGCGGCAGATGTAGCTGGCGAGGAATCCGAGGCGACCTCATCGGCAGCGGTTGACAGATGGATTGACTAGAGTGAGCACAGAACCAACAGAACCTGGGAAAGGGGATCTCAGGCCTCGCTGGGTAACTTCCAGGAAGTATGAGGGGAGCGCCAGAGCAAAATCTGAGCAGACAGGTCTGCTGGTCTGTTTCTTCGGACGGGTCGTCAAGACAGGTGAGTGCATCCAAGCACCAAAATCTGGAGCAACAGAGAGGTACAAAAAGTTACTCAAAAAAGAAGCGTAACAAAAACTCACAAGCTGGTTTTCGAGAGTTGGGACAGAGGCCACGTCGTACCACGACTGGTTAAGGCTCCGGCGTCTTCCATCTGCCAGTGCTCTGCTTAAGAAGCCAGAGGAAGCCGCCTGCAACGAGCTGCAGGTGTGGACCACGCCTCCTCAGCCAACTAGACACACCTGAGGAGTAGAGTTAGAGCAGCCAACACCGAGAACCCTGACACATGTAAGTACTCTATGTGTGCTTTTGTGTCCTGGCCGGATCCCCAGATGTAACAATGGATTTAAGAAAAATAGTTGTCTAGGATATTGCTTGAAACAAGTTGTGTTTTGTGTAACCACAGTTGGAAAGATCAATATTTGCTGTATGTAATTTCTGAGGTAACACTTTAGTCTCTTGAGATGTTTAACCTTCCAAGAAAAACTAAATACTAAACAGAACAGCAGCACTAGTATGAAAGACAAACCTTTCAATCACAGAGCTTTGATTTTAATCATTGTAATTGTAAAGGTTTCACCTGACTGGAACAGTATAAGCTAAATCATAAGATATGTTAAAAATAATAAAAAAATTGTTTGAAATGTGTGACCTGTCAATGTATACAGTGTATTGCAAAAGCATTATTACCCAAACCAAAGAGTATGTTTGTGTGCTTTTATGTAATAGACCGACAGAAAACAGAATCTAATTGTTAAAAGGAGGAAAATGTAAAAGTTTTTTCTAAAAATAAAAATTAGAAGTGTGGTGGGCCCATCCCCCTTACTCTGATACCACTAGTTAAAAACACAGTAATCAACAAATATCTCTGCAGAATAATTAGTTAACAGAATCTATACTGACTTTTTTGTGGGGTGGCCTAGTGATTAGAGCATTACATTCGTGTCCTGGAGGTTCTGGGTTCAACACCCACAGAGTACCACGCTGGGTCCCTGAGAAAGACCCTTAACCCCAGAATGTCATACCCATCGCTCCCCAAGCGGTTGGGTTAAATGCAGAGAACAAATTTCATTGGACAATGAATAAAAATGACAATAAAGATGATTATTACTATATACTGTGTGTAATTTAATCTGAATGGATTACAGCTGTTGATGCAAAGAGTAAGAGCTGAGAACAAACCGCATCAGGAAGCTAACACAATCAACTAACCTCAGATAGCATTCATACAGCAAATTCATACAGAGCAAAGTTGAAACTATTATATATAACATTTATATAAGAGTGTGAAACAAGAGCTTAGTTTTTATTATTAATCTTTGGAGGAACTGCAAAGATTCACAGCTCAGTAAAACCTATTGACACAGGACACACATTTGTTGTGCCCAACACAGATCCAGTAGTGGCAAGTGGTCATGAGATATCCTTTTTCCAGTTTGCTAGAAATCATGTAGGTGATTCAACAAACAAATGTTATAATGTTGCCTTGACAAATCAGACCAGTTTTAAATTTTTGGGCTATATGCAAAATGATATCAGTGCTGAAAAACTGAAGGTGAAAGTTGCAGTATCATATTTTTCTTGTATCATACATGCAGATAGGGGAAGAGGCAGACAGACTTGGTCGATAGGCAAGCAGAAGTATCTGACAGGGGCAAGGCAGGCAGGAGCAAAACAAGAATGAAACAGCATGTATGCTAAGTATGGCACAATCCCAAAAGAAAACATCTTAAAGGCTGCAATAGACAGCAACTCTATACATATAGCCAAAGCTACAATATTCTCTTAGATCATATTAATGCTTCAGAATGGATCCGTCAATGTCCAGGACCTCATTCCGATTGAGAATTTGTGGCAAGACTTGGAAATTGCTGTTCAAAGACACACTGCTTATATCCTGACTGGGATTAAGATGTTAGGCAAAGAAAAAATGGCAAGATGTTCAGTCTCTAAATCACAGGTACAAAACTCTATACAAAACAATTATAGAAGGGGGCAAAAATCTGCAAAAGCAACATTAGCACAGACACATTTAATTTCTGTTGTTTTTGCCACATTTAGCATTATTTCTTGTGATTAAGATCATTAATATTTGTGTTGAGTTCTGATTTTTGGAAACTAAGAATCTTCACCACCAATAACAGTAGTTTGCAGAAGTGTTTACTACCAAAAATGCAGGGCACTTGAGTGACTTGGAGCCTGCATTGGTACATCTTATCAGGGGTGGGGGGTGATTTCGCAGGAACCACATGCTGTGCTACTACACCTTGATATGCTACTACACCTTGAGTGTGCCGTTACATTGCAGTTCTGTTAGCTCCGTCTGGATGTTCTCCACATCCAAAGTACATTGATTGCAGAGCAGTATGTATATTTTCAGCACCTCAAAAACAATAAGGTGCCCTGTGAAGTCATTGGGAAGCTCACTCAATTTGTCAGTAAAATGTGCACAATGGGGATGACTTGGTTGGTCATTTCTTGCCAACACTGAATGTGCAACAAGTTTCTTTGTTTCTGCTGACTCTCCTAACTGCAGCTTGTGTGCATCACTGTCATGAGCCGCAAGTTGTTGCTGCAATACACTTTAGGATATGTTGTGATTTGTGTGAGCACTGTGTGACAAACTGGCAGGCCATGAATAACAGATGAACGGAAGAACATTTTAAATTTTCTCATGGAGCGGATACAATTGCGTCTTGAGCCTTGAGGTTGAAATGTCTGCTATTGATGTTTAAGGCTGGTAGAGACACACCCAAAAACACTAGAAGGTCTAAAAGGTGGCTTTTACAAAGTGCTATATTAACTCAGATAGGCTGAATAAAAAATGCACAGCACACTTCTCAGATGTTTGTTTAAAAGTGCTGGAACAACTTAAGTGATAATGTGATGGATTTAAACAATGTCTTTACAAAACCTTCCTGATGACATTAGGGATTCGTAAGAGAGGCTTGCAGGAGTTTATATAGAATAAAAGCATTTAAAAACATTTGTGACATTATCAATGCTTCAGCTGAATTTGGGAATCAAGATGATATAACGATGCAGACACACATCCAGCATTCATTGAGCCTCACTTTCTCACACCATTTATCAATATGTGCACAAAATCCCTCTTAAGAGTTAGGCACAACATTTTTACACAATGAAAAACTTTTTGTAGGAAGAGCTAGCATATAAAGAGAGCAAACTTTGAAAAGTAAACACAGGCACATCAATGCACATGCATTTTGAAAAAAACAACAACAAAAAAACAACAACCCACACACACACACACACACACACACGAACACACACACACACACACACACACACACACACACACACACACACACACACACACACACACACACACACACACACACACACATACACGTACACACAAAATCGCTTCACAGCCAAATCCTCTCTGGCTTGTTTAGACAACCCACCGCTTTCCAGTAAATCCTAAATAAGCTAATCCAGGAACATCAACAAATGCAATTTTCAGCTTAGTAGAAGACACATGCAAATGGCAGCCAACCTCTCTGTGCCCCCGATATGAGTCTGTGTGAGCATATAGAAATGTGCTTTACAATACTGCAAGAATACACTCTTCTCCGTACAAGTTTAGATAGCTGTGATTTTAAATAGCTGTGAAAGAATTGATATGTAAATCTTTTAAACTCGTGATTTAATTGAAAAACAACTCGTTTTTGATTTAAAAAGGGGTAAAGAATACAGGGACAGAGAGGACAAAAATGGAAACGTTTAAGTGCCCCTAAAACAAAAGGTGACAAACCTTTTCACAAAGAAGATTATTCTTTAAAATGGTAATAACATACTTGCAGGCTCAGTGTTTCAGAAGTAAAGTTAAATAATCTTCAAAAAAGTAGTTTGTGGAGAAAATTATATTACATTGTAAGAATAACATCTTTCAGAGCAAAGTTGCAAAAAAAACCCCGTCCAAAAAATCATCAAAAATTATAGGAATTTAGAGATGTCTTAGTAGACAAAGGACATAGCTGAGAACCAATATTTGCCATGCTCACACCCCCAGGCATCAGATCGTTTAAAGAACATTCCCAAAACTGGTGTGGATAGCTCTGTGTGGGCTCGGCGACACTTCTGAAAACTACATTCAGTGAGATTAATTTCTTTTGCCTTCCCTCTGCTTGAACTCATTCAGTATGGACAGAGGTAAAATAAAATACCACAGAATTATGAAAATCGTGGATGCTGTGTTTTCCAGATCCTCCCTGGAGCCTACCGCAGGGGGTATAAGCTCAAAGAAGCTTCCCAGGTTTACTCAAGCCTATCAGAATTGCAAAAATATAAGTTAAAAAATATAAGCTATATTTTAACTTATGACATATGAGCACAGACAGAATAGGAGTGTGCAACACAGTTTTAATCACGTGGTGTCACAAGAAGCACTCTTGTCCATATTATCAAGGGGGAAACCTGTCATTCCCCCTGGTCTCCCTCCCTCCTTCCTCAGAATGTTGATCTGAATGCACAGCCTCAGAGGAGTTTCAACATGGAGCATGGCTTTCATTCGATGTTTAAAACAGCAATCAAGTTTACCTTCTTAAAGTTACAGTATTTTAATGTTGACGACATCTGTGTTTTCACCTCTAATTTACACATTTGATAATTGTCAGGTTTAAACACCTAAAACATTAATTAAACAACACAAGGGAAGGAAGACAACAGCCTCTTGCAAGGAGAACAGCAGAGAGATGCATTCAGTTACATTTCTCTTTACTGTTCTGAAGTCAACTCTGCTGCTGCCTTACTTTTTATTATCTCAAAAACGGGAGGTCCTTAGTTACATTGCAGAGCTTAAGGAAGGGAGAGACATACTTCAGTGTGACCTTTGACATCATAAATTAGCAGTTCAGGTATGCAGAACAACCTTAACAATTGAGCATTCGGTGAACAGGAAAAGGAGTATCAACAGATGGCTGGGGGTAATTCATCAAAGATAAGATAGTGCTCACAAAAACAATCAACATTTATGGTGAGGCTGTTTCTTGCACCAGGCCTTACTCTGTAACATAGGAGAGAGACATATCGGTCAACTGAAAAAACACTTTGATGTCTGAATAAACTCAAACCTTAAAACCTTTTTAATAGTAATGAGTAAATATGTGATAAATGCAATAAACATGGTAAATAAAAATAAGACATGTAGAGAATAATAAAATTTATTCTAACAAAAATCTCTTCTGAAATCGTTTCACAGTTTCTTTGGTATTTCTTGGTGATTGCCATTTCACCATGAAGAACAAAGATCAGCTGATCCATTTCTAACACACATTCATGAGGTGCTTTGCATTGAACATTTATGGTTGAATCTGGGCGTGTAGAAAACAGAACATGAGGAGGAATCTGGTACGCAAATGTTCAGGTACAGCTGTGATCTATAAAGGAAAATTGCATGCTGGTGTACGTGCGCATGGTTTTATAAATCAGATATTTTTTTTCATTTTCATTTTCAAATTTCTTTGCGTAAGTACACTTTTAGAATGGACCCTACGTAATGTTTTATAAATTAGACCCCTGGTCATGTCCATAAGGCTGAGGCGAGGACAGGGAAATCCACAATAACAAGAAACTGGTCAGAGCCTTGGCAAACAGGCAAAGAAGAGCGCTAAACATCTACTCACAAATAGGTTTTCAATAGTCTGGCACTAGCTTACTGTGAAAGCCCAGTATTTGAAGGGAGGGGGAGACAAACTGAATGAGGCTGATTGCTGGAGCAGATGAGATCAGGTGGAGCTGGAGATCCTAATTACTGGGTGCATAGGCAGATACAGACAGCCAGGCCAGAATATGCCACATGAAATAGGTTTTCATGAAAATGAGAATATGGATCTCAATGAGAATACCTACATAAATAGAGGTTAAATAACATAGAAAGAATAGTGTGGAAGTCTGCTGTTATACGTAATCTGTGTGCATCTCTCTCATTAAAAATTCACTATGATATCTATCTATCTATCTATCTATCTATCTATCTATCTATCTATCTATCTATCTATCTATCTATCTATCTATCTATCTATCTATCTATCTATCTATCTATCTATCTATCTATCTATCTATCTATCTATCTATCTATCTATCTTAATAGCACCATAGTGTTATTCCTTGGGCTCTCAGGTTTTCATAGATTTCTGTTTATTCATACAGTTTTTGTGCAGAGCAATAAATTACATGTGCATCAAGCTAATTACATAGACATGCTACTTACTGCTACTAAATTTAGTTTCCATCATAGTAAAAGTCTCGCCACCATATATTACATCAGGCACTATTAATAGACCTAGCCATAATTATTTTGTCTCACATTGCACAACAACTTCATAATTAGTGCACATGCTGTCATGGAGCATCCATATTCAGTTCTGTAAAGATGACATGCTGCGTGTAATGTTGCATCTTCTTTGAAGGCAACAGGGCTGTAGGCAGTTCAGAGTGGTATTTAAATCTTAATGTGTACAACTAGACAAAAAAAGCACAAATATCACATCTTAGAAATATCATTAATGATCATTTGGATCTACAGTACGAGTGGAAAGTTACTGAATCAAAACTCCTTCATCGCAAAATAATTCAAATCGGGATGCAGCCTCTTTTTTGCAACAAAGTACCAGAAGAAGTAATGATTCTTTTCTGTACCTGTCTGAGAAGCTGCTGTATGCAGTCCAATGACGTCATCCCCTGCTCCCTGTGCCGCACCGGCAATCAGAGCTGAGTGGTTACACCTGTGGAAGCTCTGATTACTGAGCTGTCACACCTGGGAGGAGCACTATATATTCCTAGCTCTCCCAGTATGTAACTGCCAGATTCTTGAAAGTCTTTGTGTGAGTAGAACGTCCAGTGTTCCTTGTATTGACTTCCTGTTACTGACCTGTTTCGTTCTTGTTTTGCTCCTGCCTGCCGTGCCCCTGTCGGATACTCCAGCTGGCTTCGGATCACTAGACATTGACCTCCTGCCTTGCCTATCGACCAAGTCTGTCTCCCTCTTCCCCTATCTGCATTCTCCTGCCTGCCATGTACGACCCAAGCCTGGACCTCGGATCCGTCCCCTGTCTCTACCCTGCTTGGATACCTCTGCCTCATGTTACCGATTCTCTCGCCTGGATGCCGGATTTCCCTATCGCCTAGCCCTTCTGGAAACTTTTGCTCGGTGGACTGGGTTCCTGTTTATGACCCCTGAACTGACAACACCATCCCTGCCTAGCATCAACAAGATCAGTCATCTAGTGATCCGAATCCACCAGACAGAACTGTCAGGATCTATCCAGAGCCAGTGCAACCTCCCAGCATCTGAGAAGGTTAGTGGCGTTTATTCAGTTTCTTGTCACCCTCACTGAGTTATTCCTGGCCACTAACGTTATTCTGCTCTCTGCAGTGATCCGGATATGAGTTGCTGTCGTTTCCAGTTCCAGTAACACCAGCTTATTGAAAATAAACTGTTTTAAACGCTCACTTCTTGTGTTGGTTGAATTATCATGTCTTCAGACTCTGAGGGTTCATTACATTGAGCACTTATACTTTCCTTAAGAATCCAGCTGCAGAGGAAAATAGGTGAGATTCATGGAAATGCTGAAGATTATGAAGCAAGCCTTATGCAGCATCTTGGCCTCAAGAAAAGGAACATAACCCACAGTTCATGTCAGGGACACAGAAAACTTGAGCGAAATCAGTGGTCTTGCTATCAAAATGTGATTGTGAGGAAGCAAACTACTTTATTGTAGGGCGGCTAAACCTTCACATGTAAAACATGGACTGATTATGTCTGGAAAAGGAATGTTGAGCTGCTTCCAATCACTGCTACTTTGTTTTACAAAACCGACTGATATTTTCTTATGTAATGTATACTGACCACACAGTTGTGCACTTATTTCTTATTTCATTGAATTTTGCACTCTTAGTACAGGTCATCTGAACGTGGCACAGAGTGCTTTTAACTTAATTTATTAGTACTGATCTCTGACTTCCACCTGCTCCTTGGACTAATTGCAATGGAAATTCTCAATTTATGAACTTGCAGTCAAGCTGGAGACCCTATAATACCTACCTTCTTTTCCTATGAATTTAAAGTTTGGACATTGGAATGTGTATTATCAATATGAATGATCTACAATAAAGAAAACCCTTTAAATCTAATATGTGAAAAACCTAAAGGGACATGGCGTTTGAAACAAATGACGTTAGCCTCTGTCAGTATTGAAAACTTAAAATTTAGGTCTGAGCCTAGAATTATTGAAGTTTTCTTCTCTGTTTTCTCCTTAATAAGGTCATCTATTCTATTCTTCAATATAATATGATGCAGAAAATTGAAGTGTGTAGAAACTAATCACAAATTACAGATGAAGCACGTGTATTTGGGCACTGCGGTGCTGTTATTTGGCAATGAATCTAAAGGTTTTCCCAGAAAACCTCATTATAGTGCAGCTCAGACCGGATGTCATCACATTTAACTAATGCAAAAGCATTCAAAGAAGAGGCCTAATCAGTCGTGTCCTCCTTACAAGTTTGTCAGTTTGAGAGAGAGAGAGAGAGAGAGAGAGAGAGAGAGAGAGTTGGGGTGGATGTTGGACCTGAATAAAGCTACAGAGCAAAGCAGAGCATGCAGGATAAACAAACACCGGGAGTGTGTACTCTTATAATCAAACTAATAATTTTATGTACTGAATATTTACAGTTTTTTTTAAATCTACAATGTGCTTGTCTCATAGATTTATTGACAAAGAAGGGCACAGGAAAGCGCTGTTTTTGAATTGTTTCCTGTTACTCTAAAGTTTGCGTTTCAGAAGCCAATGCAAACTGAACAAAATCAAATTTCAGGTGGAGTCAGTGTTTACAACATTCTGTGGGTGTTGGAGAATTTTATATATCTGCACCCAGGAGCGTGTCTATGTCCCAGGGTAGGCGCTTCAGTATCTGCTCAGATTATATCTACCTGGGTGTCTGGAAAGTTGTGTAGGTGTGCTCCAGCCTTGGTAAACATTAATCATTAGCCCCGCCATATGGTGTCCACATTGATCAAATTCCCCCGACAGGTGGGGCAGCAAATTCCAGAAAGAGGATACATGTGTCCATGTGAGGGTAAGTAGTGCACACAGACACATACACACACAAAGGTGAACCCACAGAATTGTAAATCCCAACAACAAACTCAATCTGTAACACAGTTTCCCCTTGCTGCCACCTTTGGTTTGAGTTTTCCTGCAGATATGCTGTTCCGGCTGCCAACAGCTTGCAAGAAAAAAAACCTGGAGTTGATGTTTCCTATCTTCACAAAAGGCCTTGTTTTTTCTGCATATATTCTGTAAGGACATTCTGTCCTTTGCGGATAAAAGATAAAGTAAAGAATCAGCAGTAATTACACACAAAGATTTCATATTGCACAGTGTGACATATGGTATGAGCTATGTGTCACGATTTGGGTTTTGTCTTGGTTTATGTTATCAGATTTATTAGTTAAGTTTCTGATTTTGGGGTCTTGTTTGGTTTTGATTTAGACATGTTTTTCTGTTTAGGTTACCTGTTTTCCACCTGTCACTTTATCAGCTCTGTTCGGTCTCCCCTCAGCAATCTGTCAGCTTTCTTGCCTTGATTAGATCCACCTGCTCACTTATAATTAGCCTTCACTCCTGTTCACCTGCTCACTCCCCTATATAGTCCTGCCACAAACCTCTGCTATCTGCCAGATCATTTAACGAGCCACGGTGAGTTTAGTTCCAGCATTCTTTATTCTGATTGACCTGTTGACGATAACCCGAGAGCCTTTTTTGATTCTGAGCCAGCCTGTTCCCTGATCTGTTTTTCCTGCCCTGTCTGACTGATTTACCGGTTTACCGACTAGTTTCTGTCCTATGGTTATCCGAGCTTGCTTTGCCCTGTCTGTACCTCTGCCTATTTTGGACTGCTTTTTGTGTACCGGATTTTGGACTGCCCTTTTGACTATTGAGCCCGCCTGTTCCTGTTTTCATTATTAAAATCCTGTTTTTTGCCTTAACCTCACTTGTTGGGTTTGAATACTGGGTTTGCCTGATTCACGATCATAACAGAATGATCTGGCCAACTAAAACCTATCGCCCAACAAGTTTTTAGAGGTTTTTTTTTTTTTTCCCCCTCCACACGCTATGGCTTGGGAGGGTTCCAGATTGGCGTTCTGTCCCCCTGGTATCGGTCCCAGACGCCATCTCTCCAGCAGCCGCAGCAGCAGTAACCCGCTGCCTGCTCCGAGTTTACGATTGGGAGGGCTCTTTGTCACAAATTCAGATTCAACTCAGAATAGAAGGGATCACTCACCCAGCGACACCGCTGTCGGCTCTGCCCATGGGTTTTATCCAGAACCAACTTTGTTTATGGAGGTCGAAGCGGAGGTGGTGCGGGATCTTCGTCCGGATCTTTTTTTCTCTCTCCCTCCAGAGGAGGAGATGCAGGGAACGCTGTGGGCTCCACCGATCCCGGCTCTACCGACAGGATCAAACCTCCAGCAAGTCCTGCCGTCCCGCCGTCGGAGGAGGGGACGGAAACCTGTGGGTCGCTCCTTCACCCGTTCTGTTCGGCCGACAGGCGAGTCAGTACCGCGCCCGTCCGTTGCCACTTCCTGCCCAGTGGATCGGAGTCCGGTGCTTCCCAGAGCTGAGCAGCCCACAGCGCCTCCTGTTGGCGCCCGTGATGCTGAGGATCTGGCTCTGGAGGACCAGTTAAGAGCTTTTGCCCCTATTATTAAAGACCTTAGGGAGGCTCTTTTCTGCCAGTATTCAGAGGAGCTGGAGGCAAAATTAAAGGAGGTCGAGGGGCACTATAGAGCGGCTCTCCAAGGGTTCTATAGTGGACTCAATCCTGTCCCCAAGGGTCCAGCCGACGCCCCGGCACCTGCACCTGTCCCAGAGGACCCGCCTCCTACCTCAGCTCCAGTGCCGGCCTCCGGCAGCTATAAGGCAGCACTGTCTGCGCAGCCGGCCCAAGACGCTGCAACCCCGGAGGGTCCGCAGCCGGCCCAAGACGCTGCAACCCCGGAGGCTCCGCAGCCGGTCCAAGACGCTGCAACCCCGGAGGCTCCGCAGCCGGCCCGAGACGCTGCAACCCCGGAGGCTCCGCAGCCGGCCCGAGACGCTGCAACCCCGGAGGGTCCGCAGCCGGCCCGAGACGCTGCAACCCAGGAGGGTCCGCAGCCGGCCCGAGACGCTGCAACCCAGGAGGGTCCGCAGCCGGCCCGAGACGCTGCAACCCAGGGGGGTCCGCCGCCGGCCCGCGACGTGGGAACCCAGGAGGGTCCGCCGCCAGTCTGCGACGTGGGAACCCAGGAGGGTCCGCCGCCAGTCTGCGACGTGGGAACCCAGGAGGGTCCGCCGCCAGTCTGCGACGTGGGAACCCAGGAGGGTCCGCCGCCAGTCTGCGACGTGGGAACCCAGGAGGGTCCGCCGCCAGTCTGCGACGTGGGAACCCAGGAGGGTCCGCCGCCAGTCTGCGACGTGGGAACCCAGGAGGGTCCGCCGCCAGTCTGCGACGTGGGAACCCAGGAGGGTCCGCCGCCAGTATGCGACGTGGGAACCCAGGAGGGTCTACCACAGGGCCACGATGAGGGGGTTCAGACGAGCCCTCTTTCAGGCCGCAACTCGGGGGCTCATCGGGACACTGGGCGCCGTGGTCCTCGCCCAGACGACAAGCGGCGCCGTGGTCCTCGCCCAGACGACAAGCGGCGCCGTGGCCCTCGCCCAGACGACAAGCGGCGCCGTGGCCCTCGCCCAGACGACAAGCGGCGTCGTGGCCCTCGCCCGAACGACAAGCTCCGTCGGGGGCCTCGCCGAGAAGACAAGCACCCAGAGCCCCATGGAGACTTAGAGGCCCCTGGACCTCTTCGGAAGCTCTTACCCCCTCATCTTTGGCTTGACAGCCAATTTCCCAAGTGGCTGACCAAACTGTCTTTGTCGGAGGTTCTGGAAGGGTTATTGATGAGGTTCTGGGTGTTAAAGGGTCTGGGAGCATCTGAAGTCTGTGGTCCGGGGCCTCCTGAACCTGAAGCCTGTAGCCCGGGGTCTCCTGAACCGGAAGCCTGTAGCCAGGCCCCGTCTGAACCTGAAGCCTGTAGCCAGGCCCCGTCTGAACCTGAAGCCTGTAGCCAGGCCCCGTCTGAACCTGTAGCCTGTAGCCAGGCCCCGTCTGAACCTGTAGCCTGTAGCCAGGCCCCGTCTGAACCTGTAGCCTGTAGCCAGGCCCCGTCTGAACCTGTAGCCTGTAGCCAGGTCCCGTCTGAACCTGTAGCCTGTAGCCAGGCCCCGTCTGAACCTGTAGCCTGTAGCCAGGCCCTGTCTGAACCTGTAGCCTGTAGCCAGGTCCCGTCTGAACCTGTAGCCTGTAGCCAGGCCCCGTCTGAACCTGTAGCCTGTAGCCAGGGGCCGTCTGAACCTGAAGCCAGTAGCCAGGGGCCGACTGAACCTGAAGCCAGTAGCCAGGGGCCGACTGAACCTGAAGCCAGTAGCCAGGGGCCGACTGAACCTGAACTCTGTAGCCAGGCTCCTCCTGAACTCTGTAGCCAGGCTCCTCCTGAACTCTGTAGCCAGACACCTCCTGAACTCTGTAGCCAGGCTCCTCCTGAACTCTGTAGCCAGGCTCCTCCTGAACTCTGTAGCCAAGCGCCTCCTGAACTCTGTAGCCAGGCGCCTCCTGAACTCTGTAGCCAGACGCCTCCTGAACTCTTTAACCAGGCCTCTCTTCTAGCTCTTAGTCCGGCGTTGTCTCCAGCCTTTAGTCCGGCGGCAGGTTCTGTTCTTTCTCTCTCCAGACGTCGGTTCCTGAGGGTCCGGTTCTACCGACGGTCCCCGAGGTTGCTGCTCGGCCGCCGGCCTATGAGAGACCTGCTCCGCCGCCGGTCTATGAGAGACCTGCTCCGCCACCGGCCGCCGGACATCGTTGCTAACCGGGGCCGTCCTTCAGGACACCCGCCGGATTACCTGTCTCACAGAGGTCGTCCGCCGGAGAACCTGACACGCCTAGGACGTCCGCCGGAGAACCTGACACGCCTAGGACGTCCGCCGGAGAACCTGACACGCCTAGGACGTCCGCCGGAGAACCTGACACGCCTAGGACGTCCGCCGGAGAACCTGACACGCCGAGGACGTCCGCCGGAGAACCTGACACGCCGAGGACGTCCGCCGGAGAACCTGACACGCCGAGGACGTCCGCCGGAGAACCTGACACGCCGAGACCGTCCTTCGGGACGTCCGCCGGAGAACCTGACACGCCGAGGCCGTCCTTCGGGACGTCCGCCGAACAACCTGACACACCGAGGCCGTCCTTCGGGACGTCCGCCGGACAACCTGACTCGTCGGGGCCGTCCTCCTGGACGACCGCCTGAGAACCTGACTCGTCGGGGCCGTCCTCCTGGACGACCGCCTGAGAACCTGACTCGTCGGGGCCGTCCTCCTGGACGACCGCCTGAGAACCTGACTCGTCGGGGCCGTCCTCCTGGACGACCGCCTGAGAACCTGACTCGTCGGGGCCGTCCTCCTGGACGCCCGCCTGAGAACTTGACTCGTCTTGTTTTGTTTGAGTTTTTATTTGGACATTTATTTGATTCTAGCCCTCCATCCTGTACCTCCCTCCACCCACCCGAGCTAGTCTGTTTTGTTTCTGAGGCCGTCTGGAATCCGGCCTTGAGGAGGGGGTTCTGTCACGATTTGGGTTTTGTCTTGGTTTATGTTATCAGATTTATTAGTTAAGTTTCTGATTTTGGGGTCTTGTTTGGTTTTGATTTAGACATGTTTTTCTGTTTAGGTTACCTGTTTTCCACCTGTCACTTTATCAGCTCTGTTCGGTCTCCCCTCAGCAATCTGTCAGCTTTCTTGCCTTGATTAGATCCACCTGCTCACTTATAATTAGCCTTCACTCCTGTTCACCTGCTCACTCCCCTATATAGTCCTGCCACAAACCTCTGCTATCTGCCAGATCATTTAACGAGCCACGGTGAGTTTAGTTCCAGCATTCTTTATTCTGATTGACCTGTTGACGATAACCCGAGAGCCTTTTTTGATTCTGAGCCAGCCTGTTCCCTGATCTGTTTTTCCTGCCCTGTCTGACTGATTTACCGGTTTACCGACTAGTTTCTGTCCTATGGTTATCCGAGCTTGCTTTGCCCTGTCTGTACCTCTGCCTATTTTGGACTGCTTTTTGTGTACCGGATTTTGGACTGCCCTTTTGACTATTGAGCCCGCCTGTTCCTGTTTTCATTATTAAAATCCTGTTTTTTGCCTTAACCTCACTTGTTGGGTTTGAATACTGGGTTTGCCTGATTCACGATCATAACACTATGAGAGCATTTCTTTTCTGTTTTTGCTTTTTGTAACCCCTAAACGTTTCAAACCCTCAAAGAAATTGAAATCCCTACCTTCTCGGCATGTTGTGTTTACTTTTAGAGTAAAGCTTTCAAATTTTTTTTATTTTATTTTTTTTATAAATTTCTTTTTGAAGCTGTCAAGTCTGACCTGAAAAAGTAATTGCCCCCCAAGGTAAACCTAATAATAGTTTGTGCCACCCTTGGCAGCAACCAGTGCCATCAGAAATTTACAATAACTGGCAAGGAATTTTATTTTTACATCACTGGGGAATGTTGGCTCCCTTTTTTGTGCAGATTTCTTTTTTTATTTCAGCCACACTGAAGCTTTTTTTTAACATTAACAGCATGTTTAAGATCATGCCACAGCATCTCTAGCAGAAGCAGATTTCTGCTTCCACTAGAGATGCTAATTACCTTGACTATTTGTCCCTTAACAAGTAGTCAAGGGGTGAGAGGTGGGGTGGGCAAAATATTTAATTCTACAATAAACTTAGAACATGTGTTTGGGACTGGAAATCGGAAAAGGCGACTGTTTCAGATTTAAACTGTAGATCTTCTTGTTGTAAGTGTTGAGTTCACAAAGCAAAAACACAAACAGAAAGTAAGAAATAATGAACTTTTCAAATAAAATATGATTTTTTATTAAAAGAACCAACAAGGCAAGTTTAGACACCTTCAGTTCAAGTGATTAGTATTATTATGACCTGGGTAATAAAATGACTGCTGTATAACAGAAACAGAGGACTGCTGTCAAAACCACTCCACAGCACCACATTTTACACTTCTTGAAATAAAAATTACTTAGTTTAATTAAATTTAGTACTCATACTCGGTCTCGTCGTCTTCCGCTTTTCCAGGACCGGGTCGCGGGGGCAGGAAACTCAGTAGATATGACTTCCATCTCCCTAGTGTTGTGCAATTATACACTGTTTAAAGTTATTTAATGTTTGATAAATAACTCTCTGTCTGTTAAGTATTGTCTGGTGATGATCAGCTCTTAAGCTGATATCAAGACAAGGTTGAAAGGGATGGATTCGAGCACTAGCGATCTTTTAACAGCAAAACCTGCACACACATAGAATAAAGAGTGACAACTTCTTTTCAAGTCCAAGAATTTAATAACAGAAATAAAATGAACATCCAGAGAACATCACTATGTAATGCTGTTTACCTGAATTACACAATATTTCGATTAATAAATCCTCTCTACTAGGCTAGTGAAACTTAACTAAACTATTAAGCTAAATGAAGATAAAAAGAAGCTAAGCTAAGGAACTATTTACATGCAAAAACAAACAAAAGACAAACAAAAGTGGTTGATCATAATCAGATTAATTCAGTGAATCCCTGTTCACTACAGATCTGATTTCAAAAGCATGGAGTGGAGTTAAAACATCTGCCATGTATTTCAATCCATTCACAATGCAAAGCCCAAGTTAAACAAAATATTATTTGTTGAAATAATATTCTAAGGACTGTTTGTCCTGTAAAATCATTTAAACCCTTACGACCGAGTTTGTTAAAGCGATTCTCCCTCCGGGCGTCTGGGGTCGCTGTGGCAACTCAGTGGCTAAGAGGTTACAACATAAAGTTCCCAAAATTGCCTTGGAAAACGGCATTAATATACCATATTGATGCGGGAATAAGGCAGATAACACCATCGTAGGATGGCGGAGCAGAACAGTTACGCTTTATGCTTTAAAACGAACTCCCTTTTCAAATGTCCGAAACCGGATGTTAGCAAGGCTAATATCCTGTTAGCTAGCGTGACCTACCGGTTAGCCCTTTGTTCTAAACACCACGATTTACAAACATTTCCCAATAAACCTTTTTCTTCACCCTCAGACCGCTGCCCAACCTGTTGATGCCTCATGTGTGAGTTCTGTCCACTTTGGCCGTTCCAGGAAGAAGCGTTGAAGGAGGAAGTGGTTGGCTAGCGTTAGCGGGCTAGCGCTTGGCAGGCTAGCGTTAGCCTTGCAGCAGCATGTGGCTAACGGCGTGGTCTGGATAGCTTTGAGGCCACGTTCTTTGACCGGGATGCAGTCCGATGAGCAGGGGTTTTCCTCAGCATCCAGCCTTCAGCTCCATGGGTGTTCACTTCCCTGTACAGGCTAAGGAAAAATACACAGAGCTGTTTCGCATGCAGGGATCTTTGCTCCTGCATCTGATTGTGGGTTAAGACAGCAACTTAGCTCTGTATTTGCCCGGACATGTTCGTCCGGATTCAGTCAGGTCCTCTGCTGAAGCAGGCAGTCGGGTCTAGCAGACCCTGGATCAACGTGGCTGGTCCAGGGAATCTTTCAGCTGCTGGCTTGTGTGTCGGTGAGGGCCGGCCAGGCCCTCATGGTCTGGCCTCCTTTGTCTGCTCCCAGAGAGCTGTAGTGGAGCTGAACAGGTCTGCAGAAGAATGCTGAAGTGAAGAAGAAGTGGGCACTCTTTGTCTGTGCTGTGTCTTATCTGTTAGGAGGGCTCACAGCTGACCTCCTGCTGGGAGAAAGGGCTGTCTACGCCTTGAGAGTCTCGTGTTACGGCCAGAGTGGAATTCCTTTGTTAAACTCTTCCACTGTTCAGAATCCAATCTGAGATCCATTATTTTGATGATCCTGGCGGTAATATCACAACACTAGACACCTCCTCCAGCTCCATGACATAGAACAGGGGTGTCAAACTCAATTTCACCAAGGGCCACTTCAGCATGTTGGCCACCCTCAACGGGCCACATTGACGGTATAAATCAGGAATGCCCAAGTGCAGTCCTCCAGACTGCAACTTTTAGATGCGTCCCTGCTAAAAACATACCCCAGACAAAAAGTTGAATTCCTTCATTAGGCCTCATTCAGGAGGCCTATGAATGAGTCAATGATCCAGGTGTGTTAGAGAAGGAACGCGTCTAAAGTTGCAGTGCATAAATGTATGAAAATACAATGTTAAAAATAAATTAAACAACACCTCATATTGTTAAATAACTGATTTTATGTATTCAAGTGTTAAATATTACATTTCAGTTTGCATGGATGTAAAATTACTGCTCAGTTTAAACATTACAATACTTAAATCAGTGTTTAAAGATAAGCAGAGAAAGAACTCAAACAAGTTTTGATATTAACTCTAAACTTCACAAAACTTTGTTATTTATTACACAACGACCATGTATTTCACATAAGAACAAAACAATTAGGTGATGTTGCATGTCCTTTAACTCAAAGCTGGTCCCTCTTCACCCTGTCACCAACTCACACACATCCTCATTCACCAGCTGTGTTCTGTAAATAAACACAAAAGAAAACACAAGCAAAATCAATAAACTATATGCATATTCCAGTATACTGAGTTTTGGTTTTGCATTCATTCTATTTTAATTCAGTTTGTTCGTGCTTACCAATGTTTTCTGGCCGGATGTCTGGCACCGTTTTCCCTTGGTCAGTTAATCGATGTCTGGTTTTAGTTCTTGTGCTCTGGCAATCCGCAAAATGGCGTGTAGGTTTTCGTCAGTGATGCGCGATCTGTGCTTGGTCTTGTTCAAATTCATTATTGAAAACATCTGTTCGCACAGATAGGTGCTTCCAAACATGGACAAAACACGAGCTGCATGGAGTCGAAGTTGTGGCATCAAATCAGGGGACAGTAGACGGTAAAAGTCCTCGACTGAAACATCACGGAACTTCGCTCTCAGGCCACTGTCGCTTTGAAGCTCAATTAAAGGTATACTATGCAACTGGGATTGATTTTCCAGCGAGGCGCCCCCCAGAGGGCGAAAGTAAAAGTGCACTGTCGTAAATATGCTCAGCTGTTCTCCTGGTTTCTCAGTCAAGCCAGACGCGGTTGTTTTGAGCTTAGCAGACAGGCGAACGCAACGAATACAAAAGTCGAAAAAACGGCAGTACAAACAATGACTAACACAGTGAAAGTATGAACATGCACACAGAGAGAGAGAAACCATTCCAATGCAGTGTTTCCCCTAGGAATTTGCTTACCGGACGACCGGCGGAGCGGAGGGTGGGGGGGGGGGGGTGTAGAGACAAGCTTTGCGCGACCGTCGGAGCGAGCGACCGGCAGAGCGGGCGGGCGGGGGAAAGAGACAAGCTTTGCGCGACCGGCGGAGTGAGCGACCGGCGGAGCGGGCGGGCGGGCGGGGGAAAGAGACAAGCTTTGCGCGACCGGCGGAGCGAGCGACCGGCGGAGCGGGCGGGCGGGGGAAAGAGACAAGCTTTGCGCAACCGGCGGAGCGAGCGACCGGCGGAGCGGGCGGGCGGAGGAAAGAGACAAGCTTTGCGCGACCGGCGGAGCGACCGGCGGAGCGACCGGGCGGGCGGGCGGGGGAAAGAGACAAGCTTTGCGCGACCGGCGGAGCGACCGGTGGAGGCGGAGCGGGGGAGACAAGCTTTGCGCGCATATTGAGTTAGTTTTTTTTTTTTTGGAATGGTGGGAGGCGGTAGCGTGAGGGAAACCCTACAATGTTACTTACAATCGCATCAGCAGAAACGCGAGGTCCGCGTCAGCCTTGCAGCCTTCTTTTTCTTTTAGCTCTCGCCATTCGGAAAAAGCTTGCCCGATGTTCACCTGTGTACGACTCCTCTCTGTCCAGAGCCCTTTTCCTCTTTCTTGCCTGCTCCGACATGGGCTTTCGCTGTTTTATCGCTGGTTCCGCCATGATAACTGCACAGATATCGCCACTGCGCTAGCAACAAACATGTTCTCGCCGTAAAGCAAGACCGACTCTCGCGATCTTGCACGAGATTCTGAGCCTGTGGGCCCGGGCCGAGGGCTCCTGCAGTTGCAAGTGCGGTATTTCCCCCACAGACCACCAGGGCGGCCAAGAAAACCTTTGTTCAACCTGAAATGACTCATTTAATCATCCAAAACGGTATGGAACACATTAATTAACTGAAAAATGTTGCATAGTGTGCCTTTAACTACATCTGAAGGCGGTGGGACGCACTGCAGACATCGGCGGTGAGAGGATTGGCAAAGATGTCAAAACCAGAGTGCTGCGATTTAAAGTCAGAAAAGCGCCGATCAAACTCGTTTATTAACAGAGTTAGTTTGGTAGTTAACCGGGCACATAAAAAAGCACCGGGAAATGAGGCCGAGATGATCTGACAAGCAGGAAAGTGGACGAGATTGTTTTGTTCCACCTGGCACTTCCATAGGTTGAGTTTGCGCTGGAAAGCTGTGATCATGTCGGACATCAGTGTGATGACTTGTTTACGTCCTTGTAGTTTCTGATTTAGCTGAGCAAGATGCTCGGTGACGTCACATAACATAGCAAAGTCACACAGCCATTTCGGATCGGACAGCTCAGACAAGGGTTTTCCTTTGTTCTTCATGAAAAGATCGATTTCTTCTCGAAGTTCAAAAAATTGTTTAAGGACTTTGCTCCTACTCAGCCACCTTCATACTCTGAACCCACCTCCAGCAAGAACAGGTGAAACTGGCGGTGATTCAGGCCACGCGCCCGAATAAAGTTGACTGTTTTCATGACCGTGGTCATCACATTATCCAGCTCCAGAACTTTTCCACACAGCGCTTCCTGATGGATAAGGCAATGATACGTGATCAGCGGCATCTGATTGTTGCTTTTTTGCATTTTTTCCTTCATTAGTCCAACCAAGCCTGTTTTTCCTCCACACATCGCAGGAGCACCGTCTGTAGTTAGTCCCACCAACCTTTCCCACGGCAATTTATTTTTACCGACAGACTTCTCCACTGCATCAAATATGTCCCGACTGGTTGTGGTTCCATGCAGCGGCACTATATCCAGGAGCTCCTCGGTTACAGACAGGTCTGGCTTCACCCCTCTAATAAAAATGGACAAATGCGCTGTATCCACGTTGTCTGTGCTTTCATCCACAGCTAATGAAAAAGCCAGACAGCTGCCCATTTCTTCGGCCAGCTGTGTCGTTAAATTTCCGGCTATTTCCTTAACTCTTTCCGCGATGGTATTTCTTGACAAACTGACATTTTGAAAAGTCTGTACTTTGTCGGGGCACACCTGCTCACACACCTTTAGCATACACTGCTTCAAAAAAGCACCCTCCGAAAAAGATTTTGAAGCTCGGGCGATTTCTTCAGCCACAATAAAGCTTGCTTTCACCGCTGCATCATTTTTGGCTGTGGCTTTTGTAAACAATTTCTGCTGCAATTGCAACCTGCCTTTTAAATCTGCTGCAATTTTTTGTTTTTCTTGAAGGCTAAATTTTTTTAATTTATTATATGTGGGAATGTGTGTACAGCGTCCTTTTTTTTTTTTGTAAATCTGTGTGTGGTGAGTGGGGCATAAGGGAGGGATGTGTGAATGAGTTTTCCTTTTCTTTTTTTTCCAGGTATGGGTACGGTCCGCTCCCTCTCCCAAGAACATCTCAAGTCTCCGCTAGGTGCGGAGCCCTTCCCCCCACGTCCTGCCCTCCTCCGCTGCGCTGGCAGGCGCCTTGGCCCTCTGGCGCATTGGTGGGCCTCGGGTTTGGGGCGGGTTCCCGGGTGTGCGCCGGCCCACTCCCGACGGCTGTTTCGCGGGGCCTGCCCCCCCGGGGGGCGGCTGGGGCCCCCGCCACGGGGGCCGGGACCGCTTCAGCGGGGCTAGCTGCCGGCGGAGCCCACGGGCTCGTCCCCGCGGCTCTTGGGGGCGTCGGCATTGCGGTGGCTGGGGGATTTCCTCGGGGTCGTCTCTCCTCTTTCCTTGGGGGGGTTGCAGATATCCTGTGTCGACCCCTCCTGGGCGCCCTGCTTTAGGGGTCCCTTTGGGAGTCCGGGGTTATGGGTCCCCTGACTCCTGCCTCTGTGCTCGGGGAAGGCGGGCCTTTGGTTCTCCACAACCAATATCGAGCTATTTCCTTCTGGATAATTTTCACCTAAACTAGTGCACTCTCACAAACTCCCACAGGTGCTGGGTTCCAGGTATTAAGTGTTCACTTATATACAGAAAGCCTGTAATTTATTTATTTATTTATGTTCTTTCACTTTCTTTTTTCAGGTTTCACTTTACACATGTCAGCTTAAATAATGATACATATGATTTAGCAATGGCATCTAGGTGTTATTCGATTGTATCTGTTGCTTTATGTCTGTTGGTTGTGCTGTTCTTTTTGCATCTCTCTTTCCAGGTGATGGAGCAGACGGAGAACGTTTTATCACTATCTCCCTTTTATCTCTTCTTTCTTTCACCTCTTCTCTTTCTTTTTTTTTCTCTCTCTTCTTGTTCTTCCTTTACTCTCCCATTGTAGTGTCCATATAATTTGAAATTCTCCCTGCAGGAATCACAATAAAGCTATTTACATGCATAAATCAAACGGAGCACTATGGCGAAAGCTGTTCGCTCCACTTGTAAAAGCAAAATCTGTCGAGCTCTATCTGGCATTGAGACATCAATTCCTCTTGCCACATTGCTAGACAGGACACTGGGAAAAAAAAAAAAAAAAAAAAGGAACATGCCTGAAACTCCTCTAAAGGGAGGTGTCCAGTGGCCACCTCAGCAGACTCCTCTCAATGAGGAGAATCAGCGGCTCTACTCCAAGCCCTTCTCAACCTGTCTCTAAGGGAGTGTCTGGCCACCCTGCGGAGAAAGCTAATTTCAGCTGTTTGTATCCGGAATCTGAATCTTTCGGGATGACCCAAATTTCGTAGACTAGGAATAAAAAAAACCAAACAGTAAATTGAGAGCTTTGCCTTTCGGCTCAGCTCTCCCTTCACCACAACTGATTGGTGTAGCATATGCATTACTGCAGCGGCCCACCGGTCCGCCTGTTGATCTTCTCCTCCGTTTTCCCCTCAGTCATGAACAAAATCCCCAGACACTTCAATTCCTCCATTTGAGGCTATTTTAATTATCTTAATTTAGGTTCGTTCAAAAATACCTTGTTGAGGGAAATCATCCCAAATAATAAAGAAATAGGAAAATCTAATTGAGCCCAAAGACCAAAATTGTCATTAAATCCAAATAATTATTAATAATTACTAATAATTATTAGTGTTCTAGATTAATGTGTACAAATCTGAATTGGTCTTATAAGGGCAGAATCCTGGTGTTACGTGGTGTTGTAGACTTTTGCTGTGCCTATGGCTGCACATGGTTGTGCAACCATGCTCAACTCATATTGTCTTACACATAACTTTTCTGTACATATAAAATTTTTTTGTTTGCTGCTACATTTCTGTCAAATATTTTTATTCATAATAATGCTCTTTTGTCTTCTGTTTTCGCTTGAATGTACACTGTGAATGTGCAGTTGAATGACTACACACGTGGTGTATTCCCAATAATTCTGAAAGCGCAAGCAAAGCTTGCATTTCATTGAATAAGTCTTACATTCAGATTAGAATTTTTATTACATGAAGAGTAAGTAATAGGTCCTTGTAATAATAAAATGAATACATCCAAAGTAAGTGTTTGTGTGGAATTTGGTTAATGCATACAGCATGTGTGGTGGTCCATCATCAATCGTGGATTTACACTTCTGCTTGCATGACCTGGCCTTTGCCCAGGCTTCGTTAAACAGAAATAGCTACAAGAGCAATAACATCCGCAGCTAAGCGGCAAGGGATTCAATTCCCAAGTAATTTTACAAAAGCGTGGTGTGATTGAGTCCGTCTGCCCATTGAATTCAGTATTTAATTTCCTCAAGGTCTCGAGAGACATGTCTCTGTTTCCAATTTCTCCTCCTCATGAGATCTGGATGGAAAACTAAATGAAGAGTCTTTGCTTTCTTTTCTTCCTCTTTTTCAGTCCACTGTTGTATTTTGTAGTAAACTGATGAATGCTCATGGTTGGATAAAAGAGGAGTAGCTAATGAGCGTTGTTGGTATAGCATCCCTTTCTATTGACACATTTTATTTGTCTCCTTAAGCTTGTTTCAAAATGTATCTCCATTTTTTTATTGTCCTTCACTTCATGCCCCTTTTTTACTAAGGTTTTACCTACTAACCGTGAATTTATTATTGCTAAAAGAACATGTTTTTGACATATTTTCACACAAATATGAAAGTCAAGTTTAACACAGCTGCCTTTTGCTATTATACAGTTATATCAGTTTAGTAGATCCTTTAAGTAATTGTGTGGGGAATCTATCTTACCTGCAATTAATCCTATTGTCACCCTCAGGAATATGATGGGTACAATTCAGTAAGTATAGTTTGTATACATTGATCGATCGATCGATCGATCTATCTCTCTCTCTCTCTCTCTCTCTCTCTCTCTCTCTCTCTCTCTCTCTCTCTCTATATATATATATATATATATATATATATATATATATATATATATATATATATAGAGAGAGAGAGAGAGAGAGAGAGAGATAGATCGATCGATCGATCAATGGATCAATGTATACAAACTATACTTACTGAATTGTACCCATCATATTCCTGAGGGTGACAATAGGATTAATTGCAGGTAAGATAGCAGTCTGTTTTGATGGATAAACATATGTGGAGAGCTATATTTCTCTACTACTACTACTTTTCCTTTGTTAACTATATTATTGATCACACACTGATGTATCCATCAGAAGTTCCTGCACTTGTTATGATGTACATAGCTGTACCTCACCATTGACTCTGTATGTGTGTGGGCATGTATAGCTATCGTTATGAGGACCAAAACCTGACAGTAGACCAACATTGCATCAAGAATTGGTATTGTGAGGACATTTTGCAAGGTCCACACAATGCACACAATTGGGCTAATGCTTAGGCTTATGGCTAAGGTGTGAATTGAGTTTAGGTTAAGTTAAGGGTTAGGTATGTACCCATGAACTTAGCTTCATGGTTAGGGCATAGAAAGCAATAGAAAATGAATGGAAGTGAATGGAAGGGCCACACAATGATGTATATACCTGTGTGTGTGTGTGTGTGTGTGTGTGTGTGTGTGTGTGTGTGTGTGTGTGTGTGTGTGTGTGTGTGTGTGTGTGTGTGTGTGTGTGTGTGTGTGTGTGTGTGTCTGTGCGCCAATGCATAAGTCTGTGTGTGTTCATGTGTATCTATCTCTGGGTCTGTGTGGGTGAGTTGTAGGTAAGCTGTCATTTTCACTTTGTTTTGTTTTCCTGATATTGTATGTTATATGTGCTTTGCAACCTGTCGAGGGACTGCAGATGTGAATTAGCTAATGCTTATCTGGTACTATACATCAAATGGTGACATTAATGTTTAAACTGTACACTGTCCCTTTTTAAATAAAGTTTATACTACCTACATTTAAGCAAAAGAAAAACCAAGACTGAAAAGATGGGGAGGATTACAGTGACTGCTCCCCAGTATATATAACTCCGTCCTCAAACTCAAGAGATCACATAAGCAGTATCATCATGATTCAGTTGACCAAGTACTCAACTCACACTAAGCAATAGCTTCTAACAAGCCAAGAGAGTGAACCGCTAGAGTTGACTAAGCATCCTGATAAATGTCATACCGTTTTCAGGAAAACTGAGCAAAAGTACGTTTACCTTTGATTTAAGCCTGTTTGCTGTTGCCATGACCCAGAGAGCTGAGAATTTGCACAGGCATTTACCCATATTTGGCCAAATTGGCTTCAGTGTGTTGAACATGCACACCAAATGAAAAATTATTATTCCTTCAATAATAATTGGTGATTTAGTTTTAATCAGTAAACAGATGAGCCAAAGAAAATGTGCCTGAGGAATCTGAATTTGAAGGGACCCCAAAAAACAACAACAATATGGCATGTGTACTCAATTTTTACGAGACAATTCTTACCTCACATTGTTGTTGGGCTACTATGCACATCCAGAGAAGAAAGAGTTTTCTGTAAAGGATTAATAGCACTGCTAAAAGAAGATCAGGGGTAAAAGTAGGTTAAACAAATAGCAAGTAACATCGTAAATGTCTCTATAGGCCCGTTTACACTACACTTTTTTATCCGAGCCGAGACCAGTCCGAGCTCGGTAACCGAGATAACTCTTGTGTGTAAACGGTCAGCAGACTGAACCGGACCGCGCTAAACATAACCGGACCGCGCTAACTGCAAACCAGCTCTTGAGTAGGTCTCGGCCTGGTTTTATTTCTGGCCCAGTTTTCTGATAAAGAGCGCATGAGCAGACCGCGTCATTTCCTTACAGTCAGCTGACTGTCCGCGGGTTTTCCGGCAGTCTGGCTGCACGTCCCGATTCACACTCCATTCAGACAAATTTCAGACATTCATAATAATACTAGCTTCCTTACCGTGCCACACGGTTTCCAGAGATGAATCTGCTTAGCAGCGCAATGAACCTCAGCGTCTGTCGTTGTTTCCGGCGTCTGTAAATCCTTATTAGACATTCGTTTCTCTCATCCACTTCCCAAAAAAGCAAACTTTCTCAAGTAAATTCACCAATGGTTGCCTTCTTCCCCTGACTCTCCGCAAACACCGAAATATCACAATATCAAGCATAACGTCCTGAATGTTACGGGCGCTGCCGTTTTGATTCGCCGCTTCCGCCTTCAATCCCAGAGAGCGGTAGTACTGCAGATCGCCACTAGGGGGCGAGGAGCAACCAAGGAACCGAGATAAGCTTTGTGTGTAAACGGGTCGGCTTGTCTTGGATAACTGATCCAAGCTCGGACTGGTCTCGGCATGGCTCGGTTTTTAGGTGTAGTGTAAACGGGGCTTATACGTCTGTGCTTTGTGACATATCAAAAAACTATAGTTTTTAACCTTAAATTGCAGAACAGTGTTTAAATTAATATACACATTGAATTGTATTTCAGTTTTAAATACTTCCATGTCCTTGCCTTCCATTTCCCCTGGTGGTGATACAGTGTTCTGTAATTCTCTGAATATCCATTGAGTGGAGCGGCTTTGTTGCTAACCAAAGTCGTACTTACACACAGTGTTGGGGAGTAACGGATTAGATGTAACGACGTTACGTAATTTAATTACAAAAAAAGAGTAACTGTAATTCGTTACAGTTACAATGAGAAAATATGTAATTCAGTTACAATTACTTCCGAAAATATTAAGAATTACAAATTTAGTTACATTTTTTAAAAAAATATAAAGAAAAACCTTTGCGAAATATGTAATGATATTTTTATTGCTTCGCGCCCTGTATCGCCGTTTCCCGCTACGGCTCCTTGTCTCTATCACTCTGATGATCCATCCTGTGCTGGTGGAGCCTTCTGAAAGAACAGCAAGCGAGCGGACGTTTCACGGTTTTATTTCAGCTCAAGCAGCGCATCAAAAACGACAGCCTTCAAGCAATGGAAATTTAAGTCTAGAAAAAAAAAAAAGGCGCCCCATCGGGTAAAGCAATCCAAAGTTTGGCTTCATTTTAAGGAAGAGAAAGATGCAACAAGGCGCTTTGCAATCATGCAGTCTCTTGTTATTCACACACAACAATAAACCGTGAGAGCCGACGTGTGTTGTGAAACTGCAAAACTTTGTCCTAAGCGGAAAATCAAACGCGCGTCTACACAGCTCAGCGTTCACAGTGTTGCGTTTGTGAGCGTCGGAACGCTATGGTGCATTCAGGAGCATGGGACATTTCAGTTTTACAACGAAAAAGGCAGAAAACGGAAAAGAACTTAACTCATACAATAATGTATTTATCCAGAAACAGTGTGGGCTTTCTTACAATACTGAATGCTCTATAATTGTATTTCTCTTATTTTTGATTATGCACATCTGCTAGCTTTTTATTCTAAAAAATCTATAATATTACAGCAGCAAATCATCAAAGTTTTTCAAAGCCTGTTTAAAAGCTCCAAATGGGGCTTCAGATCATACAGCAACAATTTTGCTGTCATTGTTTTACAGGGCAGAATTTGCATTTGCTGACTCTTGTCCTTTAACTACTGATGGATATACAGGAATAGAGTCATACAAGTGTCAATTCCTCTGAGATAGCAGGGGATGCAATTTTTGGCAAGGAGTTGCCGAAAAATCCATCCTCCTTGTTTTAAACTTAAAAATCGTCACACACACATGAAACTTTTTCATTAAACGGATGCCTTCTCCATTAGATCTATAAGTAACTGTCACAACAAACTTACATTTTCTTGTATTCTAAACAACTCACCTAGTGTATTTAAGTTTGTTTGTATATTCATTTTTCATTTAAACAAAGATAAATGTTACTGCAGATGCACATTTACTGTGGATAGAGGGGAAGGAAAGACTGGTCTTTGGGAAGAGTTCAATAAGGTGACCGCTGTAGGAAAGAAGTGGTTTCTGAACCTGCTTGTGTTAGTCTGCAAACTGTGTAAATGGTAGAGCCTGGGGGAGGAGCAGAAAAGAGTATGGCCCGATGAGAGGAGTCTGAGAAAATCTTACATGCCTGGTGCTGGCATCTCTTCTTGTGGACATCCTGTGATCGCCTGTCTGCAGTTCCCTTTCAGCTTAGTGCTTTTTTAAGGTTCACATTCAGTTCTCTAAAATTAAATGTTGAACATGGGTCAATACTCATTAAAACCTTAAAGTAATCAAAAAGTAATCAAATGTAATTAGTTACATTACTTTTTAAAAGTAATCGAAAAATTTACACTACAATTACATTTTAAACAAAGTAACTTGTAACTGTAACGGATTACATTTTTAAAGTAACTTACCCAACACTGCTTACACATTTTAAGGCGCACCATCAATTGAGAAAATTTTAAGATTTTAAGTGCACTTTATTGTCTGAAAAATACGGTATAGCTTTCAAACATAATGCAGCTGTATGGCTGCCAGATTGTCTTAGTCCAACAAGATGGGACCAGCCAGCTATCTGTATCTCTCTGGATGACATTAGCATTACCATAGTCAGAGCATCAATTAAAAGGTTTAGAAACAACAAGAACTGTGACAAATTTGATGGACAAGGATGGCCTTTTGCCAAAATAAACGTAGATCATAAACTGACACGTTAGTCATTTAGTTAGATGGGTTTAAGGCAGTTAGCATAGTTGTTAAATGTAAAAAGGAAAAATATCAAACCAAATACCTGATTGCATCATCATGTTTTAAAATTGATGGAAAAATTGCTTGCTGTGCAATTCTTAAAAATATTATAACACGTAAAACTTTAATAAATGAATGCTACATTTAGCTTGATTAAATTATGTTAACATTTATCTGCCTCATTTTAACTTGTGAAGTAATTTCAATTGTGAAAATCACAGAATAATCTCCTGAATTGAAAAATGGGTAAGAAATATGTCTTTACAGTGTGCAAACCCAATTACTCATCTTCGCTGAAGAAAACTGAAGTTTGCTTGATATAAGGGTCCTGATCACCTTTATATCAAGGATGGTTAACAGGACAAAACATTGCTTGCAGATAAATGCATACATTTTTGTCTTCATTTAAAAGGATACTCTTCTTGTGCTTCCCCTGTTCAATGATATTGACCAAAACCCTGATGAGTGCTAATGAACCAAAGACAAAAACACAAATCAATATTTAGCCACGCAAGGATTCGCTTACTATATAATGAATAACAATTACTTTTACATAGGCAGCTAAATTGAATAACACACCATGGGATATACCTTAAAATCATTACTAATCCATACACAAACATGGATAATTGGTATTCAGTGGTAATTGGTAGCAACTGAAATACTAGTACCACAGAGCCAATTATAACTTCATTAAAAACCACAAACAGAGAACCAAACAAGCCCCATGCAGCATGATGAACTGAATGAGACGAAGCTGTTTAATAACACTTTGCGACATTTACTCCCCAGTGAAAGAAACTCTCACAAAAGAAGCCGGCACCCAGGGGGAAGTTTTGTTTCGCAACCAATCCCTACGTTGTCCCAACATTGTCTTCTATGTCACCTCCCAGAGAGACAAATGATTAATGTAGGGAATGTGAAGGTTAGTGTTACAATTTACCCTGCGACCTCTGGGGTGAGTCATAGGGCAAGCCGCGCACCAGGTCCCTGCATTTTTAAAGATAAAAATGCCAGTTCAGCTACATGGTGGATGGATAACTCAGTTTTCTCCACCCCGTGGCATTTTACCGTAGGGGTCCACAGTCTAAAGCAATGTAACACAAATCAAGTTAAATAAAAAAAATCCCTGGGGTACATCCTATGATCTGTCCGACATATTTTTCTTGCCACCAACAGGGAAACAGCATGTAGTATGTTAAAGGCACACTATATAACATTTTTCAGTTAATTAATGTGTTCCATACCGTTTTGGATGATTAAATGAGTCATTTCAGGTTGAACAAAGGTTTTCTTGGCCGCCCTGGTGGTCTGTGGGGGAAATACCGCACTTGCAATTGCAGGATCCCTCGGCCCGCGCCCACAGGCTCAGAATCTCGTGCAAGATCGCGAGAGTCGGTCTTGCTTTACGGCGAGAACTGCTACACGCCCCCAGTGAAACGTATGCTCGTTGCTAGCGCAGTGGCGATATCTGTGCAGTTATCATGGCGGAACCGGCGATAAAACAGCGAAAGCCCATGTCGGAGCAGACAAGAAAGAGGAAAAGGGCTGTGGAAAGAGAGAAGAGTCGTACACGGGTGAACATCGGGAAAGCTTTTTCTGAATGGCGAGAGCTAAAAGAGAAAGAAGGCTGCAAGGCTGACGCGGACCTCACGTTTCTGCTGATGCGATTGTAAGTAACATTGGAATGGTTACTCTCTCTCTGTGTGCATGTTCATACTTTCACTGTGTTAAAGCCGGGCATACACTGTACGAGTTTTTCAGTCGTGGTACTTATATACATCTCAAACTGCGACGGAACCGCGGGGTTTAAAAGTTCACCGCTCATCTGTGTGCTGATCTGTGTGCTGATCTGTGTTCTCAAACTGTACCGCGCGACGCTCGGACGCGGCTCGGGAGGCACCGGGCATCGGGGGAAACGGAGGGGAGAGAGGAAAGACGAGACACCCCGGCGGCCGCGCGGCATACGGAAACAGACGGCCAGCGCGTTGCGCGGACCGGGACCCTCGCCCTCCCCAACCCCCCCGCGAGCTGATGTCCGGGCCCAGCGTGTCCCGTGCCAGGCGGAGGTCGTTTCGGGACGCCCGCTCCCCTCACTCCACTGGCGGGGACGGAGAGGAGGGGAGGGCGCTCCCTCGTAGCTCTGCTTGAACAGCAGGATGGTGATTCGTTGCGTTCGCCTGTCTGCTAAGCTCAAAACAACCACGCCTGGCTTGCCGGAGAAACCAGGAGAACAGCTGAGCATATTTACGACAGTGCACTTTTACTTTCGCCCTCTGGGGGGCGCCTCGCTGGAAAATCAACCCCGGTTGCATAGTATACCTTTAATATTTGAAACAAGAATTACATAAAACATTTTCTCTAATTTATTTTTTTCATGACAAGATTATGTTGAAGGCTGTGAACAACACTAGGACATTTCTCTTTCAATTTCATTGGACATACTAAGCCTTCTCCAAATCCACAGAATTAATGGACCAAACAATAAAACTCACAACACCCTCCCAATATCCACTCAATGTCCATTTAGTGAGGTCTATTAAACTTACAAATGGTATTTGAATGTGTCATTGTCACTCTTACTACATGTGAACCTATAAAAACTCTTTGTATAAAATCAAACATTAACTAATCTGGCAATACTTCTTCCATAATTCAATGCAGTTTAATTTTATTCAAATCCAATTAATTCATTTAGATTTTGTTTAATTCAGTGTATTTATATAGGGCTAATTCATAACAAGTTCCATCTCTAGGAGCCTTTCAAGACAAATAGATCTTCTTGATATACAAACATATATAATCAAGTCAGTCCAATCATAGAGAAAGTCTTGAATTGTTACATACAATCCAATTTGATTTTTGTTCAAATACAAAATCAAATTCACTTGCTAATGCCACGTGGCAAAATGTTATCTATCTAAGAAAGCCCACCAATTGCAAAAGTCAGTAGCTATGTTTACATGTACATAATAATCAAAATAAAGAGTTGATCAGAATAGACCAAATTTGGTGCACCAGCACAGGTAGTTAATTAAGATACACTCTTTTTTAATGGGGTGAAATTCATACTGAGGTCAGGCCCATCAAAAAAGATTAATGCAAAGTAAAATCCTCATTAAGTATTTATCTTTTATTTATTTGCCTTAAATTTAATTTGAATGTAAATAAGACACAAATGTCCAGTCGCTTTTTATCAAAAGCCGACACGAAGAGAATAAAGCAAGAGTCATGTGACCTAGAGCGGCGATCTAAGTCATATGACTGACCTAACCTGTCATAAGTAACCTGGCGGATCTGACCCTCTCAAGTTACATGTCTTTGAGAAGGGCGGCCCCCACAGAGCGTCCATATGCACCAAGTGCTGGATATTGACCTGAGAAATAATTTAATATATCTCAAAGCCAATACTTGGGTCAAAACCTGGCAACACAGTTCTGCTTTAAGAAAGAAAAAATCTGTCTGAAGTGACATGGTACTCTTCATTTTAGTTTGGCCCTAGGTGTGTCCAGTTCTCCATGGATTTGTGGTCCATGATTTTAAGATGACAACATAACCAAATCATCAGTGAAAAGCAAAGAGACCCTCTCTATGATTATGTCTTGAGATCATGTCCATTAACACCACAAAAAGGGTTGTTTACAAAGAAACAATGCCTGGGGTGTCCAACCAGTGCTGGGAACAAGACATTTCAAGAGACACAGTTGTAAGCCTTTAACCAATCCACAGAATGCATGCGAGTTGAACAATAAAACTCACAGCACACTCGCACCAGTTCTATGAGGGGAAAGATCTGTGATTTTGGATGATTTGACGTTGTGGCACATAAAAACTGCTGATGTTTGCTCTGTAGCTATAAAAACACAGGATGTTTCTCCCAATCAAATTTCTTATCCTAGGTGACATTACTAGGTATTTTTGGATTGGGGTGAGTCTCTGCCTTAGTTTAAGTATCTTAGTGTCTAGTTCATGAATGATGGTAGGATGGAGCTGGAAAGTGATGGAGAGAGTAGGGCAGTAGGGCCTTGTCTGCTGATAAGTGGGTGTTGCTCTGGTCTGTCAAAATGATGGGAGAGTTAAGTCTAAAAGTAAAGCTCATGATTTACCAGGCTGTCTGTATTGTGACTCTTGCCTGTGCTTATGCGACAATGATAATGACCAAACAAACAAGATTTGAAATACAAGAGTCTGAAAGGAGCTTTCTTCTTAAGCCCCCCCCCCCCCCCCCCGATCTTGTATAAGCAGAAGGCAATGGATTGATGAATACATGGATTGACAGATGCATAGAAGGGTTATATAAATGTATTCATGAACTATGAAATTTATGCTAAACTTACATAATTATTACATAATAGTAGTGAAGATAGTAATTAAAAAAACAAAAGCGATGGCTTGATGATTGCATAGAGCCAGACATTCCCCCTGCTCACAGGTTTTCTGTCTCATATTTTACTGTCAGGACATAGTAACACTTTAAACAAATGTGTAAAAAAATATTTATACAAAAGTTACCAAATGCAGCTTTAACTTTGGTTTTGGCTAAGTTCTGCATTTTTGCTCAAATTTTGTTTAGTCATTCCTGTGTTTTTTTAGTGTTTCTTCAGTAAATTTCCACAGCTTTTTTTTCTTATTTCTCCCACAGCTGCAGTATATTTTGAAATCCTCTCATTGTTATGCCTGTCATCAAGCGTGTTGTTTTGCCATGCCGATTCTTGTATGGTTCTCTTATGTTCCTTTGCCAATCTTGATGTCTCTTTCATGTTTTCTACCCATACTTGAAAGTTTGGTATTAAATACTTACCATAATCATGTAACTACCATCCTCTTGCATGTGCTAGGATCCCATTCTTTGACAAAACATGATTTTTAAAAGTTTATTCTTTAGACTGAGGTTAAATTTTGATTTTGGTTAATGACATAAAGCAATTATGAGTTATATGCAGAGCAGACGGCAGTCATTCAAGTTATAAAAGTTGATTTCAGTCATCAAAGATTTGACTTAGACATGGGATAAAAGATTTGGGACATTACTTGGGCTCAAACCTGAAAGGTTTTAAATGAACATATTTATCAAAAATAACATATAGGCATTTGGCTTTAAAAGTAGGTTTAACCAAACAAACAAAATATATTTCTTGTAGAATTGTGTGTCATAGACTATTTTTCATTGATTGACGATGTCCTATAACTAATCTCAAATTGGGATGGAACATCTTGTGAAATAACCAAAATTGCATTAGCATTTTAGCGGAACCAACCATGGGTCCCAGGGACCCAAGGCCCTGGGGTGCCCTGACCCCCGACGGGGTCCTGTACCAGGCCCCGCGAAGCAGTCGCCAGGAGCGAGCTGGTGCCCGGCCGAGCACCCAGCCCCGGAGACCGAGGGCTTCGCAGATGAAAGCACGTTCACACTGAGTACATGTGACAGACGTGACAGAGTCTGGAGACGCCGTGGAGAACGTTCTGCTGCATGCAGCATTCCTCCAGCATGACCGGTTTGGCAGTGGGTCAATAATGGTGTTGGTGCCATTTCTTCGGGGGGCCGCACAGCCCTCCATGAGCCAGAGGTAGTCTGGCTGCCATTAGGTACAGAGATGAGACCCTCAGACCCATTGTGAGACCATATGCTGGTGCGGTTAGACCTGGGTTCCTCCTAATGCAAGACAATTCTAGACCTCATGTGGCTGGAGAGTGTCAGCAGTTCCTGTAAGATGAAGGCATTGATGCTATGGACTGGCCCGCCCGTTCCCCAGACCTGAATCCAATTGAGCACATCTGGGACATCATGTCTCACTCCATCCACCAACGCCACGTTGGACCACAGACTGTCCAGGAGTTGGTGGATGCGTTAGTCCAGCTCTGGGAGGACATCCCTCAGGAGACCATCAGCCACCTCATCAGGAGCATGCCCAGGTGTTGTAGAGAGGTCATATAGACATGCTACTAAGCCTAATTTTGAATTGTTTTAAGGACATTAAAAGACATCAAAGTTGGATTCGCCTGTAGTGTGTTTTTCCACTTTAATTTTGAGTGTGACCAAATCCAGACCTCATGGGTTAACAAATTAGATTTTTTTGTGATTTTGTTGTCAGCATATTCAACTATGTAAAGAACAAAGTATTTAATAAGAATATTTAATTCATTCAGATCTAGGATGTGTTATTTACTTTATGTTTTTTGAGCTGTGTGTGTGTGTTTGTGTGTGGTTAAATAACTAAAAAATTAAATGCTGCCGTTCTTCTTTTTGAACAAGGGACATCCGTTCAACAACCGTTTTTTAAGAAAAAACAAACAAGATTAACGACTTCACAAAGATACTTCCACACTGCAACTGCTAGTATGACCAGTTGGATTTAGAGATATTGCTGATGCAGCAGTCTCCTGGTTGCAGGTGTACATGGTAGTGCTTTCTTGTCTTTGGGCAAGAGAGGCCAATGTGAACGTGAGTACAGACATTCATGTATCCACTTACGTCTAAGGGCAACTTTATTTTTAGTACCCGGAGAAAACCTGTTTGTACAAAAATAAACACGTAAATGCATAAGAATCTCAATCAAACCATTGCAGATCTTTGCAATGGTTTGATTTCTAATCTCTGACCTCTGCAGTGTGGATATCTTACTAACTGCTACACCACCATGAAAACAGAGGCCACATAGCAGATCTGCAAAATTAAGCATTAACATGTATGTTTGCAGAATCATTTCATCTCATTATTGACATGGTTAAACCTAAATCACTTGGACAAAAAGAGTTTGGAATCTTAAAACTGAAGTCAGAAAAAATTTAATGACAACACTACTTCCAGAAATTCTCTTTAAAAACAATATTATTTTATTTTGTATTTTATTGGTATTGTTATATACATGGCATAAGTTGTGCTTTTTTACTATCAAGAATAACCATGACGGAACAAATCAAAAAATTAGAATTCAAACTTTAAACTAGAATTTATTTATTCTTCTTATTTTTGGTGGCTATACTGAGAGTTCAGGAAAATAAAGATAAAAAGGGGAGGAACAAAGGGCATTAAATTAAATAGATAGGTAGGCAGATTGATAATAGTTCAGAGACACTGATTGTCCACTGAGGGTAGTGTTAATCTTCAAACTATGATGTGCTTTTACCAACAGTAGCAAAGGCACCAGTGTATAACTTTGATAAAAGAAAATAGAAAGAATGCCTCAGGGCCTTGTTCCAGTTGAGTCGACACACACGCACGCACGCACGGCATCCACAGTTACTTTCCTTAGATTTTTACCACACATGAAAGTTTATTAGCTATAATTTTCAGCTATTGCAAATGATGGCTGCAAGGTTAGTCAGCTGGAAACCAGTCATGCTGACCCTGAATGCTAAAGTAATTTTTTTAGCTTTACAGCT